>CAVNZL010000140.1:4707500-5340000 GCA_963693355.1 Pontia daplidice | reverse complement strand
CGGGTCAGCTAGTAGAAAAATAAATAACAATTATTGTGTCCACTCGAAAATGAAGTATCTCAACTGAACGACTAGGCTAACCTCGAGATATTATTATAATAACAAATAATAATTTCGTATATTTAAACATTCACAAAGATATTTAAAGTATTTTGAAGATTTCAAAACGTTTTGGAGTTGAATATTTCGCGATTCCAACTTCGCGAAGGTTAAACGCAACACTAAAAGAGAACATTTCAAACAAAGGCTTACCAAATATAATACTTAACGAGAAAACTTTAAAGCTTACGCCAATTACTCATTTTTTAATTAAATATTGTTGCAACTTATCAAAAGTTATTTGAATTGATTTTACTTTTAATCCACACAGATATTTTAATCGTCGTTTCTGAATCTTCTAATAAAATTTTATTTGTCTCCAGCCAATTCTATATAAGAAGTGTACAATGAGAAGTGCTCAGATGATAAGCCACCATTGTAATTGGATTCATTATGACAGTGTGCGTGTATTCATTATTTCGATTTATCAACAATGACAAATTGTGTCCGTAATAAACTTATTAAACTTGGCTTGACACGTTGCCGCGTGTCTAGATAATACACTAACTTCAGTATGTGAAGTATCTATCTGTTGAAGATCCTTATGACGATTATGTACATCACTGATGACGCAGATCTGAAACATATACAGCGAGATAGGAATCTTTGGGTTAGCACGTAGGTCAACAGAATTCTATTCAAAGCGTTCTCAATTATTTTACGCGTACTTATGGGCTAGTTTTACACAGAAAGCTTTGAATACGCTCCGCGTTCAATACAATAACGCAGTGTTTTTCAACCTTTTTCATGATGCGACCCCTGGTATAATAAAATATTTCGCGACCCCCCTTGACCTTCGGTTTTTTATCATGTATGTAGGTTACAGTATTACCATTAACAATATTAATTGTCTTTAATTTTGTTTTATTTACTGAAGTACCCATTTTTTTCGACCTCTGGCGAACCCCCTACAGAAGCGACCCCCTGGGGGGTCGCGACCCACAGGTTGAAAAACAATGCAATAACGCATTCAGCGTATTAGTGCGTCAGGGATTTTTACGGAGACGCGAAGGCATTCGAAAAAGAGATGTATAGCGATGCTCCAATGGTCAACTAAATGTGTTATCAAAGAATAACACTCAGATATTAAGGCGTTGGAGCACATTATAACCTACCAGAAAACATTGTTATTGTCAAAGTAACGAGTCGCATCCAACGCAAATTCTTGTTTCAGCAATCGAACCTACGGGCTTCAGCACAATTAGCCTCTTCTTCACTCAGCGTCAATGTAAATTTATATTGGTTTTGAATCGCAAAAATATCCATCACGAAATATCTACCGTCGTTTAATGCACTTTTGCAGTAAGAGCATCTTGACTTACATTTTGATACTTTAAATACTAGGCAGGAAGTGGGTCGTTCAGAATTTTTAATAGAGGCTTAGGAAAAAGGCTAATTTATTCATCAGTAAATGAAAAGGATCAGGATGAAAAGATGAAATGAAAAAAATAAAGGATAATGTTTTTCTTTTAATAAATTGGTTCTAGTCTACCAAATTCCAAAACGAACGCGTCACATGCTTATCTTGTTTTTGTGTCGGCATTAAAACGTGCGGATATTAAATTTAAATATCTGCCCTAACTGTACACTTTAATAATTATATACCTTTTCAAGGACGTATTAAAAACTAGCATCACCAAATCAATATTGACAGTATATAAAGTACATAAAGACGGCAGTCGGCATCTGAACGCTTACATCTATTAATTTACGCAACGGAATTGAATGCAGATTTCATAGGCGGCAATTCGAAAGGAAACTTTATAATAAAAACAGCACACGTCATTTGTGTTTAAAAACGCGTTCCTATTGTTCCTCGAACGAAACGAACGTCTTTGCGCGGCCAATAGCTAGGTCTAGATAACAAAAGAGAGCTATGAAAACAACCAATCAACTTGAATAAAATTAATGGAGATAGAATAATTAATTCTGTATCCCGTAAGATATTCTTTATTTGATATACTGTGAATATTCTACCGCGTTCACTTACTGGTCTAAATATAATAACACATGTTGAAAAAGTCTGACGTCATTGTATATGGGGTACGTAAACACAGCCACATCCGACTATACTGATTTATAACCGCAAGAATAAAATACCTATTTTACCTAAATTATGTTTTAGAAGAAATTTGGATCGTAAAAGTAACAAATAATCGATTCTTCAAAACGGAAACTAGAACATATAAAAACGATTTAGAAAGCCAAAATTCTTGAAATGTTTATTTAAACACGCCAATCTCGGGAACGGAAGGTTCGAATTAGACAATTCTTTGTACGTTGATTAAAGAAGATCGATAGACATATCATGCTATTACTTACCTCTATAAGAAAGCAGCATGACGGCAAAATTTTGCAAAAATGGGAAAAATTGTTCCTTTTTAGGAGTTTCTTTTGCAAATATGCCTAAAAAAGCCCCAAGCAGAATACGTCTATCTTTTATGATAGACTCGCTACAGTATCTTTTATCGTAATTAATTGCTGCTGGTAAAACATGAGGCTTAAACATGAATCCTTATACAAATTAAGACGATACATACAAGAATTAAATTTTACTTCAATGATACATATTGAAATAAATATCTTTGAAGATGTTGTTATCTGTGAAGTTGTTAGTAAACGTTTACATGCACGCGCGTGTTAAAATGTGCAGGGGTCCGCGGTCGAACAACTAGTAAACAATAAAGTAACAGCTTTGTTTAGCTCGCCATGGTCCAGCGAGATAACTTAAAACAATATTGTGCGTATAAGTTAAGTCCCATAAAAATAACAGGGAGATAAACATATTACAAAAACGAATCTAGCATTTCGTGGGAAAGATTTCATTGAAATTGTATATTAGTGAAAATCGAGATTTATTGAATTAAAACGATGAGTTCATTATCCGTCGTACTTTAGGCTCCACCGTTCTTAAGTGGCAAAGCCGGTGAGAGTTTCTTAAGTGGTTTCAAAATCTCATTATTTTTAAGTTTAAAAATATTCTAAAAATTTTTTTTACTAACCTGCAAAATGTAATTACGTACATCCCAACGAAAAATATTTGAAATCCCATTACGATATGAGAAAAATTTAAATTGGAATCGCGTACGCGAGATATGGCGTGTTGTAACGTTATGTTTTGAAAAAATGTATGTGCTATGCCAAAAACAACAAGCGTAGAATTTCTAATTATTCATTTTTAAATCGGTTACGATGTTGAAGACTTATTTTCAAAACAAGAATAATTAAAATCTCATTAGAAAAACAAACTACTTTGAAGGGGATAAATATTCGTAGTACTCTCTACTCAATATCCGGTTGTGGCGTTTATAAAGCATATACAAGATTCTTCTTTAGATCATAAATGTGCTGGAAGCGAACCTAGAACTTCCAAAGCAACTTGGCTTAGTTATGACAGTAATCACCCCTTGTGTTTCCGTTTTAAGGTTAATCCATTCCTCGAATGAATATAACCTGCACAGACTGGCAGATAGCAATATAAATGACAAAGATATCTTGGAAGATATTTTTTGTTATTAAATTCATATAGAAACCTCTTAAAATACTAGAAATTACTTTGATAAAAGTTCTATTTATAACTTGACTTCAGCATGGCTGTAATAATTATTACTGAAATACCTACATTACTTTAATTAAGGCGTTTTGATAATTCGGAGCTTGTTCTTGAAAATTAATTATTAATACCAGAGGAGGTCTACATTCAAATACATTTTTATTAATACTAAAATATAAAATTGTTTCAAATAATTCTTCTTGAATATTTTTTTTAGGTTATCAATTGATAACCTTATTAAGTTGTATTTTTAGGTCAGTGTAGATATAATTATCTTGCTATAAACTAAAACTAATATTATAATCTATACTATAACACATGACAACTAAACATGCAGAAGGGGGTTGCGAACGTGCGCGTTGTGCTTTAAGCTCGAAAGAAGACAAAGCTCAGCATAGTTAGAAAACTATTCAGTCCACTGTGAATTGGGACATCGCTTCGTAGTAGTGAAAACGCTACTATGTAAATGTACCAATAAGTACCAAAGACATTGTCGGACAGTCGGCGCGGCAGGTCGTTCGCAGCCCCACGTTGTCGGGGTCGGAGTCAGTCTCATGCGAAGCGGGAGGGGCGACGGTGGGGCAACATGAACGGGGCTCACTGAGAGGATGGTGCGGCGGCACGGAGAACGTGTAGTACTTGGCTGTTTGGTTGTGAGCGCGCATCACGGAGCTGTGGGTGAGGGTCACCACCACGACCAGGATAGACGCCAGGGCCAGCATGAAGAACGACGCCGCGACAGCAGCCACTACGCGTCGGCGCCGCGCCTCTTTGCTCGCGTCCTCTGGAGGGACCTCGGGTTCCACTGGCTGCGGCGGTGGTGGCTCTGGAGAACGACTTCTCACACTGGGACCCCGGCTATTGGGCAGCTCCAGTGTGTGACGACGTGGGCGACGGGTTCTGTCGCATTCTGCTGCTGAGGAGTGATGCCGTCGTAACCGATGTGGCGCCCCAGACGCAGCACGACATGATGCTGAACGTAGTGTGCGCACGGGCACCATCAAATCATCGCTAGCAACTCGCGGCACTCGGCCGGAATGCACCGATCGAAAGGAATGGTCACGCGAGGAGCTGCTAGGAAAAGCTAGGTCCACTGAAGCGCGAGATGAATTTCTCGAAAAACGTTCGCGATCGCGGTCTCGATCCCGGTGTTCCACTCTCACAGACATGGTGCGGCCGGAGCTCGCGGCGGCGCCCGCCCGAGTGACGGCTGCTCCCCGCCCGCCATAGCCGGTTCGCCGCGCAATCGTGTTTACACTAGGGTTGCCATGTTTTATGGTAGACCGAACGCCCACAGCAACCACCCACATTTAAGAAAACAACTATACTTTTGTGCCACTAACTGCACACAATTTGAAGACGCGTAGATTAATTGAATCAAAAAGTATAACTCTATGTAAGGGGTAAATTTAATATCGATAATTGCAGATCTTGACGGTAAGGAATGATTAATTACTCGAATGAGCAAACATTCAACTTAATCAATATTATTCCATTGGACTGCTATCAAATAACTGTCATTAAGATCAAAATTTAAATTCATTAAACAAAATCCAAATTTAATTGGCATTTCTCAAGTTTGAATGGAAGCCCTAGCCATCCCAATAGAATTTAGCATTAAGGAGGTTGACAAATATTCCAGCGTCAAACACTACTTTCAAATGCTTGTACCGAAATAATATTGACAGAACTGCGCTTATTTAAATCGATTTTCGAGAGCTCCTCTACTTGTTTAAGTAGAGCTTATGGGTCTAATTTTAAAATATCATGGCCAAAATAGCTGGAAAACGAGGTTAGATGGAAGCATTTACGATATTGTTCCCATTGAAGAGTGAGCGGTAAATAGAGCGAGCGGCTTTTGTTATACGTTGTCAAGTTAAATTGTGTTGGCGGGAAGCGTAACAGATAGTGTACAAGTTGTGAGGCTACATCGACACTTTTCAATACGTGGCTACGAGATGTCTACAGCTGTAGAACTGTATTAGATGCTTGCTCGAAGTCTACTACGCCGCTGTGATTAGCAACCTTGACTCAACTTATAGACTGTTACTTATTTCTTACTTAGGTCTACAGAACACATTAATTACTATGTTATTATACCAACAAAATTATAAAACCTCTGTTTCTTCATTTTGTTTTGTCTTCAGAGAATAAAATCAATTTGCCACAAACGAAACGAAACTGTACTTTAGTAAATTAATTGTACTAATTTATTTGTTTTGAATAATGCCGTAAAATAAAAAAGATACTAAAACTAAATAAATAAACTCAATTCATAAGTATTGGAATGAATAAATACAACATAAAAAGATACATTATATGTTTATGAATAATGAATGACGTCTTTATCCAACGAATTCGAATTTCAATCTAAAAAATGCAATTCTGATATTATTATTTTCTAAGTACATACTAGATCCACTTACATGTCTATTACAGTACTACAACCAGTAATAGTTTTATGAAAGATAAACTTCTAGTCATAAGACTTTTATGAGACACATTTCACTAATAATATTTGGTAATCCTATTCGTATTTTACCCCACCCACTACACTATGGGAACATCGCGAAAATAACAAGATGTGAATCAAATTAACGCTCGATCGTGCATATATGAATATTTAATCGTGAGTTCGACATTTTTATTTGACCTCATCGCTGCAGTATCTCGCAAGCGCGGTTTTCGCTAAAAGTACTATTATTTGTAGGGTGACACTTATTAAGAGGAGACATGAATAATGCAAAGCCTTTTCAAACCGTCCGGTGTGATAGGTTTTGTAGAGATTGCGGCTGAAAAAATTTCTAATACCTACTGTCGGGCATCGAAATAAACCTTAATGAAGACTTTAAAGCGCCGTCAGTTTATACACCTTTATCCACTATATATATATATCCACGAAAGCGTGAATAAATAATGTCTTAAGTAATGTGTTACGTTGTAAAATAAGTCCTTTATTGCAAGGTTTTCACAGAAAAATGTGATTGCACAAATAGCTGAAGTAAATGGAAAGTTGTTACAAATAATATTAATTCCTTCAAAAATGTTAACCTTCTTCCATACAATTTGTTTCATTTGATAATTTATAAATCTCTAAGTCAATGATACATTTATTGTTTTATGTAAGATCACTTATAAAATCTAACAATCATTAACAAAGACATAATTACAGTATAAAATGTAATAGAGTGTTAAGTTTAGCAGATTGCTTACACTAATCTTTACTATGAGAGTGTTTTAGGAATGAATCTGAATGCATTGAATTTGTAGTCAACATTGAAAATAATCTTATGAATAATAAAACGTTCAATAAATAAGTGGTGAAAAATTACGTCATGAGGAATGCTACATTGAAATATTTAGTTTGAGTTCCTCACTTCGAAATAAACAGTAGCAGAAGCGTTCATTTATTGTGTTTAAACATAATTTAAATAAAAATCAGTTCCAATATTTACCAGAAACCATTATGAAGTAAACGCTTTCAAAACAAAGCCTTGCACTCAAAACCCTGGAGCAAAAGAATGTTGATTTGTTTATGAAGTACCCTGTTATATTTCGTTTTATGCGCTAATGAAAAAACGGAGTCACAAACATAATTATTTTTCTGTTATAGGCATTTGTCTAGAACAGAAAAATATCGTGAAAATGTTTAAAAATATTTATTTATCAACATTTCCACAAGCCCCAAAAGCAATTCGACAAATAATTTTCGGACCGCAACTGCTGTATATTTTACATCAATTATTCTATATAAGTATTTTTAATACAATAACATCTTACCCTACTCTTGTAGCCATACATCAGTCATTATATCTGCCCTAGATGAAATGTTTGTTTTCAAAAGACGCGTTTATTACAAAAGACTCATTCACATTTTGTTGTGTTTCGTTCCTCGATAGTTATCTAATAGATAAATCTAAGATGCCACATAATGTATACATCGTAATGTGCGATATTTTCACCCGTATTTTTCACATTTTTCACTGATTTTTATTTGCTGCAGTATTATAGCCTAAAGCATTCCTCGATACATGGACACAACATATCCAACACAACAATTTTTCAATTCGAAACAATAGTTCCAAAATAAACAAAGCAACTCTTCTACTTTATAATATTATAAGTATCGATTAAAATGTTTTTTTTACATAAATACAACCAAAAATAATAAACCATAATAGATCTACGCGTATATTTAAACTAAACTCTAGAGAAAAATTAAATATGTTTCTTGAAATAGACTTTTTAAATAATTCTCAGTGGAGCATAGGTAGATAGATTTCCGAGAACGTTTTACTGGTAATATTCCTAATAAAAAGTGTTTAAAAATATTGTGTCTTTCTTATGTATAGAAACTATTAATACCGAGTACCTTCAAAGTATTATATACTCCATTCAGCCAATATTTGCTAGCTGTGATTCTATCCGCACAATCAGGTTTAAATAGACGAATACTCAATAATAAATAAGATTTGTTCCTATTATGAACATTTGCAAACATGGAAAGAAACATCCGTTAAATAAAAATGTACTTAATTGGTAAAGCCGGTTTGTACGCGCCTTTACATACTGGTGACGCACGGATTGTATTAGTCGACAGGTCTGAATTAATCTACCGACTATTAGAACGACTATTGATACTTGCTACACAGATTCGATAGGTATCGAATCTGCTCATAGTACACAAATTTAGATACTAACGCAAAAAATAGCTCTACCTTGATTTTGACTAAGTTGTAATTCACCCGTACCGTTCAAGGTCTGCGTCAAGAATGAAAGCACTGTAAGTTTTTAATACAAATATTACAGACGCATAATTAAAACACTTTCAACTTATATTAGAGTCACAGTACAATATACCTTATAGATTGATTGATTGTTCTGCTATGAATGATTGAGAACGCAATTTATATGGGAAATTATAAATTCCGAACTTAAATTAGTTTTATAATTGAAATATCAAGTATTCAAACATATTTCAGTTATTAATTTATTCAATAAAAAATAATTAGGAAAATTGAAGACGTTTGTAAGATAGGGGCAATAGAAACATTTTAAACACAAACATAATTTTATTTTAATAGTTTACAAATAGTATTACTATACTCTCTTTACTATCAGAATTAATTGCTTCCAATTCTGCAAATAAATGAAGATAAACCTATCATTATCAATATGTACAACTAATATATAATATAATCACAGCATCACTGACTAACGGAGTTAAAATTATTTTTTGTTTCTTTTAAGGGTATCAAAACATTGATCGTGATTAAATTAGCTAAAATAAATAGATGTCAAATAGATTTAAAAAAAGGCAGACATGTACTAAGCCGAGTGATATAAACTTGTTTCAGAACAACAAGAAATTCAATAGACTCCTCCTAATCAACTTGAAATATGCGGCATTAAGGAGACCGAGAATGAAAGCATCGAAGAAGTTGTACAGAAGATTGCCGTAACGATTCATCAGAACCCTGATGATATAGTTAAAACTTATAGGAAGAAACCTAGATCTAGCACTAAGAGGAAGGTACAGTCTACGATTGCAGTAATACTCAAGGAGGGCTCCCGAGACTCGTGGCTGGATGCAGCAAAAAACATCGACATATCCGGGGAGAATGTCGGTAGGGAAGACAGTGATAAAATTTACCTCCGCGAATGTCTCACCCCAGCCACTGCCTTTCTACTTTGGAAAACAAAAGAAGAATTAAAGGGACTTTATAAATATGTGTGGTGTAAAAACGGTAATATTTTGGCACGAAAAGCTGAAAAAACCAAAATCCTGAGTATAAGATCTGTGCAAGATATACAAAACGCAAAGTCATTCTGTAACAGTGACTAACCTTATTCTTATTTCATTGATTTCCGATTTTTTGCTTCGATAGTTTGTCTTGTGTGTATACCTTAGACAACAAAATTCACCAAGTTAGTTAACAATCCTAATTTTATTGAAACAAATTGTCCCACCTGGAATGACTTTGCAAATGTAGTGCCATCCTCGTCTAATTCACTTTTATTTTTTCATGTTAACATAAGATCTGCTAAGAAAAACTTTGCCGAACTGGAACACATCATTTTAAATTCTAAACATATTATTCATTTAATTGTATTAACGGAGGTAAACATAAATAAGGACCAGGTTCATATGTTTAATTTACCTAACTATACCTTATACTCAGACGTAAGAATAACACGTAAGGGTGGTGGGATTTTATTGTATGTTCACAAAACAATTACCTTTAATAGACTTGAATCCCCATCCACATCGGAATTTGAATGTATAGCCGGTGAGATTTTTATAAATAAATACAACCTTAAAATGTGTGCTGTATACCGGCCTCCGAACACCTCAAAACACAGATTTACAACTGAGCTATGTTCCTTGATAAATAAATCATCAGCCAAAGATAATTACCTTATAATAGGCGATATCAATATTGATATAAAAAAAAAAAACTCCTATAGTAACCGCTATCTAAATGCGTTATGTAGTCTAGGTTTCAACAGCGGGGTGAACTCCTATACACGAATAGAGAAATGCAGAGATTCAATTACCAAATCATGCATAGATCATGTTTTTATGCGAAACACGGACTCGCGAGATATGTACACTACGGTAGTTAACAATGCACTAGCCGATCATCAAATAACCGGTTGTGCCATCTCGGGCGTTATCAGTGCGAATGAGTCATTTAGCAACAGACAGGTTATGTACAAAATAGACAATAACAAGCTGCACCATGAACTTAGTAATGTTGATTGGAAATTACCTTTGCAATATAGCAACCCGAACAATATTGTAAACTTTATATATAACAGTTTTCATGATAGCTATAGTAAATGTAAATATAGTGTTAAAAACGGTGGAAATAAAAAACGGAAGGCGTGTACATGGGCAAATAGCAAGCTAAATAAAATGTGTAAGAAACGTGATGAATTATACTCCATTTGGGCAAAAGATAAAAATAATTTAAAAAATAGACTTATATACAATATATACAGAAATAAAACAAATAAATACGCTAACTACTTAAAAAATAAAGATATACAATCTAATATTAGTAAAAATTTTAAAAATAGTAAAAAAGTATGGGAAATTATAAATAATCTTACCGGTAAAATAACAAGCCGCATTGATGATATACTAATTAAAAATTTCAAATTAAATTCTCTTACAATAGCAAACAATTTTGCCTCAGAATTTGAAAATAACACAAAAAATATATGTAATTTCTGTGACCAACCGCTATTAAATAAAAATACTTACACAATATCTCCTGACAGAACGCTCAGACTGCAGCGAGCGCGCGAGGACACGGTTGCATCTATCATTAAAAATATGAATGACAATAAGAGCCCCGGCTACGATGGTATTAGAGCCAAAGATATTAAGATCCTCTCTGATCATTTAGTTCCGGTGATAACACACCTTATCAATTGCTGTATTGATACGTCAATTTACCCTAACCTCTTAAAAATAGGAGTGATAAGACCAATATATAAAAAAGGAAAACAGAATGACTACAATAATTATCGACCCATTACAATTTTGTCTTGCCTAGATAAAATAATTGAACGCTTCTTGGGTGATCAAATAAATAATTACTTACAATTAAACAACATCATTAGTAAAAATCAATATGGATTTCAAAAACATAAAAGTACTTCACAACTCCTAAGTAAATTTTCGGATGAAGTAAACAATTACCTAAATAAAAAAATGCATGTACTTGTTCTTTTCATAGATTTCAGCAAAGCGTTTGATATGCTCAACTATAACACCCTTTACACTAAGCTATCACAAAATGGAATTCAGGGTCCCCTTCTAAATTTAATAATGGACTACCATAGCAATAGGTATACAACTGTCAAAGTTCAAGATCAACTTAGTGTAAAGACCTTGACGTGTAAAGGCACGGCTCAAGGCTCCATAGTTGGACCCACTGAATACCTCATGTATGTGAATGATATGTGTAATGTCATAGGTTCGGGATCAGTGTTTCAGTTTGCTGATGATACATGCCTTCTAGTGGCTAGTAAGAACATAAAGGAAGCTGAAAATAGGCTACAAAAAAATTTCACTAGTATGTGCAAATGGGCTCACGACCTTGGTCTGGTGATAAACGAACAGAAAACTAAAATAGTCCATATACACTCCTCACATAACAAAACAACTATCATACCAGCTGTTAAAGCACATAAACACGCCTGCTTACACCTTAATGTAACTAATTGTCAATGTCCTGTACTAGAGGTGGTGGATAAACATAAGTATGTTGGTCTTATAATTGATAGCCGTTTTTGCTGGGGACCACATAAGGAACATGTATGTAACAAATTAAGGTCAGTCATGAGCAAGCTTTACATACTTAAATATAAAATACCGTATAAAATATTAAGACTTTTGTACCTGGCCCTGGCGGAATCTGTTGTTAGCTATGGCCTCAGCAGTTATGGCAGAACGTATTCTATATACATTGAATCTATATATAATTTACAGCTAAAAATGTTAAAAATGATTATTCCAAATGGTATTCTAAAAAAGTTAGTAAAAGATGATATCGATTTATTTAATTATTGCAATGTGATGAATGTCTTTGATAAAATCAAATACCAGATGTTAACTGAGTCACATGATACAAATTGTTTAGTGGAAAATAAGCGACCAACCCACCTTAGATCACTAGATTACTTAAATAAATATAATCTGCCCAAATATAACAACCTGTACGGGACACGATTATCTAATTATATGATACCTTATTATTTGAATAAACTTCCATCTGAGCTACAGGAACTGTATAAAAGTGATTTTAAAATGTTTAAATCTAAGTTTAAAAAGTATATTATAACTAATTGAATGTATAGCGACTCACCGAGCACAGATAAACCCTGTGAGGTTTTCGCGGCACGGTAACTGCTTTTTTGTATGAATTGTGTTTTTTTTATATTGAATAAATGATTAAAAAAAAAAAAAAAAACACTACAAGCATGTAAAACAAAAGGAAAGTACGTATGTCATCATTATCGAGAGAATGTATGGAAAAACTTTATTCCCCACTAAAATCTGTTTACGACCCTTAACAAAGAGTAATAAAAAACATTAAATCGCGACAATTTGGTACATTGCTAAAAGCTTTTCGGGATTCACGATTTGGGCCCGAAAGGCATTCAATTTTCTTGACCTTCCTGGTAAACGTCAAAAGTTTTTTACTATTAAACCTAAAAACGAAATTGTAATATTTTTTCTTTAAATTTTGTTTGATTTTGGACTAGGTAGCTGTCGCTTCTTTTTTTCTTTCGAAGTTCTTTTGCAAACTTTCAATGTAAGACTCCGCAGCGTTTTAAGTTAGGTCACAGCACAGATAAAAGGCACCTTTAACTTGCGATTCTGAACATTTTAAACGAGTTTTTAAAAATTCATGACAGATGGTGGAAAGCATAAAATTTGCTTGACAGATCGGTTACTAAACTGGCAGCCTCAAATACATTTATGATGTTCGGAAATCAATAATTATATTGAATTTACAGCATTTATACAAGTATTTAATATAATATCAGTGTACAATAGCTGAGTGGTTTCCCTATTACCAGCATTTATATATTGTATAGAAATTTAACTACATATGTATTACGTATTACTGCTAAAAATATATTTCTTTCTTATTTAGATTTAAGCGTCCTTATGGCTGTGAAAAAAGTAAAAATCGATTTCCAACAAATTAATAATTGTTTTAGAAGCCATAGGGAAAATGTAAGGATCCTCATGGGGGAGTTGTATAGTAAAGAACAAGGTAAAGCTTTTTTGTATATGATAATTTTGGAGACTACACGTTATTTTCATTTGAAATGCATCTTTAAAAGCCATACAACAGCAAGAACATTGAAAATTACAGCAGAATACTCAAAGAAACAACGTCACAACAATTTCGCGAAAGTATCTCTTTACACAGAATACTGGATATTAATTTAGTATGTACTTTTTTGAACAAATTTAGTCACAATGTAATAAGGAAAAGGTAAATTTCTTATAATTTAATTTTATAGCGGAGTAAAATTAGCCAGAAGATTAAATTCCTCATTTTGAAAGTTGGTGCCAAGACAAACTTGCGTTAATGTTTTACTTATTAAACATTGCAATATTGATAATTTTTACTATGTATGTTATAGGTAATTTGGCACTGCCATTCAAAATATAAGAATTTGTAAATCATTATACAGTATTTAAAATACTCGTTTGGAATATTTATAAAATATTTTTTTTACTTTTTGGTGCCACATTATATTTGGATTTTAATTTAAGCGTTACTAATGTACTGCTTTGTACGTTTTATTTGTCGCTTTTTAGTGAGATATTAAATTTAGAGAGTTAGAGAACTCAAAGTTCTAGATGGGTATACATTAAATAAAATCTTTATTTCACAAAAATTTCGCAAAAGCAAGCTTGTATAAAATGTCGTGAAAGTAATATACGGCACATAAAGTTAAATTTTAAGAAATATTTGATCGATATAGAGAAAATAAGAATGACAACAACAGAACAGTTTATTCCTGATTGAAATCTGTATCATAAAATCTATTTAACTTAGCTGAATTACTGTTTACTAACCACTAAATACCTTAATTTTTTAAACGCATCTTTTATCGCTACATACTCAAAGACTTACAGACTTATATAGAGTAAATTAGAATCAGAATTTGTTCCACTGGTGATGTTTGCATAGATCACGCAAAATCTATGGTTCCAAACATAAACCAATTTCGCCATATATCAATTTATAAATCAAACAATACAAAACTAATATAAAAACACATATATTTTATTTATTAAAATGTAGTGTCATAACATTTACATTATTGAGATAATCGTCTATATGAAAATCTATAAAAAACTTCATACCTAAGCTAATATCGAACCAAAAAAACATACATTTTAACGATATTCAATAATATATCATGATTTTATAAGTGAATTTCTACGAGTCGGCAATGCGAATTTTCAAAATTTCGTTCAAGACTCGTTCTTCATCGAAATATTTTCATCTCGTAAAGTAAGGGTAGCTACAATATTCATGAAACTTTGTCAGAAGTATATTTACATATCAAATAATACAATTGGTGTCTTTTGTTGTACAGGAGTAATTATTTAGTGAACCATTTGAGTTGATAAAGACGGAAATGAAATACTCCGTAGAGAACTATAAAAAGAAAAAATATATTGCTATAGCCGTATGCCTAGTTTATTTTTTAATCGAAATTCGAATCAAACATCGATAGTGATTAATAAACCTTGGACTTATGAGCGAATAACTGCGGCAGGGAAACGAAAATATCTGTGAAATTCTGAAACATTTCAGCTTATGTCCTGAAGCCTTTTTTTATTATTTTATTTATTTATATAAGCCACTCCACATCGCCTTCGTATTTCACTATTCCTTATTTTATCCCGCAAACTTACCACACATATATTATTTCTTAACGCATTCATTTTACAGCATTTATTCTACTTTGTTCCTTGTTCTGCCATACCCAACATTCGCTACCATACATCAGCGTCGGTATAAGCACTCCCATATAAACAGCCAGTCGGGCTTCATTTGACACCACTTGGCTACTCATAAACGAATGCAATGCACCATTCACTCTGGTTCCTGTGTTTATTCGTCTTTCAATGTCAGTTTCGCATCTTCCATCTCGAGTTATCCACCTGTTTCACTTTTTCTCCGCCTAAGCAGGACATCGCACACGGTTCTACCTACACTCCTTTCAAAAACCATACATTTTGTATTATTCACATTCACTTTCAGTCCCTTCCTGATAAGGTATTCATTCATAATTGTCACCAATTCCTGCAATTCCTGTGTCGAAGATGCAAGTATGACTTGGTCATCAGCGTAAAGAAGGCAGTTCGCCTTTTTTTTTTTTGGAAAAATCCACGAACGCACAGTCGTTCTGCGTGGTCATAGAACAAAAACGTCGGAAACAAAAACCTCCTTCGTTTTTTTTAAGCCGTTTTAAGCCGTGTTTTACTGCGAAAACCTTTTAACTGATTTCAAAGAAAAGCGAAGGAATATTTTTACTTTTACCTCAGAAACTTAACCTCAAAAAAGTAACAATACATTTAATTTTCTTAGTACTAGTAGTACGAGGTCATTGAATACAAACAAGAAATTCAATATTGTGAGTGTATTTAGGAGTCTTTCTACCTGTGGACTTGGAAATGTCTGAAAGAATCGTCATTAAGCAGCAATTGAAAGCTATGCGTATTATATATCCGTTAGAATCTTTGAAATACGAGACAAATTAGACAAACGACGACGAAAAAACGCGATCAAATTCTGAGTTGAAGATGACTCTATATTAATAATACAACCCATTGTATGCAATACAAAAGTCCCCAATAAAAGATTAACCGTACCCAAATATGGGTAGCCATTATTCACTCCCTATGAAGTAAATTTTCGCTCATTTGTATATCGAGCTTGAACTTTGCTGAGAATTTTTTATGTATACTATAGTCAACATTAACAAACGTCTCCTATTATATCTATAAACAGTGACCGCAAATCTTTGGACTAGGCTTAGGCTTCCTTTTTCCTTGCTCTCTTACTCTTCTATGTCTGACGCCTGACGAACGTTGGGCTTCCCATATTAGTAAGTAAATATCAATGGTGCAACTAAATTTCAAATGTATATTACTAAAACTTAGTCATTTAAAGGGAGCGGTTATATAGCTGTCGTTATTACACATACAGTATCAAAATCCGATCCACGTTCCAACAGACAAAACTGCTGACTCGACCCACTCATGGACAAATAAATAAATATAACCCTTAAAGGTGTATCAACAAGGGTCTAGACGTTTATTATCGCATATTTTACACTAGGTGCTTGTTATATTATTAGAAAACATATCGTAGATAAACTCTAAAAATAGAAACATCGTAACAGATGGACACTTTAAGGGATTAAAAATAACTGTAAATACTATGTGGTTAATCCTGAGAAATCCGTGCTTCTAGTAAGATGTATCTGCCGACCTCATGCCTGGTTTTAAATAAAGAATGCTTACCTCGTGAGTTATTAATGAATTTTAATTAGGTGTCTTTCTTTGGGCTAGTGGAGTACTGGCAAACCGACTTAGGGCAGTAAACAATTTTTTTCAGCACAAAAGCCCCCCCCGAGGTGTTCATAATCAACAAATTGGAATAAAACAAGTATCTAAATTTGGCCGGTTATTTCGATCTGGTTTACAGAGAAAATCACTTCCAAACACTCAGTAATCTAATAATAAACAAAGCGTAGACCATTAAAATTTTATTATAATCCATTTCTGGCGCAGTGAGTGAAATGAATTGCATACCGACTATGTATAACATTCGAACTCATGTGTTATTCATAAAGTAAATACGATTTTTGTGGAGCATTCACGCGTATTTTCCTTCGCTCGACTGCTGTCCTAAGAAACCCTGAAAGCCTTTTAATCTCAAAGGCATACCTCTCTTGTATTTTACATGTAAGTAGCTATGTGGAGAGGAAGATTAACATTCAGTATATTGTAATGCAACATATGAAAGATAAAACGAATGGACTGTTTTATATCATTTTTGTTAATAATAACAACTACTCACCGCATTGCTGTAGAAAACACATAACTAATACCACCAAGGAATAATTCCAAAAATCTGTCACTATACCAAAAAATAATCTAAAAAAAACATCTTGAATGCGTGCCGCGTTCTGAGGAATTTCATACAGGTGAACGAATAATCTCTGCAAGGAAAGTGCTCCTCCTATAAAATGTACTAATCATACAAGACACTTACTTGGCCGGCGGCTGAGATGATAACCACTTTATAATAGTAGTAACATGAACGTTCAAATAAATAAATAATTGATAATTTAAATTAAATGTTCCACAGAATTTAGCTTGCATTGTACAGAAAAGTATTTAAATAAGTGTTTAAAGAAAAACACTTTATCGACGGATTTAAGTTATGTATTTTTGCAAAATTTAAATATTTAAAGAAAAGCACTTTTTAACGGATTTATGTTACGTATTTTCGCAAAATTTAAATATAATTACATTATTTAAAAAAAAATCCCGACGTTTCGCGTGCTTTACAGCGTGCGTGGTCACGGTAGACTGAAGACAAAAGGTGTTAATTGTCAAAATAAGTGTCACAGCTGCAGAGAGGTTGTGTGTTATCGACTGGATTTAAATTTGCCCTTCTTTAAATGGTAATAGTTATGTCAATAAAAGACAATATTATGAAATAAGTGTATTAGGCACTGTCCACACGTCATTAACGCTCTATAATTGAATTTATGAAACAAGTCGGCAATCGCATTCATGTGCAGTCGACGAGTATTAGAATAAATATACCATCAAGCTGATGAAGCATTTTAATTCCAAGGCATAACTCATTTTTACGTACCATGCGGCTACGTGCCAGGAATACAGTAGCTTTATGGCTGAACGCCGACCACGAAGTCAGAATTATACTTTCCTGTTTAGAATAACTTGGTCGGGCACCTTATCGTTGTTTTATTTTGAAAAAATTCCTTTCAGCTAGCCTATAGGGGCTTTATGTATCAATTACGTTCAGAAACGTGACCTTTTTTATAAATTACAAATGGCTAATTCTATTACAGCGATGAAATTTTATGAGGCGATGCTAAACATAATATTGTCTTTGGTTGATATCACATTTTAATAAAACTTCTTTGATACAAGTGTATTATAACAAATGCATTCGTCTCTTTCTGTTAAATTTACGCTGTCATGAAAACTGATATAATAGTTTAATTAAAAAAATCAGGCGTTTCTTTGAGTCCACAGTATAAAAGTCTATTAGACTTTACGTATTTTTTCGCGGAGTATTGCTGGTAAATTGGTCTATATGAGTTTTATAATAGTTTAGTTAAAACGGTGCAAAGATATGGATTTGTTTTTATGAATAAAATACAGTTAAAGGTGAGTACTGAATTACATTACGAATTATAATGTAACATTTGCATCGAACATGTACCGCTGTGTTCTAAAATCGGCGCAACAAGTCAAAACTCTACGCTCCGCTTTCGCCGCTAGTGTTGATGTCTTTCATTCTACTTAATTATTGTTTCATCCAAATTAAAAAGAAGAAGAAAAATGGTTACTGGTCATGAAACTTGTAAAAGAAATAATGTCAAAATAAATTAAATGATCACTCGTGACGTGCAACGCGTACTTACTTAACCGAGTTACAGTCGCCGAAATGACAAGCATGTCACATTACAACTCGTAACGTTGGTCAGTACGAACCTTAATTTCAATTTTAGAGACGAAATCTGAGAAACCGATACCAAACTTCTACTATCGATTTAATAATTGGCCAAAAGCACAATTGAGCACAGAAAAATATACGAAGATAGGGAACTATATGTATATAAAAAATTGTCAGAAGATAAGATGATATTTATTTTATTTATAATGTAACTTAAAAACTGAAATAACTTACTTTGTTCTTGGTACAAGTTTACCAAGTACCATTTGTAAAATAATATTCCACATCTCCTTTGCACCGAGTTATTTGAGGAATTTATAACAAAAAATAAGCGGTTGTAAAAGAATGTCTATTTTGGGGTAAATTGTGGTAGGGAATATGGGCCTAATTCTTTAGTAAGGTTTGCTAGTGACAGGTCCGAATTGATGAATTTTGACCGTGATACAAACAAGACGTGGATCTTATTATAAAGCTTGATTATAAATGAACTAAATTCATGTTTAGAATTGTGTAATACTCAAATAAATCTATATCGATCGATTTTAATCTCGAGTCCACTTTTATTTGAATCAACAATAAAATCTGCGCTTTTGTTGTAATCATGAATGGATTTAAATAACTCAAAATACAGAAAAGACAGCGAAAGTAACTAGATGAAACAATGTCTAGTCTAAAAATGAGAAAGCTAAATTAAAACTTTCTCTCTGTAGCTTTTTAATTGTCACTATAAGATAATACATTCAAATTAGACAAAAAGAAGGTTTTCTCCGATGTTTACTTATGTTAGTCCGTCCCTGTATCGCAATCTGGCGTAGGATTAAATAAGGTGGTATCAAGTGTGAATGACGTTATCACAGCGAGTGACTTGCAGCTTTCGTCGAGGTTAAGTTCTCAAATAAATTATCTGAGTAATCTGTTTGCTTTTAATTACCTACCTCAATGTTCATTCTATTTTTTTTTTGGTAAAATTGAGATTTATAATGAGTAAAATTTTATAATAGACCGCATTTGAGTGAGGATCGAGAAATATTTCAAATTATGTTCATTATTTTTTATATTTTATGGTTTTATTTTTTTATTGTTGTTTATTATATTTACTACAGAATGTAAATGGACAATTTTCATGCGTTGAGTATTACATACTCATAAATTTTTTGTGATTTAATATAATAATTTCTTGTATAAAGCGTCGTCGCGTCAATTCTGCAACCAGTATTGTATTTTTTGTAACCAAGAATCTTTCTAGTATATCGAGATAGCGAGCGAGAGAAGCAGCTTGCCAACAAAATATTATGCCTGATTAGTTATCGACTTATAGAAGTATAAGACAGTGACTATTTTTATCTTACGCAATGATGTGTAGTAAAACCGCCTCGTGTGGTTGAGCAACAGTCGTAAAAAGTAAATTAAAAAATATAATAGCTTCATTTTTATTTTTGCAATTTCTGCAATTTACGAGTGGTGAGAGTGAGTGCTCGTATTCAAATTAAAACGTCCGGTTGAACGTTAAACCTTCGAAGTATCTCCAAACTTGTATTTATAGGAAAAATTTATTGGCAAAAATTAATTGAAAATGTCATCAGAAATAGCCAGAAACGCTTACTTTTATAAATACACATGATACTTGCAAAAAACTACATAAATCATCTCGCACATGGAAATAAGACCACTTAGAACTCAAGTCACATAACTTTAATTACATTCCATAAGTACCACTATTAACAGCGCAATTCTCAATATTAATGTATCGTGTAAATATGTAATTATACTGAATACGTAGGGATAACGTCTGCCCGAGACATTGAGAAATCTTACACAATAAAATATACATTTTATTAATCAAGTCGTATATCAATAACTTGTTAACTAGGCTGTGTAAGTTACTATACTTTTTTATTATCCCACGGGAATTCATAACAAGTATCTTAGAAGTTGGCCAAATATGTAAGGTGCCACCATGAAAATTTTTATTGAAATCCTACAGTTTCGGACAAGCAGACAACAGCAAGACAGATTTTGTTTTATATCTTCTTGTATGTAGTTTTTTTTTGGATCCTCAGGGAAAATTTTTTCATGTTGTGTCGGAGATCATTCAGTATGTTCCAAATAAAAAAGAATTAGAATAAAACAATCGAAAACGAAAAAGGAATGACACCAATACTTATTTGAATTACAATTAACGGACACTATTCTGGTCGAATTTATTCATAGAGTAAATTTGATGTTTCGTATGTTAAAAATAATACATAACGCATTATCACCGTTTTAAATCTCTAATTAGCCAACCAGTATTCAAAATAATAATTAGTAGACTTTAATTTCAAGCTACAATGGTTTAGTTACAACCTAGAGTCGATAATCAGAAGCTTCTCTCATTTCTAGTGGAAGATCGCTTATTAAACTCGACTCGGGGAGTCTTTAGTAAATACAAATAAGAAACTTTTTGATGATAGTGATTTTGTGGATTTATTTTTGTTTAAAGGCAATCTTATAATCACAGCGGCCCGTTTTCGCAACAATGAACATTATAATTAATTAGTTACGTATTTATATTAATATATAAGATGTATAAGCTTAACAAAGGAATATCAATGGTATGGTGTATACTTAGATCAAATTGATGTTTTTGCAATAGATACAATCGATACATGTAATATATCAATTCCGCTTCGGAACATATATCGACGTAATGAGAAAATGTTTAACATTTGCCTTGTTTCGTAGGTTTTGTGTGATTAAACAGTTCCTCGAGACTCGTAAGTATAAGTTAAAATGAAATGTTGTGACAATTTGTCGTCATATCCGCTGCATTAAAGATCTATTAAGCTACGTCTGTGCAGTGGGTGAATAGCGAGTGATTACGGCCACGCTTACATGAGTTCTCTAACTACTCTAGCAGAATACTCAATGTCGTGTCAACTGTTGCTCTATTTATAATTTAAATCGATTATACAACAAGGTCATCGCCTTATTAAGTCATTTGCATCTTTTTATTGGATGTTTAAGTTAAAAAAAGTGAAGAAAACGTAGTTTTAAGCTATAAATTAGAATTGAAGTAATTCTATTTTTCATAAAAAATAGTTTTATTTCCATGTTTATTTTCTTTACAACACATTAATAATTTAACAGCTACGATTTTATAACATCAAAAGAAGGGAAAGTTTGTTATACATCCTTTTACTATATCTTTTAACCCAGTATTTTCTCTTATGATATTCTGAGACAAGAAGTTGTAACTGTGTATAACAAAAAAAGAAAACTTAATTTATCTTAAAAATGTTTTTAATAAATTTTTTACATAGACTCTTGTTATTGGTTTAAAGAAATTTCTTGATAAATAATTTTGAATACTATTGGTTGTATTATAGAGTGGTTGTTGTATATTGTAGGATGAAATCTCTCAAAGAAGTTAAAAACCTTAAATTTACGTGAACATTAGGGTTTACAATAGATGTAAATCTGATTTTAGCCCATGTCTCTTTTCCTTTATATAAATATGTAAACAACATTTTATATACTTAAGGAAAACAAAGGCTCCGCGTAGACTTACCTTTTGTCCTAGTTTCGATGCGAGTCTATAATTCAAATTTACATCTTAATAGCTTTAGTGCGAAGTATGCGGTGGATTTTAATTGGTTTTGTTTCATCAAATTCTACATATTAAGACACGACGCATTCACACAAGTGATACTCGCCGCGAATAGGTTAATTTTCCAGTCTTATGAAGCCTGAGTTAGGTCAATTTTTTATTTTTTAGTTATATTATATATACCCGATATCCTCAATTGTATATCTGGATCAACGTAAAAGCCAGTTAAGTCAATAGAGTCTACATGAATTTATGTATGCGTGCCTTTACAAGATAATATTACTTAGCATCAATCAGTGTCCATCCATTTTATTTATAAAGCTGCGAGTTAATAGGTATTCTTTCAGTTTATTAATTTATTTTATTGTATATTTCACGCACAGAAATATAAATTCAAATAAATTTTTTATTTATTTATTTATTATTACTAGAAAGGATTATATAAATATTAATTTCCGAGTTTATTATCTCTCAAAGTAACATTGTATTTTTATAGATAAAATAGTCTTTAAATCAAAATCATTACCTATGATAGATATGATAAAGCAAGCCTGGTTAATAAGGTTTACACAAGATATTTTCAGAGAAATGTGAGGTATGAAATATAGAATAATAATCCATTATAATTGGAAAATAGGTGTGAATAAACTTAAATATTTTGTAAACAATGTTTGTTTGAGCGATGCAGCAATAAGCAGGTATTGTAAACTATATGAAAAATCATTTTGTGACTGAATATTTTGAATCTAATGGAAGGAGGCAAACGTTATATATAACAAGGACATAAGCACATATTTGTTGAATGCTTCATGAAGAAAAACTATTAGTGTATGCATTTTATCTTTTGTAAAACGTAACTAAACGTAAAAGTCGTTCACAACGAAAATTCAAAACTACGTACAATTTCAACATAGATTTAAACTATGAACTGTGTATCATAAGCTTAGCATGTCTCATATCCTCTTTGCTTTCGGGGCAAGCTTAGTCTGCCATTCACGCCCAAAAGTAGGCTACAAACTGTATGCTTTAAGCGCCTCACACCTACATAACTATAGATATTAGCCTTTAGTACTAAATTACTCTTGCTTATACAGAGTCGCATGGGAGTAATTTTGTAAACAGGAAGTAAAATGTATGGTGAAGCCATATTTTATAGATCAGGAAACTCGATGTTGTCACATACTTTCTATCAATAATAGATGAAATCGTTGAATGTTTTGTTAAACGCCAATCTCGAGAACAGCTAAATCGATTTCGCTAATTCTTTGTTTTAATATTCCTAGAAGTGATATGATTTTTAAGGAAAGTTTAAAAAAATCTAAATAATTCTAAAAACCAAAAGAATTATACTCCCATACAAACAATTCGTAATAATACTTAAAAGTCAATTTGAACTTTAATACCATTATATAAAGATAGTGGAGGTTATCTGTGTTAGTGGAGAGGTTCTGGGAAGACCACTTGAGTGACATTAATATCGTATAATATGTATGGATGCAATAATATTGCCCGAATAGCAGAACAAGTATTACAAGGTTCGTTGAGTCAGCTAGTAACTATACAAATATGCGTTGACATAGAAAATAAATAGAGAATGTGGTAAAACGCTTTACAAGACATTTTCTTTTGCGAACAAGCGAACTGTGCAATCGCGACAAAAAATGGCGACTGTAAAATAAAGCCTGGTTTAGTTGTTATACTTTAAAATACTGTGTGTGTATTTATTATATTTGGTGAAAGCAATCAGTATGAAAGAGTGAAATTTTATAAGTCACGAAACGGTTGAAATCAACGCCATTCTAACACCATTCCGGAGCATTCTTGTTAAGGATCAAATGTAGGAAATAAATATTCCTTGATTTCAACCAAACTAAATCAAAATATCGTTTGTTTATAGATGTAACGCCGGTATAAAATTAAACGACAAACTACATTTAATGCATGAATTTTCAAATCAAGCAAACTGGAAATAAACACTCTGACATTTCCACCGATCTTTTTGTACCCACACATCTATACTAGTATGGTGTTGCATCCATAACACGAAAAAATATATGTAAATAAACCGACACTATATAATTTACATTGAATCATTAATAAGTCTTTTGTATTAGTTAAAATCTCTTGATACAAAAAATATTGCTAACAATTTTAACTAGACCATTAATTTTAATTGGTGTTTGTATTCTTTTAAAAGTTTATCCAGGCATAATTAAATCAAAATTTAACCCGACATAAATAACACCAAACTCAGAATTTATTACGAAAAATCTTTATACTATTTAATTTCATCACTTTTTCACCAAATATACTTTTCCATATAAATTTACAAAATATTTAAAAGACATGATAAGACATTAGTCGGATATTCTCAAACACTTGTAGTAGTAGCAGTTGGCAACTTTAAAATGTTGATATCTGTTAGTGAAGGGAGCTCTAAATAGAATAAAAGATCGGCCTCGCCAAGGGACGGGCCAGCTGTCAAATTCTTATTGTTTCCTTTTACTATGATGATAAAATAACTTTATTGTAACATTTATTCACTATGGCGTTGAGCCACTGAGATCCGAGGCACTTTACCAACAAAGTATTTTGATTTAATTCCGTAGTCAACATATAAGTAAGCTAAATAATTATTTTCTAATCTAAGACTTACCCATGTCATCGATGAGTGGCGCCATCCGAAGCGTAACGCCAACAAGTAACAAACAAAGGAAGAGGAGCAGGCAAGCAGTTACCATGATGGTATAACGAGCTCGACGGGGCAGCTCATCTGGGTCCAATACCTGGATATAAGATTCTTAAATGTAACTGTTAACACAGGGTTCAGTTGCCATAGCAATTCAGGTTATAAATCCCAAATATAAACTGTGATGTATTCAATCATACACGGCCGATCGCAGACTGATGCATTTAATAAGTTACATTGAGAATTATTTAAATGTATCAACATAACTCTAACGAAAGTATCAAGTGCTATAATTTTATTTATAATGACAGTTTAAAATTTAAGAAAAGCAATTCGAAGGAATAAGAAAGAACAATTTCAATAATAATATTGACTAAGTTTAATAAGTTAGCTAAGGCCTCTTGCTCTCCTTGATAAGACAAAAATATTTTTTCAATTCGCACCTATCATCGAAACTATTATTTTAGCTTTATAATATTAGTCACCCTTCGTAAAGTGACTCATTTATTTGAACATTCACGTCAGATTATAAATAATATCAATGTCGAGAAGTAGATACTTGATGAATTTTTATTTAAAAACGAAGAGAGACAGAGTGCAGCTAGCTATGCAGATGTCAAATATTACTAAGTTGCCTTAGACATTTTACTTTCAACTTTTAAGTTTATTAAACAAATGAGTAAGCCTTCGTTCTTGGTTCGAACGTTCGAAATCGAGCTCCGTACCAAATGGTGCCTGTATTGATACCAATTCAAATATGAACAAACAACAACACGCGGCAGCTGACTTTGACAATAACAAACTTAGGAAACGCCACCTGTCTGGGGACTCGTAAACAAGTATGCAATGCCGCGCCGTGCCGAATATTTACGATTGTTAAATTAATACATACTTTAATATTAACTCAAAGCATTAGAAATGGATAAGTTAAAATAATAACAATGTTTATGGAATCATTATTACTATTGAATAGTCGTTAATTTATAGGTTTATTAATACTGAAAAATACAAACAATATTGCCAACGTATTTAGTCTGATAACTATTTTAAAGTTGCTTTTTAGTTATCCAAATAGCTTCTCTGCTCCGAAAAATCTACAATAGAGGTCGGATGTACTTTCAGGAATCGAAAACATTCCTGAAAATACACAAATACTTATCACGTATAGTGCCATCTATTGCCGATTTTGTAACACTAAAGTTTAGCGGTCCACTACTTTGTGCAAGACTATTTTCATTTATGATATTTCAATGATGTTCCATAGAGGGCGTTCAAACAAAACATATTCTTAATATTGGAAATTGATAAATTATATTATGTATTTATATTATTATGATTATATTAGGCAGAGCGAGTGTTGTGGGTCCTTGGGAGAGGCCTTGTCCAGTGGTGTGTGGGATTATATTATAGTTTGTATTATTTGCTCCTAATTATTTTACAATTCTATATACATGAAACAAATGGAATTTAACAATAAATGCACTACACAGGCTTCAAGGACATGAATTTATTTTTCTTTTCAGTTTGGAGTATTTTTTTGTTGTTGTTTCTAGTAATTACGCGATGTAAAGGTAAACTATTGTATCACTATACTGAATATACTTACGTGAATAACTTTCGCCTGCTCGTCAATGGCCGATACAAGAAGAGTCCTGTGTTTCTTAGGCTTATGTGAATGGGAGTGGTGACGTCTCCGCCTACGTCGTCTTCTCTCCATTTCATAACTCTCTGGGCTGTGTATATCGCTGACAAATCAAAGAGAAGAATGAATATTATTGTAGTAAATTTAATTTTAATAACGAAATTGTAATTTTAAATTTTGAAAATTATGTTTTCTATAATGAATTTTCCAATTTATCTCTACTTGCGTAGCAGTAAAATAAGCAGAACTTAAATATTCACTATTATATTTATTAATTTCATATGCGTAGATTATATAAAAAAATTGGGTACTTCAAACTTTAGTTCATTTTTCAATTAAATTAGTTAGATTAGATTAAATAGTTAACTCACAAAGTGTCGTGATTTGTATGTAATTAAATAACTTTCTATCATATCAGGTATCAGAAAAAATATAAGAAGTAAAATTAATAAGATTGTGTTAAAATTAATAAGTGCTCTGAAAATAATAATTGAATCACTTATATACGAAAATTGGCAAAACGTAAACTGTATTTTTAAAACAATTTTTAATCCAAAATATCATTTCGTTTTATTTGTGGTTTGAAGTCAGCTAAGCATAAGTTGAAAAACCTTCAACTAAAGAAGAACTTAAACCAAACAATGCTCCCTAGTTCCTAACTGCGATGAAAACAGCTAAAATTGGGCTAAGACTCTTAACTTAGTTGGGCTTCGTCTAGGTTAACGAAAAATAAAAACATGTACCTGAAGTTGAATATTATATAGATAATATAGTTATTAACAAGCCAAGCATTCTCGCACGTTTCATTTGTAGTGGCTATGAATATAATACAAACGGAAACTACGAAATGTATAAATTTTCTGGCGTAGCAAAAGTCGAGCTTAGGATATTTTTCAAATTCTTTTCTAAAATCCCTGTAATACTATGTATCGTCTATTAAATTTTCTCTAAAATAAAAGAATTAATTATGACTATATCTAAATATTGTTGGAGTCTACGAATTTAACCGCGATGCAGTAGAAGTATCAACTTATTCAAACTTACCCATGATGAGTGTGCAGTTTTAGTTTCTTATGCTTTCTTGCCGGACGTTCATGTTCACACCAGTGTTTCACTCCTCCGGTAGGGCTCTCTACTATAGAGGCCTCCTCTGAAAGAATTTTTTCAGTTTTTATATAAGGAATACTTTGTTAGACATTATTCTGTTACATATTAATGCAATCTTATAAGATGTACTAGTCTAATTAAAAATCTTTAGTGCACCAAACCTTATTAATCACTTTGTATACCTAATGGTTCTGTGTATTAGCCGTCTACATACACAAACATGCAATTATTATATATGCAATTACATCTTACGAAAACGCATTCTAATGTGAGTTTATTTTTTTATATAATTTAATAAACATAAGTTTTTATGTTTGAATTCATTACATCCACTAAAATAGCGTCTAATCGTATACGAGTATACCTATACCGTTATTTACATTAAAACTCATATATTTCCTCAATTATTGTAACACGTTATATTATAACTTTGAAAGCTCGCTACAGAAAATCCGAAAACAATACTAATTATTCATACAAATACAAGTATGAATAGACTTACGGCCCACAAACAATGGAAATTGATTGATGATTGTCATTGAAAGAACTCATAGTTCAAGTCCTTCAATTTTCCTATAACTTGTTTAAAGAAAATACGAAAATAAGGTATGATAAGGTAAGGTATGATAATAAATTATAGACTTTTATATAGTATTGAATTAATAGCATATCCATTAATTAAGTTACATTTGGTTTTTAAATGAATAACAACTCCGTGGAGCTTTTAGGCAACATCTTGACGATATTAAAAGGTTGTTTATTTGAAAAAATGGAGGATTTCACTAAGTTAAATATCAAGACTATATATTTATATGCTTTATAAAGTTATATACAATATCTTACAACATTAGTTGTTTTGTAGAGGTGATATTCACAAACTATTTAGACTGAAACCAATTAGCGCCGTGCGAGCGCTACTTTGCCATCATCCGCGAGAAGGACAACTTACAGTTTGAACGACTTAAAGCACTGTAGTATAATTTTAAAGCTTGAACCCAGGTTAATTAAAACAACATATACTACTTATAGTAATAGGCAATATGTATTTTGATTAAGATAACGTTCGTGTAATAGTATTTTTTACTTGGCACTGCTAATTCTTTTAATAAAAAAAGAATTAAAAGTAGCGTTAGCCAAGGCTTACATAGGCGTCATGTCTGATGAACCTTACAGATACTCCATTGTCATTCCCACTAGTTTTACGTAAGTATCCTATTAGTAGCAGGACCTGTGAAGAACCCTGCTAATATTTTCCCAAAAACCCAAAAATTTAAGATTGGCCTTAGGCATAGAGGGCTGAACATTTCAAGAATATTATGTATCTACCGATGCACGTGAAGCCGTGTTTCGGGATTTCCTTGAATCAGATCATCCTTAAAAACGAAATACAATGCTGGTAACTAACATGCTAAGAAAATTCATAATCTATTCAGCTTTATCTTTCAGTCATCAATTAATGTAATTTTAAAGAAGTAGCAGTAAATTTACCGTCGGGTAGGTGGTCCCGCAACAACAGAAGCAGGGGATGTGTGCGCGCTCGCCGTCTCGTGTGCTCCGCGTGCAGTGCGCGTGACTTTCGCTCCACGAGCGCGACAAGCACAGCCTCCAGACGCGCCGCGCCTGATTCCTCAGTCCACACCGCTTTGTCGACCGTCTAAAAACAATAAATCATCATTGAACCATTCTATGATATATTATATATTTTCTACAAATAATAGACGTCCATATAATATTCCACACCTAATATATAATAGCTGGGTTTGATTTCCTACTGATTGTGTCGGGTTGAAAGGAATAGCAACAATAGTGAAACAATGAATGGGACACACCCAATAAGTCAGTTTGATGTTCTATAAGGAGACATACCAAACCTTAACCGTAAAAGCAAAGTCTTGAACTCTCTTGAACGAATCAATAATTATAACTATGAACTCTATAAAAATCTATCAATGAAAAGCAACATATAAATATACTAGCTGTTCCTAAATATTCATTCAAGTTGATTTAAAACCCTGTTGTTATTTCATTTGATTTAAAGTTTCCCACTATGTGAAAACTTAAGAGTTTATTGTTGATCCTGAAAATTAAGAAAAACAAAAATCGGTGGTGAGGTTTTGATTTGTTTCAAGCTATTTTGTTAAGATCGGTTTCCCACCCGTGTTACTTTAGGTAATATCCATGCAAAAAACAGTCATCGCCTATTCGGGGCTCAAATGAATAGGAGTTGATTTAAAAAACAGGGATCTTAAAATTGAACCTAGACCTTCAACTATTTGCATTTTAAATTTCAGTCGAATCAGTTCTGTAACTATGCTGTGAAAGCGTAACAAAAATACGGACTTCGCATTATCGATAGTGGTGAGGAGAGTTATAAATTCCAATGGTAAAACTACAATGCGGTATAAAATCTAGGTAAATGAAACGTACATTTATGCTCAACCATTATTGTAGAAACATTATATGTTACAATGGGATGAGCTTCAACTAAGCGGCACTTGAGATCTTTTAGACGAACTCCCAAAGTCGAAGCTCAGAGTTCTGAACTACAACAACTATATCGGAACTTTTCCGATATAGTTATGAAACGAATGTTACTTTAAGCTTATCAATGAGTTTAGAGTCCCGTACATGATACAATTTTGTGTATAATAAGCGGGATAATCTAACTGTTTGAAGTAATTAAAAGCAAGAGCTTTAAGCATAGTTTAGAGCGATGTTGTTTTGACAGACTGAAATCTTATTATCATATTGCATTATATGCGCTCACTCGTGTTAATTCAGGCATACGTAATATTGTTTTATCCACTTTAACCTCCGTCGAAAATTTGAATATCACAAAGAATCCAGTCGAACAAATAGTTACTGATTATCTTTATCAAACAAACAACCAAATCTTAAGCTTTATAAATACATAAAAATTTCATGATTCATAAATAGTATATACAATTTCACTTTAATTATAAAAGTACCGACACAATATTTAACTTAACCCAAGCTCTGCTTAATTTCTAAGGAAACAATCTTTGCCCTTGTTTTCCTTAGAAAAGATATCACAAGTGTCGATTCCGACGTGCACAAACCAGTCTCAATTTAGTTTAGTCCTATCCAACGTGCCTATTTTATTCAGAAAATGTCCAAATCATCACGACTAAAGAACCGATGCTATAATAAAAAATTACCATACCTATACTATCACTTTACTTCCCGACGATTTAAATTGTTAACAGCCAACCTTTATTAATAAAGTGGCACCACAAGAAGAAGAAGATACTATCACTTTAATTACTCAAATCAATAAAATTTTCCGATTATCTGAAGACTAACGATTCGTTTTGTTTTCCATGCTTAGAAAGCCATATGTCAAAGGGCCTGCAGACAAGTACGAGGACATCTTCAAAAAGGTAGTTTTTTACATTTATTTAGCTTTCTAATCTGATTTTATGATCACGATTGTACCAAATATCGAAAATGACATGACTGGGCGATAGCTGTTGAAAAGTTTAGGTGTACGGGTACATCACCGTCCCGTTAACTAATTAGTTTTACCCCTATGGGACTACTCACATCGGTCGACTGCTGGCGCATGTTGAGCCCGCGGCCGGCCCATAAGGCGGATCATCGCCTCGCCTCTATTGGCTCCCAGCATACACCTGGAAGAAATATACCCCAAATCTTTAGTATTGTCCTCTATTTTTTTCAAAACAGATTAATATTATAAAATAAACTTTAATCCGCACAGCAATCAAACCAGTTAGTGCCCTTAAAAACGTATGTAAATTTAAGTGCTCATCAAAGTTTATAAGTTACATTAAAGTCCTAACTAAAACCGGACCGTTTAAACTCCCTGAACATTGACCGTAGAAGTATTTTTCACCGCATTGCAGAGATATACACGTTGCTCGGTATATTTATAATTTCGAGGTTTATCCAATATGCAAGCAGTCTCACTGACCAGTTGAGATTCATTTGCATGAAATCACTGAAGCTGGGTCCTGTAAAATCCAATTTACACCGTTTTTTTGTTTTCTCAAATGTGGAGGTTAACGAAGCATTTTAATGCAACATTTTATATGAAACATGCTTTTAAAATTTAACAAAAAGATTACAATTTTTATATTAATTTTAATAATATATGGTATCGTTTATTAAACGGAATTATACAATGTTTTACGAGACTGATTCTACCAGTAATGAAAGGCACCAGGAAGTAAAATAAATATTTTATTTATTTTAGTTATTTTTTCTATATTTCTCTTCTTTTCCTTGACAGAGGAAGAATCGAATTGGATTCAAGATGATCTATCATGACTAGATGCTCCTAGCTTACTATCACGGGTGCTAAATGAATACAGACTTTCGGGGTGAAAGAGAATTAAATCTTAATTGAATTGAATATTTAATAGTTAGAAACCTGTTTGCCTAAAATAACAATTAACAAGCGACCTGTATATTGAATTTATCATATATTAACAATGACAATAAAGCGCGTTCCAGTATCACAATTTTACTTTGTTGACTGACGGTTGTTGAAGCAAAACATCACGTCGGAACAGTGAATTATAATTTAAAGTAAATATCCTAAATTTTTTTACTATTAACCAAATTTTCTTTTACAAATTAAATTCCATTGATACAACCTCTAATAGACCAATAAGACATTAATAATTCCACTTTAGAAATCGATAATAATGATCGTTTTTTAGTCTACGAGACTGGTCAAACTGAATTGATTGTAAGTATTGTAGCAGAGAGTACATTTTTAAATAAACATATAAAATATTATTTCTACACATATTTTAGTAATACAATTTAGATATACTACCGTACTCGCGAAGGCGAGAAGCATTCACCACCAATCACGTTACAACTAATGAAGAAAGCTCTTGTAGGAGAATGGTAGAGCCTTCGCAGCATCACCTCAAAAATTTAGTACAAAGTCCGCTTCGCATAACTGCAGTATTTGTATCTCGTGGAAGCAGCACAAAATAGTAAAATACGTGTAAATGCCACATTTATAACCTAGATTTGTTACATGTCTGCCTCCTGTTTGTTAATTTATGAGAATAGTGGAAAATATACATTTTTACTTATTGAACGTTAAAAAAAATGTGCTGAAGCTGAAGTGGCTTGTATTTAATCACATTAAAATAATTTTATCTTTATTTAATAAAACTATTACAGAAATATTGAAATAACTAACAGATCTTTTTCTCTTCGGCCTGTCCACAAGCACTACCATTGAATAAAATGTCGCGCCATATCATGGAATAATATAATAATCGTAATATGATAAACCAATATGGTGAATTATATAACTTAAACATATTTGTGTTGGCGAGAGACATCAAAAAACCAAGGAGATAATAAATTCAGTTTTCATAAATGTGAATCGTCCTTCCGGCAAGGTATATGAAATCTCACAGGACGAGCGTGCATACTTTTACATTGGATACCAGTAAATACTTTATTCACCATATTTCATCGTTTCTTTAACCTTTTTTACGAGCGGAAAAAGCAATGGAAAATCCCTTTCAACTTCCGTTTGGACTAAGGCTTTTTATCAATAACTGATTATTTTATGTACGGCTTTGCCTTATATATCTATTGTCCTTATATATGGTTGCGAATATATTATACCCAGCTCAATAGCAAACACAAACAGTTTTAATGCTTATAAGGTACTAACGATAAAGTTAAAATTAATTTTCTAATTAAATTCTCTCAAATTCGACGTACCTCCCATAACAAACACACATTTTGCTCACAACTAGTTACAATCAATGTTAATTCCAAAGTACATACGCACCTTGAAACATAATTTATTTATTTTAAATTGATAAAATTCTTGTATATAATATAATAATAAAGTATATATCTGTAAACCTAAATAAATCTAAACTGATTTTATCGATACATACTTCTGAACTCAAAAAATAGACAATTGCAATTAAGATGTTGGGAGCATCAGGTCGATTTAAATTCACATAATAGTTGACCTTAGCAAACATATTAGTCTATACTTCAATATTCGTTTATATGAAAACACAGTAGGTAAAAGTAAAGTGCCATAATATCACTTCATTTTAAGTGCAACAGTAATTAATGTGCCTGCTACGAAATAACCAGTTCATGGACAGAATTATTACGCATGCATTTTTGTTTTATATATTTTTTTTTATATATAGATAACATATATAATAATAGATACCTATTATGTTCGTCTTATTCTACACATATAACATAAGCAATTGAATTTTAAATGGTAAACTTTCTATGCCTTCTGCAACTCCTTTTTATTTGAAATTTCGTCCAAACCGGTGTTGTGGTTAGTCATGTAACTGTATTAACAGACACTTTTGTATGTAAAATAATTATATGTACATCATATTCGCACAAATGAAAAAAGATATAATCCGACGGCGCTACAACAAGCACAGATTACACACAAGGAGGAGATCAGCCTGCTATGTTACAAATATCGATTTTTGGCTTTAAGACATGATGGTTTCCTCACAATGTTTCGCACATACTGAGATTTAATATATAACCCGGCTGGCTACGAAGCGACGCATAGCAACATAGGATAATACTTATGCATCAAATTGTAACTCAAATATAATATATCGTATCCTTGTCCATTTTTAATGCGAACGTCTATTAGGTTATTACGATACTTGAAATAAATTTACTGATTAAAGTATGTATAATATAATATATTATATATATATATATATTTTTCTTTCACACTTAATACGACCTTATATTTAAACTTACATCCCACAAGAGAAATGAACTACTTAATTGTTAAAAAGTAATTAAAAACTTCAACGTTTAATGTAGAAATTCTCAACTTAAATTTTAAATTATAGTCACGTTTTAAAGAAACTATTGTTAGTTGGAAAAAAACAAACATTACAAAGTATATAAGAACCGATATAAGACTCACGTATATCTAAATCGTTAAAAATATTACCAGAGAAATTTTCATGTTTAACAATCTTGGTTTCGCTGTTCACCGTAGCAGAGTATAATAGCAGATAAGAATAGCATCTCTTATCTGTTAGAAAGCACCACTTGGCGCCAATAAATTAAGTTGCCGTTACGAGCAGGCACAATATTGCTGAAACTCTTGATTAAATCACACTTTTATCTTTCATCGGGTAAACGTTTGGCAACGGCCGGCTCTCGATATTGAATCACGTTTTCCAGAATGACTAAGATTACACCTCGTGAATTTTTATAGGTTAGTTTTTTTTTCAAATAACTAGCTAATTCGAAGTTTGATTTTCTACTTGAATAAACTTATTATCTTTACGTATTGTATGTACTTATTGTGTATTTTTAAATAGTCTAGACATGGAAAATAACAATTTCCTTCCATTCCAAACGATTTGCATACTCTATCTAAATTTCTATGATTACTACATTGTCTATGAAACGAATCTCAAGTAGACAAGTAAACGGTTGTAGCTCTAGACTCCAAAATTGCCCAATAAAAGTGAGTGCTACATTTGTTTATTATAAACTAAGGTTTTCAAACAAATACACGTACCTATGAGTATGTGATTGTCAAATTACCTTAGTTACTTTTGGTATACCACAAAACGAGGCAAAAATAGAAGGGTGTTACAATAAATAGCTTTCGGGACCTCCCAATGCCATAAAAATTGTCATAAATTTGCGCTCAACGCACAAACATTATTCACGAACTTAGATGGTAAACAAACTCGTTCCGAATCTTGTAATTTTATTAGACACAATACATTTATTCGTTGTATTTATAGATCTAATTTGATGAACATAATGATGGATTCAATTATTCAAGAAATTAATTTCAACTGTTAAACTTGTTTCTAGGGATTCAAAATCTTATAACTTATTTATGCAAGATGAATAAAGAAAAAATCATATGTTTTATTAACATTTTAATCAATTCCAAATATGCTCAGTACTTACAATTCGATAGTTGTTTTTATCCAATACTTTTCGCATTAGTGAAGAAATAGCTATTTTTTAAATTAATACTTACAAGAGGAGGAATAAAACATATGTAAAGCTTAGTAAATGTTTATTTTTGGGTAATTTATAGTCTTGACGACCCTGTTGGCACAATGGTCACCATTCCAAACTGCCAAACAGAACGAACGGGGAACAACTCTGACCCAGAGTTCGTTCCCCGGTTTGTATTATGAGCATTACTGTTGGCGATGGTATTTATATATGGTATATGTGTAAATAAATGTATATTTAGAAAACGTATCCATATAATTATTAATTTTTAATATTAAATAGAGGGCAAACGGGCAGGAGGCTCATCTGATCGTAAGTGTCGGTCCATAGACACTCACAATGTCAGAGGCCCCACAAGTACGTTACCGGTCTTTAATATTTATCAGTTGTGTTAGCACCCGTTATTATTACAGTTATTAGTGTTCGTTAGTAAATGAATGTCGTGTTATTGTATTCGTAATTATATTACTAATATGAAACATATTTTAACAGCTCTTAACTTAATTGATATTAGAAACCTGAGAACATCCAATGTGGATAATAGCGTGTTGAATCATTAATATAACAATCACGAATGCTCAGCTTGAAGGAAGATTATTGACAGCGTTAATAGTGAACGTGGGACAATGTGGTTGGATTCCCGAGAGGAAGCTTGAAACTAGACCGCGTACACCGGAAACACGATTGCCCGAACCCGCGCTGTTTCTCTTAGCTGAACAGTGTTCGAAATTCAAACATGCGAGAAAATTGTGCCAGGTTTCTGCGGTAGTATTTGATTTTTGTTATCTACGACCACGTTCTTCGTATATATTCTTCTTTTGGTATTAAATTCTAGTCTTGTGGGTTATATATACGCAACAACATATGAAAATTAAGTGGCAAGTAGTCATGTCTGAAATATTTACTCAAATCAAAAACTAGAATATTTAAGACAATACGTACATCAGTATCATATGAAAGCCACCAACCAAGAAATAAAAAACTAAGTTTGCCGCAAGCTTCAACAAAATATACCTACAAGCTGTAATTAGGTTAAAATCGTGATGACTATTATTATTTAACAGAGGAAAATTCGCTGTGTTTTACTTGTAGTTCTGAATTGAACAAAAATTTACATTTACAAAACAAGTATTGTTTAAACGGTAAAATACATGGGCATATATTACATGTTACTGGCTTTTTCAGCTTCCCTGGTACCCAAAATATATTATATGACCGGAAAATTTTCCTTTTATTTAACTAAGGTCTTCTATCTTTGACTTTTCATCAACGTTAAGTCTACCTACAGGAGCCCGATAATTAAAAAGTTAAGCTACATACATTATTTTTCAAAACTTAATATACTAATGCAATATTTTAAAATAGTATTGATAAAATTTATTATTAGAACAAAAATTCGTAGTGGACCAACTGTTCGTTCGCTTTAAACGTTAATGTTGGACAAAATAAACAGACATTAAACTCTCCGTTAAAACGTCGATTAAAAAATATAAAAAAAAGTAGCCGACATCGCTCAAGTTAACATCGCATTGTTTGTATTGTAAAATATTATTCATGATACAACAATTGGAGCTGTGAAGATGAGTAAGTACAACTCTTATTTTTTTATTACGCGACTTTATTTATACAATATAATAACAATTTTTTCAACAAACAAAGCAATAAACAACATTGTTGCCGGTATACGGGAGCTTCAATAAAATAGAACAAATGCGTTTAATTACGACTCAAATTTAATGCCAATTAAACCTTGTAACTCTTTACTCGTGTCTCGCTAACAGCAAGTATGGGCATATGATCATGACTGGAATAGTTATACAAAACAGTTTGGTAAAATTGGATCCTTCGACAGACCCACCGGAAAATTCCTCGTTATTTAATACCCTATCCCCCGAGTAACAAATGCCTTATAATTTATTGCTCTCCTTAAATATAATATGATTTAAAAAATTATATTCACATCCGCATAGATTTATTACGTAACTAATCATATAATTTTACACGGTATGTGAATAAATATGAATTTTAAAATCTGAATTTTTATACAGGCTGGTTCTCTTTACGAACAGACATAGCTAAGTGACGTTAAAGCTCGAATCCATGTTTTTAACATAAAAAAGTATTTATTACTATTTTCACAGGCCTCAACGCCTTTATTAAATAAACACCCAATAAATCAGAGATTTACTACGATAATAAAAAGTCAAGAATCCTTACAGAATTTTCAAGCAGCAAATGAATTATCTTGCTGTAGCAATACGCCTTACGCAATAAAATTCATATACATTCCGATACCTATGCGAAGACGAGTTGTTAAGAGTCCAATCCACTAAAATATTTAGCACACAGTGTATCCAAATCTCATCTCCGAAATATTACTTTTGCTTAAAGGAAAGTACCTATTTTGCCTAACCTTCGAGACTTACGATTCTTTGATTGTAGGTATACCTACAATTATTTTGACGTTAACATCTTTCGTAGTTATGTACGACTTAAATTTTTTTCCTCATGTTCAAGTCACCAGGTACAACAAGTTTAATACAGCAACCTTATACATAACTTACAATTAAAATCGTTCTTACAATAAATTGTTGCCCGCAAATCAATTATACAGTAAAAATATTGCAATGTGGCAAAAATATACAATTAATTATAAGTCACTAAATTTCAGTAAAACGATGCAAAAACACCTAAGCAATTCATAAAAAAATTACTGGCACTTATTGGAGATCATAAGCAGCACGGAAGTTTTCTTCAAATTGCTCGCACATTAACAAGTTTTGATCTTAAAACGAACCTCTTTAATTAATAAAACCCAAAGCTTCCGCTCAGAGGTGTCTAATTAGAGCGTTAAGCGGTAATTGGGCTTGATAACGAAACTAATTTTCTTTCAATTGCCACGAGTTTCTCTACAATATTTTTTGTTGTAACATAGTTATAAAATAATTCATATATAAAGACATTTTTGCAAAATTCAATTTATTTAAGAACATATAAAAGAGGAACCGAAAGCAATATTAATATAGCAATATAATTTAGGTCCTTTATCGTATTAGGTAAGAAGATATTTTTTACATATTTTTCGAATTTTGTTGTTATACATATATCAACAAAATAAGACATCTACTTATATACCTCTATATATATATAGCTGAAACCGAATGATATAACAGTGGCCAACCCCAGCAAATTAATCAAAATTCTATGTCGTAACATAAATCTACGTCTTTTTAATAATATTGTTTTTTCTCCCATGTCGATGCGAGTAACCTTTTGTAAACGTTAAACAAATATTCATACTATAATGGTTAGTTTAAGTCAGCAAACTAAAGCATGAACTGAACATTCACAACGTGCAACCATAACCAATAACAACTGTTTAAAGAAAGAACTTTGCGATGTTTTGAAATTTGCGCATCCTTATTCAAATTCGTGTTATACAATTAACTTTGTAAGTTCAAATAAAAAATATGTAGCGAATAAAATCGATTTCTCAATTTTTTTATGAAGTGTCTATTGCTTAAGCAACTATACTTCTATTAAAGTTATTTGATTCCCTACTAATATAATGAGAATGCTTAACTAAAGTTAAATACACTGACCAAGCGCAGTATTTTTATGAAACATAAAATGAATAGGGGAGAGCGATTAGTTTCCCTGAGAACAAGGATATTAAACAGTTCTTTTATTGATCTTCAAGGGAATTCATTGCCATTATTCGTCCCATTCTGTCAAATTGTGTCAACGCTGCATTGAAATACAAATGAGTAAGTACTTACAGGTGCGGTTGGACTGTTTTATTTGTTATTAATAGTATAATTGTTCCATAGCAAGTTCGATATTTTTTTGGCTTCCTCATTTAAGGTCATGAAAGCTTCCTTCCTAATTATATAGTAATTAAACACTTAGTTATTGGAGAAATATAACAAATAATTTTTAGATAAAGCTGCGTGTCTAATGAAAAAATTAAACTTATTTAAATATTGATTGGATCATCGAAAGAAAATTGCACAGCTTATACTGCATTAAGTTAAACTTCTTTAAAAGCATTTTAATTACGAATCATATGTTATAAGTACAATAATTCACATTTATACTTATCTTATTCGACTTACGAGACGTAGCAGACACTATATTTAATATTTTAAAATTTACAGATATATTTCAAATAAACACTGTTTTTATGAATTTCCAACTCGAGCTTTTTAGTAAGTTGAAATTAAGCAACACATTTCGTCATGTTTATGGTAAATATTATATTATTTATTTCAAACATATGGATTTCCTTAATGTTTTTTTTTTAGAGGAAATATATATAAACCCGTATGAAATAGGTGACCCTACCAGTGACACATACATTTGTTATCTTAATTTTACAATTTATAAAGTGAAATTAAGATAAGTACAGTATAATCTTTGCTGACAATATTACTATTTACTTATAATACTTTAGGTAATTGAAGTATATCGTGGATTTTAGTGTATATTTGTGTTTTGTTAATAATTATAGACTGTTTATGCAAAATAATTTGAATAAAATTAACATGACGTTAAATTGCCTATCAATAAATTACGACAACAAAGGATGCGGGAATTGTGCCTCAATAATTATTATTACTAATAAAAATATATATAATTTATACATTAATTTTTATACATCGCGTTATAATAAATGGTGACTTACCGCTTGTCATTTTCACAGGTTTTAGGCCGAGTCGCGAGCGATGGCTCACACGAGCAGACTGTTGCTCGTGGCCGGGCCGAGGTTGCGCGCGCCTTACGCGTGGAAGCCTCTTCGTCCCGCACCTTCTTCAATCAAACCGCTCCTACGCTAAGGTACTCTTACAGCGCCACGTACATTAACCTGACGTGCTTTGTCTCAGGTAATTGGGACAGTACTTAGTATAACCTATTTGACAATGCTCACTTTGATTACAATATCCATAGAATAGATATTTTACCTATGTAAGAATTGTATAATGATTACTAAAGAAATTGTGACTAGAGATTAGTCATATGCACATTTCAAAATACAAAGGAAAGGAAAGAGAAACATCGCAGCAGAACAAATTATTTAATCCCTACGTAAACTGTGTTTTCATATCTAAAAGTAGTTTTTTTACTTTCGATATTGTCATGTTGCTACAAAACTCACTATCACGGACATCGTTCCAACCATTATTATTTTCCGTTGCATCATACTTAATACTGGCATCATCAATCAATTCTATATTATTTTCAACTTCAAGAAAAGGCGGAATCATATTACCTCTTATTTGCTTCTGTGCACGTAAAGCTTTATAAATCCCTTCAAACTCACCACAATTTGTCAGGCTGTATGAACCACATCTCGTTGTAAAAGATCTCGGTAATTTACTAGAAATTACTTTAAATCTGTTACCCTCGAGTTGATTTAACGAAATGTAGTGTAGGGATCTGGCCCATGAGTAATCGTCTATTAGGCAGAATAAATCGAAATGTGAGACAATAAGATTCCAAGTAGCGATATCAAAGCCTAAAACATCCGAATGATAGTTCGGTTCCCAATTAGATTTTTCCATGCGATACGTGTCGTTTCCATCAACGATATAATTTGAACCAATTGTTCCTAACGAGATCATATCGCTCTGTGGCATAATCTTAGCTGCCTTTTTCATATAAATAACCATATATAAAAAGTCCTCAAGTAAATATTGGTCTTCGTTTAAAAATATTACAGTGTTGCCGTTACTCACATCAACCGAAGACAAATCTTCAAATACTTTATTCGCCGTCCACCACCAGTGATGCTTTTTTTCAGCATTTCGTGGGTTCCTTTCAATACAAGAACCTAAGCAAGCACCGGCTTTTCTGTTTCGTCCTTGATGCATGTCCCTCCCAGGAAATATGTTAGGATATAGCTGAATCGAATAAGGATAAAATATTTGCAATACGCGACAAAAATCGATTAGTTCTATCAGTCTTATTATATTATCGTCATAGTAGGAATGCGAGAAAATCACTAAACTATCTTGAATACCTTGTACATTACTTAAAGATGCGATCAAATATTTAAAATGGACAGAACTTTTGTGGACAAATATAACAATAACAATAGAGTCATTTACAACAGGTCCAAACTCTATGTTGTTATGAATCCTTTCCGCCTCATTGTACCTCTTAATTAATCTTTTCAAAGGTATTATGTCCAAATGTTCAGAATCTCCTTGTTCAAACGAAATGAATTTATACGCCGATTCGGGAATTTCAGCTAACAATAAGGTCTTCTTAAAATGTTGTTCCAAATAAACAATTATTAGAAATAATATTATAACAATACACAGTAAATTACGAATGAGTCGTAAGATATTTCTACGTATATACATCGAAAAATAAATAAATATAAAATATTATTTGCTTAAAAATTTCACATTAACACAAACCGTTGACAAGATAATATGTCATAGGTACATCATATTATGGAATATTAATCTGTTGCAGCGTCACCTATGTAATTTAATTTCAAATCAAAACGAGAAGCCAGGCTGAACATACTTACATGCATGTTTTTTAATACGTGGATAATTAACCAGAAAAAGAGAATATATCAAAAAATTATCTACTGCTACTACTACTACTATCAGCACACTTCAATAATTTGACTGAATATTCCAAATCTGTTTTGATGCATTCAATTTTCTTAGGTATTTATTACAAGTCTACATGTAATATTCAATTTGACAAGCTTTTATATACGCAATTTCTCACTTTTCTATGGGTTAGAAAGTGAGTGAGAAGTTAGGTTTCTTGGGATAGCTTATTATCAAACTTATTTATAGATAATGCAGGAACAATTGAAAAACAACATTATTTAAGATTATTTATTACACTATAATTATTATGGAGTTAGGTGAAATATAAAAATTTTAAACAATTTATAGTCTTATTCAAATGTTTATAAAAAAATATATTAATTATAGTATATGTACAATTAATAATTAATATTAATGTATATTAATATATAATATTAATGATTTGTATAAAAAGTTTACTTAGAAGGCATTCCATGAAGCAAATTTTACGGCAATATTTTGAAAATCCCGCCTTTTTCTACAGTACCAACATACAAGCACTTCCAAGGCTGCCAATGTTACGATACCTAAAGATAAACGTAATCCTTTTTAGATGAAACACTTAATATTGGTAATTATATGTCAGATACATCAATTTTAACATAATCATAAATCGAATTTATTATTTATGATTTTATAAAACAGTTCTTTTATAAATTTATAACGTTTAAAAAAAAATAAGAATATCAACTGATACAATCAGGTCATCAAAATTTGCCGCTAGACGGCGCTTGCTATTTAACGTCATTTGAGTGTGTATCTTTAGGTTCCTTCTGTTTTGAAACCCAAGCAAGCTTCGGGAATTTGTTCTTGTGCACTGAATAAGTTTAAATAGTGTTTCTGGTGATAATCTCAACAAACCAAGAAGATGGAGAAAAGAATCGCTCTCGAATTACGCGGAAGGAATCCGTCGCAGGTAAATGAAATCTATGCATCTTTTTATTGGAATGTTTTGTCGATACATAATATTTCCTTTATCATATATTTTATTGTAAGAGCTCATACCATGTGTAGTAATTAAATTAAAAATTAGTTGTCTGTAATGACATGAGATAAATATACGATGTGCCTAAATTTCACCCAGAAGATGTGGCGTTCTTGTTTATAGCGAGCCGTGTTGCTGTGTTACGTCCACTCATATCCACGTTACAATTCAACAATAATGTATTGTTAAAACTCGATATTACTACCTTATTTGCCTTTCCGATTTATTGGTATATTGTTAATAGATAATTACAGTAAGTTATTTATTCTGCCTTCTGTATAATGGTATATTTGAGGTTAACTGATAATACACTGTCCAAACGTGAAGTATACTGTACTAATTTTCTATAATTCATTGAAATGTGAATGCATTAATATGATAATTATCTACTCAACTGCACATACAAGTGCTTAATATCACAAAGATTCACTAATCTCAACATTAATAAAGTTAATTAAATATTGAAAAATTGGTTTGACATCTTCGTTGTATTTGAAGTTTTAAGCTCCTTGTAGTAATAATTTATAATTTAAGCGTAATATCATTTATGCATAAACAAGACATCCTAGACATAAAACTAAGAAGTGTTTTGCAACTTTTAAAATGGTGAAAATTTTATTTCTTAGCACCATAAATTACGACTCGTTCGTACTTCGTCATTCGACATAATTTCGCGCCCTTTCACTTGAATATCCTATTAGTATTTTTCTAAAATATAATATAAATTTTAGTAATATGTAGTATGTTATATACCAATAACTACGCAGTTTTTACTTCTAAATCCATGTATGTTAAGATATTTACAAGTTTCTTCATTTTTATGTCGCACGCCTTACCATTTCAGCGGCCATATTTATTGCGTCGCGAAGATTCGTGTCATCCGCCATTGCATAATGTAAAAAATGTGTAATTTGAACTGAATACATCACGAATTCGTTAACTTTCGTTATATTTGAAAACAAAACACATAGGTTTTATGTTTTAACATAAAATATCCTATACAATGCACTTCTGTTTCGAATTTTTAAAACTACAAGAGAAAGAAATGCCTGACAACTAGCACCATTTTGACGTCTAGCGAACTGCTGTTGATTTTCTTACAAGAGTTACAAGCCAGTAACATTACTAATTTTTTGCAAATCATCGATTTCTGCAGATTTACTGTCGCTAATGTTTTCTTAAATCAGTATATATTTTTTAATTTAACATACAATTCAACTTTTTCAAAAGAAAGGTTTCAATATTTCCTAAAATTAATATATACATAATACAGTCATATTCTTATTTATTATATCATTTGATTGTAGGTCAAATAAAAAGGTACATAACAGATTATGTTAAGCTACAGAGAAAATGTTGTAGATAAAATAAATTTATTAAGGAGTTGATGCTTTCAAGTAATAACATAAACAATGATCAAGCTTCATCTTTATAGCATATATACGATTAAAGAATCGTACTCGCGAGTCTTATCTGAATTCTCCAACATATTGTCATACCTATGAATAATTAATGAAAATTGGTCAAGAGTTTTATAAGTTCCATAACAAACACTTAACTACTACCCTAATTTTCATACCTCTAATTATTTTTACAGATCAAAGAATTGAACTTGGACAATTGTAGGAGCACAACAATTGTAGGCCTCACAGATGAATATACAAACTTGGAGATTCTTAGTCTCAACAATGCTGGTCTCACAACTCTAAAAGGATTTCCCACCCTTCCCAAACTAAGAAAGCTAGAACTTTCTGACAACAGAATATCTCATGGGCTTAACTTTTTAAATGGTTGCAAAAAACTTACACATCTCAACCTTTCTGGAAACAAAATTGCAAACCTAGAAACACTGAAACCCCTAGAGGAGTTTGAGAACTTAAAGAATCTTGATCTGTTTAACAATGAGGTGACTAATATTGAAGACTACAGAAACAGAGTGTTTGCATTGCACCCATCTCTGAAATACTTAGATGGGTAAGACCTTTGTATACCTTAATATGTAGCAAAATCCAGTCTGTTTATAAATTAATTATTAAATTCAATATTTTGAACTACCTCTAGTATAATATATATAATAATATTTTTTAGTAATTTATTAAAAATTCAATTTCAGATTTGACAAAGAAGACAGAGAGGCAGAGGATAGTAGTGGAGAGGAAGAAGATGAAATGAATGGCAACAATGACAGTGAAGAAGAAGGTATGTAGGAGAACTACTGTGATCTAAATTTAAGCTGTATTAACAATGTGTACCCACTGGTGGGAAAGACAACTCTTAGCCTCCCTATAAAATAAGAACATTTATTTTTTTCTACCCAATCTGTGAAAGTGCAAACTTTTGAAATAAAGTTATCTTATCAATTAAGTATTTTGTTTGGCAAAAAAGACAAATAATTGAATGAAAATAATTTAACATTAAAAAAAAAAACTATATGAAATTACTGTACTAAAGGCATAATTTTTTATTGGTTTAGTTCCATTCTCTTATGCAACTTTACCTCAAATGGTTGGTCCATTAAGACTGTAAGAGAAACACCTGCATTTATAATATTACAGATCTTGGCATTGACCTGGGTCCACTCATTATAGATGATTATTCAGAGAGAACCCCAGATATGAAGTCTTCTTTCCTTGTCTCGCTATACACCGTTTATGGTCTTCTGTTTCATATGGGCTATCTTTTTAACAGTAAGCATTATTACCAAACCGACCTTTGTTAATATAAAATATTGCCAAAGTCATTTGCTTCATTGTACAAAGCTCTTATATTTAAAAGACATGAATTCGTCAGTTTTACCTTTTAGAAGATTACCCTGGATTTGGGTTTTTTTTTAAATTATTTACCTATTATACTACATAGCTTGTTTTAAATTATATGTAGTCTTAAAATCAATTTATAAAGAGTGTTTAATAAATATAATTTACAATCATTTTTTGGTCCATTTAGTTGTTTCTCATATTGCATAAGCATCGTCACAGGTAGACTACACAAACAAAACAAAAAATAATTATTTAGAAATGAAAAAAAAATGATTTGTTAATTTAAGGAGCTTAAATGATATGTTTTTAAAAGGTAGAAATCTATTATTAAATCCCCTCCCCTCCCTTCAACGATCAAATTGCCCACACCCTACATGGCGGCCCATGTTGTGTTATGCATTTAGAATTGTATTCAAATTTTTAAGAAAACAAACATTTTTAATTCAATTCTCACTTATATTTTTTTTGTTACAGATTCGGATGTTGATGATGAAGAAGATGATGATCTATCACTAAGTGCTGTCTACAATACTAAATTAGGTTATATTTCTTTTCTTATATTTTAAGTAAATAAATAAGGACTATTATATTAAAACTTCTGGTATTTCATAATGCAAACATTTTACCAGTACTCTCCATATCATGAGTTATTTATTTATTTATTTATTTATTTATTTATTTACCATACACACTTCTATCTTTACACATCGCTAATACGATAGAACTTATTTACATTAATGCTAAAAATACATTTACATCTTATAATAAGTATATACATAGTCACCATTGTAAATTCCGTCAGGCTACAACGAAACAAGTCCATTCAACACTTACCTTATTATACATATCGCTTGGAGAGGCGCCTTACTGACTAAATTTGTGTGTGTGAGTGGTAGTTCAAAATTGGACCCCGCCTCAAGTTCCTCTTGGAACCCGCACTAGTTGGGCCAATATATCCACATTATGTGACCGTCAGTAAAAATTGAAATAAGTAAACTGCCATAGCAGCTCTTCCTGATGAGCTGGTATATCCTACATACCCAAACCAGGACGGTATTATTGAAACTAATAACACAAGAAGAAAAAATGTGTCATTAGTTACTGAACAGCAGAGATTTTTTGCCATGCTCTTTCATTTATGAATAGAATTTCACGATAAAGATCATCTTTATTCAATGAATACTAAATTCAAGTTTTGTATTTCAGAGGAAGAAAGTTCAGAAGGCTCTCTTTACGAAGGCAGTGCAGAGGAAGAGGAGGAAGAAGAAGATGATGATGAAGATGGGGATGCAGATAATGATGCAGACAAACCCAACTCCAAAGCACAAAGTATGAATTATTTCTCCTTGAAAATCCTATTCCTTGTTGGAAACTGTGAAAGCTAACCCCTATTTTGTGTCCAAAAAACTATATTTTTACAGATAAACGGTCTAACCGTTTTGATTTTTTTAAGAATAAGGGGTTTCTTCAAGCATGCATCAATCCATATGTTTCAGATAATTTTAATAGACGAAATATTTAAATAAAATGCGCCGTTTTAAATTATTAGCCTGTAAATAGAATATATCATAATTTGATATATTTGGTAGTGACATCCACAAATAAATGGTATTTTTAATTTAATTTTTAAGCTTATTTTCACACGTGCATTAAATGTTTCAGCCGGAAAGGAGAACTCTCACGGCGAGCCCGAAGAAAGCACTCGGGGCAAAAAACGAAAACATGAAGACGAAGACGAGAATTGATCGAGGTTGCCTTGAGCGGAGTCATCTTACTAGTTCGTAAGTGTACAGAGCTCCGAGACATCGGACAATAAACCTTGACGCTAACCGACCGCGGACGATAAGATTACCCCTATCTATGTATTTACCCTTACCTTCATCCCATAAAGTACAAGAAATTTTGTAATATCCCTCATTATAATTAATTTATGGCACCTTATATAAAGTTTAAGATAAAATTATTTTATTAGTTTTATTTTTCGAATGCACAAATGCGCCCATATTTAATGCGTTCAGGTGCTTTTGAATGCTGTTTATATATCGTAACAGATTTTGCCATGTAATTTGTATAAATATCAGACTTTGTGACAAGTTTTGTTTGCACAAATAATTGATTGCTTTCACAAAACCAAAACATACATAGCTTTTTAACATAAATGACTCTCATCTGACTATCCTACAGATTTGATTCATGCTATTAAAGTAAAGATAACGAAACACATGTTTAACTAAAGGTCGTGAACTTACAATCTAGACAAGTGCAAACTGGCATGTTGGAATTCTCAAGTCTCAAATATTAAAGAGACTTACTGACATTTTATTTATGCTATCAAGACAGCTCATTACGAGGAACTTTTTAATTTCATTTAATTCAGTTTCATCAACACATGTCAATTTGTATCAATATTTCTGTTATTTTATAGGTAAGTAATTATATCACTGTTGGGGGTATATGGGACCTTGTGTTGAGAAATACAGGTTTGAGATCATGTGTGTGATCTCTTTCTACATCTCATTGATATATCGACCGTGTTCGGGTTAGGAAGTGATCCGGGTACAGTGTTGTCATTTGTGAGATTGGTCGTTCCAAAGCACTCACATTAGTCTTGTTACCGAAGTTGCTGTGTGCCAGTTTGAGGGAATATTTTATCATCATTAGGGCTGTTGTAGGGTACCTTTTAGTGTTTGTTGTCCGACAAGTTAATGTTCCAATTTGTTTATTGTATTTTTTATTCTTGACATGCTTAATTTTAGAATAATTGAATGGATGTGCATTTTAGGATGATATTCAAACTACCATATAATGTTATGATAATTAATTATTAAGTGAAGAGATACTTGAGTATATAAATGCGAGACTATAGTGCCCTCGTTCTTTTTGTGACTAAATTCCGATGTGGGGTTTTCCGCCTGTATGACCTTAGATTGTTCTGTAAAATCTTTATTTCTTTTTAAAGAATATATCAACTCTTTCTAATATAAAAGATACAAAGAAACTGTTTATAATATACAAAAAAAAAACTTATAATACACAATAAAAAAATTGTCAATTATTTAGATCCATTGGCAAGAGTAAATAAATAAGTTTTTTACCTTTGTATCATTAACAGATGTATTGTATTAAGATGAAATACATGATTTCAAAACCCTGACATTGTTCAAAAAATCAATGAACATGGGTTTTGTAAGTAATCTCACTAATGATAACGGATGCTCATCAGTTAACTATAGAAATCCAAACGGGCGTAGTAAATAAATCAAATATTTAGACCAAATTGTCGATCATCTGATGAGTTCAGAGAATATTTTTCTACACTATTTTTTAAATATTAAAAGAGCAATTTTATGCACTTAAGTATTAATGTCAATGATAATTTATAAAATGTTTGGTTGATACGTCATCGTGCCAGATATGTTGAAGAGAATTTTAGTTAATAACTTTATTGTATTATGTAAGTCATTAAGTTTAAGTAATTTACAACTTGGCCTGTTGATATATATTATATAATCCTATTAAGACTTTATTTCTGGGATTGTAAAATAAAAGGTAAAAACATTTTTGTTTTGTTTTTTATTTAAATACAAATAAATACGCTTGCATGTCATAAAATTAATGCTTCCTAAAATTATGTCTCCAGAAAATCACTGCTACGCTAACTAATCATGTTCTCTCTTGTTCCAAAAACTGTTGCAAAAGTACACTTTCAATAGGAATCACAAGATTTTCACTGCCTTCTAAAGTTCTCTTAATTTTGACTAGTTTGTGGTCCAAAAATTCAGTTAGCTGAGCTCTCAGTGCAAGTTCAGAACTAACCAGGAATTGCTCTCGAGATTTAGAGTACAAATCCTTGAATGGTAATCCTTAAAAAAAATGAAAGTTGTGTAATTGCAAAACGGGGTGAAATAAGACTTAATTCAATGATGTTAGAAAGATTTACAAGCAATAATAGAAGAGGTTTTTATTTTAAATATTGTCTTATATACGCAATTACCGGATTACCAATGTTTTACCAGACCGAGGCAAACTCATGACTTAACTCAGAATACAGATTGTTGTGTTCAAAACCAAACATTTTAAGTTTCAATCCATCGCTATCCAAATTTTGTTTATAATAACATGTCATAAAATTTAGAGTTACCAATATCAATAATAAGAAGCTCATAACATGAATACTGTGAAACTAAATAAATGAATTATATACATTTTTAAAAATAAACTATTTTTGCATACTAATGCAAATGTATATATTATATACAGTAATTTTCTTAATGAAGCAGAGAAAACTAAATATGGATTTTTCCAAATTATTTTGTGTGCCCATTTTATACAAAATATCAAAATCAATTTCACTAGTCAAGATCAGGAATTTTAGTAATACAAAATTCTGATAAAATTTATGGTACCTACTTCAAATAACTAACTTAAAATTTAGGCCTTAGTGTCTGGTCTCTGTATTCTGAGTATATTTCACATATAAATTTCTTTAAATATACTGAGATACTAACCTTGATAATTTTGTTTCTGATTTTCAAGCTGATATTTTATGATGATATTAAAAATTCCCCTGGCATTAGTTGTTAGTGACTGATACACACTTTTCAATGAGGATAATTGAAGAGCCCCACTTCTTTGGGTCATAAGTGAATTCTCAAACGATGTTTCCTCTGTGTAAGAAAGGAATGTTGTCACATCCCACCAACTGAATTTATATTTACTTAATTTCGAATGGTCCCACACTGTAAAAAGCTATTATTTTAATTTCGAAATCACTTATATTAGCAACATTAAATATTTTGCCCCTGTAGAATGCGAAAGCGACCTCGGGATTCTAAGCGGAAATGTGGGATGCATCCGTGTTGTAGTGGGTAAAATATTGTTATAAAATTTATCTTGTATGTATTTAAGACCCAATTGTAGCTAAAATAATCTTAAAGTGATGTAACAGTAAGCACCCATAAAACATCCTGCACCATCTTCAAGTAACAGGACCTAACCTGACAATGAATATCATATCATGTAATGTCTTTATGAGGTATATTTCTATATGACATATTTCTGCATCTGTTTAATCAGATATCAGAGATTTAGCAATAACAGCTGAATGTTCTCTAAGTCGTAAATTTTTGTATGTAAATAAATCACAATTTTCTTCTTTCACTAAGATAGTGTGTCTTGATTACATAGTACACAGTACACACATAGAAGCAATTAGTGTTTCAGTGTCGCTTCGATTTCTAAGTTAAGTAAGGTAGGTATACTCACACAGTGGTGCATTGATGTGATCAATTGTTGCAATAGTATGAACATTTTTTAATTGTGATATACTGGCCAATGTTGACTGAGCTTTGCTATTTCTTAACATTGCACCATCTATATTGTGTATTATTAGAAATAATTCAGTCTCACTCTCTTTTAATTGGATGTCTATTAAATTAACAATATCACTTAAATTTGATGGTACTTGTGAATTGCCCAATAAATCAACCACTATTGCCTCCAAAATATTCTTGATTGTGAGACTCGGAAAGAATCCATTTATGACAATACATGGTACACTTTTTAGTTTCTCCATTTGAAATTTATGCAAAATCTCACGCTTAGATCCTATGCCATATAGGATTATGTTGAAATTTTCTCCAAGAATATATAGCCATTTATCAAATAAGTCATTATAGCTGTTTAGTAAATCATTAATTCGGTTTTGGTGTTCCTTTGATATGTGAATGTCCATATCCTTTAGATTTTCACTGAGTTTCATATTTTTTAACCTTGCTAATGTATGGTCTGATGTTGTAATCTGAAAAGTATAAGTAAATATAAGTTTTGAAGGCAAAAAAATGTTATGTTATTTAAAATGTATATTTACTACCACTTAAATAAAGCACACACCATGACTTTATTTAGGTAAGTTTTCATAATTGTTCATGACATTTTTTACATATTTTGAACAAAATCTCATTACTTTGAGTATTAGTTTTGTTACCTTTGTATATTGTTTACCTTTTTGCTAGAGTTCATCATGAAATAATTATCTGGAGTGACAATATATTCAGAATCCTTTTGTTTGGCTTTTGGACATTTATTTCTTACTACAGGCATAGTTTCTTTTTCAGATTCAGAACTTGAGCCTGATGATGAAGACTGAAAAAATGATTTGCAGCAAGGTTACAGAATATATATATTTATGTGATAAATATACACAATGGGAAATCAATTGGTTCCTGTTCGTGTCTATTTCAGTCACCTTTTTGGTCTATCTTCATGATGCATAAAAATGATGTAACACATCTATTATGTTTGTATTATCAGTAATTTTTGTTTAATAAAGAAAGTAGTTTGATAATACATGATTTGCATTTAAGATAACTTTCTAAGCTTCAGCAATATAACTAGCAACAACATTTAAGTTACAAATATTTCAGATGTATTTTTTGTTAAATTTATTATCCTTACAAATATTGCTCCACTTTGAACTCTTGAGTATTGACATTATGGGACAATAAATATTAATAATAACCTCATTTTCACTCTTATCTGGTACAAAATCACTGCTGCTAGCAGAGAAATCACTTTCTTCACTCTCACTTTGGACTTCTTTTATAATTCCTGAAAAAAATAGATTTGGAATATTCAAAAATAAATATAATGGATTTTCAGTGTACTTGATTATATTAATCATATTTGCCAAAATTCTGAAATTGATAATTACTGCAGCATAATTTTATACTCAATATTTTTAACATGAGTTACAAGAACAGAAGAATAGACAATAAATTTAAATTATTAAATCTTAATATGCAATAAATTTACTTAATCAGATATTTTCCTAAAAGATAAAAATAATATTTACAGATAAAATGTATCATTTTTTTACCTATGTTGCAACAAAGATTACAATGAATGATTTTATTTGCCATCTTAAAAATAAAAAGGATAATTAGGTAACACTTACTTTTTTTTAACAAATTTACAACTTGTTTTGGTGTTGCTTCAACATTATTGAGGAAATGCATATTTCTTTTTGGAGTCTTTGGAGTATTAGGTATGGATCCAATGGCTTCCTTAACTTTATTTTGGAGATCTTGCTTTGTATGACGACTTTTGAATTTAAACATGTCTTGTCCTTCAACATCATCAGAGCCAAAAAGGGCTAAAATTTGAAGAATATACATTACATTGATCTAGAATCTAGATAGTGTTTTTAGGTTATTATTAATGTTATTATACTGAAATTGCTTACTCTAAAAATAATTTAAATTACCTTTAGGTTTTGGAGTATGTGTTTCAATATTAAACTCTTCATCAGAACTTATATTTTGACATCTAGTAGAAATTCTGCGTTTAGTTGGGGAAGTTTCAAAAAAATCCTGATATTTTTTTGGTTTATTCCTGTGTCTAGCAGCTCTTCTTGGTGTTACTGGTGAATCCACATTGCCTTTGTAAACAAAGTAATTAAAATAGTAAAAACGTAAATTGTATTTAGATGGACACAGTTTAATAGAGATGACAGTGTTTAAAGTTTATAATTATTAAAAAAAACTCAACGGCTAGTTGTAACATAACTGTACTAATTTTATCCAAATAACGAATTTACATCAAACAGCACCAGGTAAATATTTAACAAGTTACAAAATATCTTACAAAAGTTACTCACCGTCACCTGCGCTGTCATAGTTATTTCCTAAATGCATTTCACCACTTATGAATAATTAATATGTGTTTAAAAGAATTGTAAATTATTTTAAATATATTTGCGAAGACAAGCAAAAAGTACAAAAATTTCAAATTTGAAACAGAAACCTTGCGTGCTCCAATCGTATAGACTATAGAGCGAAGTGATGGTGATTATTGACTAATGACAGTCTGGCAAAACTTCCAATAATAATATTGATAAACAATTACAACCCGAGAAGGTTTTACCGTAAAAAATTCACACCGTAGTATTGTAAGGAACGTTACTATTATTTTGAAATTTATCAAAAACTACCTGAAACAATAATTTTTATTTATTTATTTTTAGATCAAGACGTTAGTAACTAGAAAGAAGACTTGGCCAATATGCCCATAGAAACATTACACCAATAAAGCCATATATACACTGGAAGCATTTATTAAAAGATTTTCAATCAACACAAATATCTAAAAAATATATTCCTAGTGTTGTAAATAAAAAATAATTTGTTTGTTTTATTCTTAAATGATTTATCTATATAAATTTTTTATAAACACATAAAAATAATTATAAAGGCTGATGAAATCAATATTACGACGTGACTATTTTGTTATCAATGTTGGCTGCATTAATGGCATGTGAATTATTGAGGTTCGTTTTTGGTGTAATGGCAGTCCGAACATCTCGATATTATTTTTCTATTATGAAGTTCCGTCCGCAAATCAGTATGATTGCAGTCTTTTTACTTAAGTAGTAGTTATGACGTTCTGAAGTGTATTTGTGCTGTAACGAAGACTAACTAGTACTTCCTTCAATTAAATTATGAAAACAAATACACCGATTGTGATTAAATCAATTTCGCCTATATTTCATTAAGTGCAAAATAATTACAAGAAGGCAATTTAACCATAATTTTTTTATCTCATAACACCTCTTAATAAAAGTTTCACGCTATTTTACATTTTTACTTAATGAATAACCTGGGTATTGACTAGGTGTGGGCATCTAATATAAAATAAAAAGCCAATATAATATTACATCTTTTCATTTATTCATCTTATTGACAATTTCGAAAATCACAGTTATTACTTCTGACAATTGTATCGTAACTATCATATTACACATCAACAGCTGCCAGCTATTATGGGTAGTGGGTATAAAATGGTATTATAAACTTTATTGGCCACAGTACTTTACTTACACATTGGCTTGTAATCCTATTATTTATAATTGGTACCTCCCTTCATTTACTTACGAATGTGAACATTTTCATTAATAGATAACAGTAATTTACTTAATATAAATAGGAATAAGACTGATAAATTTTTAAAAAATAGTTCTTTCATTGATGAGCGAAAGTGAGCATAGATGAAGTGCATTCTTAAAATATGACTTGGAAGATATTCAAACAAACGAGCAAACCAACGAAAAATTATACAATTAAAGACAAGCTTGTAATTTTTAAAATACTATTTATAACCTTACAAATGAAAATCACAATATGTCATCGGAATAACACCCAAAAACTCGGACACGTAAAACGGTGTTGTTCAATCACTTAAAATTTAGTACTTAGACATAGTATTATAATGGTGGGATCGTAGATCATCTATGTACAACACCAACAATTACAATCACGCGAATCACCTAAAAAATCGACGCGTAACGGCTTTTTACAACTACCCTCGCCATTTGTATAAAACCGTTGCACACTCAGCATTCGAATACCTACTTCAAGTATAAGCTACTTTTAACGTTTCTAACATATCAAATACAATTTTCGTGGTTTTCTATACAAGCCAAACATCGTTATAGTTGTATCATTTGAATGACATAGACTGTTTTTAAATATTAATACAAGCAATAATTTACAAAAACAAAGAATACGTAAAATTTATGCCTACATCGAAAATCTACAACGCGCAAAAAGCGTCCAGCGTCCATTATAAGTAATTAATTAATGAATATGGCGCGCGGGCCTCGACAATACATGGAGCGAACGTCTTGAGATCAATCAGAGAACGAATCCAAAGATTCACAACACAACACCGGCCACTCTGTCCACGCCGACAGCCGGTACTGACTAACAGACGGACACAGTCCCTTCGCTAGCTTCGGTCAATCCCTTATGTACAGCAGTCTAAGCCCTTATTGGCACATTTGTATCACGCCTATCACCGTCTGAATACTCCAAACTACCAGCTAATTTATACAATCAAAATACGTAAATCACTTTTACATTATTTGAATCAACAAATTATTTTGCAATCTCTGGATAGCTTAGAATATTTAGTCGACGATACCTCCTGCAAAATATAGCTTTGAAATGATTATGAATGTCCCGGAGCGAACATGTCGATTTAAATATAAGAAATCACAAATAAACTATTCAGTAGTTATTATCACATCATACACCGTTCAACGTATATAACGCAGTTGCTATAATGGTATTAAACGCGATAATCACTAAATCATCTCTTTTATTTATAACACAGCGACTGCAAATATGCCTCTGGTAAAATGTAAAAACCTTTTACAGTATAGTCATATATAAAATAGATAATTGCGTACATACTAAAAGTAGAAAAGAATAACATGTCTATTATTTAGAAGCTATATTTCACAGGATTTCAATATTGACTCGCAAATGTTTACGGTTGGGCATTAGCTCAGAAAACCCAGCAAATTTCATAGGATAGTTCCTCGGCTAGCGTCTGTCTATCCGGCGTAGAATTCGAATATAGCGCCGTCGGGGGTATCTTTGGTATAAAGGCGGGTGTTTGCTTTGCACTAGGCTTGCTTCACCCGTTTCCTTGGAGGGCCAATCGGAGGAATCTGCTGCTGCTGCGTCGCCAACGCGCGGAAGGCTTCAGCTATGAGGTGAGGGTGAGAGGATATCATGTTCTTCCATCCAGTGGTGTCCATGACGTCGGTCGCGTGACTCCTGAAAAATTAAAATGTAAATGAGTGTCGTTTTTTTAAAATCATTTTAAACTGATATCTTACTCGTATTTTATTGAAACTTTATTAATAGTGTGATGTGGTAGCGTGATGCTAATATCTAAATATCAACGAATTTGGCTTTATGGAATTGTTTAGTATTTTTAAATACAATGAAAAATACTTCACTATTTTCACGACTTTAGTATGTTGCGGTGCATTTGACATTATTAACATATTTTTACCGATATTTTTCCCACAAAACAGAGGCAAACCACATTTTATATAGCAATAAAGGGACAAAAGCTCAAAAACTAAACAAGTCATATACTTTATCAGCCTAACCTTGTAAATAAAGATTCACAATCCATCAAATATTTGTCGAATCCTTCCTGTTTGTAATAAAACACTATCTTATCATCAAGTGTTATTGGATGACCTTCGTTGTATTATTTCATTTATCACCAACAAGGAAGGGATCATGGTTGAAACCCATTAGTGATTACTACGATTGAGCTAAGGCTACAGTTATCAGATATAACTTGATTAGGTTTTATTATTTTATTTGTAACTGAAACTACTAATAATATAAAGTACTCGTACATACAGTTTGTTTAAGTAGTACATCAAACTATTTCTAAAAAAACAAACTGCAATGAAAAACTCAATTCTTAGTGAATATACGTTCAAGACTATGTTGCAAAGTGAATTGGTAATAAATTCAATATTATATATGCAATATATAGTAGTATATATAGTATAATATATAGTATATACATATAGTATAATAATGGTAATAAATGAGACTGACGTGTTGATGAAGTCAATGGTCTGCGCCTTGAGCTGGTCAGCGGAGTGCAGGTCGGCGAGTATGAGTGTGTCTGCCGCCGTCTCCACGGACAGGCTGAGGCATAGCGCTTCCTCGCACATCACTTTTAACCGGTCCAACGCGTACTGGAATTACAAATATTTATTATTTTCAAACCGTCGTGCTCTTTTTGCTGTTTAAAGAAACCTGAACAGATTATTTATTGCGTTGCAGAATTAGTCAAGGTTTGACCAAATTAAACTTATATGTTAAGTCAATGTGTATTCTATATATTCTGCAGTTACTTATAATATATTAACCATCCATGCAATCAATCTATATATATATATATATATATATATAGTATATAAGGTGCGACAAAATATGTTAAGACAATATGATTAGTTGCGTTATTTATTTTATTGATATTTATTATAAGTTTAAAAAAATTTGTACACTAAGGTGACTTTTCATAAAAATTTCATCATAAATCACGTGATTGCGTTACTTCATTTTATGTCGTGATAATTCGTTTGAACATTTCAAAGCCAAGGACAGAGATAACGAATACAAAGTGCGAATATGTTGCCAATACCTACGGATTATATTACCTGCCATTACTATTTCATTACAGTTTGTTGCTCATAAATAAGAATCAACATAAATTGACTAATATTGGGTTATACAGAAAAATATACACCAATAACAGTATCCTTTGGTTGAACAGCCAAATTATAATAAACATTATTTTCGTATTATTAAAATGATCTTTCTATTAACGTAACTAATTAATACAAAGTTATTCCAACGAGTCGTACATCTTCTTATATAAATCCTTTTTTATTTTTTTTTGTTCTACACCATGGATCTAAAGAGTATAAAAATAAAAACCCCAAAAAATTTTTTTTTTTGGAAGGCTTCTAGCATTCCTAAATAAAAAGTAGCATTCGGTTTATCGAAAGCATTTATATTTGATGTCACTTATAGTCACCATCTTACCAGTTAACTAAAGAATGGCAAATATGGAGACGAATGGAATATGTCTACCTACCAAACAAATAAGAGTTTGTTCAAATATAATAGTATTTCAGTGAAATTTACTTAGAGGAATTTTTAAGTTTGTAAAGGGTATGTCACCTTATCAGCTGCAGCGAGGAGGTCGTCGGCCATTTTGTCTAGATTGGGCGCTCGATCCGTGTAAATAAACCGTAACATTTCACGTAACACCTCGTGATCGACGTCCGTGATGTCGACTCTGTTGCGTTTCCTCTCCTCCATTTCGTGTTCAAACATTGCCGCGAATACGGGACTTCGCGCTGGAATTAAAAAATAAATATCATTATTAACTAAATATTTCGGGCACCTTTTGTTAATAATTTGCATAGCATGAATAAATTGTAGTTTTCAACTACTATAAACGTAGACAAAGACGTAAGTTTGCTTGGCCACGTGACCATACAAATGCGATTAGCATTGGGTCACGCCTCTCATATATAGTTTGTTTATAGCCTCTACTTTTCACTTGTACTGTAAAAAGTGAAATTTATATGAAGTTTTAAATAAAGAACCATCCAAAAGCAACCATAGCCGATGTAGGCATAGATGTTATGAGAAGACAGAAGGAAGACAGGTTTGTCAGAATTATAATAAGTGGAAGACAGCTGTTTTTTTTTTTCAAACAATGTAATCTGTTGAAATCATTATATAACATTCTATTCAATTTATTCAGCGTTGACAAACTTACTAGAAGAGTGATAACATTTGATGCTTGACGTCAGCAAGACCATGATATCGTATGACTGGTGGCTATTCATTCACGCGACCGTCATTAAAATAAGTGGTGACGTAAAATTAGAATACATGTAATGGAATTTCCTATTTTTATGACCTATTCTGTGGACGGACGTTCATCAGCGCACGTAAGCCATAGATACAATATACATATTAATTTGTAATGTTATTATTTTGTAAACACGATACGACATGTATGATCATTGTATCTACTTTTTGTTTACTTATTTATGGAAACTAAAGCAATCCACTTATTGTGGTTTAATCGAGGAACTGATCTGCTTTTTAATATCACAGTGTAACTTTCAAGCAAAGAGGAACTAATAAAGCACAAGCGATCAGAAACTTTAAGGAGATCAGAAGTTGCTTAGGATAATCTACTTCTCATAGCCACTCGATCGGACTATTCCCTCTCTCCCTTACTCCCTCTTTAAACACTGACAGGGTTTTAAATAGTCAATTGTGTTTTTCTTTTAAATTAAGACACGACGGAGACAATAAAAAGGGATTTGTTTGTATGAATATGAGGGAAAACTCAGCCAAACAAATATGGATAATGAAAAAGTGAATTACCTGCTAATATTGCTTTATGTGCTTGAAACTCTCGTCCGCCAACGGCTAACGTAACGTCTGAGAATCTTTCACTATCAAACAAAGCTCCTAGGTCGTCCGACAACCGGCATTCTGGCACTTTGAATTGTACAACATTACTCTGCCCACTAATATTGATACTATCCGCTACCACTGACACTTCACAAAATATAGTCAGTTTGTCTTCTGGCAGGAGACCGTTTGCTTCGTCCAGGAGGAAATCTCTGGAATTTAAGATTTACTATTAATACATGTTATGACCTAACCAACGTATTTGCCCTTTGAAGTTGAGACAAGGCACCAGTAAGACGCCTGCCTAGTGTTCGTAAATAATACTACTGATGAATAATCCTTGCATCTGAATTTACTTCCTTAATATTAACGGCTTTTATCATCAATTTAAGTTTTATGAACCGTAAAATATTATATTTTAGTATAATACGAAGGTTTTCATTAATTGATTTCTTAAGTACAACACAGGGATTATTTAAATTTGCTATAACCACTTTAATAGTGGAACCTTGTGTGTATAGTATGAATACGACAATAAAGCCTTTTTCAAGCAATAATTACTCGAAGTGCGTTCGTCATTGGTTCCCAAGCGAAAAAATACCGATTCTGAGACTTCAAATAACGCCTCCATTTATAATTTTATCTATTCTCTCTAGTTTTTCTCTATTTGCGATGAACAAATAAATTAACAGCACAAAACATCGTTTTATAAGTACAACGCGTGGTTATTAATACTAAATAATACAGTATATAAGGAGAGAAAGTATGGAAGTAGATAATACAAGGGGGTTAATTTGAAACTGTTAATTATTTCAAATTATGAGCAATATGCACGTAATATTTTATCAGTGAATGCGCAGAACGGCTTGCGCAATTAATACGACGCAAACGTTGCGGGTGTTGTTAAGTATTCGGTATTAAAAATCTTCTAAACCGTAAACTAAATTTATCGACGACTAGAACAAATGATTACTTTTCAAGACCAAAAACATAATATTTTTCACAGTCAAGTTTCCATTAGTGAAACAGTTTATATAAAATTGCGATAGCGTGCTAAAAGCCACTGTTTATTGATACTTCAAAATGTTATGAAAAGGTAATTAGACAGAATTAGGTCTGATGAAAAGACGTTGATAGAAATGGCTTAGAGTATAAGGAAAGAAACTATACCTTCTGATAAACTTTTTGAATCCCCAGTCCTTGCCTTGAACGAATCTATACGCTCTCTGTGACTCCATCGCCTTTGTCTCCTCCCGTTTCGCGTTCAATATCGAAAACTTGAACTTTGCGCGCACTTCTGATTTATTACACGACACTAACAATAAATAAAGCGATAAGTAGTCTTTGCTCTCTTCATCGAGTCCTTTTGGGTTAACACGTAGGCACCACTTTAATTTGTCACTAGCACCAGCCGAAAATGTCGATGATTTTAAAACTTCACCCATTTCTTCTCTACAAAAACTAAAATTGTTTATAGTCCACATATAACTGAACTTCACCACCTTCACCTGGAACAAGAGAAATATGACTTAATTCTTCAGTGTATTACAATTTCAAATTTCTTTTAAACCGATTATTACGTCTGGACCTGGGTAGGTAGTATTGTAACTGAGATTTAATTGACCCATGGTGGCGGTAAATTCAAATGAAATAATAATTTAATATGTGTAAACTTTATTAATGTATGTATAACCTTAACTTATATGAATATTCATCCAAAACAGCACAGTCCGAGCGCGAAAGCGTAACATACAAAGGCAGTTCTACATTTATAATTTACTCAAAATTAACATATTAAATTAACTCAACTTAAATGACAAAATCATTCCACAACGAAACACGGATGGCTGTGCCCAAATACGGGATACTTAAGTGTTTCATTTCATATCTACTGAAATCTTAAACATCAGCTAGGACTTATTAGTAAATATATTTTGTTATGTAAATTCAATTTGTGTTTTTCTAATTAAAAACAATCCAGATGGGTCCTAACAAGGTGTTACTGTATCGCCTTCTTATGTTATAATTAACTTCATAATAAGCTTTGTACTGATACGGTTTCATTGAGGTGCCCTCAATAATCACCTTCAATAAACTGTGAAATGAGCGGTGACTACTTTACGGCTTATTTATTACAAATAAAATTTTATCGTCTCAACCAAGGTTCAAGGTCAGCATTTGTTTTTACATTAATATAAAGTACGATCAGACGAGGTAAATTATGGACACCATATTTACATTTCAAAGTCGGGTCACTAAGAGTTATTCTATATTTGCTCGATAAATCGTCAACTGTCGCCAAACAGAATATGATTTAATGGCAACTTCGGTTCAGACACGTGTTTTCATTGTACTATCACATTGAACTGTTTAGCATTATTTTACTTAAAATCTGGATAAATATAAAAGCTGGTATAACGTAGTAAAATGGCAAATATTATATTAAAAGCTATTTAAAAACTGACTCTCATTATGACTGAGCATTAAAATACAATGCCGGATCGTGTAGGTATATTTAATGATTATGTATGTATGTTCCTGAGATTTATGCTGGTCTATGTACTAAAAATTTTATTTATCATTATGCCACACAAGTTTTTAAATTTTAATATTACCATTACACCACTTGATAAGTGAAATAATCAAGTTTGACTGCCATTGGTAACTTTTGAAATTTGGTACTAGAATGCCCTGTGCATTCTAGTACCAAAAACCAAGATTTAGAATTGTTTTAACTAACTTGAACTTATTTTATTGTATTTTTTTAATTGTAGTTTATTTTTGTATGCATTAAATAAATGACAAACACCTTGATGAGCACATTCACCTTTCTCCAACACGTTTACCAGCTAACTAGTAAAATAGTATAGTATCATTATCAGTGCATACATTGAGCAATATAATAATATTTTTGCTTTAGTGTTTCAATAGTATTGTGGACTATTTTAGGGATTTTTAGTGATAATTAGTCACTCTAAATGATTGTAAGGTCAGGACTAGGTGAGCGACAGGTCCCTGGTCATTGGCCCCGACCGTTGCTTGCCAGCTTGCGGGCTTGCGGTGCTGGTGAGGTCTTCGCCCGGTCACCGACCCAAGCCAAGGCCGCCCGCATCATCTCGCCACTTGAGTCGATGCTTCTTCAGTGCAAAACCCAAGCCCGATTTAGGGTTCCGTGGTATATTGCAAAGGTGAAGTAAATTCGCTACTTATATGAAACTAAGAACAATAATACCTAGATACTTTGAAATTTAACATAGTTCGAACACGCATTGGCAAATATTTAAACGCAATACAGCAAATAATCAAGGACAACACTCCAAGTAAACAATCCGTCATTTGTAAAAACGCACGGTATGCAAGAAGAGTCACGCGTCGACACCGATGTCGGATCATGTTGTCATTCCACAAACACACAAGGAAGTGGTCAGTTTTTAATTAAATCAACAATACAGATTAACACCGTTATATCTCGAGATATGTTAGACCTTAATAAGATCCATTCTCATAAATATACAGTTACCCGCGAGCCAAATAGAATTTGGCAAAAAGTACCAAAAAGGCAATAGCAGGTCGGAGCTCCGCAACGGTTGTTCCAATTCCTACCAATATCCGATAGGAAATAAAAAACTACGCCACAATAATTGTAACACAAAGCCGTATTATGGGAACAAAGTAATATAAGTGAATGCGCTTAACTGTTATAATGGCTACGTTTACGTGAACACAAATTCGATTCATAATTAAATGACCACAACTTGTACAGTAGCACCTGTTTATTTGTTATACGGTTAGGAAAACTTAAGATATAGGAACAACGTGAGTCATTAAATACCAATAACAGTTATTATATATTACATAATTAAGTATGTTTATAACTATTATAATTTCAAAATGCACTAAGGATGTGAAATAATGTACACCTATAAAATTAAACGAGCCCTGATTTCTCTTAGATCAAATGATTATTCTATGATGATTGGTATAAAAAAAAACTCAAGAGGGAATTTAACAGATAAAAATAAAACGGATTCTACCTAATTAAGAACTTCCTCCTTATATAACTTTATTTAAGCGGAAATGGTATATTGATTGAAATACCTGACACGTGCGAATCTCGTATACATGTGAGGTATTATTATAGCCTATAGTTTCGTACTAGGCTCACAAGAAACCCATTTCATGTTAACACGATTTGCTTAGATCGTTGATAAGGATAAACTATTATCGTTGTTGTCATTCGTAAACTATTCAAAGTATTTTCCTATAGTATAATATTTTCATATTAATAGAGTATTTGATTAAATCACCAATTATAATAATTACGTTCGAATTCCCCATAAATACAAATTTTATTTCTAATGTATTTAAAGAATTTTATACACAAATGAAATTTGTGTACTTTTGTGAGAGGTTAAATTCCAATGTGTAGCCCGCTTTGTGGGGTCGAAAAACTTTACGTAACCTTATATAGAACTTTACATAACGTGTTCCTGTTGTTGTATTGTAAATGGAGCAGTTACCTTAATGTTAATATCAACAGAAATTAGATTAATGTTTGGAAAAGTTAACGAATGTATTTATTAGTGAAAAGTAGAGCAAAATTGTATATGCAAAGTAATGATAAAAATACGGAACTCATTTTAGAAATTACACACTCATTAATGCACTAGCAACCTCAAACAGAAATTGAATATCATTATCCTTATCATTTGTGTCACTTTGCAATAAATATGACGAAATATTCTTTACCTATTTATCTAGTAACGTTTGGCATAAGACAATGTATCTTTATAATTTCCATAAATTATTATTTATTAAGCACCTATTACAATAATTGGACGTACAATATTGTCATGTTCTAGGTGTCTTAGTCTTTACCTTGAGAATTAGATAGCATAGGTTCGTTTCGACCCGTTCCTTAGGTTTGGTGAACCCTATCTTTGATAAAAATATCGTGGAAAGATACATAATAGTCATGGCAGTGGACGTAAAAAAGGGGACACATAGAGGCCGGAGTCACTATTTTTTGTCTCAAATAAAATATTCTTTAACAACCAGCTGTTCCTCCCACAAATACAAATAGTAATAAATATGTAATTCTTAGTCCAGTGTGTCGGTTTCGTATACCAAATTTACCTAAAATTTGTCCAGCCACGTTGCACGCGATGATGTCACAATAAATAATCATTCGATTATACACCAACAGTAAAAAGCTTACCTGTGTAAAGCACCAGTTTTCAGCGACGGGTGTGTTCCCGTCGTGCAACGGGCTGGGCACGCGGCTCACCGCCATGCCACCGGCGCCGTTCGAGGACACGCGCGCCGACTGTGGAGCGGGCGCGCCCCCGCCCGACCCACCACCGCCGCAATCGCTGCCCGACGCGAGCCTGCAACAAAGCGTTTTCATTATAAAATTGAAAGTACAGGACATTTCTACTTTAAGAGATCTCTATTTACATTTGAAATGAGGCAAGCGTAAAATAATCGTATATTTGAATACCAAAGACAATTATTGCAATGAAATATATCAGGGAGGTCACACTGGGGAGTTTCAATGTAACTTTTAATGTAGGGAAAAGAATGGTGAAACCGGAAAGGCTGGTGTAGGCCACAACCGCGACAATCGTCACGACACGAGGTCTCGTCGTAAATGCAAACATTTCTTGCAATATTATTTTTCCGCACAAGAAGCAGGACGATCAAAATCAGCTAAGGTCAGGACATTGGTAAATAACCCTGTACTACTTTGTTCTATAAAAATCGAATATAAAGTTTGTATTTACGAAATAGACTTCTAAATAAATGTTAATACGAGAACTCAACGTTTAAGATACCGACGACCTTTTCATTCATCATTATTAATCTAGGCAGTGACCTACTGGCCGAGTGGCGATACCTGCAAATTCTCATGAAAATTATGTAGCAACACAATAAACGGCAAATTAATAATAATCTTCATACCAAATGCTATTTGGTACCATAAATAATAAAGTAATAAAGTTCGATCGCTTTAATGTACTGTCAAAAAAGAAAAAGTACGTTCAGCATCCTTGGTTTTGGTGTCATATTAAGTAGGACTTGGACAATACACAAACTGCGGCCGTCCTGTGAAACTTTCACGAACTGGGGTTCGATTACCAAATGCGCGTTAGAATCTGTGTCAGTTTCATCACCATACTGCATCCGTTCACAGGTTGCGTACGGTTGCTTTGTTCGCGCGTAGGTACAGCGCTGGCAGCTGCGCGGTCAAAACGCTCATGGGGCTAACAATATACCGTGCTCCTAAATTAAGGACGACATGTGCATAAAACCGACCGGCTGCAGGACTCAGAAACCGGTCCCGGGGTAAATAGGTTATAAAGAGTATTAAAATTCATTTTAACCCCAATACGTAAAAGTAATTGATTAGCGGATGCTAATTTCTTCACGGCACAATTACATATGAGAACAAAATAAAAATGGTTATAATAAAATTATTCAAAGGAATCAGTACAATGCGATAACGTTGGAGCGGAAACCACAAGTCGCGTCATGCCAGAGGCACAGCCATAGGTCAATCGAGCCAATGCGTTGTCCTGTACAATAGGGCCAAAAGGAAAACTCGACAATAAAAAATAATATATTGGAACTGTTAGTATTTATCTACATCTAGTTACATATATTTAAAAATTATATTATTTATTGAGTCTCTAAATCTTGAATTTGTGTAAACATTTAGTTATAGCTTCAATTAATTTCAAATACAACACTTTGAATGTACTTTACATAAAGGTTAAAATAATTGAGTATTTACTAGATACCTCATTGTTAGCCTTATTGTTTGAATATCGAATAAAATAAATTTATCAAAACTAAAACGCTTCTGTCAAATCCAATTTGCATAAACCGAGTAACAAGTCTGTAACGTGTCTCTCAGATCAGCGCAAGAAACTTAAACAAGTCACTAACAAAAGTAGGCTACATTAATTTTATTAATCGGTGCGACCCAGAAACTAAAAGATGTTGACAGAGGCGACCCAAAGTGACAGGAGTTAAGTCTCCTCCACAAAATGTAATTGGCTTTACAAAGTAGCAATGAGGACAAGCAGGAAAACAGACCGCCTAAACACATGACACATCTGAATCATTCCTTGTAAAATTCTTAAACGTACGGTACGTATAAACTTTTATACATTATTACAATTTTTAGTTTAAATGCCTATTTAAAGTATTCAGAGATGTGAAATATTTTATTTATTTATAGTTATTATTTCACATTGTATAATAATTATAATATATAAATTGGTTTACATTAAAATTAAAGGTTTGGTTTATAGTTATAAATTTGTGTTCATTATTTAATCAAACAATGCAATATATAACTATTTCACTATATGATATGACAAACACAATATATAAGTGTTATTTTGGGGTTTTCATAAATGGTCAAATTTTCCATAGCAACGAAAACCGATAAGATATGGCACACGCAGCGATTCACTCGAGGTCGACTAACAAATTTGCCACTGTAACAAATAGAGCGGCCCGACCGACCTACATAGTTTCAGTTAACCGCTTTATTATGATGAACAATAGATTAACTACCGAAACACCTCAATTACTTACATTTAGGATACAAAATATCCATCTCGAGTGAACGTTGTGGTCACTTTTTGGTATACAGTTACAAGTGCAGTCAGCGGACAGAAGAGCATAAAAAATCTAATCGGCATAAAAAATGAAAATCTGTGCTAGTAACATTTGTCATTCTTGATTACTTCACCACTGTCGCCTTATTGTTCGCTTAATAAAATTATCAACTGGTAAAACGAAGAGGAATCATTTGAAACGTATTGAAATTCAAACGTTTGTTAAATTTAATACGCTGCGTTGAAAAGTCAACAACCAGTAGAATCTTGAGAAATCTTTGTCGTACGTTTCATTGGTCTGTCGTGATCTTATTATAGATGTCATCCGACCTGCTAGTATCTCTCCTTTATTTATAGATACTAACTGAGCTTACTCAAAATCATATCCATAATCCATGCAACACGTGCTCTAATATGTATGGCACTATGAACCTAAAAACTTACAACCATAAGGGGAATACAATACAAAATTAAATGGACACTGATTAGCTAGACAATGATGATAAAAGTAGGGTGTTGAACAATAAGGCTTCATGATATGATATTGTTTCAAAGGTATGTTGCGTTGCAGCGGGTGGAATAGGGGGGAGTAACTAAGTGAGCAATGCCCTCTTAACGACGACTGCGTGCTGTGACTCAGACGTCCTGAGGACGACCTGACAATAGGGTCCTCGACTGGGTTACTTTGAAGGACGGTTTGTTTACACAAAACGCGATATCTTACAGTTTTATTGCACCCATCACAGAGGGCACACTTTAACATTGTCGCATTGAAACAATAAATAAGTCTTTACACTTGCATTATTTTACCTGACAAGGTGTTTTGAGGTTTAATTTGCAAGACACAATATATGTGTGAATATAGGCAGTTCATTTGTAACAAATATAAATTTTATATTATTCGTTGATTTAAAAGAATGTTTGAAGGCAATCAATGCACAAAATAAGTGTTAAAGAACTCAATGCCCGATATAATTATTCAAATTTGATAAAATATTATAGTTACGATTTACGAAGCTAGGCCTTTGTTAGGTTTTCCGTAGATCAGTAGAATAAATGATCTCTTTATCAGGTACAATATAGACTGGTGCATCTTAAAAGAAAATCTTATAAAAAAAGAAAAAGATCTTAAAAGAAATATCATAATGAAGTAATTTTTACAGTACTGGGTTAGTGAACAAAAGATTTATACAGTGTCCTACTAGCTATGAATAGCAATAATTATCGGTATAATTGGAGGGCGCGACGCGTAAAATAACCAAACACATGAGGTGCTCAAGGCTGTCATGATCGTCAGACTCAATCCATGGCAATTTGTAACAATAACTCCTCAATGTCAAACCTATTCGTTTACAAAGCCAGAGAATTATTAATTAGATTACTCTTAGTATGAATATTGAATGATTTAGGTTAATTATAAACTATGCTTTGTGGTTTAGATTTATTAATTAATTAAAAGTAAATAATATTGATGGTTGACAGTCTACCCTTATAATTCGTTACTATAATAATAATAATATAAGGGCAAATAAATAGTTTTGTCATATATCAGTAACGGTTCAACGATCAATATCTTTGCTCGTTTGTATTATAATCGATTATGTAATGTTGAGTAAGCTAGTTTATTTACAGTGCAAATAACCTTGCAATTCTTGTAAAGTCTTTATAGATCTCCTTGTGTATGAGTTTCCGTGTGATATAGCCAGCGTTTGTCTAATAAAGAAAAATGAGCAAGGCTATCGCGGTATTAAGATACCAAAATTTTAAACTGCTTATGTTATTAAGGCTAGCATCGAATAAACATTTAAGCTAAAATGCCGGATATTATTATTACCAACCTCTAAGTCTTAAGTCCAACCTCTAAAGTTTAGAATAAAATATGAAGTATAAATCTACCATTGAAGGGAGCCTTAAAGTCTTGCATATTTAATTTCTTGTATTGTAATATTTGTATATGTAAATACTTGGACTTGGCAAATGGGTAACGGTGAATTAATCGTTAATTAATTATTGTGTAAATTATTTGCGAAGGTAAAACTATAATCAAACGCGGAACTGAGAAACCAACTTGCACCTCTATTCGTCCGAGATGTGCGAGGACGCGCAAGGTGACCGCGACGCGTGTCGATACAACATACATAATAATATGATGTACATATGACACGTCATATATTGTTCTAAACGAGTATAAACATCACTTAAACATTGCTGCGTTATATGAAATTCAACAGATAGTGTGATAATTATCTGCTGCGGGGACAGTACTTTAAATGTTTATAAATTCATGGTATGTGAATTTAAAAAAATAAACATTTATATGCTTCTGTAGCGAAATAATTATTTTCGTTCGTCATTAAAAACCCAAGAAATTAAAACAAAATCCACCAATAATAATAATTCGGTCTATAACTACGTTCTACGTGCCGAGCTATGTTTATTTAATGCTGTATCATTTAGTTTAATCTCCAAACGTGTCAGCAATGTAAACAAATTATACATATTTCAATATGCGATACATTTAATGTTTTATCTCGAAACAACATTGCCTATGTTTTACGAAACTTAATTCTCACGAGATTCTGAGTAAAAACGCTTGGTTGTATTTTACTACTAATATGCAACTTTAATACTGTATGGAACGATTTGGAAATAGTAAGTTAACCTGCAAATAATTTATGCGTAATATCGTTAATCGGATAAATATAACTCTAATTTCAAATAGTCCAAATTTATCGTGCATTTATTAAAATCAATGATTTGACAAAATAGCACATACTTGAATATTTATTAGATTGTTCGGCCTCGTAATGTATAGTGGAACAACGGATCTAGAGACTTATTAATAATTGCCTGTGAACGTATTACGTCACGACCTTCATCATATAGTGATGACGTTGGCGCACGCACGCCTACCCACATTTTTATGGTGTTTAAAGAAAACCTATAACGTTCTAATAATAAAATAGCGTCAATTAGATTTTCTTATATACAAGTATTGGTTAAGTGTTTTTAATATACACAATAATATTCAGTCGATGAAAAATCCTTGATATACAAGGCTCTTTATTAAGTAGAAACAAAAAGACTGAAACTGCTAGCGAGGATAAAGCTTCAAGACGGAAGCGTACATTGCGAGGCCGAGGACGTACAGTCAATTCACAAACCAATACAGCCCGGTCATTTTTATTTTTCAGATTCATTTATCATTATTAAGTCGTAGAAAAAGTGAAAATCTTAATAAATTTAATGATGCCGTTGCAAAAACTAAAAGCTGTAGATTGTTGTTATGCAATATCCTACGATAGCACTTGCAGGCCGCACGCGCATCAGTGTGGGCAGCCGAGAACCGACACTATTTAACATCAAACATGGGAAACACCAGCTTAGCTAAAAAAAGCTTCGTGCCACCTCACCCTCAAACTGTGCTCAACAGTATTAATATGTCAATGCAAACATAGGAATAAACCAGGAACTGATAATGTAATTTAGTAATGAATTGTCCAAATAAATTCGACCTCAAGTATTATTAACCTATGAATACGATTAGTATACGATTGGCAAAACCTTGACTTCTGCCAGTACAAATAGTGTGACCCTACTTCCTGGTAGGTTTATGAGGGTCGTCATCAGTGTCACTGGCTGTATAACGACTAATATCAATTTGTTAACCACGGCCAACTCAATGTAATGTTCTTCAAATACAATTACGTTTGGTGTTTAAAATCGCATATAAATCGTGCGAAGTATTTGTAAAAATACACCTATTATGAAGATTTAGAACAAGTTGTTAACATTCAGCACTTTATGAACAATGGCCAAGTAAAATATGTTAAAAGGCCACGCACTTATTGAGTTGTGGCTCAGATATTAAAATATTGACTAGCCCTGACACATCACAGCAATTGTGTGGGTGTGCACGAACACAGCGTAAGTTTGTGTGTCGCGTGAACACGGCGTACTGCTGTTATAGGTAGTCAGCTCTCAGTCAGCAGCGGCATCGAGAACGCGACCCGGTTTGCCGATCGAGAAAGCATCTACAAAACTCGGTTGAGGCCGCGCATACGGCAAAGAGGACGTACACTTCGATAATCTTGAACACGCCATATAAATCTTTAATAATCATTCACTGATCAAATCAACGGCCTATTTCGTATCTTAAATGCACTCTTTGAAACAACTGTATCAGCACCTGACATTATCACTTCACTTCCGTATTGTAAATATGTTTGTAGCTTGATTTCCTTGAAGTATCAGAAAATATTATATGATTAATTCTTTGTTAGTATCGGCGAATTGTTGCCCAAAATGACTCTCCTTGTGCGCGAGGCTAAAACTAGTCCATCGTCATCCATTCACTAACACGCTTTTGAACAGTAGGGCCTAATGTCATGGCAGTAAGCAAGTAAATGTTACGAAAGACAATATTTGATGTTCATAAAAATTTAAATTAATATTCAAAGCGTTTTTCTATAATCTGGCAAGGTTAAACGCAATATTTTAAGTCTATGTGTAATGTATTGATATTAGTTCAGCTACGTCCTAGACCTTGAATTTTACGTCCCTGTTCCACTTCTATAGTACATCTTCACAATACAATCATTATATTCGTATAACTCACCATTACTAGCTCAGCTTTACTTATAACTGGATTTAGAATAAACCGAAAAGTATAATCGCTAGTAGATATATAAGTTATTATCTGATGATACAATTGCCAAGTTTGATCATAGGCAGAAACGGGGTCAAATTTGACATCGTAACGCGTTTGACCTACATTTCTAGCGCAGCGTTTGAAAAAAATTGGTATAATGAAGGTGGATTTCGTATGACGCTATTAATAACGAGGTATAAACGTATAGAGATGTCAATTTCTACGTGATACCAACTTTTTCAGGACCAAAAAATTAAACAAAAGATAAGAACACGATTTTGAATAATTACAACGCGATAGTGTCGTGAGTTTGGGGTCAATTTATACGATAAGGGGAACAAGGTAAAAGATGGTGCATTGAAAGTGGCCTTAAGCCCAATAGCAATCTGCGACCGTGTCGCTTCCTATTGGCGTGGATCGACAATGCCTTCTACTGACGTGACGGTGCCATATAAAGGTCGTCAGCAGGTACTGGACCATAAGCTACAAAATATCATAAACTGTTAAAGTATTGCCCAGATATTGATATTTCCCTGAATTTGTACGTTTGTACGAGGGTTAAAAATAATGTGGATTTATAAAGGAAATCTGGAAGGACATTATATATTACCAAGCGATCACAAAGCGGATGTTACTTAAAACAAAAAGATACCAAGTCTAAGTAACGTTGTCATCTCTTAAAGCTTTCACCAAATTTTAGCGTGCTTCGACCCGCAGTAAGAAAGCGATGAGCGGTGACCTCGATCATTTAATAAGACTCAGGAGCTGAAACACAAACGCTCGAGTTTTACGGGTCAATTGAAGCAGGGGCTGGCTTAGGGTGTTTTGTGGGGAGCGTAGGGTGTAGGGACAGCAGGGGAGGACCCTGACACAGATCCCAACGCATCAGTGGAACGAGCGGAGGCCTCCAAATTCGAGTATATATATACCATAGATTAGTCCACGCACCATACTGCGTGTACATCAATAATTCCTTCGTAATTTATTTGTTTAAGAATTCTAGACCTTTACCGACTTCCTCTAGTTCGGATATAATAATTACTTTATAGAATAAGTTATTAAGAAGATATTAGTCGCAATTGAACCTACACCACACCCTCAACGCGTACATTACAAAAATCAAGCTGATATTTAATAAACTTAAAATGTTTTGAATTTCACAATGAGAGCATACAACATCTGAGAGAACGTAACGTGACCCGGTATCGTTATAACTTTACGGGGCCAGCCTTTTACTAGCAACACGTGATTGTCGAACTTTGCGGAATTTGTCACAAAGCAATCTTGTATTATTTTGGAGGCTTTGTTTTTATTTCACCAAAGATTTCACAACATTCGTCATTGGCCCATCATACCCGAGTACCTAATATACCTAAAAGACCGTTAAAATTTAAGTTCAATTAAACGGAAATCAGCAACAGGAGAAACGGTTATAATCTTTTTTACAACAATAAGAGTATTTTCTAAAAGTACTTGGTAATAATACTTTTCAATTACAGACAAAGCCCTGAGTGATGTGTAGATATAAAAGAACCTCGACCTTGTTCAGTACACATTTTTGTATTAAATGATAACTACATTTAGTGCTATATCATAGAATATGTGATGATGTTATATTTTGGTACATAAATTTACACAAATTTATTTGTAAACACCTAATATATTAAAATGTGTATCATTACATATTAGGTATTTTCTATTTAGGTTTTAGAACACGTTCTATAATCATATACGCCGATTACAAAGCTTTAGTAGCATTAGTCAGATAAGTATTATTGAAACTAAAATACGGTTTCGCCAGTATCGAGCCGCAACCCAGTTCAGTTATCGCATTCCGCCTTGCGCCCGCGCAGTGAAACAGGAGCAGTGCGGGCTCGAATATTTCGCTTTGTGTGCGCCGGGGCCCTCGGTTGCTAAATTGATACACTATTGCGAAATAGCCTCGCTCAACTTATCCGATCTCAATCAAATAGAGAAGTGGCCCGGTTTCTACATTTCTATAAGAGTAAAATTTGGGTGACTACTTACGTTCTTGGCATGGCAACTTTTTCTTTGTGGATAAGGTACCTTGAACAGTATTTTAGTATGTAGTTGTTTGAAATCATTACACCCTATTATATTATAAAATAATTAATATATAATGATCAATATATAATAATATATCAATATAATAGCAAATGAAAAACACAAATAAATTTCGCATAATAGAGGGTTATTTTAAGCCCTTGAATTAGATTCCAGACGAAATTGCCTTCGTTTTTGAGACATCGTTCGAGTCAAAGGGACAACGACCTCAATCCGCACAAACGCATCCCCGCAAATTCTTATCTTATGCCCACCGCAACAAGAGTAGCTATAACTCAACAATCGTGAACCGTGCAAAGGACAAGGGAAAAGGTGAGTCGGGAAGGACAACCTTTATTCATTGAAAACCTACAAATCCACTACCTGCCACCGTCTTCCGGATTAATGTAATGAAAACGTTTGTAACATTTTGTTAGAGACAGGTTATTAATATTTCATTTCTACAATTATTCGGACTGTATTTAATAGACTTTCAAAGTCAATTTTGAGAACGGCATTAACCTATTCATTCAGAGACGAATGAAAATATGCATGCACTCATTTAATTATTTTTGTATACTTCTAATGAAATCTCAATGCCAATTCTTTCCACTTGACATAGTTTCGATTCAAAACCAAGGCATTTAAGTCTAAAGCAGCACAATAAAATCAAATTACAGATTTTACAACGGATCAAGGTTTAGGAACATGAAATGTGAAGCAAAAAAAAGAACCAAAAGCTTTAAAAGCTCGCTTCGAAATTTTGACCTGGGTTGCTCTACCTGCGATACGTGAATTTCGAATATACCTAAGTAAAAACCTACCCAATTATTAAACATACGATTTGTATGGATTAAACTTTCATGAAATACATTAATACTAATGTAATGATCTCGTTACTGTAATTTGTTTTAAATGCATGGTATTTAACTAGTGTAATTATTGTTACAACAGTGTGAAGATACGAAACGATGTTTTGGGAAAAAGTAACGCTCGAATAAACGACAGTGGGGTCTAGTTTGGGGTAACTCTTGCCAACAAGGGTGAGGATGAAGACAAATATCGCCATCGCATTAACGAAACACTGAGGGGAGGTTCAGGGGATTTAAACCAATACATAACTGAAAAAATTCTACATACCTATGCGTACATTGAAAGCAGAGAAATAAAAACTTTATTGAAAAATAATTGATGTAAAAGTGATTTGATTTCTATGTATGATTTCTCTACCTGCTGTCAGCGGTTAACCGTTCAGCTTACACAACAAAGAAAGTTAAAACGCGAGCGGTGCATGGTGCTTAGTAACTTTCGCTGTTTATAAATAAAACATAGATACATATCACTTTAAATATAATATATAATAATACTATTAATTAAATACTTCATTAAACATCGATGGTTTATAAATAATTATATACCACGTCGTATGAAAAATATTATGTTTGATTCGAATAAATATAAAAAGAATAATGAAGGAAAAATCCTTCGATGAGTAAATTAAACTAGTTCCGCGTTGACTCCAACAACCAAAATAGCTCACCTAGCTAAGGCCATTATACGTTCGTATAATCCAATTTTCCAAAATGTCACTTCAATACACTAAAACACTAGGGTGAAATTAAAAAGTACAGTCACTGAATAGAAATAACTTGTGTGCGAGTGCGTATCACGTTTGACAGTTTCACTTCACCACATGGTCTCCCCGTCGCGGTGCGTAGCCTGACAGACGTTATGCGCACTCCACGAGTGACGGGCGACTGGCCGTAGCGGGTTATGTATAAACGCTTCGAGTAGAGCCGGGAGCGATAACTCGAACACGCTGTATAGTTCTCTATCAGGCCAGTGAGGGCGGGCGCCCACAGGAACAGCTGCGCACTACGGACCCTTTCTCTGTTCCTTTCGGTTCGGTGAAAGCTTGACTCATGTCTTTGTATATTACGTTAGGTTAATTATGTATTTGACACAATTCTAATAACCGTATTCTTTACAATTATAGGATTATAACAATGCTTTTAAACATAATTAGCTGGTGTGTGGTGTTCATCGGAAGGTGTGAAAAGTTATTATAAACTGAAGTTATCCATTTATTTAATTTTAGTTATGTTTGGTTGAATGCACTCAGAAATTACTTGATTTGAATTTTAAAAATATTTTTGTGTTGGATGTTAACTTATCGACGAAGGTCATCGTCTATATATCATCACGGTACTCTAAACAGGGGCGGAGTATGAATGAAAAATGTTGAAAAAACGGGAAAAACTATTTTTCAGAGCTTCCGTTGCGTGCACTGCATAAGCCGTGATGGTTACGTAAAATCACGTTGGTATGGCGGAGTTGTTTCTCTTTACAGTCCGCGACTGCATATTTTCTTTTAAGACTAGAACCTTCTTTGTTTTAGTTTAATTTATTCTAAAATAATTAATTACTTGCAGCTTTTTTCTCATGAGAATACTTATGCATATAAATACCGTCCAAATGTTTGATTTTTAAATTTTTGCATAGCAATTGTTTTAAAGAGTATGACGGGTGACAATAGTTAAAAATAACTCCGTAAAATAATGATCAAATTTCTGAAAAGTGATTATTTACGATATGCACGGGAAACAGTTTTATTATTACATAACAGTATTATAATGTAGCCCCGCGGGACCTCTGGACTACCGCTTCAGCTTAAGTTGACCCTTACTTCATATAATTGCCGATCATATGATAGATCTTACATTACTCGTTCAAAATCTGTCAAGCCCTGATAATTTTTAACGTTTTGTTCGTCTATTTTGTTGGATTATCATGACAATTCCCTGCTTAACGGAAGTCATTATCATGGCTAATTTTTTGGCAAATAAACGGATTTGTAATATTTTATCAAATAAATGTTCTTGATTCTTAGAATGATCACAACTTTTTTATTACACATAGGGCATACAATATATCAAACCAAAATAGTTCATCGGAGTAAACGGAAACAAATCTACATAGAAAAAAATAGTTTTCTATTGCGTTAATAATAATCGCCCATTATATATCTACGACAAGCCATTATTTTATATCTTCACATGCCGATATATCTATGACAAGAAAATCTATTAAATATAAAATATAAATATCAGGACACATTTCATACAAGGTTAGCCCCAAGGTAAGCTATTTATAGCGTGTGTTATGGGTGCAAATGATAAACATATACTATGATATACTTTTTTAATTTTATGAATTTTATTACACCTAGGCAACACCCAACAAATACCCTAAACAATGTGATTAGGGTATATGTTGGGTGTTTTCTGTGTAAATGTTGAAGGTACGGGGAATAAAACCTGGAAACCTTCGGCATGCTCCATTGCGCCAAGCAGGACATCAAATCGGTCTAGATGTACTAATTTTTCTCTTCAGGGACAAAAGTTAGTCACTGACTGCATTTTTTATGGACCATTAGATAAGCACTGTTAGCCATGCGTTTGAGCCTCGGCTGTGCACCAAAGACATTTCTGTGCGCTTTTAAAGTTTTCGTACAGCGCAAGATATCATGTGGAAACCGGCATGTCTCGACTAATCGACGTGTCTCCGGCACTGAAATCTGATACCTGGGGCCCAATTCTGCTAATTTGTATAACATGACATGACATCGACACTCAACGGTTTATAAAACTTCAGTATAATGTATGTAATGTATTTTTTACTTCGTGAGTGTGATTGATTAGAATAAATCAATGATGAAATATATAATTTCATGAAAATATTCTTTTAGTTTTTAACATTTACCCCCAAACGATTAAAACGGGGAATGAAAATGTTGTACAGAAAAACCGATTATTATGGCCACTTAATTCAAATACTATAATAGACATCATCAAATACATAGAGTAAACAAATAAAGAAAAAACTATTATAATTGTATACATATACAAATGTCAAATAAAAGTATAATACTAAATGACTGACGAAACACCATTGAGGTAACAATTAGTTGCCCTCCTATTAGTTTGCCTACAAAGAAAATATTTATATTATAGGAATACAGAAGGAAAAGACTGTTGAAACATTAGAGACGTTGCTTTATGCATTAGCAGATAATTCAAATGAACTGATAAAAAATTACGCAACCTGAACATTAACATATCTGACAGCTAAGTGAAAACATTTTTACAAGATTGAAATCGAGTGCCAGCATCGGTCGAGTGCACTTTCCACAATTAACTTTCTCATTTACTATTTTAGATGACCTTTCCTTTCTATAGCACTCACTGTCACAGGTCAATTGTCAATTCACTATAACATTACCGGCATTGTGTATTCTCTACCGGCACGAGTTGATAGTTGAAACCTATTTAACGTATTTGACGATTTATAATCGCTTTGGTGAAACCTCTTTCGCAGCTAATAGATGTTTACATTAACAAAGGGATTGTCAAGTATATTTTATATGAATAAAATTCGATAATGAAATATCACATTTAGATTTATTTGTTTAAAAAAAAAAATTTTAGTCAGACTTCGAATGACTGATAATTAAACACCTTCTCTATTCTGTAAAGTTGAATCACATTTTTGGGGTTTAATCTTTCTTAGAGAAGAGAACACAGGAGCGCCGAGAACGTTTGTAAATTAGTCGCAAGTATATTTTTATATTCTTAAAATCGATAAGTCTGGTTTCAAGATATTATGGAAAGTTTCTATGAATCGAAGACCATTAAAAAATGATCTTTTATGCAAATTGCTTCACTATACTTTTAACTAGATAATTAATATATAAATTAGCATTTTAAAGACAGCAAATTTAATGAGAATTATATGTCACTAAATAAATTATATTATTAACAGTGTCATAACGCCTAGCGTTTAACCTGTTAAACAGTTTTATACAATTATTATTAATACATATAATTTACAATCGAAACAATCACCAATGACACCCATGCTATAAAACAATCGCTTAGTATCTCCATTACCAAAATTGTTTGTTCTTACAAATAATAATAAATAAGTATGAAAAAACGAAAAGTTGTATTTTTTTTTGTAGTCAAACTTTTTTGTAGTAAGACTGGGTATTAATTTGACGAAAGAAATCAGTCTAGTAACCAAATTGAGCCATAAATGTTAAGACTGGCTGCCTTTTAAAAGCGTATCATTCGATATAAGTAAAGACAATCTCAAGATTATTATTAACTGTTTTTTAAGGAAGCGAAGCGTTCAAATCAGTCTTCAAAACATTTATCCCACTCCGAAGTGACGGTAGACGCTAGGCAAATGGCCAATGAGAGATTAAGTTTCTTACGCAAAGCTCATCGTACAGGGTTTTTTGGACTAGACCCACGGATGAACCACGTGAAATGCCCACTGATATTTCACGGTATGTCACATGTTGACAACGACTTCGAGGATTAGTTACCGCACGGCTTCGATATTCTGTTGCGTCATGGCGGTTTTGGACGACCTTCATGGTGCTTGTTAGTGAGCCTAGAGTGTCCACGTTGAAATTCTAAATACCAGCGTTCTACAGTACTATGCTATACTGCACCGAAGTCGCGATCATTCCCTTTAAAAATTGTAGAAAATTATCGCACGCAACTACTCCTTCGATTTTTAAGAATTTTTTTTCTTTTAATAAACGATACAATAAAACTATTTGACCAATCTGAAAACATTATTTTTGTTTTGGAATTTTAAATTCAAAAATATGAAAATGCCATGTTACTTTTTTTAATAATCGTGGGAGGTTGGCAAACGACACGACTTAAAAGGCAGCCCTCGTATAACTTTTAATCATATAAAGATCCAGCATCGTGCTGGTGAGAAAGCTGGTATCGCTCAGTGAAACCCTATAACGACACGACAGCTGTCACGCGTCTCTATGGAGGAAAGTAGCGAATGAAAGTATGAAATAATTGCTGCGACCAAGGGAGCAAAACAATATTTTTAGTTTTTTAAGGGCACAATGGAGTGGTTTTATGTTATGCTTAAGGTTAAATTCTTATACAAATTTCCTACTATTTTTTTCTATTCTAAACTTTGAATTATCAATAAAATATAGATATTTCCAGGAAATAGCATTGTCCATGCAGCGTTTCATTATAAAGAAATCCTTAAGCGAAAGAAACGCAAACTGTCAAAAATAGAAGACTGCAACCAAAATTTGAAAGCACAAAACAACAGAGCATTGTCGAAATTGGAAAGTCGAGTGGTGCGCGTGAGTTGCGTAATAGCTCTTACTGGGCACGGCGTGACGTTGTCGGAAGGTATCGTGTGACGTCACTGACATGAAAGTGCATCGGCCGCCGCCCCTCCTGTGCAACGAGAGGGCGGTTGCACGTGCAATGCAATGCTTCCTGTATGGGAAGACTTTCTATTGGGAAACTGTTGCAAGCGCTCAGCATTAGGAAACGCGGCTCTCACGACATAAGCGAGATGCATCTAATTGAGCAATGACGTCTATAATACGGCTTACACAATTAGAAACGTAGTGCTTTCGATATCCAGTGACATGCCTGATTAAAATGTTACTTAACAATTACTTACGTCTAGTTAATGGATTGGCTTACACTTTCGTAGCGCGAAGACTTGATGTTTATACCTGAAATAAATAACATTTTTTTAATTTTTTAGTATATAATACACAATAGTGTATAATAACACCGCTTCCGGTTTTTATTTTCTTAAATATTAACCAACTCAATTTAACTGTACTTTTAACCCCCTTATATAAAAAAATAACTGGTCTATATTTTACATGACTGATCCAGTGTTTATGACTAATGTCTATAGTTTAGAATATTTTCTAGATTCTTACATAAGTAATTTAATTTGCACGTGTAAAATATATCGAATATTAGAAGTAAAAATTTACGGAATATTGAACAATGTCAGTAAGTACCGCAACACAATGCAAATGTTACATTGGTTGACCAATAAGTAAGAGTTAAAAAATTGAGGTCTTAGCTACGCGGGACGCTCAAAGGAGTTCATGGTTGAATGGAACATGTACAATGTTCGGCAACATCCTGTACATATTAATCTGCTCTTTTATCCGCGACGTTAGGGTTCATTATTCAATAGCAATAGTAAGGTCCTATCGGTTTAAAACATAGTTTGCTTGAGCAATGTTATCTCTTCATTTACATTGGGGTTTTAAAGACCTTACTGACAGGTTCCGGTGACCTGATATTCGGTATAGGATCTTAAAAAACGGTCAATTAATTAGCGGATTAATTTAACTCTTGTACTAACGCTGTATAACTCAATTACAACATTAAAGATAATTTTAGCCTCGTTCATTAAATACGCAGAAGAAAAATATCCTTAATTACCGTATTTAATGAAGGAGACAGCAAATTTTTCTAAAAAATAAAAATCAAGCCCAATTTTCAATTGAATTGCTCTTAAAAGAAAATAGAACATCAATTTCGTTTATCGCAAAAGTATTAAACTGCAAATTAACAGCAAATGATAAAACCGACTTTCTATGGCAAAATTGCAATTACAGTGGCGAAAGTTACTTTATGCTGAACAGAACTAAATTGAAAAGCGACCATCGAAGTTTCCTAGGCAATAAATAGTATCAGAAAAGCGAATGGCCCGCTGCGCTTTCTAGTGGAACTGGGCAAAAGTTACGATAACTCTGGTGATATAATAACCATTCGGTAGAACGACACTAACACTGTTTGCTCTTCTGAAAACGGCCGGTGTTCAAGCTCTACCAAGTTAGAATTGTCTTATACCCAAGTGTATTTATAGTCAAAAGAATTTATATTTAAATATATTCTTTTCAAGTATCAAATATATTAAATTTTTCAGTGCGATAAGAATTAAATAAGATAGATAGCAAGGACATCTACACGATATAGTTAAGGGTTAAGGAGTTATGGAAGGGTTTAATCACGTTTATGTTTGAGTGACAGGAGTGATGAGTAGCTATTAAAGGTTTATAGTACGTTAATAAGGGAAATTTATACATCTTCATTGTTGCCACAAAGACGGCAAAATAAAGTGCATGAACCAAAAATATAAGCCTAGTGTGGGCACTGAAGGCTGATCACCTACTCGCCTAATAATAAATAATTGATCATAAATCAAAATAATCAAAGAAATCAAACAATAATCGTCATTACGAAATTTACCAGATGGATTGATCAGAAGTTTCTCAGAGACCCCAAAAAAGGTAGAGTTAGAAAGTACATTAGCCAACAAATTCCTAATAATTGAGTAGGTATATTTCACATTCAAATGTTGGTAAATTGCAAGAGATCTCAGCGAGAAATACGTTCACCGTCCTAGATGCGCGGTACTTTCGTTTTGAAATCGGCTCGCACAATTGGCCGTATCGAGCTACCAGCAGTTGATGAACAGTGTCAGCAACGCATTCCAATCTCTCCTATGTTTCTTTTCTAAATCTAATCTAAGATAAGAACACAATGAAATTTTTATGCCCGGTTCCTCTATTCAAAATAACGTTAGTAGTTTTCCCTGAACGACTGTGAACTAAGCTTTCCACATAGACTACGGGTACTGTGAAACTTAAGTTTAAGTCTTGGGTAAGTGCATGTCTATGATATATACTTCCATTTATTTATCATAGACTCTCCTATATAAATCCCAGCTCCATATAATTTTTTGCTTATTAAGAAACTTGCATCTTAATATATGACAATCAATTGATGTTTCAGTATTTCGTGAGTCAATCAATAGTCAATGTTTAGAAAGATAAAAAATAAATATGAATTTGAAGATATGAGTTGACTACAAACTTCAAACTGACTCAAAATGGTGTTTTACTTTATGAATCCTCTTTTGCATTTTAGTAAAAAACAATTGTATCCGATAATCTCTTATATAACTAAAAATCGTTCACAGGTACATATATTATAATACCGCGACTTTCATGCTACTATTCAAGGTTTAAATTACGTTTATGTGTTACGCTCCACTATAAATAGCACTTGACCAATTTTCGATGATAAGAATGTTTGAGTTTTGCAATAACCCATTGCGCTCAATCGGTTATCGTCCCTTGGAATCAGCAAATACAAAAATATTCAGCTTCATTATTCACAATAAAATTATAAGGAGAAAGTGCGAAGGTTACGTACGGGAAAGTCGAAGTAAATGTTACATGACAAAATGAGCCGAATAAAGGTATTAAATTCTATGTCATTTATGCAGTGTGCGCCAGATTTCATAAGCGATCTCTCCGCACCCTGATCTAGGTTAGGTGGTCGACATCGGTGGCAGCGCGAGCGGTAGCGTATCGAGCGCGGTTCATGTTAACCTACATCTGTGGCACACATACAACAGTAGGGTCGAGAGTACCCGTAAACGTTAAATTCGTGACCCGGTCCCCGCCTTCTATAATAGCAACTAACTTCGTTAGATAAGAGCTCTCGTGCAATCCACTCTCTATTCCATATGCGCTACTTATTGGCCGTTTCAGTTTTCGCAAGAGAAACTATTCGTTCCATCAATTACGGCACTTTCATCGAAGACTATGCAAAACGATATTTTATAGGAACGCCTGCAAGTCCATAATAAAGATTGTGATGTTGACACCTGTTGATGTTGCAACACGGATGCCGGGTGTAAAATAAATTTTCATTGTAAATGATGTTGAGATAAAAAGTATTAAAATAGAAAATGTGCTTATTTCATTTACTAACGTTTTAAATAAGAATTAAGTCTAAAAAAAGCTGAAGCCTTGTTTTACCTACGTTCGCATGGAATATCTAATGTGAACGTCCTACCCGTCCTGTACCGGTTATACTGTTATGATTTTGAAAATCACCCCGCGTAACCATGCACTATGCTGAGGCACGAGGCACGAGGGCGACACCCCACCTGTGTTAATACTTCGCAACATTACCACAAATCGATATTCCGTGGGGTAAGATTGATCGAAAAAAACTAAAACTATAAATCAACTACTCATAATTGAAGCTCGCTATAGTTTTCGGCAACCCGAGTTTTGTATTTGGATACTCTCTGTAGGTGTTCCTGATCAACAAAGTTTGAAATGCAAAAGTAGAGTATGTTATTTTTATTATAACTTAATAAGAAGTTTAAAATGTTGTAAATTATTGACTAGTTGCATACATGTCTCATCAAAAAAGGATTATTCAAATTTGTTTGTACACGTTTCATTAAATTTGTATTTATTCCAACTTTTTAATTATACTTATAATTTAATAATACACTACAGATTTTAAAATTTAGTTGCTACCACTATGCGTAGTCTGTCTGTTTTCAGATATTAAAAATTATGTATAAAATCAGATCCTATTTATAGAAAATATTACTTTATAAAAACTGTCTTGTTATTTTGCTTGAATTTCTGTAGTTTTAATCTTGGGCCTACCAATACAAATGCCATTCTATATACATCTATAAAAACTTATGTCATATTCGAATGATTAAACATGTGGCAATCCTAAGGCAATATTAGTAAAATGAAATACGTGGCTCGAATAGCCATAGTACTCAGTACTCGCGGCGTAGTAAGATCATTTGTTAGGCTGTTACTTCTTTATTATCTTTTATATAGTTGTGAATGAATCCTGACTGAATCATACCTCAGCGCTTTAAGAGAACACTTATTTTTCAAATCAGGAGCATCAGTTATCTTTTTTCATAATCATTTACATATGTATTTTATTCTTTAGATTCGAATATTTTGAGCGAGCAAAGCAGTAACATATAGCAGCTTTGTTCTTGACTGAACAAAATTAAATATGGAGCACGAGCTTTCCTTCGAAGCACGCGACTAATGCGACAATGCAACTGACTCCAGGCGAGGTCGATGCCCGAAGTTGAATTAAGTATAGGATAGTGACCCGTCCCTAAACACTGCAGTCCACTTATTGCACTTATGATTGGCAAACTATATACACAGTGATAATTCACCGATACCTATATTGCCATGAATAGGTAGCTTATGGTATATTTTACAGGTGGGCTTTACTAACCTCCACTTCCGACTACCTTCATACGTAGAATACTTACATGAAAGTACAATTTCAAATTATATTTATTTGTTATAAAATAAAGCCATGTATGTTGACATGCGTTTTAAACTTTGAACTTTTCGTGAATCTTCTATGTTAGTACATTACACGTAAAAATTATTCATGAATTAAAATTGATTTTACTCTTGAACTTCCTGTATATTCAACGGGATAACGTTGTGAAAAAACTCCTATTAAATTACTATTAGTCATGCTGTTCCACGATTGGTACACATTGTATAGTGCCATGTGTGTGCCGAATTAGATCGAGTATGTTAGTGATTACAATAACGATAACGTAATGATAACTCATAAAGTAGAAATATACAGATAGAGTTGCATACATATCATGTATTTAGGTATCTTATATATTGGATATAAATGTAATATTTAAATCACTTATATCATTAAGTTTTTAGTTACATAATGACATATACTAATCATAATGAACAAACCCCAACTAAATTACCATTAAGGTACAGGTTAAAATTATAAGAAATCATTAGAAAATACGCCTTGCGGTAAGAAGGTAAATTACTTTGGATGAAACTGAATATTAAGGACAGGGACGTTACGAGGGGACGACCTAGAAACGAGAAAAAGATTTTCGTTAACACCCCCAGTCCTTGGAACGAAGTTATTCAAGGCCTTAGTCCCGGAAATATCCTTCAAGGATAAGTTATTAGAGCCTAATAATTTATCCTAATAACAAATGAGGAAAGGAAGTAATATGCGTCTTATTACAAAACTTATTCGTATGGTGAAACAAAAAAGGCTAAAATTATATTGTAATGTAGTAGTGTAATTTATGAAAAAAAAACACAGACTTCCCATAAATGGGAATATTTGAAAACACGTGGGCGGCATAAAATCAACTAGGTTCTAATATTCATTTTTTATATAGTTAAGGCATTATAGTAGGTATATCAATACAAAAATGATTTCCCCTGACTTGAACGCATACACCATGCACATTAATTAATCTATATTTTAAAATGTGAACAAATGCAACAATCTTTCATAGCTCTATAAGCATAAATAGGTACTCTCAAAGGATGTCTCACTTGATATCCAAATTATGATTATGAGCTCAAGAATATGAGACCCCTTGCAAGGGGTTCAGCATGCATAGCTAACATGTATATAATACTATTAATTTGTTTCAGTTTAAATATATCACTAAACAAAATATTATTTGATTTTTAGGTCACTGGGATTATCTACTTTCTCTAAGTATTTTATTTGATGTTCTTAATGGTATAAATTGAAATATCATGGAACAATATGCATGAGAATTAATAGTAATACAAAGAATAGTAGCTATATCAGTAATGATAGCTATATCTTCACTGGTTATCATTCTTTGTGTATATTCTTAATCATATCAAATTTTAAGGAGCATCTATTATTGTTAAAATATGATCAGTTCTACATACTTTATATACAATTTAGTGTATCTATATCTATATTAAGTGTATGAAATAAATTTAAGAATTTTTTGCTTTTGTTAATTCAGCCCTTCTTGGTAATATCTTTAATTGTTAAAACCATCATAATAGTAACTGTAAATTTTTAATTTACAGCTGCTTCTTAGAAAAAACTTAAACCGATAATGAATATTATTTTGTGCATATTACCCTGGGTGACTTATCAAAGCAGTTTATGCAGCTATTTGTGGACTAATATTTAGTCAGAAAGTTTAATAATTAATAACATTATCAGAAAACCTACATAATATATTTATCTGCTTCTTCCAATACAATGGTAATCAAATATGCACACACAAAAATTTAAAATATTTTGTAAATGTATAATGTTATGAGTATAACAACTATGAAACATTTTTATTCATTAAATATACAACAATATTATAAAAATAAAGGCAATGTTATTTTCAGTTTATTACCACCCAGTGCAATTATGTTACATATAGCATTGTAGGTAGATAGACAATTATTTTGAAATACCTTTATATAACTTTTTGTAACCCTTATAATTTAACAATGTTTTATTAGAACCAAATTACATTTCTTGTACTTGTGCATTAATATAATTTGTTAGCTAGAGGATTTAAAAAAAGAAAATCAATTGCAGTTAATAGTAGTAGACAATATTGGTATGGAGTACTATTCAATAACTGTAATTGTTTTTTTAAAAACCAACTACTTTTTTCCACAATAAATAATTTAACCTTGTCAACAATAGTTACTTATTTTAATTTGGTATATCATAAATTGCAGTATACAGATTCAGGACACAAAGCATTTTAGAGAATTGGAAGACTATGCAAACTAAGAATAACTTTTTAGGATATTTTTGAAACATAAAATGATATAAAATTTTGCAGTATACAACTATTAAAATCATTAGTACATGGGAGACGTATACATGTACATGTATGTTGATCAAACTGTCATTATAATGCATAATATTTATAAGGTTTTTTTTGTAAGAAATCTATTTTGAAAGCTTTTTGTCCCCTCTAGTTGTTATTTTAATTTCTACTGCATGAGGGTAAGCTAAAAATTGTCAAAGAACAATACTAACTGGCACATTGCACCTTTTCATGATAATATATAAACTATCAAGAAATTTAAAATAATTGCATTGATTGTTATAGAACAATTTTTATTATTGAGCTCCATCAATTGAAAAAATCAACCTCGTTATTTAAAATTCATCGGGATGTCGAGATATTTTTGTATTTTCAGAACCAATTTATGTCGGTAGAATTTTTAACATGTATGGTGTACAATGGAAAAGTTCATTTATCATAGTTTACTATTATCATATACAAGACTCAAAATAACCTATAAAAGTTAGTTACTGAGCTGTGAAATGTTATCAAATTAGTAACTTTTAGTTTTAAAACGCCAAGGCCATTCTACTATTTAATTTAGACATGCATACGATCAGCAGTTGGGTGTTCATAGATTGCCATTTATGAAATTTTACTCACCGCCGTGAAGATGTGAGGCACCTGGGCATGTAATTTTCATCAAACAAGAAGCCAAATTAATTAAATTGATAAATAAATATGATATTGAAAACTAGATAGGTTTAATTTGAAAAAATAAAATAAACGTAGAAAACACACAATACGAAAAGTCAACCACAGAACACACTATCAATAGTCAAACGACAAGCACACCTCTAGTACCACAGAGAATATACATTATTTTCTTTTTTAAGCTGCCTAACAGATTACATTTGTCTTTAATTGATTCATATTAGAATAAAATAAAAACAGGAATAGGATCAAAATTTCATTAATCCAGGAAATTGTTTAACATTTTACTAATCGAACAAACGTAAATTTAATGAATATTTAAGCTAACAGAAACCTGGTAACAACCTCCAAAACATCCCACTTATATTATGTTTAATACCTGCTATGAGTTTGTTGAAATAAGCAAAATTCTGTTTGTTTATTACATACAAAGGTTCTCTGTATGCATTAGGTTGAACTAATGCTGATGCATTGTCCCATTGGTAAATTCAGAATGTTTTTACACAAGCAATATTTTTCTAAATAGCAGTCAAACAGGCTTACTGGTTATCATTAGGGTTTCACATTGCCAATTTTGACGTTTGGTTCTTTTTATTAATATAAATAACAGGAATATATAATACATATATGTGAAGGCCAAGAATGTATGAGATAAATCTAAATATTATGTATGAATAAAACAACTATTTAAAGTATAGAAAAGTCTATTTTAAAATTAATTTGTAAGTGTTGTTAATGCAGCTACAACATCACCTCTGTGTTCCCTTAGTGTTCTCTCTGCCAAGTTCCTTGAGATTTCCATTTCTTTAACCTGGTAAAGCATTATTTACCACATCATGTTAGTTAAGAAACAACAAATTATTTTTATCACTAAATATTAAACAATGTTGAATAAATAAATAAAAAATATGTGTTTATATCAAAGTAGTGTATTTTCAAAAACAAAAGCTTTTAATGTGTTAAAACCAATAACGGTTGAAATAATGGCAGTGGAACAGACAGTTGAATCAAAAATGTTGCTTTCTCTTATAGTTAAAACATTAATTACTAGATGATTTGCTGCTTCACCCATGTACTTTATGTGATATTAGATCTAATATACTACATATAGAAGTAATAAAGGTATCTGCTTTTCATTTAGGAAGAAATGTATTACTATAAATATGCATTTAAAATAAATTATCAATTTTTATTGTATTTATTGTTCACTTTAATGGCTTACACATAAGATATACTGCGGTGGGTATTACTGTTGGTCTATCTCAGATAAACATTTCCACCATAAATTACATATCTGTAACTCAAGCAGTTTCTGCAATGTGGCATTATGTTAGAATAGCTAACAGGAGGTAGATTTTCTTTGAGATTTATTTATAACTTGAAATTTTGGATAATTCATACAATATCTTTAATGCCTGACCAATATCTGTATAAGTGCCTATGTGTTATTCTGATCTAATTTATATTAATGTAGTTTCATTAAAATCCATGTAGTAGATTTTATGTAAAAGAGTAACAAATATTCATCCACCCATACTTACAAATGTTTTAATATATAAAGAAAAAAAAGTGAAGTTTTAGACAACCTTTAAGAGGGTATGACAAATATGTGTTTACTTACAATGAGTTCAATATCTTCTTTTTTAACTGAAACTTTCTGCAGCTCCTTTTCTTTTTCTAGTCTTTCTGCTGCTTCTTTATTTCTTCTATCACCTATTAGAGAAAGGGCCTGAAAACAAAAATAAATTTCATGTAAGTAAAATTGTTTATAAGTAACTTAATTTTTTGCAAACAATTTTAATTAAAAAGATATTGGTGGTGATTCTGATGTACACTCTCTTAACTAAAAATCTCTAATTTTAGCTTGAGACCTGTCAAACATGGGTAACATTAAATGGGTATTTTAATGCTATCAATTTAGAAATATAAGAATAGGTTATGCATGTATAACAGGCCTAAAGCTAAATTTAGTGATTTTTAGTTTAGAAAGTGTACAGAAGGATTCAAACACCATTGGATATGAAAGTTTAGCCTCCATTGTGTTGAATAAATCTTATTAGCCAGAAATCCCCAGGGAATTTTAATTAAGGTACAGTATCTATTTGTGAAAGGTGCCATACCATCTACCAGATTAAAATGATTTTGTAGTTGCTCCAAAAAAAGACTTTTCAGCATACCATGCTTAGTGAAATTATTTATTTTGTGGTACTAAATGTAAAGATAACCTTAACATAACCAAATTAAATTACCCCAGATATATCTTGAGATGATATTTCCTTTTCTTCAGCATAGTCTGTAACTTTTTCTAAATCTGCTACCCCACTATCATGTTTCGCAGTTTTCTTTTGGTTTTTGTCCTTGTCATGCTGAATTTCATCGGTATCTCCATTTATTTCTTCGTCTGCCATTTGTATATTATTAACTTCCTTTTACATGTAATATATTACTATTCGAGCATCTGTAAATATTTAAACAATAATTCATTTAATATTTTCTTATAATGTTATAATATTAAATAATACGATTAAGTACCTAAGTAGCAAGTCTTTAATATTGAATGCACTTGTTTAGTTTTATCATTTTATGATTTATCATAGGACATAGAAATTAGAATAGAGATAGAATTATTTTTAAATCAAGAATACAAGTCTATTGGCCATGCAATTCCATTTTTTTTTAAATTTATTTGGCTACGAGTCCTTCAGTGGAAATCTTAAACTCTATACAATTCTTAACTTCTAAAATGTTGCCACCTTGTGAAAAGATGAGTTTCCAGATTTGAGATATCCATTGAAAAATTACACTACTGCTTCATTCGTAGCGTCTATCTATTAATGAAGTTTTTAAAAATATGTTACATAAAATGACAATACGACTTCGTACTTATTTGCTAACACTGTTTACGAACATTCCTACTGTTTGCTTGTTTTAAACACACACAATATGCTTAAACTATAATATAATAGTTATATGAGTGAGAGAATGATTAGATATTTGTCCAGTACTTAACTACTGAGTTGTGTTCTCTGTCTGTCTGTGAGTTGCTATGTCGGATTGGGGTGATGATTTGCTTAGGAAACACACGGAAATATGGCCATCCCTTTTTGGTCCCGTTTACATATAGATCGACACATTTTTTCTCTGGTGTTCCGGTCTGTGAAGCCCGTCGATGTTTGAGATTCGTTAGTATGTTCCTTTATTTTATTGAAAATGCTATGCTTAGTCATCCCAATATGCGAAAGAGATGGTAATACATTATCAATTAATCTGAACCTACTTAAACATAAAATAAATTACTGCAAATTCAATAGAATTAGTATCTTCGTGACATAACAATTATATATCTTTTTGAATAATCAATATTACTTATGAAGATAATTTACACATAAGCCGTTACTGCCGCTGAGCAGCTAAAAGTCAAAGCTGTATGCATTAATAAAATATAACCTTCCGAAATTGCATCACATATGTTCATAATATAATCTGTGGTCTCACGTAAAAAGAACTAATTAATTAATATACGTACATACGAACACAGAAAAAACCTACATAATCATAATATTGTAATCAGGGTAAAGGCATTCATCCAGACAATCTCTTTACTTAAGAATATAGAAATTATAAATTATAGAAAAAAATGAATATATTTCTGTCTTATTTTTTATTATATAATATTTACACTTGTTATAAGTAGATATCGATTTCAAAAAGATCGCGTAATTATCAATATCACATTAGTTTATCACATATGAACTATTCCATTTGGACTACTTTCTTTTATTTCAGGTGGCGAGTAAGGAGGCGGCGGTAAAGTGTTGTCGTGTATCTGTAAAAAAACGTTCCGTTATTTCGTCAAACATTATTTGTCAATAAACAACAAAAAGTTTCAATGTAGCTTGTGCTTAAACGTACAAAGAAACGTAAAAGAATGTAGAAATATCTGCAATAATGCAATTTTATTATATGTACCAAATAATTACAGTCACATTAAAATTTCTTTATTGAATATATGGAAATTATATACAAGTAATAAGAGCTTTAATAGTTAAGATGACCTATTAACTATTTATATGGAGAATAAAAAAAACATTAACGCATTTATTCGTCGTTTAAGTAATAAAATTATATCATTTAGAATTAACCGTATTAACCTTAAACTTTACTATTTCATGATAAAGTTTATATTTAAAGCTTATGATAAAAAAGACACTTACAAAACCAGAATTAAGGTAAACTGTTGCTGGATAAATCGATGATTCCGATGGTGTTGCTCTGGTGTATCTACAAATAAAAATATCAGATGAATGTAGTAAAATAATACCAATATAAGTTTTATTATAAATAATTTTTACCTTAACAGATTTCAAACGTGAAATGCAACAATTACACAAAATAAATAGCATTAATTAGAACGCCATCTCGTGGTTCTTATAAGAAGTAGCACAAGTAACATTTAAGTTTAGTCCATTTATATGAATATAATAAAAAAATCAGCCGGCTATATTGGTATTCACATAATTTGGGTTATGGTCCTTATTCAGTACAAACCTGTATATATCAGGCAATCTGCGGAAAAATCCGATATTTGCAAACATTTAAACATCAATGTAAGGGGAAGTAAGATATACAGTAATGGTGTTTTGTAAATGAATTAGCGTTTTTCCTTAAATTGTCTTTGCCATTACTACCTACCTAGGCGGTGCATCCCTTAATCGTTCGTCGACGTATATTTGTAAGCTTCCCACTGATAACCTCCCACCATCCGTCGAACCATTCACACTTCTTCCCACAGGTCTGAAATAGGTCAAACATTTTTTGTTTAAAGGTATAAAAGTTGCAAAGGTAAGAATAGAGTCTTGGTATAGTTCGTAGTGAAAGTTACGTAATATTTTTTATAAAGTCAAAGTTCTATTTTTCTGCAAAGAAAACTAACTATAATATGAATAGAATATTTACAAGATAAATGACCTTTTTATCAGATACTGTGCCAGTGTCGGTATATAAACGTATAATTAATTGAAATAAATTAATAATTGGTATGAAACTAACCTGATTGTAGTAGCTGCACAAAGTTTATAAAGCAGCACAAAAGTGGCGATTATTCCCAACACAAGCGCACAAGCCATAACAATTTGTGTACCAGATACAAGCACTATCTGATCCACAGGTTCTCTGAAGAAAATAAATAGGTATTAAGGTTCGCAGACAAATTGCATATCTAACTGATGTATGATATTAGGACATTACGTAATATGTAGCCCGTCTACACACACTTCTTGCTTTTAAGTAATCTCTTATCTTTGTTTTTCTTTTGAGGATTGCCTGGAAGCGATCGCTTCATAGCGACCCGCTTTTTTGCCTTTGTATAATAAAATGTATTGTGTCACCGAATCACAAATAAATAAACAAATCTATATCATTTCAGGTTCTACGATTGCGACGAATATAATTGTCAATTCGAAGGTCATAACATTAAGGTTATTAATATAACTATTACAAGGTACCTGCACACCCAGTTTCCGTTTGGCCCATAGCATGACTGGCACACGCCGTTCCAACAATGGAGGGTAATATTATCACCGCAGCACGGTCCGTAGCATGCCTCTCCCTAATCCTTAAATATAAATAAGGATCTTTTATGATAACTATATGAAATTTATTTGGAAAATTCTGTATCCGACTTAAAAATGAACAAAACAAGCATGTATCGCGACTACGTCATCTACAGAAGATCGACTAACTACTAAAGATCATAGAGTTTGTATTACTCGGATTCGGAATTCCAAGACAGGTGCCTTGTATATATATAAATATATACAGTATATATATTTATATATACTTATATTACATAATCCTGCATTTGTTCATTTTTAATATTAACTTGAAATGTGAAATTTATAAACGTATTTAGTTACCTGGACATTTTACACACTGGGTCTGATAATAGTTTGGGGCAAAGCCGCTTGCACAAAAGCATTGTCCTTTGATACATTTGTAAGCGGACCCTTCACAAAATTTAGGGCACTCACCTGAAAACAAAAAATCAGCTCCCTTAGACCGTACTTGAATTGGATAACGTTTTATAAATTTTAACTTTTTAAATACAAACTAGTTATATAAAAATTAATACAAATATTACACGCACTCACGAATCACGACAATAAAATAATAGTTCAGTTGGTGACGCGACTTCGCTACTACCTGATTAGTATGTGGTGATTCCCAGGTTTTGTATACAAAATTAAAAATAAGATAGACATAATCGACAGAGTAACTTCGACTTACTTTTTTAGTAAAAAAAACATGATAATAATTATTTGTTATTATTGTATTAATATTTATAAGAATTCATTTGAGCGTCGGTTAAGAATAACATGTTTGTTTATTAGGTACGCTAATTACATTAATATCTGTGTATCATTAGTAAAAGCATGTTTATATAGCGGCATGGAACCTCGATTTGTTTCTGTTTATAGCTCAGGGCAATTATTTATCTCTATTTATTATTAACAATTATAAATAAACAACTAACAGTGTAGTGTTACAAAACTTTTAATATCATAAATGTAATTATCGTTTAACGAACCAAATCATCAAGAATTAAGTATAGAAAAAAAGGCAGCTTATATATTACTTGCGTATATAAAGCATTTAAACTACAGAATCAACATATAAAATGAAAAATACGTGCAGTTATTACCTTGATTATGAGTCAATTCTCCAGGAACAGCACTGGTTATCACTATACAATATGTAAAAATTAACAACACTAACATTATGTTACATACTCAGAATGTAAATAATAAAACTTTATAAAGAGCAGGTTTAATGTATACAGTTTTAATGCGCTAAAATATACGAACTGATAGTGTTATCAAAGATGGGTTGAGGCGCGATAGTTTATCGTTTTCGCGTCACATAATGTAAGCAAATATCATTTAATTTGTACGGAAAGGTTGTATTATACATAACCTTGACGGTGGAAAGAATTGTCGACAAATGTTGTTTTTTAGCAAATAAACCTATGTATGTATAACGTATGTATGACTTTATACTGGATCGTAATATTTTGCGTTTGTTTATGGTGTTTTTGAATGATGAATATGAATTTTTATAAAGTAAAATTGGTATATGACGGTGGACGGAAGGAGGGTTGAAGGAAAATAATTGCAAAGTACAATATTTTTTTTATTAGCAAACTTAGGTCAATTTTATTAAAAGGTAGTTTAAACAATTTCTTTATCATCAAAAAAACGCAAGGGTGAAGTTTTTTTAACTCTGCTCCACCTAGACAACGTAAGTCGCGTGCTATACTTTAAAATTGGTCAAATACTTGCAAACACATTATTGGGTTTCTTCTTCAGATTGGGGCTGAAAAGGAGAGATAATCTAATAATTTAAAGATGGATACACAAAAATAAGGTTTTGTGCAAAATACAAAAATACATAATTAGATATAATAAAGTAATAGCCTTTTATTTCTCATACAAGTATAAACTATTATTATTTGTATGTGTTATTTTTGTGTGTAATATACTTACCGTCGTTACACAACGATAGGCTTTTATTTTTAATCGTAACTTAATTAGAAGCCGCGTGGGCTTAGTTGTAAGTAAACGCAACACATTGTTCCAATGCAAAACATGTTTTATACAAGTTGTATGGATTATTAAACTAATACTTTACGATACTAATATGGAATTCAACTTATCAGCTAGTGTCTATTTTGGATAGGTATATTGCTTTTATCACAACAGGTATTTCATTATACTTCAAATAAAGTGTCAACGTTCTCAAAGCATTTAATCTAGAACTAAATCAATTTCACATGTATTCGATTCTTTACCGGCATAATATTTTTACACATTTATACATATACATGTGAGTTAGTATAATATCTGCACATATAAAACAAAATCAATTGTGTCATATACGCATTTCGAACGGGACGAAAGTCGAGGGTTTAGAAACGAATTCTTAACTACTAAGCTTTTACTGAAGCTTATAAATAAAACATGTTTACCGCGTACGTTCATCCCAAGTCAGAAATCAATGTGACCAAAGTGACAGTAATAAATTAGTTTATAAATAAACTTATGAATATTCTAATAATAACAAGTTAATTTTGATAGTTCATACCGTCTATTCGTTATCAATTGTGTATTTCTGTATTGGACCAGCAACCCTATCAAACAATAAAATTATTCAATTGCTTAACTATAGCAGTTATCGTTTAAAAAATGGGTCAAACGGAACGCCAAAAGTTGGTACATTACTTATTATTATTACATAATACATAAAAAAACTATTTATTATTACATAGCATATACATAATTTTTGATTTCAAGTACGAGTTCGTATTCATTATAAGTGAAGTAATGAGATGTAACCGCATAAGAATGACAATATTACTTATGAAATAGTAATATTATGTAATGAACCTGAATGAAAATGAAAAACTGTATTAAAAACCAAAATATATTATATATAAAGGGAGTTCCTTTAGGCAAGGTTCTGAAGATACCGGCATTGAATAGCTAGATTTATTCTGTGTTCGTGGTAACTTCAGTCTCCTGTGAGGTACTTTAAAAGCCTTATTTATATTAAATTATAGCGCTAGGACCTCACGGGCCAAGGGTCTCGACATCTAATGGGACAAAATCATATTCAGAGCCTAGACCCCGGTATTTCTAAGCTTTGTTCTTAGTTCCATGTATATATTCATTATTTATTTATTTTCAAAATGTATTTGTTTTTTATCACTTATCGAGCACTATCAGTCTGTCTGTAACTGTAGCATTCGCTACCGACACAGGGATGCTAAGAGACATATTGAATTTAAATAATTTACTACTTTACATTTTCGGAATTTTTTTAATAAATTGTCTGATGACTGATAATGAGTAGCAATCATATAACTGAGTAAATCTGCTAATGCAAAATTATTTTCAGGAATATAACAAAAAGAACCCAAAAGCGTGTGACCTCGAGGCCCTCCATCACCCTTAGCTCCTGTAGAGCTCTATAGGCAAGGACAGACTTGTTTTGTACGATACTAATGTTGTTTACGTTATGTCACAATCTGTCTGAGTAAACAGTGACCTAAGGACCTCTTATTTTTAATTTATGTTGACTGATTAGAGTGGCGCTTTAGATAACAGCTGTTGCTATGTGCACGAGAAATGTACTTTGATGTATATCATTACTTTCTTGGTTAATAACCCACAATAAGAGATGTCGTATCTAGTAGTAATTATATTAGTTAAGGCCAGTGTTAATTCGTCAAGTGCTTATTCGCTTATATGTGTAGTTTATTACATATGTTCTAGATAGATAGATACATAGATGCGTGTTCGAGCTTCAGTTAGTTCTAATGCCCTTAAGGATTAATACCTTAAGGTATTATTGATTTCTTCATTGCCATTTATTCTACTATATATATGGGTTACTTAATAATCGTACTTACTAATATCTCAGTAGCTAACCCAGTACCTAACATTACCACATAGCAGTTAGCAGAAACTTAGACAAAGTTATTAAATAAGTTGAAATTATGGCGGTAACAAAAAACAGTATACGAACATTTCTTCAATATGTAGAATGTTTTGTCCTTTTTCTTTAGATCTGTTTAAGATATTAAAAATCCCGGATGTTTAAAGTAACTTTCATAAACCAAATTAGTATGCAGTTTAGACGTTTGAATTTGGTTTGTTTATGACTCTTGTTATCTTAATGTCAAGACAATATTTTGTAAACGATGTAAACAAGTTAAATTAACTATGGGCCATTAGATCGTTATTCTAGTCTCAATTTCTGACACATCATTCATAACCTCTTGAGGGATCAAACATCTGTTGTGCTCTTAGTTAAATCATGGATCCCAAATATTACGTACGTAATATTTTATATTTAATTTTGAATATTTATATATCGTTTTTATTGGTTGTATACACTAAAATGTTTATATTCATTGCTCTTTTAAAAATACCTGCCTATTTACAATTCCACCTGTTATTTCGAGTAGCTGAATTGATACTTAAACTGTAGGCGTATGAAAATATTTAAATATTTTTGTTAATTTTTACAGGTTTACATCATTATTCTGCTACACAGCGCCTTCAACCCCATTGAAGCAAATGCGGAAACGTACAAAATGACAGATCGGATTTTTACATGTAGCAAGTGGCTTTCTTCAATTATTGATAACATTTGCAATAATGTCTACAAAATTGTTAAGAGGGACGCTTCGTTACTAATGGGTTAGTATTTTTTTGTGGTTAATTGTAATGTGGTTAATTTTTTCTTTAGAAGATTTTTCAGTTTTTTACATTATCTGTAGAAACGTGTGCTCTTATAGTCTTTTTTTAAAGTATTAGTATATTGTATTTCAATTCTATGAGTGTTTAAGGATCAAAATTAGCTTTAGGAATATTTGTTATACTATGATCTGTAGGTATTTTTTGGTAAAATATTTTTAAGGCAAAATTAAAATATATGCGTCTCAAGCGTTTTTAACCTCGACGCAAGCGTAGGTACAGAAATATAAATATATATGTGCAAAAAAATACAACATTTATATTTGTCTATTTTGACACGAACATTTAATTATTGTCACAGTACTGGCTACTGATAGAATATTGCTGTCATCGCCTGCGTTACTAATTGGTACATATGGCGTCGAAGCCAAAGGTTTGTCCCGTGAAACAATAATTCACCGCCTTGACATAGTTAAACGAGTAAGGCCATTTTACAGCGTAACATTAAAATAAAGGATCATTACAGTACATACATACTGCATTGGCGTATTATTGACATCACAAATCTACATAGTATTAACTGTTAATCTTAATTTACCTTATACTTTTAGACAAGCTCACACCGCGTGATCTACAGAAGACCATATATAGACGGCGGTTTCTCGCTGAAGAGAATCGGCGTCGCTTGCGAAGGCAAGTCGCAAGTGAGTGCTGTGATCAACCGTGCACCGTCAGTAATATCATTCTGTACTGCCCCGACGATGCCAAACTGCTTCAAGAGCACCCCGACATCTTTGATTAATTAAAGAGAAAAGTGTAAACCTTAGGATTTTAAATGACTTTTACAACGATGACTTGCCATGTGCGGAAAAGACTGTTGAATTTTTGGAAGTGCGTGAAATTAAGCCACCAACGTCAACAGCAAATGTGATATGATTGATTCACGGAAAAGATATATAAGGATGGAAGGTTAGCATATGCACTGTAAGCATGGGGTTTAAACAATCATTGTTCATAGGTGTGGAAGGACATGGCCAAAGCGACACTACTGCTACAGAATTTGATGAAAGGCATTTCCAACCGTATTTATCTAGTCCGTGGTTATATTAATTTTTGGGTATATGTAGGTGTGAGTAAAAAATCGAGCAGCACTTTGAGCACAGCTGAAAATAAAATGTATAAAACTGTTCTCATTTCATTTAATAACCCAAAAAGTATTTGATTATATTTAAAGTAAATGTAAATAAAATAATTTGAATGGATTTTGCATAAATTCCTCCGATAACATACTGTATCGGTACTTAAGTCTTTCAATTTCAAGGTATTTTGATATGATTATTTATGTATTATATTCTTTAATAATAAAGTAATATAAAAGTTTCTACTTATTATATACAATGTTTGGATACTACTACCCTTCTAGTAATATATCAGATTAAGAATTAACTTCAAAACATGCCACAAATATCACTTTCACGACTTATTATGCAACTAATTTTAAATACATTCGCAGTTCAGTATCACAGATTGATTAACTGTTGGAAGTAGAAACAATTCTGTTGCATGTATCCGATTTGACACCATGCAAATAATTTAAAATAACTAGGGCCTAACTTCAAGTTAAGTGGCAAAGGCTCATTGTCAGTTATGTATCTATTATTAATGTCAATATTATGATCAAATAGCGTCAATCAGCTACTTGCACGTCACGACCTAAGTGTGTGATTATTTTTGACGGACCAGAGTGACGAAAAGCAAATTTTGCTTGATTTGAAAACCAGGAAGATACTGCGTTCCTCCTTCACTGCGAAAATTCAGTGTATATTGCAACCAACCGTTCATTTCAAAACCAAACATTCCATTTTCAAAAAAATCACTAATTTGAAATACTGGGAGGCAGCTTCTATATTTATATTTTCAACGTCGAAACACTGCGTGTTTGAACATTTGGTACTCACGTACTAGACATACTACATTGTAAAGTAAAATCTATTTGTTTGTCGTTGCACATCTATCTCGCACGTGACTTATAAGATATATTTGTTTCCACGTCCTTTATTTCTCTAATAGTTACCGTTTATTTCTTATAAACAATATTTTCCATATAAATAAGACACTGAATTACTTATACTTACTCATACGTTGCTCATGGATCAGGATCCCAACTTGCCTGTTAAATCGTTAAATCCCTCCAGATTGTAGCAATATTATATAAATTAACAATCTAGGCAGATTGAATGACTTACTTAACTTCACTCTTCGGAGGTACCTCCACCTTCTTCCTATGTACATATTTTATTATTATTACAGTCTACACGAAAACAAGTGGAAATTAAAAAAAAAATGTCCACAAAAATTCCTTAGGAACTAAATAACAAATATACATAAAAAAAATAATCTCTCAGTCACTCAAAGTATAATATTAACACTATGATCTACGAATTTAGAATAGATCCATCTTCAGATTCGGTTAGATGCTTCATATTATGTCTCAAGGTTTATTTTAGGTGAATTAATAAGGCCAGGGGATGAATTTTAATAACTTCACGGGAAATGACGCTCATTCATAGGGTTCCATAAATTAATTGTAATCAAATATGATAATTTTCATATAAGCACGCAAGATTTTAGATACGTAATCGAACTGACAGTTCGGGTGTGATTACAGTGGACTACTTATAACAGTTATAATACAATCTGTCTAAATTATGAAGAGCTCGAAGTATGAAAATACTAAAAACGAGTTATCCAGGCCGATACGGTCGCGACAGCTGATCTCAACTCGCCATACTCAGGAAATATTATCGTGAACCAGTATTTGCAACAGACAGAGTGTACTCTATCTATCTCATATAACACTAACAAACTAAAAGTAAGTATTGGTATTTTTGTAAGTAAACTAAAATTTATTCTATATCTATCTACATCAAAGCGACTGCATTTTCATAAGAATATCATATTTCGACATATTAAATGATGTTTACAGTACACTGATTGGACAACCCTCAAAATAAAGTAACGATTTCACTTAACGATGCCTGCAAAAATGATAAATGTTATTTCTTATAAGATTAAGCATGTTAAAAAAACATACACCTCGTGAAATCCGCTAGCTCATGCAGCGTGATCATGAAATCGAAATATTTAAATTTTAAGCAAACTATATAAACCAGGGCTCCCTAATATTTTCACATCTTACAACACTTAACGATGTTAGGAAAGGTACATCTTAATCTTCTTAGTCTTACTTTTTTGTAATGATTTGAATATATCGCGAATTTGATAGATTTAATTCTATATCAACATTTTCATTAATCAAAGAATTGATAGTTATCAGGCTATAAGGTCATTTTAATTTAGACATTCTTCTATTTTTCGTAGACGTACCGTGCATAGCAACCAACTTCATTACGCTTAATAATTTAAAGGACAAGGGCGTAGATTGCTCTCAAAGTGTTCACTTTATTAATACTTTTAGATTTGGAACATGAAGTTAGCAGTGGTGATTATGTGTGTGGTGACATTGGCACGAGCCGACCAGGAAACACCGGTGGTGCTGTGTGGGAGGGAACTTGCGAACGCCAGAGTGTTAGTTTGCTACGGAGCTGAGTATGTTTCTAAACGAGCGTCGCCGCAGTCTATAGCCGGTTAGTAAATTTAAAAATAATAAAATTAATAACGTTTGTTTTTACAATAAATTTATATTCGTAACGTATAGTGATTTACATGCATCATTAGTAAATCTATTTCTAGCGCTTCGATAATAAGTTCATCTTCAATCATAAGACAGCAACTAAAAGCGCTTTATCATAAACTTCATGCAGCGCCACTGCAACTTGATTAATGCGTTGTGCAATTAGAGAATCGCCTTACACTGGCGAAATTATCATAGATTGACGTTCAAGTATGTCGAGGAACATTATTGACCCTATATTGTTTTATCAAATGTACTTTAATTAGTAAATTTAATTCACAGCGGCATTAGCGAGTGGTGATAAATGGGTTGAAGAACTCATGTGGGGTGGGCGTCGTGGAGCTTTAAGTGCCGATTGGAACCGATATAAAAGAGGCGGACTGGCTGATGAATGCTGTCTTAAGCCTTGCACCACCGCCGATATACTTAATTACTGCTAAACGTTTAACTAAAAAGACCACCTTATGTATTTACATTTCGGTTAGCCGGACTAACTTATAAATAAAAATAAATTAAGTACCTACCATGTGTGTTTCTATTATTTGTATATACTTTATTCTCCTAGAATACCACTATTTCTTAAGATATCGATAAAAGATACATGGTGATATTTATAATTTAATTATTATTTTCACATACAGTGAACTAATATTTTAAAAATAGACAGCACGTTAATAATATGAATTAAGGACAACGCCAAAATACCATTAATTTTGTGCATTCTTATTAAGAAGAAATTTGACACAAGATACCCACCAACTTATAAAACTCCGAAGCATTCTGGAAATTAAAGTCACCGGTGAGAGGTATCCTAAGCATCAAAACAAAATAGAAGTATAGTCCAGAACCATTTAATTAAATAAATTAAAAATTAAATAAAATAAAGAATTTAATGAACGAGTAACAGAATAATTATTTTTAAAATATGCAATAACTTACAAGAATCAGATAAGCATTATATACAGCACTTTACTAACTTACTTAACTAATGTTTTCTTATATGTGAATTAATGTTAATGCTGAACAGTAATTATTCATATTTTACGAAGTGCAGTGATTTCGTTATAACAGACATTATTTGCAAGTGTAGCATTATTATTGGGAAATGTTAATTTAACGATACAGTTTTCTCATTATTTTACAATTTGTGCCAAAGAGCTTCTCAACCATAAAGATGAAGATAGATAAAATGTATCCGAATATTAACAAAACAAAACAAGCTTTAAAATGTTTAAAAGTTAGTATTTCTTGTGGATTATTAGTTCGCTTAGGGCTGTAAGTGTACATTTCAAATAGCTTATCAGGTATTCCAGCTTCAAAAAGGCGCGTTAATACATAATTAACGTCGCGGGTGAGACAAGAGTTTTTCTTAAAAAACAATACCGTGTGACTTCTCAGAATGTTATGTGGCAGAATATGTAATGATAGACGCGTTCTCTTCTGAAACATTTTAGCGCGGACCAAGTTAATAGCTAGGAGGAATTTCTTGCCTTTTGCTAAGTCTATCATTATTGATGATATGTCATTGCTATCAACATGTATCCAATTATTGTATATATAATGCTCATCTACAAAATAATCCTTTACAGCCGGACCACTTCCGAACTGGTAACCCTCGTCGATAGCATCTTCTAAAGTATTAATATTATTAAGGGGCACATCTGTTTGCAGGGAATGAATAAGATATACTTGGTACAATGTTCTTACGAAGAACCAGTACCATATCCAAAATAGAAAAGCATGCTTATATAAATTCCTCGGATATTTGGCCACAGAGAAACCCAAACTTATTTGAAATGCATAGACCAGAAAAGAATCGGTATGTATTCCTGTATTGAATCTTGCTTGGAACTTCTCCATAAATGTCATTTTTAAAAGAATGTGTAATACTATAACAAACATAAATGTAACTATAAAGAGTACTCTTGCTTTAGTAGTAAATGGTTTAAGTAATTTTAGCGATGAAGATTCAAATTCCGACGGATGTGTGACCCAAACCAAATCCATAGTATTATAATTCATGGACATATCAAAGTATTTGAATCGATTGAAAGTTATAGTTGCCGACGTCATAGAAACATTCGCCACGTTGTTGTAGACATCACCAAGAGAGCCAGTCCAAGTATGATTCTCATAACTACCCGAGCCATCGTCATCACTCGGTGAGACCAGGACAAGCGTTGCATTAAGAGTATGCACTATACAACGCAGCAAATCTCCATCAGCACCAGACGGTTCACCATCTTTAATATACATGTAGGGACTTTGTACAAATGTCGATACAATCAAAGGACAGCGATTAAAATTCCTGAATTTCGGTGGAAACATATGTTTCTTACAAGGTTTAATAACTTTTTTAGAAGATTCAATGCATTTGTCCCAATGTGTAAGCCTTCGGGGCGTTGGATAATCGCAACGCTCACCTTGAAAGTATGTATAGCCACTTATAAGGGAATCTTCATTTTTAATAAATATGACATTAACGATTCTATACATCCACAGTATTTTTACAGCTTGAGCCTGGTCACATTGATAAGCATCTTCACAAATTATTATGAATTTAGCATTTGTATTAAGTTTTTCTATACCTATCGCATTTAAAAGCTTCTGTATATTTGTGACTTCAGTTAAGAATACGACGAACTGATTAACATCTTCTACACTTTTTATATCCGGTACAGAGTCAGTAATATTGTATAGTTTAATATTTTTATCATAAATTTTCATAAAGACGTGGAGGCCATACATACACGAAACGTTAAATAAAATCAAACTTGTGTATTGCCATTTGAAACTATGATAAGCAACTTGGGCAGCGTTTTGTGCCATTATATCTATATTTGCTTCTACCAAATTTTCTTTGAACATTGTGTAACTTTCGTTAAACAGACCCAGTTTCATTGCACAAATAGAATTCTCACATTCCGGCTTGAAAACATTTCTGGAACTAAGTAACAATATACGCATTTTATTGGGCGTACCTAAAACATTTAATGGTGGTAAGTACACCGGTGACAGAAAGCTCATCAATCTGTAAGATAATAAATTGATTTGAATTGATTGAACCTCACCTAATGTTATAGATAAAAATTATGATAATGTATTTTCCTAAGCACGAAATACGATTTTATTAGTCATATGTAGTGTGAATTGAAAAAAAAACCATTACATAGTTATTAGATTTGATTATTTTAATATAAATAGTCACTGTGCAGTGATTACATATTTGCGTGTCAGAATATTCTTAAAAGCTCAATTTACAAACTATAATAACGATGTCACACAATAACAAGCTTTACATGATTAAAATTGATTTCACGGAAATTCCTTACTTTTTGTGCCGAATAAGTTTACGTGCTTTGTAATGCATATATTTTTGAATAGAAAACGCTATTAAGGAAGCTGCCCAGCCACCACTTAATATCATAAAACAGCCCGCATAGTCTTGTATTGTTATAGGTTTAGGGGCATCCTTATCCACATCAATTCGAAGGAAAGTATTATCTTTATAAATTTTCTGTACTATACCTGCTTCTATCAAATTAGTCAAAATAACATCAATGGACCGAGCTAATGATGAATACTTTTTAAAAAATATTACTGTAGGGCTCTTTAAGATTATTTCCGGTAAGATGTGCAATTTTCTTTTCGGTTTTCGAAGAAATACTTTGGTAGCCTCTAAGTTTACGGCTGCGACGAATTGCATTCCCTGAGAGAGCGCTTTCATTGTAGGGTATATTTGATTACTTTCGATATTTCTGTAGTTATTATAGACTAAAGGGTAGTCTATGAAGTAGTCTTTAAGCGCCAGGTTTCCTCCATATGGATAACCAGCAGCAATAGCATCCTCAATATTCTCAAAACCATCTATGCGCACATCAGATTGTATTGAGCTTATGAGATAGACTTGGTATAACGTTCTTAATAAAAAACAATGTAATATCCAAAGGAGTATCAAGTATAAAAATTTCCATTTCTTAGGCAACTTAGTTGCTGGTAAGCCCATAGAAATTTCCCACGAATGGAAAACAATTCCATCAGGAATATCTTTGATTTTAAACCGTTTACGAATTCGTCTCCAATATTTACTTTTTAAAACGGCGATTGTGATACCAATAACAAGAAAAATTAAACACAAAAGCATTTTAGCTTCTTTCGTATACGGGTTCAAAAGTTTGAAAAGTGACGGTTCTTGATTTGAGGGGCTCGTTATCCAAACAAGCGTGACGGTGTTATAATCTTTAGACATCTGAAAATATCTGTACCTATGAAGTGTTATGCTCCCTGAAGTCATCGATAAGTTGGCCCAATCGTAATAAACGTCACTAAGCGAGCCTGACCAGGTTCCATTTTCTTCTAGTTTCCCCCAACCGGTTCCAAGTTTTGGTGTGACCATAATGAGGCTCGCGTTGAGGGCTTTAACGATAACTTTGAGGAGATCCCCATCGGCACCGGTCGGAACACCGTTCTCCAGCATCATGTATGGCATTTGTTCAAATGTTGAAACTATTAAAGGACAGAGCTGCAAATTCTTAAATTTTATTGGAAACATATTCCGACAATTCGTTGAATATTTTGACTGCACACATGCTGTCCAGTTTTCTACTTCTACGGGTGGACCATTGCGACACGTGGAATCTTGGAAATAGGTAAAGCCAACGGGTCTTTGCAATTCATCGTACTTGATAAGGATAACATTTGATATCCTATATTCCCAAAGCAAATTTACGGCTACAATTTCATCACACGTCCATCCAGCTATATTGTTACATATTATCAGGTACTTGCCCGTGTTATTAAATCTTTGAGATTTCAACCAGTCCAAGAAATCTAACAGATCGTTAAGATCACTTATGAATAAAACGAACTGTTTTGTGTTTTCCAAAAACCATGAGTTGAATGTACTCTGCCCGACAATTATGCTTTTATCATACAATTTTAAGAAAATATCGACACCACAGAAAAATGCCGGATTATATAGTATTAAAGATGCGTATTGCCACCTAAAATTGTGTAAAGCTACTTTTGCTGCACTTTTAGCGAGCGCGTCAAACACTGAACAATTGTCGGGTATTGGTCTGTCTACGAACGCCATGTTCGTGCTATAAATTGTAAACTGATAATTTGCATGGTTTTACGATTGCACTAAACGATCTGATATCTATGTTAAAATCAGTTCCATAAACGAAATGGCTGCTGTAAAATTAAATTGTTCAACGAATCGCAATTAATTCATTGTTTCTACTATAAAGAAAGTGGGGAGTTTATGTGTGTTTGTGTAAGTGGTAATTGGTGAATTTTTGAAAGAAAACAAACAACATAGCTGAAAAAAATTATATTTTATGAGAAATTATAATTTACAATATTACATACAGGCATCCATCTTCAGTCGAAACTTAAGCTAAAATTCTCACAATCTCACGCAAAAGGTAAAGCAACGTTAGACTATAGTATAGTTTAGCAATATTGTGTAGTTATCGCCGAATCGTAAAAAAATCACACCGGTAAATTCAGTCATTGAAAGGAAGTCCGGCATTGTTCGGCGCAGGCGCTGCGTGCCAAGACCATCTCGAGTCGCATCTCAACATTCATAAATTAACACGTATAAATAAAATCTCATTCTGTCATTTGTGCTTGAAGGGTAACTTAACGAAGCTTAAAATAATTTGTGCTCGAGCAATTAATATTCCGACATATACTATACGACCAAAATAAGAGATAATTTTAAGATATTCTTATTGGTCCTCTGTGTTGGTGTTTATAAGTACGTTTATAATTAAAGAATCAGTCCATTAATCTAGCGTTACTGTCGTATAATTTATGCTTCACATTTACCAGTAAAGCCTGTGAAAATGGATGGACCCTAAGTAAACAATCGCGCCAGCAAACCGTAGGCAAAGGGAAATGTATTAAACAAAACAGTAGAAAAAGATAAAATAGTCACAGAAAATTAATTTTTCTGAGTCACTTAGACTTACTTTTGTTATAAAAAGAAGTTATTAAATACGATAGTTTGCCTAGGACCCAGTGTAGACTATAGGTACTTATGTACTGTTATCTGAATATAATCCAGTGACGTCGATTTAAGAGACTGTAAATAAAATCGAAACAGAATTTAATAAAGTGGCTATATCTTTGGTTTACATTAAAACAATCTCATGAAATTGACGTCATCGTTCACGCTCCGATTCTTCGCGAGGTATGCCGCTACCACTAAATAAAAAATATATAAGCTCTCAACAATAAGTATAACAAAAATATATGAGCAACTGTCACAGACGGTGGAATAGCTTGGCACGCGAGCACTTACTTAGGAATTGACCGTACGCCGAACAGAAATCATAAACATCGCTGTACAAACAAAGAACTCCTATGTACAGGGCATACACAGAGATTGCAATGGGTAACACGAATAGAAAGATTTCAATATTGTGCGCTAAGTTCCAAATTCACATGATTTTGAGCATTTCAGACAGATGTTTGTATCTTAGGAAGCAAACAGTTTTGCTATTGACAGTTTCAGGTATCGGTCCTCGCTTAAATTAAAATCAAGAATATTACAGAGTCACAACAACAAATAAGTTAATACAAATAAGTTACATGTTCAAAATAGAAACTCGGTTTCCTTACTATACATAAAAATAACTAACCATAAACACGAAGCAACACACTAAATTAAGCATACAATAATAAAAATATTACCTAAAATATGGAAGATCAAAAACAACGTACAAAATGTTTGTGCTTTGGTGAGCGCACGCAACGCGACGTTCGGCTGTCAATCGCGTGCCAATAGCAAAACTCGCCATTGAACTGTCAGCTCAATTCACTCAGCACATTTAGACCCAAATGTACAATATATTACATTCTGTGTTAAGCTTTCGTGCAAAAAACATCAGTTTCAGTTAAACAGTTCACATATCGCGTTGTTGTATTACTTGGGTTCCTAGTAAAAAAAGTTTATATCAAATGCATTTAAAAATGTCCTTACACAACTAACGTACGCCCGTCGGCTCCGACTCTCGAACAGACGTTGAGGAGAGACATCGTCGCGCACGTGAAGCCATACAGTAACATAAACTTTACGTCAATTCTTTTCTGGTAGAGAAACAGCTTAAACGATAAACATATAATGTCAATGAATAAAATCCCAATGTACAAAACGAACAGAACCGGAAGTGCGCGGGGCGCGAGGGGAAGGACAGGCTCGCTTAAATAAATACGATATACAATACAAGGGCCGCGGCTCGCACTTCGACCGACTAGTTTGTTCGAATCCATTCCTCTGGACATCCATGTATACTAGTAGAAAGATATTATGGCAACAAACTTTACAAAAATCCTAAAACAATGACTAAAAGCAGCGGCCGGCGAGGCCACGACTCGCCGCTCGCTTTAAAAAAATGCACAATTTAATATTCACCGATACAGACACGTACATAAATTGTGAATTACCTCATCATAAAAAAACATGTCGAAAAGGTCCTGAAACGGCACCGCCCGACTCGGTGCCCATTAATTAGGTTAAATGACTTACAATCTAACCTTACTTGTCATAAATCTGTTTAAGATGAATAACTTTCGTCCACCCGATCAGTTCGCGAATTTTTACATTTTGTCGTGAAATGATGATGTTTAAATTACGTGTTATACACAATCACAGATTTGTGCGGGCGCCGAGCGCGGCCTTACACCAGGTTGTACTCCTTCAGGTTGGACTGCAGGATCGTGTCTTTCACCGCCGCGAACACGAATCGGATGTTTTCGGTGTCTGCAAACACAATTCACTCACGTCTCTGGCCCACACTATATCGGCCTTCCCAGTTTGCAAATTCTATATATACAAGGACATTTAATACGAACAATGTTTCAGCGATAAAAAGATTCTATCAGTCAGATTTTGCGCTGTAATTACTTGCATGCGAAGCATTTGAACATAAAAAATTTAATATCATGCTCAAAATGTATAAGTGATAAAACAAAATTTCCTTACCTTTAGTCTCATGCATGAAATTTTTTGGCAAATAAAAGAATATTAAAAAGACGCAATAAATATTTATTATTAAACACCTTAACTAATAGCCACCACATTATGCCAAATTGAATTCTTTTAGTGCTGATTGCATAATTGTGTCCTTTACGGCACAGAACACTAACTTAATATTTTCAGTGTCTTTATAGATATCCAAAGCAGCATGCAAAATAAAAAAAATAAATAGAAGTAAATAATATCCTACAAGCGGCAGACATTTGTGAATAAATAAAGGTACATATACAAATCAACCTCTATTATAAATTTTTTTATAAATAAACTTTGGAAAGTATGAGATGTTTATCCTTATCACACTTATGAAAGTTGATAAACTCAACAAAACACAATCATTTTAATGCTATGGAAATGGCAAAAATAATATTTTTTTCTTTGTTACATTGGATTAAATTATAGTCGTAATATTGATTTGAATATATGTTTTGCGACATAGAACATAGGTTACATTTATCGGTTGATAATAAATGTTTTTAATAAATAATACATTTATATTATTAATATTGTAAAATAAAAAACAGACTAGATACACAACCACACTATATAAATAATAAACCACACAACACACATAGCAATCTCATAAAAAATTAGCGCAAAATCTAACCAGCAAAAACGACTTACCAGCTGTTTTATGACAGGCTCAATCCTTGAATATACACATAAAATGCACGAGAGATAACAGATTATTTGTATTACTCAAATATTCAAACTACACCTTTTTAAACAAACAATAAAAAACCTCTTTCCAATTTTGACAGTAATTGACACACTTCTGACGATAGTGGATCTCGTCTAGGGTAAAATGTTTATTGGTTCTATGGACAATCATAAGGTGAACCTACCTTAGAATGATTAAGAAACCTACAATAATGTCCAACCTCAAATAACTGCACTATATATTATTTCGAGTTTCGGATGCGTCAATATATTCCTAATTGTATACAAATATTTTTTATTATCAAATTTCACTTATATGAAGTAAAAGTGCAGTAATGTTATAATTATTAGTTTCATACAATTTTGTTTTCAAATAACTGCATACAAAGAGAATGCGGAATTCATGATCAGTATAATATATGCAAAATTTTGGTTTTAAATGTACAAGTAAAAAACTTACCCGTCGCACAGGTGAAATGCGAATAAATAATTTTCTCAGCGTCGGGATTCAGATCGACGAACATTCGTAGGATAAACTCACGCGCAGTGCTGGCGTCACGTTGCGGCCCTAATAGTGCAACTAGCGTTAACTACGATATTTATACATTAAACTATTCGCTGGTGAAAAATGTACTGTATCTTATAGCATTTAAACGGATCATAGCTGGATAAGTTCCTTTAGAATTCGTCTACAATTCATAAGAACCTCTACGAATACTCTACAATTTTTTAACAAATCAAAGTAATAAAAAATTGTCTAGCGTAGATTAACTTTAGTTATCATTAGTAAAGAAGTTGTCGATCTCCGAATACATATTCTAAACTAGCGCACAGTTCTAGCAGACTACAATGTATAAACCTGTGGCTGTGGTGAAATGCGAATAACACGTCCTGTCGGGATCTGGGTTCTCTTTGAGGTATTTCTGTAGTATATACTCCCGCGCAGGGACCGGATCGCATTTCGGCCCTGATAAATCACTCGTACAATATACTGATGTTATCAAGTTAAGCCAAATCTCCGTACGGTTTTTACGAACAAAATTTTCAATTATGTTTGCTATATTTGTATCAGACGAAGACCTCTGTGTCCTAAGTTGTACTCAATTTTGAATGTTCATTAATTTGAGTAACAGGCTAGAAGATTTACTAGTAATTATAACCGACAGATGGCGTGGAGTTAAAACGGTTCGACGAGGTAAAATTTGTTTCGCATTTTCCCTAACGTTGTCTTAAAGAGATGGTATACTTACCATCGTATTCGGGGAAATAGTCGACGAGATGCGAATACATAATTTTTTCTTCGAGCAAATCCTTTTTGTTGAGGAACAAAATTACAGACGAGTGTTGGAACCAGGGATACGTGATGATCGTCTTGAACAGTGCCTTTGATTCTTCCATTCGATTCTGGAATATAATAACATTTAGATTAACCATTTATATTGTATTATATTTTTTTTTATAACAAATACATTTTTATTGTTATATTAGCAGTGAATTCAACGTGGGCAAGTTAATTCGTTTGGCTGACTTTTTATTTTTCTGTGAAGAAATATTAGCAGTGAACATCAAGCAGTGTTAGCCTCCAATGTATAGGTAACTACAAAACCTTTTAGTTATGCAATATATAATTAAAAGAATCAGGCGTTACTTTGCGGAAGTCCAAAACCCCAATAGACCAATATCCAGGAAAACCCCCTCGACGTACGTTTCGCTCCGACACCGTTGCATCATCAGGATATTGCCTCTACGAACAGCGTTCGATGAGTAATCATCTCATCAATCTCATGTTATATATTGGTCTATTGGAGTTGTTATGCAATATATTTCCAATATAGCAATGGTAATGAAAACTTTTCTTGTTCACACTTTTACACCACTTCTGAGCAATATCTTACGCAGTGGTTTAAAATTATTAATGGCTTATTTTGTACCTAAAAGAATGGCTAAATACTTTTATTAATAAAAGTACACTCACCTCATTTTCAGACTCGAATAAAATTTGATCGTATTCGCTAAGTGCTACTAAGAAAATGATGGATGTGACATTTTCGAAACAATGAATCCACTTCCTTCTCTCGGATCTTTGTCCGCCGACGTCCACCATTCTATTTATATCAAATCATTATTTATAGGACATAAAAATATATAAAATTATTCGTACTAGAATTTAATTTATCAAATGTCTGGGATTTTACATTTTTTTTACTAAACACAATTACTATGTTATTCAATGCTGGTAAGTTTCTTGATTGAAATAAAAAATTTAGTTTTCCCAAACAAATAAACATTGATAAACAGTAGCTTACAGTACACCCGAGTACTCGAGTGTTAAATGCGTATCGACTATATAAAATTCTTGTTTTGTGTTTTTTTTTGAAGTTTCATACAAAAATATGACAGAGTCATTTACATTTAATACTTCAATACCAACCCAGCTAACCTAAGCCCAAATTGGATCTATTTTCATAAGAATCTCATTTCTCAAATTACAAAGAGAAAATGTTTAATTTGAATACACTTTATAAACAACAAATAGAGATCATGCAGAAAGAGCAATAGACAAACAACCATACATACAGCTAAATATTATTATTAGTAGTACACACACATTTACAGCATTATTCATAAATAAATAAATAAATACTCCTCTTAACTAAAGTACTAATATATTTCTTGCCTCTATCATTACGGTGTGAACACAATTTGACAAAAACAGACGAAAGTACTTTAGTAAAAAGAGCGCCACTGATCTATTTTTGTACGAATAATACGAAAAGCGTTTACACTATACAAGCATTCTAAAACGCACTAATGGCTAAAATTTATCAATCCTATTATCGCATACCGTGGACTGTAGTGTACTGCAATTACATTACCTTTTACGTGTCATTTCTCGTAGTTGATATAAGTATAAACTGTTTGGAATAAGCTATTCATATAAATGAAATCCTACTTAGCTAAACTTTGTGGGTTTGTAATTATATAATGATATTCATGCAAAATAGCAATAATTTTGATAACTGTGACGCATCATGGCGTTATTGATTAGGTCCCGACCAACAATCGGTAGCACATAGGTAATCTTAGACGATTAAGCTTCCAATGTTAACGATATGGCCCAAAGCTCCGTCCCTTTTAAGTGGCCATTTCAAGATCAGTGTTACTGTGTACTGACACCACTCGCTATTTTTTATAATGTATTTGCAAAAAAATGTATTATTATATAGTTAGTCACAGAGTTAACCACATTACTATAAGAATTCAATACCTAAAACAGAGCGTCTCCCTTTTTATAGTCAATCTTTGAACACAGGAGAGTAGCGAATCATCATCGATAAATTCAGTAAACCAGGGTCTAATGAAATCATTAAAGATCATATAAATATTCAACGATCTACAAAAGTCCTCAAAAATTATTATAAAAGACAGATTTGGTGAAGGAAATTTATTTTTAACCAAATAAAAGTATCATGTTGATATTCTCATTGTTCTGTTACAACTCACCCCCAATTTACTTTAGTTATTTCTTCAAATCGATGGTTTTAACGAATATGGAAAAAAATTTCAAACCTTGATGCAGCAATGCGTCCCATACCCCATTAAGGTACGTCGGGAATTTATATTTAAACCTTTTACACGCTAGTAAGATAGTACTTAACAATTGAAATCGTAAATACTATACGTATATTGAATTTTAAGTAAATAATTATCACAAAAAAGAAGTATGAAAACTCTTTTTCTTCACCAAGTATGCCTGAATCGAAAGCTAACAATAAAGCGCGATATTATCACAAAGCAATCGAAGGCTTAAGCATTACTTGTGCTACGTAGCAATAAGCTTTGATCTTATGCAATGATTTCACTAGATGTAGTTTCTAGGATTCCATACCCAAATGGTAAAAACAGGAATTTTATTACTGTGACTTCGTTGTCCGTCTGTTTGTCTCCTTGCACTGCATTGCATTTCATAAACCGTCACAGTTAGTAGACTTCCAATTATTTATGGAGAATTAATATTGAAGGGCGTTCTAGGGCATACCATAGTGTAAGGTACAGAATATACATTTATGTAACCTTTCGACTTGCACGGTATAATCCCGGTTGATTTTAAGAATTATATTATAGAGGAATTATTAGAAATTTTTAATATTCAAGTGATTATATCTTAAGAAAAAATAATATTTGAATAAAATTAAACATTCGTAACTTAATTAACAACGACTCTGGCAAATGACGTAAATATAAGAGTAAAATTTAAAGTAAGGATTAAAATTACGAATTTTTAACGGACTTAAAAAATGGAGGAGCTTCTCGTCGGAGTCACAAATTATTAAATTTATATTTGTAAAACATTTTGCGTATCAACTCAAAAAAATACTATCTATATCACCTTCTATTCCGTGATGTTGTACATCTACTAAACTGTTAAAAATCTAGCAAATTTTACTTCAACGAGCAGATTAAATATATACAGAAATCGCATGTTTCACCTACTTAAGAATATAATTGTATTTAAGATTTACCACGATACACGAGGCCCGTATCCGACCTTGCGTACAATAAGCTGATTACATTACTGTAAGGTTTCCAAAACCTATTATGAAATCGATAACTATAGCCAACTAATCACACGTGCAAGTTTCGCTCCGAACGTACCTAAATATAATGCCGTCTAGATCGAAAGGATATTCAAGAATGCCGGTGGTCGGCTGTCGAGCGCGGAGAATGTCCTGCTCCGTGGGTAGATAATCGTCTTTTTCGATTCTCTCCAGATCACTTAAATAGCTGTAAATTCATGCAACATCTAAAGCACATGCACGCGACTTCCCATACCCGAAGAAGAGATCCGATCATGCATTAAGCAACCATTTGCCACCATTTTACCTAAATCGTATCTCTTCCAAGTCAAACGGGTATTCGATGATGCCCGTAGTAGGCACTCTCACGCGCAGAATGTCTTGTTCGGTCGGTAAGTAGTTTGGTGCCGCGACACGATCAATCTCCTGCAAGTAGCTATGGAAAAACGGTCCCTTGTATACGGAATCATGTGTAGCACTGTACCAATTTTCTATAGTTCGGTGTACCACTTATAGGTTCCCGCACAATACTCAATTTCTGTTCTCATCTGGGAATCGAACCCATGAGTCCTTTGTTATCTAAATTATCCAATACCTCGGATGTTTATACCTTCTATCCCGTGTAAGGACATTCTAACGTTTTTAGCTAGCCTCAAGATATTTCAATAAAATCTGAATTGATTCAGACTGTAGTTTGGTTATTTAATGTGATGATGTTGTGAAACAAAATACTGATGTCATTTTAATAATGCACACATTTACAGGCTCTTATGTTCGCTGGACAATTGATGTTTGTTATTTTAAACAAATGCTACTGTATAAAAATAGTACTGTCATATATTTATGTTTGTGTTGTGTTCTTGTTACAGTACAGTGAACAAAAATCGTTATTATAATAGCACAAATCAATATATCAATAACATAATTTTGTCTTAGAAATTTCTGTTGTATACATGGGTTAAGTGGAAAAATAAAATGATATTATTATTAAGGAAGACTATTACTAAGAAGATATTCAATATATGAATGTGTCGCATTCAAATTGCTAAAAAATCGAGATGAGGAGTTAATTTATATGTAAGTAATTTGATTTCACTTACTATTTGGCTGAATCGGTGAGCTGGTACTCCCGCCTACGATCGTAGCACTCCTGGATACCGGAGTCGGCCCATAGCCCCTTGATGGCCTCAACGTAGGGACTCTCGAATGTTGTCACGCTCTCAAAGTCGATCGACGATATCAACTCCGCCTGTTCCTGGAATTAGTTGATGGAATTGTCAAGTTAACGTTCTTTTTTATTTTTGGAAAGAAGTTTGGAGAGTCTTGTCACATTTTACCTACGTTACCATTATTATTTATTGAGATGGATAGATTTTCAAAGTTTCAAATTTATATACAAATCATCGTGTCCTACAAGTATGTATTACTATGGCAGGCCAGAGTGTCAAGACCTATGTAAAACATTATTAAAAAGAGATAATTATTTCCATATTTTACCCTTTATCGGAATTAAATCTTTTCTAATTTTAATTGAACTCAGAATGATTTTAAAAGAAACAATGTCTATGAAGAGAAATCATAATTGAGGTAGAGATAGTTTAATTTTAAATCGTATTCCAATTTTTATTCAATTCAAAACAGCCATACATATTCGTGATTGCCATTAAAATAGAGTAAGTATATGTAAAGTAAGCTCGTGCAAATCCTAACATCTTAATAAAATGAACGAAGTACTTTCTTTAATACATTTTCAGTCAGCTATTCGGGCGTTCTATGCCTAAAACATTAATTCCGAAGCAAATGTTACACGCACTGTATTACCAAATAATCGACGTGGGCCGTTTTTAAAATATATTGAAAATTATATGAACAGGATATTTTTATAGATACTATAATATACGAGTGCAATTAATTATAAGACAGCTGATTATTATACATTTTAACATAATGTAAAAAAGTTTTTATATTTTAATACGATATTTATAATAATGTATATGATGACTACATTTTTGGTTTGAACACGTGTATGTGCGATATAATTATGATTACTTAAAGAAATAAATCGAAAAGTAATAATTACGCCATAAAACCAGTATTGGTCGCAGTAATTCAGTATTAATATATGTCTAAAAAGAAATATACTGGATTTTTTAATTTTTGTATTTTATTTCGTTTTTATTACAAGCTACATATAGCTAACATGTACATACAGAAAGGCTTGTAAACCGAAACTTTGATATTAATATTTTCTGTGGCTGTATTCTAATTTACAAGAACAAAACTGTTTTGTTTTGTTCTTGTATATATCTTTAATATACATCTAGACTCTAGATGTATATTACTATAAGGTTTTAATAAGTTACACATGTTGTATTATATTGGCTTTATCTATACTAAATAAATAAATAGCATAACTGTAAGGTCCAATTTTTGTACATAGAAAACATAGTCAGAAGAAAAGAGCACATGTAGATTGTTTTATCATCAGTCTAACTGTAACTTTTCAACTACTCATCTATTTCCTTTCCAGACAGCATACAGAAAGAGACGAAAGAGTACTATTAGCTAAAGTTGTTTAATTTTTATATATAGGAAATGAATACACAGTCAACTGGTATTTCCTCAAGGTTACATTAAAGATGTCCTACTGGCAAGAGGAATGTTGGATATAGTAAGCGATTCTGTACTTCTGACTAAAATGTAACCACAAAACCTTATCAGTTATTATAGCTATTTACCTTATTGTCTACTATTACTGTTTATTTGTTTGTTGAGTTCAAAGCCAAATTTTTGTTTTTAAAAAATTGGATGGATTTATTATTTGCAGCTGAGAGAACACCTAGTCTGAGTAGGTAGATAAGGTGGCACTGCGACAGACCTAAGCGATTCAGTCATTCATGCTAGCTTTAGGTTTTCAGTTGATTATGCTAGATTTTGGATCCGTCAGAAAAAAAATATATACGAAAAAAGAAACGCTATAAGCGCTTTAAATTCGAGAGTTGACAAATGTTTCATGGCTGTAAAGTGTACTGCAATTTACATTTTATATGTTACAAGCGTTATTCAAATAAGCCATTTAACCAATAGTTTGGTATACACCAGCTACCACCTTGAAAATCAGTAGTTATTATTTCCAAATCTAGATACAAGCCGATTTAATCAAACTTAACTGTATACGATTTAAATATGTTATCACATCAAAATCCACAATAAAAAAAAAAACAAATAATGCACGATAGTTTACTTATTTAGGGTTATGATGGAAAATGTAATTTTTGAGTTTTTTATTCAATAATATCTAATCAATATTTTTTTACCTTAATAAAATATTTTACATTTATAATATTTCTAACGAGTAACATATTATTTGTCCTCATATATCACTCCAGCTTTCGCATCTGTATAATTCTTAAAATTATCTCAATTTTTACCTCGCGGTTAGTAAAACATTTCGAAAGAGGTAAAGATAGTGCGGTATCTCGTCATGTTCAATGAATACTCATACAAATGCGAAAGTATCTTATCAAGCTTAAACTTAAGAATAGATTTCTATCATTTTTTGCTGAGAAATATACCATCTGATTGATGACAGAATTTTTAATATTATTAGTATTTATAAAGGGATTTGGATACTTTAAATTCCTTAAAAAGCGTTTCTTTTCGTGTTCTATTTGTTAATCAAATACTAGATATGACTACTGTTCCACAAGTGTTTTAATCCATGCTTCAGAGTTAAAAGGGTACGATGGATCAAGATTGTAGACCTGTTTACCCATTATGGTATGGATTAAAAAAAAATACTTATTTTATATAATGTATGCAATCAAACAAAGGATGCTTTATTTTAAATCTCATCTCTTTAACCGGTCGTTTGTGTCGTATCGGTGGTAAAGTGGTGAAACAAAAATAATTGATCATGAGAATTGGCTATAATTCACTTGTAGATAGGCAATTTTATGCTGTCTATATTTAAAACGAGAGCATAACTATTGTCTATTTATATTCACGGCTGCAAGGATTTTAGTCTGGTTTATGCACAGTGCTTGAACATTGCAGCACTTTTTTATAATTTAATATTGACACTTAACTTTCATATTAAACAATCTATAAGCATTTTTATTTGCAAAAATATCAATAAAGTATTCACACGCTAGCGTTTTTATATGACATGAAGGTTGAGTGATATTTCTAGACATATATTGGAAATTTGACTTACTCCATTGGACGGATTCCCGTATGATATTTTGAGAAGATCCATGGCGCGTATCATACTCTGCATGGCCATGAAGATGTTCTGGTAGACCAGTTTGATGAAGCCACGCTTGTCTTCGTCGCTGTAACCGGAGCCGTGGATGATTCTCATCTGCTTGATGAATGTGGACTTGCCCGACTCGCCAGTACCTGGTCACAATATCACATCAATTATTGTTAAATTTGAGGATCTAGAAAGTTATGGAGTTAGCACATGTTTCTTTTATTCATATTTTTTATGACTGTAAAAGATGGTAGATCACCGAGTGATTGATCAACTAGATTAATAAGCATTTAATTGAATAAGATACTACTAGATTGAAGTGTATTTACCAAATGCACAAAAATCAGCAGGTGTCAAAATTTATGTTTGCATTAAAGAACTTAGTTCATCTTAGTCCTATTCACACTCGATCATATTATTTATCACACTATTTGCTACACCTGACCATTGTTAGCATTGGCACGATGAGAGTGATTGTTACTGTTAAATATAAGGGTATAAATTAATGAATGGACTAAACTCACTCACACTATATTACAAGAAAAATATGTAATAGAGAAAATTTAGTATTGTAAAAATAGTTTTTATTTAAAACCACCATGCCAAGGTTATGGTAGAAAGAATATTGATTCCGAGGTCTTTATACAGATATCATTAATAAACAAGAGCAAACAGTAAATTTAAAAGGACTTAAATATTTATTTATCATCAACTCAGGAAATTCTGTTTAGAGGATTAAATAGATTTATTAAACTAAAAAAAAAAACTAACTAAATTTTTTGATATTTTCTTTTACATGAGTAACCAAGGTGTTTATATACCTAATGTTTTCAATAGAATGACTAATATTAAATTTATATAAATGAGCTAAATAAACAGTCATTTGTTTTTTTAAACATTTTAGAATCAAACATTTGGATAGCTTTCATAATTGAATTACACATATTTCAGTTACTGCTGAATGGTATTTATATAGTTAAGTATATGGAAGAGTAGTTATAAAAAAAACTATTTAAAACTATTCATCTATATAACTAAGATTCTGATAATATACTAATATCAGAAAACATAATGTTTTCTGATACTAAAGTTTAATATTCAAAATTGTATTCAAAATTAGTTTGACAAAAAACAGCCTTGAGAAATGGCTTTAACAGTTTTTGACTATTATTTTCCAACTTCATAAAATAAAAATATATTTGAAGTGAATGAACAGAAACTACCAACCGGAAATTTAAGGCACAATATATTTGTTATATGATCTAAAATTATCTCAGTTCAAGGTTTTCATATAGTTTTTAGTGATTAACTATAATTTAAATCAAAATAAGAGAAAGCAAGAAATGTATAATACCCAAATATCTGGTCAGTGGATTATTTCAGTTTATTCAAACATCTTTCCCTTTACGTTCGTTGAATCAAATAAGAGGGAAAAATAGCTGCTAAAAAAAGTAAAGTAGGGAAAATGCAGGAAATATGAAATGTAGTAACTAATCATATATGTGATTGAATGATGGAACTGATACAAAAATATGGTTTGAACTAAAACCTATCTCTAGACATAAAATAGATATAGCTCATATAGATTTTATAATAGTAATCGAAATATTGCCCTTTCCACATTGACATTCTTATGACAAGTGAAAAATGAATCATATTATATTGCTGATTACCTATATAGAAAAAATGGGAACTATTAAGAGATCAGAATAAGGAAACTAAGATAAGAACAGATCAGTTTACCTTACCTGCATATTTCTTAAAATTATCAGTTGTATCAAGTAATTGCTATTCATGATTATTTACCTATTGTCATAATGAAATTACCTAATATTATCTTAATGAGGTAAAAAAACTAATTTTGAATGATGAATAAATAGGATTCTTTATCTGATTTTTCATTTATAACAAATTTAGGAGATGACTCACCCAGGAGAAGCAGTTTGAGTTCTCTCCTCGCATCGCGTTTGTCCTTTCGGAGTTGCCGCTCTATTTCCTGGTTGATTCTTTTCTGTTCTTTGGCCTCTTCTGACATGCAGCACTCCATGTTTCCTCTGGGCGGAGGGCCGCACACCGTCCTCGCGCGTGGAGCCGTGTCCTTTCGGCAGGCCTATCAACCGAGGCACACCACTCCTAGAAACGACATTTCATTTCACTTCATACATCACCAAATGTTTCGATATAAGTTCACAAACGTTCACAAAATCACACACCGACTCGATAGCGCGTGAACAATCATCCGAACAAGAAACCAATAAATACTAAAACCGACAATCCGGTCACTGGGTGTGGTGACTTATGATCGGTCATATACATATACGCTTCTGTCAACTGCCGACATAAACACTTCGAAATCCGTTTATATACGATCGTAGAACCTTGTGAAGCATTCGGTTAATCTTATTAATGTAACTAGATTCAAGAAACCTATGGCTATTCCCCGCACGTGTGTAATAATATAATTAAAACTGTGAGCAAACAGCGGATTGATGGTAATCTACTGATAACTAGAACGGCCTATGTCTCCCTGTCTAGGTTACGATTTCATTTGTTAACATCAATTCATGTGCTAAAATACTTATTAGATGCATTTTCTGTCATATTACGTACCCAAATATATATCCATAGGGCACGATCAAATCTTTCACTTCAACCTATTGCACTAACCACAATTTTTATCACTGAAATCGTAAAACGTCCGCCTCTCTCAATATGGCGCTGGGAGATTTTGGGTAATGGAAGTACTGCGCGTGCGTCGTGCCAGTTTTAACAAATTAATTAATATCGTGCTATTAACTTATATAAATAAATAGAAAATATTTAATTGAGTGTTATGTGTGATTTCCTAATACGTAAATTAGGTGTAAAAATCGAGCCTTAAGTTTTTAATTTTCATTATCATGGTCTAATTTTTGACTGTTGACAATTTTGACAGCTGACACTTGATAGACGCCATGCACAGCAGTCAATTATCATAGTTCTCTCTTTTGTAGTAGGTTAATGAATGAACGAGCACGGTGGTGAACGTAAAAAAATACAGAATAACTTATTTCTTTCATACTCAATATTATCGTAAATTTATTCTATGATCGACACCATACCAGATTTTGATGACCATAGACAAGATGGGAAATACACATTACACAAGCGCACTTTAAATGGCGGGAAATTAAAAAGGTGGTGGATGGTGCAGGTGAAAAACCGTTAATAAAGAAACAATTATGATAATCTGTAAAAATATAAAAAATAAGAGTAGAAAATAGAGTATAACGTTAGTAACGTAACGTAAAAAGAAAATGAAGTGAATTAAATGTTTGATTTAATAAAGTAATCGTAAATTAACACACAAGATTTCAATGTTCTTTATTTTATCAAACAGTTAAAAAATATAATATCAAAATTTATCATTATTTATTTTAATTGGTGATGTTTTTTGGTATACCTAAAGTACAATAAAATCTAAGAATATAATGGTTAATTGAAGTCAATTATATGTCAAAACTTAATATAATAAGTGTTGGTGTTTCAGTCATATAGTTAACATCACAATTTTTTTACCTAATCTTTAATTGAAACATAAAGCTAATTCTATCATCACGAAAATTGTTTTCATTTTTTACATTCTAATAATAGATTTTTTGTTTAGTATAAAATTGTACTGGCATGAGAGACAATTAAGATATTAAAGTTGCCTAGAAGCAAAGAGGAGTATATTTTGGATTACAATATAAGTACTACTTAATCTTAGATTTAATTCACGCTGTCTTTACACTATCAAAAACTTCTTTATTCGGTGGTACCCAGCCTCCAAATGCTTTTTCAAATTCTTTTGCCACTGCAATAGTGAGGTGATCATTACATCTATTTGCTACTATCTGCATTCCCACAGGTAATCCTTTATCGGTAAGGCCAAGTGGACAGTTGGTAGATGGTAGGCCGAGCGCGTTAAATATTGTCAAATAGCCACAGTCCAAGAATTTATAGAATATTCTGTAATGTAAATGCGCCGGATTCGGAAACGTTGGGAAAAAGAGCACAGCATTGTCTGACAGCGCTTTCTGTGAAAAACAGTTGTAAAATTATTATTTATTATTATATTTTTATAAGAGTAACATAAGTCAGTCTTTGATAATTGATTGGGATAATTTCAAATATTGTATATTTTATGATTGTAACATACATTTAATACTTTTACTATACGGAATAAAGATTGTATATTTAATTCATTATTAATATGTTTTTGTATAAAATCTCATCTAACTCTTGGCAAGAAATAGTTAAAAAAATGTTATTAATTGCACTAAAATAATAAATCACGTACTTCTATATCCCTTTTTATTTGCTCAAAAATCGACAATAACTTCTTATAGTATCCATCTGGTAGACTGTCGAAGAATTTTTGAACCGGTCCATAGGCGACACAAGTCAAGTTATGGTTAGACATTCCCAAAAACTTTTTCAATACTTCGGGCCACATAGATATTAATTGCTCTCTCTCTTTTGGGTCCGTGTAAATATTTCTAACGTGTTTGATTTTAAATAGAACTCTGACGCTTATCTCCCACATGTGCTGTAAATTCTCTATTTGAAGCTGAAAGAAATTATTTTAAAAATAAATATTATATTAAAAATAATAAATAGAGTCGCCCCAAAACACTGCATTTCCATCCATAATAAAGTCAATTTTCTCTTATTGAATAAGCATTACGAGTATTTTAACACTGAATAAACAAAAATCTTTATTCTTCTCTATCTATTTGCGCCTCCCACAGTGTGTATAAGATTGAACGTAGTAGAAATTCAGCGTTAATTATATGTATTGTTAAAGAAATCAGGCGTTACTTTGCGGAGATCCATAGTATATAATTCGATTAGACCTATTTATTAGCAATATTCCGCGAAATCTCTGGATGATCATTGCTATAGGCAGAGATATTTTCCCTGTGCGAGTCTCAAAGTTGGTGTGGTATACATAGTATAAATGGTGTATACGTAGGTAAAAGTAGACGTAACTTTGAGGACAATGCAAATATTCGGGACAATGAAGTTTAATTAATCAATCCGCGACTTATAAACCGAACCGTCCTCTCTCGTCTCCATTTTCTTCTGTAAAAGGAGCCAGATGTCCCTCAGATACAAGGTGACTCTCTACAAGGCATGCGCTTCCTCTCACATCATTCGGCTACAGTCAATCCAGACGCGATTCACGGGAATCGCAACCGGAGCACCTTACTATCTTTGAATCTTTACTATGATCTGAAACCACCCGCAATAGACAAATGGATGAAGGTGGTCAAACGACACTTCGATAAGGCTAAAGGGCCGAACTGTTTAAAAAAAGTCAAAAATCTCCTTCGCCGGGAAAGTGAGGTCCTTTACTTTGTACTTCCTTCACCTCTGTGAGCCTCCGTCCCGCCCTTCAGGCGGCCGCCGCGGTAGCCCTAGCCGAAGTCTGAGTTTCACGGGAAACTCCCTTGTGCTAGTCGCTGCACAACCAATGACATTCTTGGCAGAGTTTCACTCAACACAGCCCGAGCTAAGCTCTCAAAAAACGCAGCGTCCTCTCAATGAATGCTATTCGTAGAGGCAATATCCTGAGAATGCTCCGGTGTTGGGGCGAAATGTGCGTCGAGTGTTTAATCGTTTTTTCGCGGAATATTGCTAATAGGATCTAATAGAATGTACACTTAGGTAGGTAATTATGAATCATGTTTGTGAAACATAGTTGGTTCAACTAACCACAAATTAGAGAAGTGATTAAGATTTTCACAATCATAAGAATTATAGTTATTTTACCTTCTGTACGTCTAAGTTATAAGTACTGTTGATGTAGGTTTTTGCTTTGTCCATGGCCTTTCGCACGTCTGGACCTATTTTGTTTAGAACATGGCCCCCATCACCTTCCATGTAATAGTATCTTAATCGCGTTAGGTCAACCTGTAATATATAACCATTAAATTGATATTGGTTAATAGGATTTATAAAACATTAGCTTATTGTAATTAAAAATGCGAGTATTAAATAGTAAACGTGCGTAAACCACTATCTTATCTACTGGATGAAAAACTATATTTAGAAGATCTTTGAAAAACGATTTAAGTCTTGAATATAGTATGTATAGGTATAGATGACGGCAGATGATGTGTGTAATACATTAAATTATTGTGTGCATACATACCGGTTTTTCTAAAGGTACTTCAGGACCAGTCGGTTGTCTCAAAACTTTTAGTAATAACGTCAAATCCTCAGCATATCTGGCTATAGGGCCAAGTGTGAAGTATTCTTCAAACGCGGTGTCCAAGCAGTCTGGTACGTGACCTACAATAGAATGAAAGTTTTAGAATTTACTTGGGGCGTAAGGCGTGAGTGACGCTTGCTTGTTCGTATTTTAATTAATTAATATTTCTTACTAAACAAAATTTATCTGATATAGAAAAACATTTAATATTTTTTTATCCTTTTAGACGTATATTATTAGACGTTTAATGTTCTCATTGTATCTGCATCATAAAGAATTGATTGTTCTGGTGAATGCAGACTTCATATTTTCAATATAAGTTTAAGAATATTTTAAGTATATCTTTAAATGTTAACCTTCAGTAGACAGGAGTCTGGGCGTAGGCTTATGTCCGAATATTCCATTGAACATAGGAGGAAGTCGTAAGGAACCAGCGATGTCAGAACCCACACCAATAACCGACGCTGCAGCTGCTATAAGCGCCGACTGGAAATGAATATCGAATATATTTGTACTATTCCTTCCTTATGTAGCATATCATTCACTAACTACTAAAAAAACAAAAAAATATATTAACTAAATTTTAAATGGAGTAATAAGATTGTAACTGATGAGTAAGGTAGATATAATCAAGATTTTATGTAAATTGATTATACAATAGCCATTAATTAATAAGTATAATTAATATATTATATTATTATTATTATACTTAATGATTAGTATTATAAGAATTACTGTTGGAGGTGCTGGAAAAGGCTAGAAATTGTGAAGATAATTCTCTGTCATAAATTATCTCTATGAATTGAAGTTGATTAAAGGCATTTTGCAAATAACACGATCAAAAAGTAATTCTTGTAAAATGCTCTTATTTTTATAGGAAAAATGACATCAAGCAATTATTACAAAATGTTAATTATAACACATATTGCAATTGTAAATAATGTTAAAAGCGTTAACTATGTAGTAGTTATATAATAATTGCTTTTGCGTAATTTAAACATGCGGTAATATACAATTGTAAAATAAAATAATTTCTGAGATTTTATTATTCAATCTGAGAAAAATCTTTCAGCTAAACAGTAATCTGTCCATACTGTTGTGGGTGTAGGGACCACACAGTTTATTCAACATTTTTAAATTTACAAAGTAAATAATTATACCTCGCCACCGGAAGATCCACCCGCGGTTCGCTTCTGGTCATACGGATTCATTGTGAGTCCAGTGACATTATTATAAGTCTCCCAATTCATGCATAATTGTGGGGCATTGGTCACAGCTATGGGTATAGCCCCGGCTGCCCTCGCCAGGCGTACTATCTCGGCGTCCTTGGTGGCTGGGTTCCGGTAGGGGTGTACTGTACCCGAGTCATTGCTCATACCTTAAAATCCATATCCATTTAATTAAATTAACAGAAGGATGTGAAAAAGTGTTTTAGATTTAATTTTAATTAACGGAAAGTACAGAACATCCTTGCCATATGGAGATAAAGGATTCTATCCCAATATTAAATAATAGAATGGAGTCCATACAGAAATACGGGATCGCAAATTAACGTCGTCTAATGAGCGGTTTTCTTCAGATAAATAAGTCTAAAAATCCATGTCAGGACCGGTATTCAGTAAACAACTTTCTTTTCTACTTTTACAATAAAAATATATGGCAAATATAGAATATTTTAAGTTTAAAGATATTATTTAAGAACACATTTGCACAGTAATATTGTAAACATTTAATACTTGCTAACTATTACTAAATGATTTTACCCGTACATAAAAATGTACTTATTTCATTATATGTTCCTATAACATTTTGTTATGGTAACATCGCATCGGTCCGTTAGCATTTATTGATTTAGGATCCTTACCTTCCACAGCAATACTTTCTTTCACTGTCATAGGAACCCCAAGTAATGGAAACTCCTTTTCAAGCATTTCTGTAGAGCGATCGTTGGAACTAATCATTTTATCAATTGACTTAGCTTCTCTTATAGCTATGTCATATCGAGGTTCCACTATAGCGTTTAGGTATGGATTCACTTCTTTACACCTTTCTATGTAGGCTTTTACAACTTCTTCTGAGGTTATCTGTAAATTAACAATATTATAATGAACAATTTTGTAACATTCACGATTATAATATTTTATAAGTAATATTTCTATTTGGCCGATATATAATATACATTTTAGCAAGATATTAAGAATAATTAAAAAAAGAAATAAGAAGTATTGAATTTTATGTATTAAATATATAATAAACAATTTGATGTATTACATGAATAGAAGAATGGATGAACATTTTAATCTGATTATAAATTTTATCAAATCACGTAACAAGGTAAGATTTTGCGTGTTTTGGGAAATTTCGCGCATTTAGTTTTAGTTGGGACTTTTATTAATAACCAACATTAAAAATAATTCCTGTGCATCATTCATCTCATTATTATATTATATGTATAAAGTTATTACTTTTTTTCAATTCTATTGTACCAAAAACTAATTAACCAAAGTAATTAAAGTTGATCTCAATCGATAGTTACTAGAGTAAAGTTTATAATAAAAACAGAGTAATAAATAGTTGATTCATAGATTAGCTCTTTTTTTCATTTTCGCTTAAGTGATCCCCATTACCTACATTTACCCTAACTGCTACGGTATCATACATACATATACGGTATTAAATATTATATTTTCACACATTTAATGACCCCAAAGCTAAATAATTAAATTGATTATATGTTTCCGATATTATAACACAGTTTCTATCTAAGTATTGAATACTCCAGGTTATATAAATGCGCACGAAATACCGTTATAGGTAAATGTTATGCGATTAAAACTTTACGTATAGCATGCGATTGTGCCCGCGATCGGTACTTCGTAATAGAGTAATACTTCCGCCGTATACTTTATAATTTACGATTTCTCTTGCATTTTATTTGACTTTTATTTAATGCATTCTAAGGTGTTTTAAATGTTAGTCGTGTTTGGTATTGTATCTTCGGACGTAAAAACCTGCTTGGAGCAAAGTATTCTGAACCTGACATAAGCTTTTTTACTAACTTCGCCACTTTGTAATATGTAAATGAACTTACAATTTTTTGTAAGAGTATTTTTATATGATTCAATCTATGATGTTATTCTCTAAGCAGTGATTTATTTCTATAAAAACTCTTACTGATGTAAAATAAATGTATCTAATATAAAAAAATCAGTACAATTTTAAACAATCACAATTACCTGTTTGTTCCTTATCATCATAGCGAGTGTAGTAGCCGATTTGAAAAGTATCGGGTTTTTTGGCGGCGGGCATTTTCTATTTCTTCTTAAATTCAACAAATACGTTAGAGGGTAGACTATTATCGCCAATAGAGAAACGAGGAACCGCAGAAGCCACTGTGTGAATGAGTTCATCATGATTGTCTGAAAGTAAACAAATTATTTATTGACTGTGTTCCGGCTTCGTTCAGACTCCGATTATAATAGCTTGTTGTTAATATATATAAACAAATATCAGGATATCGTTTAAATGTTCATTTCATTAAAAAAATATATTAAATATTCAACAAAATAAAATCATTGATAAAAAGGTTTCAGGGCCGTTTAATACCGTTTACTTTTCGAAAAAAATCTTTACTACCTTCCTAGTAACTTTAATAAATAGATTGTTTATATCTCGACAAGTATTTAATTTATATATGTACTTTCAATTTTGACCGACTCTAATGATTGAAATAATTTATCTCGCCATCCAAAAATCATAACATAATTATAATAGTCATTTATTTCTGACGTATAGAGGAAAGCCATTAAAATCAGTATTTAAACTAAATTAATAAAAATACAGTTTCATATTGATAATCATACATTAAATTAGAAAGTTTCATCATGATAGTGATGATACATGATCATATTACCTTCATAGAGAAGATTTTAAACACAACACCAACTCCACTAGTCAAAACATAATTAATTTGAACTAAAATGTTCTCCAGTCTTTGTTGATAAACAATAGAATTCATTACTATTTCCACCACAATAAATGCATGATATACGCAGGAGCTTAAAATTATTAAAACAACGCGGCTGATAATAACTAAAATAGCTTGAAACCACACACCAAAGATTGATTTTTTTATCATTATGAGGTCGTTTATTATCACTTTTTATTTATAAAATGAAAGTAACACGATTGACTTCTGTACGTCTGATAGTTGCACAGCTGTTGAAGATAATGTTATCTTAGTTGAAATATATTACACATATTAAATCTCTATTATAATATATATTAATAGTTAGTTATAAGTTACATTAACTTTTTGTCGTCTTATGAATATCGTCTTAAATCTTTAATTTTTTATTTAATAATCTGTTGCCTTTCCTTATGAGGAAAAAATTTGACAGGTTACTATATATATTAAGTAAAATTTGTGTCTTTAAATTGAAATTTGAAAAAATAACCAAGATGTTAAACAGTTACTATACAAAATGTATTATAAATAAAACATAGTGGATGGGACAAGTGAACGTCTAGCAATGACCCTGGACCATTTAAGAAAAAATACAAATTCAGCCTTCGCGACTCAGACTATAGTCGTGATAATATAGGACCTCATTTAATAGACTGCTCCAAACGCTATAAAGACTTATTGCTTAACCTAACTTATAAGATATTTCACATTCACCAGATACACAGGACAAAAGTTTTGGTGCGCATTTCAGTGCATTGTGCAGTTTTAATTGGTTAATTTTTTGAGAAATTAATAATTCTTAAATGCCATTTAAAACATATTAAATACTAAGTTATAAGATGTAAGAGAGAATGATAAATACGTGATGGTTTAAATATCATAATACGAATTTTCATATTATGATAATCATAATAAAGTATTATGTAATTGTATAAGTTATCGGCACGTCACTTGAGATAAATAATTATACAACTTTATTATCGAGATTCGATATCGAAAATAGTCATCTGCTTAAACAAAGTACTAAGTATTTTACAATATAAGTCGAGTTGACGCGAGTACATCTTCATATAAGAAAAATGTTTATAATATGGAAATAAAATGTTTATATTCGTATTTTCAATTAAACAAGTTTTTCTCTACAAGATATCGAAAAAGTAATAGTGTGTAATTTTTTTATGAGATTAATCACTGTTTCTTTTAATGCTTTTCCGTTCCGTTATGATTAAAGAAAATTCTTCAATAGGTACACAGTTCTAAGTCCAAAGCGCTGATGTGGAAATTGCACAAATTACAACAGCCTTTGGGCCTCGCCATTCGTCCCGTATTACACCACGCTCTGTGCAAACATTTTACGCTATTATTTATTCTTACGCACTTCATATGATATTGGCTTTAGTGTACTTACAAGATTGGTTACGTTTGATTACAACTTCCGATGTACTCGATCTATGCTATAACAATAATTTCAACGAGTTTAAAAATAATCATCAGAAATTTAACCGATTTAATTTAAAGGGCTCTCTATGCATTCACTTCTAAATTGTGTGTCTACAGGCTGCGAATGTTGCGCTGTGACTACCCAGCAGGCTCTTTTTATTTTGTTAGAAATATAGTAAATAAACATTTAATAAATAATTATAAAGAATAAATAGTTTTGTACTATGCAACTAACTTTTGTAAATTTGGGTAGAGGTAAATATTTATATATTTAAGCCATAAAGTATTACGTTTTTTATAATCTCTAAATATTAGTTAATAAATAATTTTTTTATCAAATTTATTCACTTTAAGTGGTCTTCCGCTATGTTGGATTCAATGTAAGTATGTATCAATATATTCCAAAATTTAAGGCGATTTTAATTGAATTATTTTTGTATAAATGCTTTGCCATTGACATGCATGCGAGTAAAAGAAGTGGTAAGATATGTTTAGTTTACGACATGAATACGTACGTCTAAGCTGGTTTTTCTGCATTCCTGGTATAAAAATACAGATGTATTTAGTTAATATAAGTATGAGTTCACATTTAAAATAGGTAGCATATAGGTACATTTAAATTATTATTATATATAGACTAGCAGGTCCCAGCGACATGGTCCGCGTGAATTTCACAGTCTTGGTACCGAAAGTGAACAAAAGAAGTGGTAACTGCTTGTTAAAGCCAAACTACACAAATAATAATTAAGGTTAACGAAAATCTAGGCGATTGTAATAATCACCGTTGAATGAATGTTGAACGCTAACAGCGCCATCTATCTCAAGTTTTTCCGTACCGCACCCACTTTGCCTTAGATGAAATTGACATCCGCTACACACAATTTATTTAGAATTAAACAGGCTCCGGTGTCCTGTCTGGACAGTGTCACCTTTTTTGTAATTTTTTATTTGCCAGAAGATTTCGAAATTTTAAGGCATTTATAAATTTTATAATACATATAAGATATCAAAACGTTAATTTTTAATGTGTGTTTGTGTTTTTAATTATGCAACGGGAAAATTTTCATTTAACGGGATGAAAATTATCTTAGGAGCTACTTTTCACTTTTAGGGATATAATATAACTATAATGTATTAGATTTCCAGACAAAAAAAAAAAACTATTGAATTCTTAAATTTATCGTTAATAGAAAAAAATAATAGAGTTCGTTCAACAATTCGTCGATTTTTAGTTTCAAAATAAAACTTTAATCACTAATAAAATGTGACATTAAAAATCAGTGACAAATTTTTGTTTTTTTGCTTCGTAACATTCGATAGGTCATTGGTAGTTTGTTATAAATATAAAGATAAAAATAATAGTTTTACTTTAAACTAATAAATGAAATCATAATCGATATAAGAATATATTCACTTAGATTGTTTCTAAAAAACCTGTCTGTAATTATTTGAACTAGAACTTTTAAATTAATGGGATTCTTAATTGTGAGATTTATGACCAACTAAGCTAGCTGTTCAACCCTGTTCACTATATCCAAGCGGGACGTAGCGTGATTAATCCTCAATAATCTTGAGCTATCCAACATAAAATAGTATAGGATAGCCAAGATTACCAAAAGCACCCCAAATTTTTTTAACAACACTGTTCGAAATCCTCAGGGGAGCGAAGATTTCTACAATACCATCCTAAGCAAATAAAGGACTCATTCACATTTCTCTGTTCATTTCCACATTCTAAATTCCAATTACTTGTCCTTTGGGTACAAAAAGCTACTTTGCTCCCAGTATACAGATTATACACAAGTTAACACAAGCTTACTACAATAATTAATAAAAAGTAGAGATATAAAATACTTCCAACATTATATTTGCGAATTCAGAAGGTCTTGTTTTACGCAGGTTCGTTTAAAAAAGAAAAATAACCAATTCATAAAAAAAATACCCGGAATTATAGTCATTACTTGTTTGTACACTATATATTGTACACTAGCTATTGCTGCGGTTTCACCTGCATTCGTTCAAATACTCGTGCACATGTACATGTGCGTGATATGATCATGCGAAAAGGAATTATGTTCACATTTTCCTGATTCGTCGGTCCTATTGGTCGTAGGGTTTTATAGCATATATACATAACCTTCCTTGGTAAATAAGTATCCAAAACAAAATTTTTATATAATTTAACAATTGACATGAAAGGTCTGTATGGTGACAAAAATGTTCATTAAAATCCCGATGATTTTTTTTAACGAATTGTTATTAAAATCCAGACATTCATCCTGTGAGAGCTGAGATCAATTCCCGTCTATTTAATTACAGTATTGGCACAAATTAGTCATTTAAATTACATGTTATATAAAACAAGTGATAAATAAAAACAAAAGGGCTTAACTTCACCGCATACATGCCTGGCAAGATCGTGCAAATCCTTACAACGTTTTTATTCCCTTAATTAAGTTAGTGTAAGCTAGCCTTTATTTAGATATATACTAAAAATTAAATATAAGCGGTACATTGTGAAATGAAACATTTACACAATTAAACAGTGTTTATTGAACTATATCTAGAGCCCGCATTATACCTGACACGGTTGTTCTGACTTTCTATTATACAATTATTTTGCTAGTCAGGCTTACTAACTGCGACGCTTTCTTCAATAATTTATTGTAAAGAGAAAATTCTTTTATTTTTTAACTGTTTACAAAGTTTCATGGTATAGCCAATACGGTCAGAAAGTTTTACTTTATTTCACCATCTAAGTGTAGGAGTATTGCATATTTTGATTTAATGACTGTAATAGAACATAACAGTCTGACAACTATTTAAAATAAATCACTTCTACATTTCAAAAATTATGCAGTAAAAATATATGTATATGTATGTTATTATATCTTACGATGATGGAATTATATATATCTCACATATCTTCTCGTTTTTCTGAATATAAATAGAAAATTTAGATTCCCGTTTTAATTTATTTTCTGATTTAGCAACCTATTTCAAACTAACCAGAAAGTTACACAACACAACAAACTATATATAATAATAATATAAACATATTACAAAAATTTTAAACATATATTTTTCACCCAAATAGCGCGCATTATAGGGGCAAATGTTTAAATCCTTATATGTTCATTGTAATCATATTAAATGAAATTAGACTTAACTAAAACGATGAAAAACGTAAATATCTAAATACTACTGCAAAAAATATAAAAGATTGTACTCACAGTTTTACTACAGAGCTAATTTAACTGATAGAAAGTATATTGTAGAAAGCAACGCGCGTGCGTCCGACATCAGAGCTCGGACTGACTTAGATTCAAACCTAAACAGACGAGGCCACGACAGCATCAGCATGTTGTGGGGCAGAGTGTCCTAGTGGTTAAGTGAGTGCGTTCGAAACCCGGCAATTTCCACGGATTTTTGGTTTTACGTGCGCAAAGAATACTTGTTCTTGTTATTATTATAACCGAAATGTTACGTAGTCAAAAGAAGTTTTTAAGAATAAGTGGTTTAGTCCAGAAACGACGTGTGAAGGCTGATAATTTAGACAAAATAGTTTATAAAAGTATATATACATAGACAACATCAATAGTACAATTACATAAATAAGGGGATCTAATGTAAATTCAAATTAAATATTGCACACACCAAAAGAAAGATAAAAATGGAATATTCATCTATACAAAAAAAAAACAATTATATGTAATTAAATATCAAGTGACAAACAAATATATAAGACATACATTATGTTATGGATGTAATGTTGTCAAGATTACATCCATAACAAAATTATAATAAGAATATTTAACGTCAATATCTTGAATAACAACGAAGATAATGACTATTTTTAACACAGATCTTCCTCTCTAAGACCTATTAAGTTTTATAGAGTTAGGGTCCGGATAGGAAGACGGCCAATCTTCATGTCTAATTAAGTCGATGTTTTGACGGTCAAACCAGGCTTGAGTGTACTTGAGTTTGGGTGCAGGCGTAGAGTCCTGCTGGTGTGGTGTCGAAGTGTTGTTCCGCAAATAGCGTGCTGGGCAGCTCTTTGACAAACCGATCCAAAACCTTGTCTTATTACACTTTTGCGTAAGTTTTGCGCAAAAGTACAGAGAATGAACGTTTATTCTACCTTGCATAACATTAAGTACAATGATAACGATTATTTTCTTAACGTTACAACTATATATTAACATTAATGGTACCATTAGTTATAACGTGTTCTTACATATTAACGGAAATAATTCCTAAATTATCAACAATAACAATACGGTTACGTATCGTGAAAGTGCTATTCATTAATTATAAAAAAATATAATCTTGGATACAATTAGGTTGCCGATAAATTATAATTGTCTTATATTCGCTCATGCTTATGAAAGCTAATTTGTATTAGCTTGTGAAATAAATTTTATTTAATAATTTGATTGACAGAGAAATGTAGAATATATTAACCGTTCTTAAGACTATTATTTTATTTTAATGGCTTTAACCTGCCTATTTGATGTATTTAGATAGCTTGAACAAGACATCGCGAACATGAAACCCATAAGTTATGAATTAATATATTATATTATTCAAATATTTGGCTGGAAAATATTTGCCAGAAACTAGGAAGAAGCTTAATAAACATATCTGCTGTCACATAAGCTAACATCTGATGGATTAGTGAAAACAGAAGTTTTGTAATAGTCCTTCGTTGCTTACAAATATCTAGCATGCATTACAACCTGTATTACATTAGACGCAGGAAGTTTTGCCAATGCATATATTCGCAATCTATTTGATATCCTTTGCTTAAGTTAATATTTTCAAATAAAATCCTAAGAACAATAAAAAAGTTTCCTGTTTTGTGTTTATTAAGTACCTTAGATCATAATTAACAAAAGCTGAATCAATATGTAAGTGCTATGCCTTCCAATTGGAAAAATAAAATATATCACAGTTATATATATTCACGATTATTTTAACTATCTGTATAAATAAAGGTATTTGAAAAAATCCTGGTTGTTTTGCGGACTTTCACTAACACGGTCAGATTAATGTGCTCTTTTTTATAAGTACACATACTTATCGCTAGATGTCACTGTTACAAAGATATAATTAGTTTTATTTTTCTACTGGGCAATAGATGGCGTACTGTTTATTTGTTTACAAATGCCAGAACTAACTAAGCTAAACTTAAACGTTTACTTTAAACAAAGGGATTCAATAATTTTATGTACTTTGTATTTCATAATTGTATAAATTTCTTCATTATGTGTTGAATGTATAAATTTCTTTCTACGCATTACTACGATTGATATTAGTGACATCTATTATATACTGTACATAAATGTAGTTTTTAATTTAAATGCCTTAAAAACTAAAAAGTCAAATCTTATATAAAGGTAGTTTATAAGGACACATCTAAGCTTAGTATTGTTAGTTGGAGACGAACGAAATAGAATAAAAATCGGTTAATGACAAAAAGCAAGCTTGCTGTACGCGGTAGCTCCTCGCGACATGTTACCATAAATCAGAAGGGGTGCACCCCACACACCCTGTTAACAGAGACGGTCTTTATAACTTCGGAGCCTCGAAATAAACATTATTGACATATAGAAGTGTAAAAATAGAATGTGCGTCGTTAAAGCTTATTAATTGAAACCAAATTATTGTGACGACTTTGAAACATAAATAAAAGTAAATAATTTGTAGTTAAGAGAAAATATTTTTTACCTCAGTAGCGAAGGGGTACTGATTTTATTTGAATATGTTCTCGCAATGTTTGAAACGTTATAAGACGCTAACAAGGTCATATTCTATACATATGGTATCTTCCGTAAAGCTAATAATAATCTCCAAATATTATCTCTACCAAAAGATAAACATAGATATAACCACCATTGAAGCGTATATGCTAATAAATGAATAACCATATACGAACATAAGACTAACGATTTAGAAGGCTTCCACTTTCAAGTCGTCCAATCAACACGACTTTATTTTACCATGACTAAATCTGTGCAATATTGCCTAAGATTCAATCTTAGGCAATGATAAAACATAGAGACCCTAAAGTTGTATGCCTTCGTTGAATGGAAGTTCTGTTTAGCGTGAACGTAATCTTTTTGTTCATTTTTACGTTTTTATAACATAGCGTGGTTACATTCGCCCTTACTAACATGAACAAATCTTTGCAAACAAAATATAAAAGTGCATTGGCAGCATTTATTTAATTAACATCTACGTATATATTTTGAATAGAACATTTCATGGTTTTATATAACATTCGTAACATTTTTTTATATTACATTACTGTTATTCAATTCAAATATTTCCTGTTGTCCGGTTTTATTTTAATAGAAAAGTATTTGAATATTTTTACAAAAATAACTGAACAATATAACTAATTAAGCGTCATGAAAGGATTTTATGTCATTCAAAATAAATAGGTTTTAAAAGTAATAATAATATAATGAAAAGCGGATTCTCGTTAATACATTAGATATTCCTACAGCCCGGCAATAAGGGAAGGCATCATAATATTACTTACGCAATCGACCCATTTAGACGCCCCTACTATGGATATTAGGTTCGAGTTGTATGGTAACAAATATAATTATATTTTCTTTATATCAACTGATAAATCATTGAAATATATAAAATATGTGTTGAGTAGTGTTAGCCTGATATTTCAAAATTTGAGAACCAAATGAATATTCTTACTTACCAAATGCAATTCCAAAAAAGATTGAGAGCCAGAAAACTTACACACATCTTGAGCGTTTCAAATTGCTGTATGTATTTGTGAATCAATCCATTCGCGATAAAAAGTATTCAAAGTCGCAATAAAACGTGAAGATGGTGCGCTTCATTGCATTTGGTTATAATCATGTTTAGTCATCACAATCGAGACTAGCTATACTTTTATGTCGTAAATCAAATAAACGATTTTGTGGGGATAACAAGAAACTGGATTTTTCCAAACTTCAGTATACATTTTAACATCTGCTCACTGATTACTTAAATAACAATCGCAATACGATTTTTAAAAATTAATTTGTAAATAATTTAGTACCACCCATCAGACAGATAAATAAAGATACAATAGTACAATTTGTGAGGGTTTCTGAAAAACAAGGGTTTCTTTCATGACCCCAGGGAGGCCTCGGCTCTACCCCACTCGGAGATACTGAGCTGAATTACTGAAGAGGTGATAGATTTTAGGGATGCTACGAAATAATTTTACTTAACAACAATATAATACCTAATTCATAACATACAAATGAAATTAATTTAGGAAAAATACTATAGAATATAAAGGTAAAATATAAACTTCCCAAAAAACTCCATCCCACAATATACTCTTAATTAACCATACGTTAAAGCAGACGCAAATAATTGCAAATGTAAAACAATAGCGGTAATAAAATCTGTTATTCATAAACGCCTTTTTTGTGTATTTTTTCAATACGTCGTGTCGTCGCGAGAGCCACACTCTGCCACCATTAACCGCCGACACTTCACCGTTGCCATAAACTCACAAATCATGAAACTTGCTATCCTAGAAGTTACTACAATTTGAACTCTACAATTAAAACATTAAAGTTAAAAGTCCTAGTGAATTGGGATGCCGATCAACGGGAACAAAATGCTACAAACGGCAAATTATTTTGAACCTTCGAGTCTCGCACGAGAAAACCTATTCTCAATTAATCGCAAGGGAAAATTCTGAAACGAACAAAGAGAGCGGGAAACGAGGCCAACATTCGTTAATAATGTAATGTATATTTATTCGTCTACATTATTCCACCGAATACCGACGCGGGTTACTGTTAGTAGGCTTTTAGATTAATTATTTCCGAAATGATTTTTTTATTATATTATATTAATTTTTAAATATTTGTTTTTAAGTAGCGCTTAATAATTTCGTATAAGAACAGTTGAATTAAAAAATGATTTAACATACTAAATTTAATTAATTTAATGCAGGTTTTTTAATATAACTTTTTAATATTAAAAAAATAAATTTTTTTCAGTGAATTTTATTTACGTCATTAGTACCAAATATTATTTAGTACTCGATAAAAATATTTTTATTTTTAAGATTGATTGACATAATACCTTAAAATCTATAAAGTATTTATAATTGTATACAATATTTTTGTGTTTTGTAATTATTTATTCATTTTTTAATTCACATTTTGCGGCCTAATTTATATAGCATCGGGCGTTCCGCATCTAATCAATACAGAGCTTTGGTGCGGCGGGAGTATGGAGCTTTCGTGCAACTTCGTATGTACTCGGGCATCGTCGGCTTAAAGCACAGAGCCCTCGGCGACAGTCGGCCATACTCGCTTCAATCGTAATTCCATTTTCCGCCCGCCTTGGCAAATTGAAATGTCGTAACTCTTGGGGGAATATCGGCTTTCTACCCAAGAAAAATATTTCGCTTAGGCTTTGTAACGACACTTGTGATAATATTATGGAATAGTTCAAGTCCATCATACAGGACGGGGCCCCTTAAATTACTGAAATCGTGAATCTGCTCGGCTCTTGCTCGCTTGCTGAGATGGAAGTGTGATTTCACTCACACAGTGGTAGCTCGCACTCAATATGTGGTTTTAAACGGAATTCCAAAATCCAGAAGATTGTTTACCATTCGAGTTTAATATGGATTTGGAATGTACATTTTTTATTTATGTTCTATTTTTAAATTCCAGAATATGTAAATAGGATTTTATATAAAGTTACATCCGCTAAGCTATAAATTAAGTTTTAATATACAACAAACGGTGACAAATGGTATGACAAATACTTACGAGAATTCATTGTACCGTCGAATTTGGCAAAACAATTATTTAATACTACATTCACAATATTCAGGTACTTTCCCGAAAAAAATACAGAGAACCATTTCAGCTGTAATATTAGTTAGAGGCCTAGTAGGTCAGATAAATTGAACCCTTGGTGGTGTTGTGTTCACACGTAAATAACATGTAGAGTGCCGGGAGGGTGGAGGGTGGATGACTCCCCGAGCTCACGAACAAAAAAACCCTTACAAACACATTCATGCAATACTTGACTTTAGTGCTTTAGGAATAGGGGCTATTAATACACAATTCATCGGTAAATTAGTTTGCATTCCGTGACAGATAGTATCGAAGTCTGCGAATGGAAAATAAGTTTTCATGCGAACTCCCACCTTATGACGTGGGAAAAAGGTAAAATGCGACGCGATTCATATTATAATGACATATTGTGAGAATGGATTTCTTAAATATATAAAAAACCAGTTTTTTTATCTATTTAATTTTGAGTGATGTAAGAATCTAAATAGATTTCAAAGAAATAGTTTTTTTAGAGAAAAACAGTGTAAGTCTGTATGTCTAGAATTGAATACTTTATTGTGGATATAATCTAGTTTATGTTACGTAATATATGTGTGCGTAGTTTTCCCTACCTCTTAAATATTTAAGAAAATTGGACGCTTATACAGTATAGTATTTATATTATTAAAATTCAATTACAAAATTCAAAGCAACATATTATTCAATTTATTATAAAAGTTATTAATTATTTAAGTTTCTTATACATACAAGACGACGAGTCGTTACAAAATTATATTTTCCATATAAAAATAATCTGTTTGAATATTATTTTAATTTTAATATAAATATAATTCGAACTTGTAAAGTGATAAGATTTACTAAATCGTAGACCCATACTTTCCGTTACAAGATGGTATAGTAACTTTTTGGACAACCCCGCAATCACTGAGAAGTTTGGGATGGGTCGGGGAGCGGGAGGCCGACCCGGGGTTTGAACTAATAATATTTATATCAGCCGGGCTTACGATCAATTTGATTATTTATCTTGTACTTAGTCTATAATGTATGAAAATTTAAATAGTTAATTTTTAGTACAGGAAATCATAAATAAAAGAACTAAAATAATAAAAAATTATCAGCAGAGAGATCATACCCAATGTTCGCAACATTATTTTATGCTGTATTAATGATTTTCAAGTATATGATTAGACTGATTTTGTTGTTTGTTTGTCTATACTAATATAACAGCATGCTTAAAACGAAAATAAAAAAATTAAAGCCGTATAGTTAAATGGATAAAAAGTACTGTAATCATATTTGGTAAGGTTGAGTTCAATAAACTGAATAAAAACAGCAAACCCATGAAAAATGCTTTTAACCAAATGAATCAATACTTTAGTCTATCTCAGTAAAAATTCCACATCGGTGCATTGTCTAGACGTCATTTGAATATAAACAGAACGGGTTTAAAATAAAATCCTTCACAAAAATGGAAGAGTCACGCTTTCAAAAAGAATTAATTAATGTTCAGCGATGGGAGATAATAAACTTGCATTAAGCGATACTTTGGGAAAATTCGGGAATGTTGGGTGGTGGGAGAGCTCGGGTGGGAGGCTTTAACCTTTCCTTAACTTTTGTGAGTGAAATTGAGTATGTATTTATATAGGGTTGGTTTTTGATAAACTATTACTTTTAGGTTGTTAGGAAGTCACAATTTCGTCATATTATGAATAAAATTATTGTTCCATTAAAGTCTCTATTATATTAAAATTATGTATATAATTAAAGCACACTTATTCTAAGGAACAGGTAAATACGGTAAACGCTTCACAACCGTAGAGTTATAGCCACTCTATGAAATTCCAAAATCTGCTAGATCTTATGTCTTCGTCGAACATCTGTGGATCCCTGATAACTCTCCCTGCCTCAATTCCATTGCTTCTCACAAATTTAGTAATCATTTTTAGGCTTCCATCTACGCAGCGATGTAACAAGATTAAGAATATGTGTGATTTGCACATCTGTTAGTTTAGCAGTAAGTTTGACTGCGGAAAGGAAAGTTTTAGTGGCTGATACTGAATACATAGGTTAAGATCTGATTAACAGTGATGTTATTTATACCCAAAAACGCTTATTAATGTTATATAATATGTTAAGTAATTATTTGACTACCTTGCCATAATTGGTAATACAACAGACGCGGATAATATTCATACTTAATGGGTTTACCACTTGTCACTTTAAGTTTGTTTTAAACTTGTTAATTAAGAATGTCTCCTATCTTCTCAAATCAAAAGTATTCTCATTCCGAAAAGACAACGAACAAAGTTTCTATTTCGTGAATAAATTATAATGATAAGGGCATGCTTTCGCAATATTGAAGGCGTTTTGATCATTAACTGGGCGCCTCGCCCACCCGCTCACTTTCAGGGAATTTTTCCGGGAATAAGGTTGCCAGAATGGAAAAATAGAGGAAAAACCGTTTTCACTTCGAATAAAACAATCATTATCTGAGACGATTGACTGGCCGAGTTAATTAAAAACAATTGTGCTTTTATTGGTAGAGAATTTATTAATCATTTTCTATATTTTAAAGGCCTAACGGTTAACGTTATATGTACGCCGATGTTTTAATTAAATAAGGTATTTATCGGATACTAAGGGGGCCAGGGATTTTCCAGATATTAAATAACTTCAATCCTTCAATATTCGTATATTTGTACTCACAACGATAAGTAATCTTTAGAGCTAAGCAATATATAGCATTATCAATGAAATATGCCACATCACTCAAAATGTGACGGTTGAAATCACATCCCGATATAAAATGAGCGAGTTTTAAATTATGATTACTCAATCAATACAATGAATAAAATAATTAAGTATTATTAATAACTAATGGATAATCGTATGAGTATGTGTCATATATTAATTATTTTATATAGTAAGTTCTCCTTCAATACCTTCTTCTTCACATGGGTTGTCTGGAAGAGATCGCTCATAAGCGATAAGACCGCCCTTTGCATTCCGTAATAATTATGTATCCTCTACTCTCTTTTCTAATTGTATCTTCTGTGACTGTTCTATTGTAAACATTTGTTATTTCATGTATGTATGGTGTGCACTAAAGTGTAAATAAATACATAAAAAAACAATATGATTTATTGATACATTTTTAATTTTTATCGTCTATCGTAAACTATACGATAACGATACAGTAATGGTACCTACGATGTTTTTATTATTTTTATTATTTAATTTATGTTTACAAGTTAATATAACTATTTCGTTATTGTTTTGTTAACGAGCTGGTTTTGCTTAAATGAAAAAATCAAATCTGGTAACCCTAACGGACGCTGTAACGATTCCCCCCATCTCAGCCACGTTTACAAGAACACTTTAACTTCTTTCATCTTTGGTTTGTCAAACGCGAAAAGATTCTGAATTATTTGATAAAAGGGGGTCTCACTCTCGTGTCATCCTTGTAATTTTTAATAAGTGTCTGTTGTTACTATATTTTTTTGTATAAAATGTATTTTCTCTAAAGGCGTGACCTACATTCAAATGTTATATAATTTTTTCGTAGATTCTATAATTAATATTTTTCTACATTTTATTAATGATAATAAATGATTATCTTAGAAGTTGTAGAATTATTGTAAGTTTGATATAAAGTGTAAGGTTAAAAATCATAAATCCTCAGTGACTTAGTGGTATTGGCTTGGGGGTTCGATGCAAGTGAAACACGCCCATAGACTCTAAAGGGTCGTTACGAGGGCAAAAAGAAGTTATTTAGCAATAGTTTTTTTTACAATATCAAAGCTGAAAAATCCATTTTAATTTGGTATTTTTTCTGATTTGAAATTAGAATTTGAAATAAATTGTTCGAATAGCGTTTAATAAACTTTTGCACAGTTTAATTAATCCTCTTATGAGAATCGATGCACTCTCAATTTAATGGAATGTATATTGAAGGGTGTTCACATCTTCTGTTATTGTAATTTCTCCTTCAGATGACCACTTTCAGACTGGATTACAATAGTGTGGGAAAATTGTGGATGCGGCAAATAAACGCTAGAGGTATTAAACGTGAAAATAAAAGATTTTTGGCGAATGATGGACGATAACATTTTGTAATCAGCAAAACTAAATATATACGTAGTGAAAACTAATGAAAGTAAATTCAATTCAACATTGTGACAAATAAACAAGGTTTAGTGGCAGGACAATCATAAAATTATAAAAATATTTTATAACTACAGTTTTGTATCATTTGGAATAGTGACAAGCCTTATAATGAACAAATTCAGAGGTTCTTTGTATACCTAAACGTAATGATCACAACATTGTTTTACGTACGCAGGTTTGGGCAAATTGTCTTTTAAAATATAAAACCTAACACAAATTAAACACGTGCTTAGGTCAATATATTGTAAATGATAAGCAAAAAACTTGATACTTATCATTTGTTAAGATTAAAATGGCGTTCAATTAGCATTTTGACTCTTCGAAAATTGATAATAAAATAATTATAAAACAGTCAAGTAATGCCTTATAATTTATCAATATGGTATATTTTACTTTACTCAGGTATGCTATGTTTGTCGCCATAGGGCTCAACAGATACCGTCAAGACACTTTGAAAATGCTTTTTCCTTTTTTTATTACAAATGGTGAATATGGTATGTTCCTCCAAAATGGAAATACTTAATTACCAACTGAGATCACACACATTTTCAAACTATTACTGCAGGCGCGGGCGCAAGCCTGGGTAACTTTAAACAATACCTTGTCATAAAATCGTCGATTTGTCAAAAAAACTATTAAGTACTCTATTTTTAATTAGAATGTTGTTGTTGTTGTCCTATGACACCCCAGAGGTGCAGAGGGTCTCCACGAACGACCGCCACTACCGCCTATCATCGGCTTGGCCTCTAATTAGAATGTGTGACGTTAATTTTTCATAAAACTTGTTTTGTTTTTATTACTGTGGGGTAAATTATACATATTTTACTTTTATTTAAAAATACTTTCATAGCTCTATGAGCTCCGTCTGGCGGGCGGAGGGTGTAAGTCGGTGCGCGACCTGTTACCAGCATAACTATACAATGTAGATGTTTGTGACCTCGCCCGATGTCAATTAAAAGTATTGACTGTATTGTTTAGACATAGAGTAGATTATTGCTTGAACTTTTTTGTCATTGAAGATAGGGTAGGCTTTAAGGTTATGATAAGTAGAACGGCCAGGGCCGAAGATGATTTAATAAAGCAGCATTTATTGTTCATTAGTAATTTCCCAATCGAATGAATAAATGCATGTTTATTCAGATTTATTTTATATAGAAGAACATTATATTTATAATTATATGGAGAACGTTGCTTTATTACCCATAAAACCTTGAAAAGGCTTAATACCTTTGTTAAACATAATTTATTAAGTGTTTCGTGTTAAGATTTTTGATAACAAACAATTTGTAATAACTATGTTTACAAGTTATGACGTTTTTAATAGTTTTCAATTTAAGATAAAGGCTTGGGTATTTTATCATTTTTACACATACATTTGCAGCAATGGCATAGCTTTTTAGAAGTGCCTACGGTGAAAGAAAGAAAGATTAAATCTATAGTATAGTATAGACGATTTAATAAAGCGCAACTATGAGCGTTTAAAGAACGACTTTTAGTACGCCTATGAATCTATTCCCTCTATATAATCATTACAATATTAATCAGTTAAATATTAATAGTATCATAACAGAGATTAGGTATCAAAACTAATTAAACGCAGGTTAGTCAACTAATAGAGGCAGATCCATGCAGATAACAGACTGTTAATAACTGAAGTTACGATTTGTGCATAGATTGATATGCATATGTACGTATGTGTGTGTGGGGTGGTTGCGCATATGTCTACAGGGGTGTGAGTGGTGTGAGTGTGGAGAACGAAGTAACTGCTCAGGCTTGTAGCTCACTCGGTACATTTTATTGTAGCCTCTCTGGATACTACTGGAGTAATGTTGTGCGGTTTTACCGATATTTCAAATGAAGTGGTGAGTAAATGAGACAGTCTAATAAAAAAAGCTAAGATTTGATTAAAAAATAATAAGGCATGCTTTTACGAGGATTTCTGGAAACAGAACTTTGATGAGAAAAAAATGAGTTCATACATAACTATTCCAAATGAAATGAAATCTTATTGCATACTCGGATGAAGTTTTAGGTAAAATATGGATGACAAAATTTCATCATAGATATAGGAAATAATACATGGTATAGTAATTAAAGCAATCCAGGTCATTTTCTATCGATGTCGATGTGTTTATACCTCTCTATTCAGGTTAACTCTCCGTAGTTGGGCGTTGCCTTAACTGCCCTCTGTGTGGCCAATAATTTTATTACAAGTTCATTAAGATGCTCCGCACCCGTTTTGACCGTAAATTCTAGATATTTTTGTATTATCTGTCACATAATCGAATAGACTAGAAGAAATGACGTTATATTTCAACACACAGATCTTTCCACACACATTTCTTTTTGTATTTTTCTAAAACATTACGCGATGTGGTTTCTCTTGTGATCAAATAGAAGAGATTGAGAGTTTAGTATTTATATGTTAAGCTGAAAAGCTCTTTGTTCGTAGTGGGCCACAAAACACGCATTTTATAATCCTGTGAGATTTTATTATGTAAATTGTACCTATTTTAGTGTTTATTTTATTTACAAATTAATGAAGAATTGAGAGAACAATTAAATAAATTCAGCAATGATATAGATCCCTCGCATTATTAATTAATAAATAAATAGAACTCATGTGTTTAATTTAACATATTTGTTCTGTTGGTGAGCCATGAACGAGGCGGGGAACTTAAAAGCCATTTAAGTTAAGCCATTATCACTAGCCAAACACTACTTTATTATTAACATACAAGAACTAAATGTCTTAATAGGTACATTTTTTTTAAATGGAATAGAAAAAATCTAAAAAATGTCTGCACTTAGCGTGTAACAAATTGTACATACAAGATCCAATATAGAACTTTCAGCGGGCAATTAAAATTTGTTATAGCTCTGAAGCAAAGTCAACTTAAGTTAAACAAAGCGGCAAAAATAATTAATCGCTGACACGCTCGCGCAGTAAAAATGTCGCGTCGCGGGAATTAAGCGGCACGCAAAATTATTTAAACGCAAACCTTAACGAAAAGTACAATGAATTTACAGCTACCAGAATAAATGATAACATCGCGGTGAATTTGATGTCAATATGTGTTAACACTAAGCTATTTAGTTCACGACTCGGACCCCTATCCCGCCCTGTCCCCACACACACACAAATAAAGCGACACCCCCTGCTAGCGACATCTGTGTGCCACTTACGAAGGAAAAGCAATTTTTCACAGGTTACATTTACACACACACGTGTAATCATTTCAATGTGGACGTCTTGCCCCACGAAAACTTTTGTAGTACAAAATTTGTTCGCTAGTTGTGTCTAGACATGCCATGCTTTTAAGTTAGAGGTGAATCTTTTGAGACTGATTGCGTGAACTTGAAACGAATAATTACTAAGTTTAATCTTCGCTAGAAGTTATTGGAAATATTTTATATCGAAGTAATTTCAACATAATAATGTTGGTATTTGTATTCTCTTATTTGTATATTACACACGTAGAAACATTTGTTTTTAAATCCAATGTACCTGCTATTTTATAAAAAATCAATAGCGCTTAAAGGAGGTCTTTTTGCTTGCGAATATTTTGTAATATTTTTTTATAAAATAATATTAATTTAAAAATTATAGCAGTCAAAAATTGTAAATGCGAGTTCTTTGTGTCGGAGTGCTATGAACGCAAAATGGTAGAATACTTGTATTCGCAAGTGCCGCGGGAAAATCATGGCAAGGGAATGCATTGAAAATGATTACGAAATGTGTTCGAGCGAGACGGAGATATTGCAGTCACATACCGTTCAGCCTGCTAGACAGAGATCAAATATTAAAGATTCAGTACGTTCAGTAAAGGGTTATATCGTTTTAGAGAAAAGCGGGAAAATGCACCATTTCTAGCCGCAATACGGTAGAAAATCGGGCCAAAACAAAATTTTATACGACATATTGATACTTGGGGTGGAGGCAGCGGGAGGGGGTGTTGGCTCTCAACTGTGGCAGATAATCAATATCCGCTTGGCTTGTGGGCACTATATATGTTATTTTATGGCCATCCCTTTCTTGCTTTCGGGTTTTCCGTACGCGCCATCCACTTCGCACCATTATCTAAAATGGACAGTGGCGTAGATTTGGTAAATGATAAGTGTGAGAAAGTATTTATCACGACAATGAAGTGATATGTAATTATATTACTTATTTGGGTTACAGTGATACGGCTAGGGAAAAATTTAATTTTATAAATTGTATCTAGGTTGTGGCCACGCGATGCGGGTTTTAGTTAAAGATTCGTGGGTGGGTTAATTTAATTATCTTTTTATGGCCACTTGTACGACACTTAATGGTATTTGTTTGATTGATGCAACTGTTGATGCGCGACATTATAACGTATGTCGCATTTAAAAAAACTTTTTTTTTGAATTGATAACTTGCGAAGTTTCTTTTTAATCTTTTTGTTCTTTTTTAGGGAATTGTGAACTCGAAAGACGAGACTTGGTGATTCTAGAAACTTAAATTATAGACTTTTTCCCGTATCTTCACTTGACACTGTGAATTGAAGGGTGGTGTAAAATTGGTTAGTTTCGCGTCTACGATAAATCTCAGTGTCTTGTGACGTCACAAGTAAAGTCGATATTTTTTTCAATTAAATTATCGTATATGAATGCTGGCTAGCTATCAGTGGAGGAGGCCTTCACCTCGAATGGGGGCTCTCGTAGCACTCAATAATAATAAAAAATATATATAATAATAGTTTCCATTTGTATGACGAATAAAAAGCTTTTTATTTTACTAATTTATAAAATGAATATGTGCCATACCCAAAATCTGAAGAGAGATTTCATATTGAGAGAAAAGCGTATCTGCGCCCACACAACTTATCTTTCGTAGGTTTCTAAATTAATTTTATGAAGCTAAGTGATAAACCTACGCTTAGAAATGAAACTGCTTTTCAGTTTGTATGTTAATATAACCAGTATGGTATTGACTACATCATAGGGAACAGTGAAAATATTGTCAATGTAAACGAATCAAAGTAAAGTAATTGGTCTGAAGATATTGATATTACGTTGGACACAAATCACCCCTGTAACACAGCAAAGCGTTCCCAAATAATAATGGGATCATAATTCGATTGCCCCCTGTCTGTCGACGGTTCACACAATATGTTTATAAATATCTAGATGTGACAAGGATAGTACGGCGAATGCATTGTATGAACGTTCAATGCGCTCGCGATTTATAATTGTTTACACTGACATTAAAGACTACAGTGTCTTCTTGTTTACTGCTATGTTTTATTGGTTAATTATTTGACTGAAACAATTAAGACAATGTTACTGATTATTTTAATGGAATTCGACATTATTTAAGCTAATATACAGTATATTTCTCTCATTTGATTTTTGTAATTTTTTAGAACAGAAAAGAAATTTGATAAAAAAGGAATACAGTTTTTTTCAGTTTTACAAAAAAACATAATGTTAATGTAAAAGTTATTGAAAAAAGCACTCAAATTCAAACTCACTATCACTAATCCTGTTTAAAAAGTGATATTGAAAGTTGGCGTATCAATTCTTAATACCAAAGTAATTTAATAGCATATTTTTTCGTAAATACTAGCAATAAACATTTTTTATAAAATAAATTAGCCTTTCGCTTTGGTAATTAATGAGGTCACAAGCCAAGTAAATCTTGTTTATTGAATATTCATTAAAAGAAGCCACGAATTTAATTTTTCTTTAAAAACATTATTTTCTAACATAAAATAATGATAGTTAATTTTTGAGTGTGTCCTATCTAGAAAATCTAATTTCGCAGTCAATTACAATACTGTAGATTATGTACTAAGTAAATAAATTAGAAAATCTATGCACACTTTTAATTATTAGGGTGAAAGTCAAATAAGATAAACAATTTTAGTATGTTGATTGTATATTATTGGTTCCGGTATATTACACACTGTATAATACCTTTGAACTAATTTATATGTAATGCAACACATTTCAATGCAGTTACGTAACATACAATAATTTCATTAATGCAAAGTGTTCATTGATATGCAATCGATACCATATACACACATTCACATATATCCGCTAATATTGTTTGTAGATTATAGTATATACAATTATACATATGTTTATCTTGTATGGAAGCTAATTACTCTCGGCCATTGAATACAACAGGTATAATATCGGTAATTAATGATTGCAAATAGAACCTCATTGGAGCTAATAGGGATATCGATTAAAAGTTGTACATTATTTTGCCTAACTGTAACAGTAAGCATTGGTCGACTAAATCATGAGGTCCCAAGTTCGATCCCGGCTGAGTATCAATGCGGGCATATTAATATTTTTTTTGTTTAAATTATTTGTTCTATTTTTCGTTATTATTATTATAAATAAAATAGATCAAACTGCCTTATATGTTATAGCCAACGAAATTTGACGAATATCTGGTCCATACTTCCAAATTAAATCAATGTCATTGAAACATTTTGTCATTGAAAATTAGGTATTTTTCATGATTATTGGTGATTCGCGGTATACTATAATGTCAATTGCATAGTATATTTATTTATCATTAAACCAAAACAGCCGCGATGTTCGACTATCCATATTAACATGGATTTCGTTGTTGACGTGCATTTTTTCTAGATAACAACTTTAACATTCGTTTTGTGTACGTTTAGAACTGATATAAAATAAGTTAGTCTTTCAATGAAGAAATTGCGAATCTACTATAGTTTTCTCTCGCTCGTACATATGTGTTTTTTAGGTTTTCAATTACGTCGGACACGAGCGTATTTTATTCAGGGATTATGGCCCTTCGACACGTGGACTGCACCCTCTATGCATCCCCTACGAGTATTGACCTGTGACTCAAATGTGAATTGTGATCAATTTATGAATCATCCCACTGGCAACACCATTTCAGGAGTTAACTCGATTATTGACTAATATCGAATTGAGATGATTTAAGGTATATTAATAATGGATTGATTGGTTGATGTTATGTACAATATTTTACTTTGTAATATGATGAATAAGCAGCGCAATGAAGTTAGCGTATAAGTTGGAGTTTGATAGAGATTTTGTTTTGAATTGGCGCGGAAAAACACCTGAACACGATGCCTAGCTGTCTGGTTCTACTACCAATGAGATTAATGGATGCATGAGATTCAACAAATAAAACAAGTGTAAGCTTTTATTTAATGTTACATAAAATGCTTTATTTTGTAATTATATATGAATTGTTAGTTGAGCACCGCTTACAGAGCCTGGAGTAGAAATTTACATAGTATTAATTTACGCTGAAGCTTACCCTACGTAACCTAAAGTTACGATGCACGTACTAACATGAGTTTGACAATCTATTTATACAAGGGTTAATTAATTGTAAACCATTAACTACATTTTTTATGATATTTTTATCAAGCGGCCAATTTTGCAAAAACCTTTGGCCCCGTAAGTTTATAAACATTTAATATACAGACTGGGAAGTTTTTATTGCTCTCTTCTTAAACTCTTGCACTGTGGCAATATATTAAGGTTAAGATTATAAAAATTATAGATGTAGTGTTATAAAACTAATAAAACATATCGTCGGGCTTCCAAACAGAACCTTTGTTTAAAGATAAATGTCTAAATGTCGTAGATGCAAAAGTATAATAGCAATCCCCAACAAATTTGTAAGAAGTAGTGGGTAATAACTTCGATTTGCATATTTTAATTGTACTACGAGGGTGTCCCCCGCAGTGCGAATGTGGCGTAAGCAAGTGATTTGCATACATCGAGAAGAGCCGAAACGAATTTGTAAATAAAACAGTGGATATAATTTGAGACTGCGATTGGATTGAGATTGAAATTTATTAACATCTTTCCAATCAATTTGCATTTAGCACCTGACTCACTCACTTAAGGGGGGTTGTTGCAAACGATTTCTTCGTCTGATGACTAAGTCAAGATCACTACATACAATTTATTATACCTTAGTAAGCCTGTCGATTACCACGATTGCTGCAAAGCGTTTGATTTTGAGTTATATGAATCATTATATTAATTATTCAGAAGAAGTTATTTAATATGATGCAAGTGTAAAAAACTTGTTTAAGTAAATGTATGCCCCGCAAGAAAATGTATTGAATGAGTACAGAGAAATCTGTAGCTGGATATGTGTTGAAACAACATATGTAACATATATGTGTTGAAACTGGATTAGCGAAATATATTCTTGGCATTGACACTGACGAGGTATCAGATAGGTTGGTATGAAGTTAAGAATAAAAGAAGGAGTTTATGTATTTAGTATCATGACAAGCGATTTTACTAAAGGCACTAAAGGTTTCATATTTCTATCAGAGGATCTTTCAGTCCTGGACCAATTATATCTTATTGTCAATTATATACTATATGAAGTGTTTTAAAGGAAACTCACTGCGCTTGAGATCAGTTGGAGTTTAAAAAATAGAAATACAAGTATGTAACTCAATGTGAAGTTTATTCATAAAGATTTTGAATTTATGGAATGTTTGATACAGTTGCTTAAAGAGTATATCAAAATATACACCCGGTATTGAAAAGAAAACGCTTGGTGGTTTACTGTGAGATATTAAAGAGTCAAAATATTTTTTTATAAAATGAATGTCACTCACATTAATTTCGACTTTTGCTTTATACATTACCTAGGAGGATTATTTCTAAATAACATGACTTCAAGTAAATCGTGTTTAAAAATAAACACGACAGAATGTTGCCACACGTTCACAATTTCCTCTCGATTCTCGTCAAATATCTAAGATATTGCCGCCAAAAATAACACCCACTGAAATGCAAGGCAAGCGGTGTTAGCTAAATTTAAAAACATTTATTAAGTACATTAAATTTTAGCTCTTAATACGAATAGGGTATGAAATATCTTCCTGGTAGTTCAACTGATTAAAATTTATTATTAATAAGGAATAAAATAATTAATAATCAATCTCAATTATAATCAAGTACTTATTTAAATTGATTTTAAGTAAGGATTTTAAATAATAACCACGGGGGTGAGAATGTAAACGACGAACGGCAAGTTGACAGCGGAATCAACAGGACAACCCTAAACTGTATCTATGGGTTTTCCTGGACGCCTCTCATTAAATCTGTATTTTTAGCCGAGGACTGATAACGCATCAAACGTCATATACAGAAGTACAATTAACACAAGATCGTTGGTTATATCAATTAAATAATTGAGCCAAAAAAGGAAAAGTAAACGTTCTCTCATGTCATCGACACATATGTAAAAGTAAGTGCTTAAATGATGTTGCATTCTTAGCGAGAGCCAATGGTACAAAGATGGTTTCGACCATCTTTCTTCATCCGCTTTTGATCCGAATTTTCATCTCGGTCCCATATCGGCCTAAGCAAGCTCTGGATTTTCTTGGTAATTGGAGCAAAGTCGCTATCGTGGTTATCAAGAGATTAACTTCTAACTTTTCCATAACATTAACCTTAATAGGTAACATTTTTTTTGTAATACGATTATAGTTCCAGTTCCAGGCTTACCCTTAAAATAATTATAAATGGAACGATAGCAGAATTCAACATGCAAATGAAGATGTAAATATCTTTCAAGTCACATTACTTTCATAAAAATGTTCTGGAAAAAGAAGACTCCTCTAGACTATTATATATAAGTATTTATAGTATATATATATATATATGAATCTTCTTATTGTATTTTGTAGTTTTAACGTTTTCTTAGATGTGCCGCCATCTAGTAGTGGGTGGCAACAGCAGATCCAACGTTTCACACAGATACAAAAAATTTAAGTTTCACAAAAATCTCAATTTTAGTCCTTATTGTTCTAAATAATAGTAAATTAATGGTGGCAAAAATTAATTAAACCGCTAGTTTACCGAAGTCATAAAATGTTATTTAAGAAAGGCGGTTACTTAAATAATGTTTAATAGTTTAATAAAACTCTGCTCGCGCCTCTTTAGTAATCACAAACTGATTAAATTTCTATGCTGCGTTATCACATAAAACGGGATTAATAACGTAAACAAGAAAAATTTAATTTACAAAGTTGAATGCAAACTAATGGAATAACCATATAAGAACAAATTATAAACAAATCATGAATCAAAATGCACTATAACTTTTGTATTTAATTGTAAATAAGAAAATTGTTTTATTTGTATATTTCAAATCAATTAGCAATTTTTATTTTGCAATAAATTTGCTCACGTAATTAATGACATTTGATTTAATAATATTATATGGGTCTATTATATGACTAGGAAATTGTGTGTATTAGTATTGAGTTAATAATCGCTGAAAGTTACTCGGCTCTACCTGGAATCGGGTACAACAAAAGAGAGGCTGCTAACATAAGTGGGTCGCTGTACAGCCAGTTTACTCTGAGCTCTCATACCTTCATAATTTCCCTTGAAACACCTGAAACTTCACGAGCTGATCGACGGAAAGTGGGTCAAACGAAATTGGCGTGGAAAATTTCTGCGCATTTATAATTCATTCACACTACAATACCTGAACTGTGAAAATCTGAAGGAATTATTTTCAGAATGGTACAAAGCCTTTTTACCTATATTAAAATAATTTGTTGAATTCCAAACCCTTAGCAAATATGTAGCAGATATATACTGAGATTTTTTTTCATATTTTAATAATATTATTATTTAATATTTAAATGCACGGAAATAATTATATATAATATACAATACTTTAAAATTGTGAGAGCCGATATTTCTACCCTATTTAATTTCAGAATTCCTTTTTAACTACAGTTTTTTTTTTCAGAACATTAGTCAAAGTGGCTGTAGTGACCCACACCTCTTTTTTCTCTGGTGTTAATGACACCGCCGCCCAAGGACTCCCATTGCTAGAGGGCTCATGAGTATGTTGCCGTCCTTTTAAGAAACGGAGCGCTCTTTTCTTAAAGGACCTCAAGTTTGTTTGGTAGGAAAATACCTCGACGGGCGCTTATTTTACTTAGTGGTGGTGCCTGCTACCACATGGCCAAAAAAACACACACATGGGTGGAATTTCGTGTTCTATATAGTTTATTAACTTTTAATTGTCTCTGTGCTAAAATCAAGTTTGGGACACAATTATATGATATCTTTAAATATCGTCCAGAAAAATCACAAAATTCGCTAAGAACTGTCTTAGCGAATATCTTCTTCCTACTTTTGCAATATTTAACGTTGCGTCAAAACTATTATGTACCTGCAGTATAACTAATAAGTTGATATACATATAATAAAATACAGCAATCTAGAATAATGAAATAATCAATCCCATACTATAAAAGACTCATTTAATTCTTACAAAAACAAATAACGATCGACCACACAATACATTGTCAATGTCGTCGTAAAGCATACATGTTTTTATATCATTCATAAATCAATACAAATGATCAGAAACTAAGTCACGATGTCAGTTCAGTGTGGATCATCGGAGACCAGCATACCAAGTGTCAATTTTGTGATGCAAACGTATACATTTCTTACTCGCTGTATAAATCATATGAAATTAGAGAGTCAGCGCCTCCATTTCACTACAGATAAGGATAAAGTTTTAAATTACGATTTCATTGTAATTTTAGACATTAATTCTTAATTTACAATCAATTCTATAACATATTTAATATTACATTGTTACAAAACAGACAACCCAGTTGGCGCAATGATTACAATGCTGGACTCCCCAACAGAGACCCCGGTGCAATCAACATTTGTGTGTTGACTATGTCTGTGTTAGCACCCAAAACACAAGATATAAATAATAGAATCAGGCGTTACCTTGTTGTTGCGCTGTTCGAAGAGGCAACTTCCTGAGGATGCTCCGGTGTCGCAGCGAAACGTACGTCGAGTGGTTGTGGATTTTGTCGCGGAGTATTGCATACATATTGGTATATTAGGGTTTTGTACAAGATATAAATATAACCTTCTTCTTGGTAAGGCTGACCAACTGTGTGTGAAAATGTGTCCTAATATTATTATTATAAAAGTCAACTCTATAATAGTAATTTCGTTGATGAAGTAAACTGATACTAATCGAGCACGATCGTATACGAGGAACTAAATGGTTTATTTGAATTTTAAAAAACATAACGTATTTTCATACTAAACTTGACTAAATGAGTAACTTCATTAGTAAGAACTAAAATGGCTAGGCGCAAAGGTATGTTGGAACGGAATACGTTTCACGTGTCTACCCGTGGAATAAACAGTAGATTATTTTACAATTCATAGGAAACGATCTAATACGGTCACAACGCGTCTGTTTCGGCTAAATCTGACTAGTTATAAATTAAAGTACGCCGTAATGCGTAAATCAATGGAAGATTTACGTCGCTCCAGAATATGTAACGAGCCAAAAGCAGACGTGACGATAATAAACTATCTTGAAAGAACGCTTTATAGTCACGGCTTGCGATATTTAATATATTTATTTATATAAATCACGCCTCGTTCATTGAGGTAGTTAGAGACTACAGACCTCGTGCTTCAAACGTGAAAAAAATCGGAAAATATGAGGTAATATTCGAATTTCAAAAGAAAATAATATTCATATAGAAAGGTTCACATAATAATTATAATTGAAATCGAATAATTCCACTAATACCACATAAAATTAATGAAATAAAAGCAAATACGAGAACAACATGTAACGAAGCATGCGGTAAGATAAACATCAGTCCAGAAATAACGGTCAAGGAATTTCTAATGCATAAACTAAATGTTACATACTATATTTATATTTGTTTTACGTACGGAAATATTCCATTAACATTGTACTTATACGCTGTTCCTTGATAACGACTGAAACGTTTTAAGAACTGTATTGAAATGAAATAAATTATTTGCGTCTTTACTTAAATCAATTGCTTATTGAATGCTATTAATATGTATATAAAATCTATTTAAACTAGAACAAAACTTTTATTTAAATAGTAAGAAATAATAAATTAATTGTAAGAAAGATTTCACTTTAGTTTGATGCTACTCGATAGTAGATGGCGTTAATAAGCCGAAAAACAAACACTAAGGAGTACATCTATTATAGTTGTTATAATTAATAATACAGTACAACGGAAAATTGTCGCTATTACTTAAAAATAATTAAAATAGAAACAAATTGTGATTCCTATTGTAAAATTTATTAAATCTTAGTTTTTAAATCTTCTTCTGTTTTAAAATAGAATAAGGACTCAATTTATTTGTCATTTTAATTACGAAGTCAGAATTGTTAATTTTATGCAACTGTCTTTTGAGTATTATATTGCAGATAAGAAAAATAAGAGATTATAAATAAATACTTGAACAATAAATTATTAGGATAATTAGTTGTTATGATTGGTGAGTTACAGCGCGGCGAAGGAAACATTTGTCAAATGCGCAAGTCGGGCTAATTTGCGAAGATCGCGTGCTAAGTTGAAAAGTCACCTGGCGGCGTACGTCATTAATACAACGCATACTATTTTTGTTTTGATATTATTCTACCTACACGCTAGTGCCAAGACTCCACTTGCTCCTATAAAAAGCAAATATAAACCTAAACGACGTTGAGATCGCCCGCATTATCTCATGATTATCGCGTGTCAAAACATCGCCACGCTCGCGATACTTCGCATGTAATCTGATAAACGATGTACGCTGCACGCTTCGCGCTCGCAATCCATCCCTTTTACTCATAAATAAATCGTAGAACGCCCTCTCATTCTCTGGGTCATCCATTTCATTCAAGCGCGGTACACCTCGGCCGGCGCGCTGTTTACAGACACAAACAAACTGTACACTGCAAACCGCTTAGCTATAAGTACGAGACCGTGAAAGTGATATTGTCAAAATGCTGCCGTCTCTGTCTAAAAGACGATCTTCAAAATCCCAACAGCGTGGATAGATGTCGCTAGTGGTAGTTGTTTTAAGTATTGTGTGAAATAAATGTCACAATAAATTTTAGCGCGACGTTGTCGAACCGCGCCACCCGGTGCGGTGGCAGGCGCGACTACTAAACTGCAAGTTTGACAACACCTTAATGCCGCTATTTCCGAGGGTTACAGTTCATATTTGTCTGAATCTGTTGCATGTATAAATTGGTAAATATGTGTGAGCGTCACGTAAACGTAACGAGTGTGATACACACATGTATGTAAACTGTCAGTAGCTAATGCGATGCGTTGTGATCGCTATTGTGGCGGCAGGCGAAGAGCGCCCGCGCGGTTAACAGCGCTTAATTCAATTTAGTAATTGATACGTTGGTCGGTCAACATTGTCGCCACTGCGATTATCATTATTATTTTCTATTAATAAAAAAAATATTTTTTTGTATTAAATTAAAGTACACTTAAAGCCTATTCTAAAGATATATTATTAATTTATTTAACAGTATTTTAGTGTAATTTTGTCTAAAATAAAAATACATTATTTTAAATAAACTGATGTGTTTTTATTTAATTAGGTCTCAAATAAAAAAATAATGTGATACCTTTTAACAAATCAGTATTCAGTAATCTATGATGTAACCTGAATAACACTAATATCTACATAGGTAAAGAGATTTGTAAAATTAATTGCTCTCGTTAATCCAAACAAAACCAAATAAGAGCAAAATTGACAAACTGACAAGTCCCTAAACATGGTAATTCACGCTCCGCATTCTTCGATACTTCGAACCGTTGCGGTTCACACAAACAAAGCAACATATTCTCCATACACAGCAAAACAGGCTAATAATGACCTTATCTTACTAAACTAAGGTGTATATTAGCTTGACAGCACACACAGACGAGTCAATGAATTCGGTAGTGGACGTGTTGTGTACAATATGACGCGCTCATTGTACCTATTATAAATGAAATGTGTAGCTTTCACGGAGGCACACAGCCATATCATGATGTTTCATCATTCAATGACATGCAATGTTGAGCTTTATCTCGTGGCAATAGATTTGATTTTCGCAGTGTCAGCTCTAAATTGGCTTATAATCTTTTGATTCAAATTGAGCATGGTTGGCGGTAAACGTGTGAGTTGTTATTGTGTGTATTAGGTTACTTTAATCACAATTTGGATTTTGGAGTAGCCCGCGATATGACTTTCGGCATAGCAACAATAATTGAATTGTTTTGCGAGAGTTTTTACAATATTTAATAAGTTATTTAATCAATTCAGTATCATATTATATGTGTAAGTCCGCATTATTAATTTAAAAAAAATGAAAACGTTGATATTTCTTATGTTATCAAAGTTGTAAAAATTTGTTTTTCTTAAAAATAATGGAGCTGCGCGATTTTTTTTACACACAATATAATAAACAATGCATATTGTGAAACTGTTACGATTTGACATTATTATAACATACATATATAGTAATAGTAATTATTTTAGAAACACACATACATATAAACGCGTTTTTATTGTCTATATGAATAGATTTAGGATATTGTTTTTTTCGTACTTGATAGTTACGTTACTATAGGTTAAAAATTAGTTTTCTTTCTTTAATTTATTTACTATTAGTTCAGAGAAGAAAGGGCGTTGGGAAAAACGTGAGAAGTAAGTGTCCCACAGTGACACATCTTCTGATTATTATACCAAACTAGGGTACCGAGTTCGATCCTCGGTAGTTTAACTGTTGGCTCTCTTGGTATGGTCGCTGTTTTAGTTTTTCAGCACCCATAACACAAGTAACAAATAAGTTACCTTGAGGGTAACGTATGAGAAATTAGTATACATACTATATCTCGCCGAGCCTGAACTTAGAGTATAACGTTCATTAAGAGATATGATAGTATATTTTAATTCAAAAAATCTATTTTACAATAAAGTATTTTAATAATAAAGGTCACATCAATGCGCTTACAATCGACCATCGAGTGAATTAGAAAGACCGGACTTAGTGCGACTGACGATTCTGAAAGTTAATTGTATGTTATGTGGATAATCCTTTTTAATAACAATATTATTATAAAAATGTAATATGAGGTTATGCATATTTTATTTTTTAACAAGATAGAGATAGAAAGAGATAAAAAGATCTCAATGAAGATGATATTTTTTTTATATAAAACATCGTTTACCCCGAGCAGGAGGCTCACCTGATGTTGTGATACCGCCATGGACACTCGCGATGCCAGAGGTCTCACCAGTGCGTTACCGGCCTCTAAGATGCTTATACGCTCTTTTCCTGAAGGTCAAAAGTCGTAATAGGAAAGAATTGAACAAGGTAAGTAAGAATTTAATAAGATTTTCTCCGGAACTCTTACGAAGACTTCCTCTCCTAGGGGCCTCTAGATCGTCTCTATCATCGTACTGAGAAAGCATTTCTTGCCCAAGTATACTTCTTTTTGCAACTCAGGGATGTGTCATAACACAGTACAGATAATGCTCTCAATAATTTTTGGCTTAAATATTTTAGCCATGAAACCTAAGCTGAATTTTAGTTAGTTGTTAGAATGTTAATAGGTCGTCGTTAAACGGATTAACGAAGATCAGATTATCCATATTAATATTATCGTTCGCCCGCGCGTGGAATGCAGCTCAACGACTGCAGTGATGCATATCGTATACCCCCCTCTCCCTACTTGGCCCCACCGCTACCTGACGCTTCCTAGCCTTTTGTTTTAGCTGGCAATTAAACCTGCGATAGTCATATGTTAATCCTCTACTAAGTTTAGTTTGCATTAATTAATTATGCTTATCAGTTATAAGACGTATCTGCGTATAACGTAATAATATTTTTTGTCATTTATCCTTCGGTCCTCCGTGGTTAAGGAACTAGAAGAATTTTTCAAATAATATTTAGGTATGTGATGAGTAATGGAAAAGTATCGGAATTATACGCGTTCGTGACACTATATACACAAGGAAAGCTAAAATTAATATCAAATATCTGCAGTAGTGCAGACTTTACTCTTGCTTGTCGATTAATAGTAATTTTTTTCAAACAAAAGTATCTACACACATATATATTGCCACGCAAGACTAGACTGGTAACATTGTTTGTATTTGAAAATATTTTTTTTTCTTAATATTTATCGATACTTAGAAACTTGATACATAAATTTGTATACGTGTGTACAACGCTCTAAGACCAGTTATATAAATTTCAAAGTTAATTGGGACTCTGTGAAAGACTTCAACGCGCTACCTTGAACCTTTTAAAAAATTGGAGTTAACTATATGAGATATATTACAACAATTTAATTTACTAACATCAAAGAAACAAACTGCAGATTCCATTACTGATTTATCAAGAATCCAAACCGTCAAAAGCGAAACCAAGCTCCTACCATCACATATAATAAATATTAGGTGGTGCGCGTTGCGTCTCTCAGCATACTGCTGGAATATTTAGTAAAAAATAAGACGGAAAGTAGGAGATTAGGAGACATTACCTAGAGGTATGAAGTAGAGAAAGAGTTAAAAAAATAGAGGAGACTTCCGCAATGGTAATACTTGTGAACAGTTTGAATGCTTCACGCTAAAGGATACTGATCCAATAACTTTAAAAAAAGTTCGAATGCTTTCACATAAAGAGTCAAGCCGTTTCCAGTATCTCAATGCTTATGTCGAGGTTGTGCAGTGCGCTGGGCTAGCCGCAGCCCACGTTTTGGAGGTCTTCAAGGTTTGCTCCAATATTTCTTGGAAATCTATAAAATTTATCTTAAGGATCGCACTCTGCAAGTGCCTGTGAAAGGTTAAAAGGATTTTAAATACAGAGTCAGGAATAAGGAAGTCCAGGTCCAGGTTTCTTCTCTCAGTAATTTACTTAAGTCGGTGCTGGTTAACAGTTATGGCTATATAACATATATAATTTGACTGGAATGCTATGGGAAATATATGGAAGATTTTCAGGAATTTTCAAAGTTCTCCGAGAGAACCTCGGCCGCAAAAGTTTAATGCCCCAAAAGGGTAAATACAACTTGTACCATATCTTTTCTTTCGATTCCGCAATATTTAATATAACTTCGATACTTATAAGTGAGCCAAATGAGGTAGTCCACAGTAGAGGTAGTACTAGTTTATTATTAGTTACTTACTAATAATATAGAATAAAAAAATATAATCGTATATAAAACTCTATACAAAACTAAAGATGAAGAATTTTATAAATTTGAGATAGAAGTTGACAACATTTTATTTTTAATTATATTTTTATTACGTCTTTCGTATATAACTTCGTTTAAAGTAAGCATCATTTTTAATAAACGAATTAAAAAATAAATCGAAAATACTAATATTATTCATAATTTTAAAAATATTTTTTTTTAATTATTGGTACCTAAGTTTTTTTAATTATCATATAAAGATTTAAATGCTTAGTTTATCTATGTGACATTGCAGTGATTTTTAGAAAACTTATCTTTAATTAATACTACTCTTAATTCTCTGATCATTAACTTATATTTCCATATATAAAAAGTGTTGCCTGAAAATCCGTTTTGAGTACCAATTAAAACATATTTCTTAGCAGGATAACAAAAACAATGTTATAAACATTTAAAAATTCGAGCATGATATCCTGATATATCACGCAGATAAAATTACAAAAGGAGTACATATTTCAGGGAATTACATGCGTGCCAAATCATTACACAGCCAAATAGAGTCAAACAGGCAAACCGAAACACTCCTGAAACTTCCGAAGGCTTTCCGACCCCTAGAGAGAGATGAACGAAGGCTACTACTACGAAACCTCGAAAATAATAAAGTTACAAACCAAATTAGTACATATTATTTTACGACTGCGACTCCTTCAAAACTATTTGTTTTAATTCTGACTGTTATCGTAATATAATATTAAAACTCTATGTTATCCAAATAGAAATATACGAAATATTTGGAGAAACCTTTAATATCTCGTTTCACAAGCACATCCTACCCCTATCTTACTCGCCATATATGAATTAGATATCTTTAATATTAAATTATTACAATGCAGCTGATCGAATGAATAATAGTAAGAGCATCGTGGTGAGGTGGATACGTGGGTGTTTTAGGGTGTGGGTGGAAAGGGGACGAGAAAGTTATTAATTCTGGAAGCGAGAGGCGCCACAGCCTACCGTCTCAACTGCAACAGAGTGGAGGCTTACCTTAGATTCGTTTAATGTTCTCCTGATATCATTATTACAATACCGCAGTTTTTCTCTAAGCGAATTTCAGGAAAATGATATTATAATATTCATTATGCCGTCTCGTTGTTAGTAACGATTTTTACTTGATATATGTTAATTCACGTAATCCATGCTTTGTTATGTTGTGAGTTATTTTTCTTTTAACTGTAATGTGTGTTGACATTTTTTAGTTCAGACATTATGTATTAATGTTTATTTAATAAGGCTAAATTGAAAGCTATTTTGATCCTTGTACTTTCTATAAATGGCAGTATAGCTGATAAGCAGGTTATTTCGGAAACTTACCAAGATGATAACGGCCTATTTTTGTCATGATGGAGGTTGACATACTGACAGACGTAGTAATGAAGGATGTCGCAGCATGTTACACTGAAATCGCATAATATGATTACTGAATTAGTTAGCCTAGCACTTTTATGTAATTTTTAAATATTAATATCAATCATTAAAGAAATTATAAAGGACAGACCAAACATATTTCAATGCGGGATACTAACTTTTCTCCAAAGCCTTGATTGTAAAGATTGAATTTTGTACCTCATTTTGCCATTTATATTAAATGAAATATATATAAATGATAAAATTTAAGAACGTCACTCACGACCTTTACGTTAAGTATTTGACGCCTACGGTATCTATTTTTGGTCTCACGAGTAACCTTTTTCTTGTTTTCTTAGATGACGATAAGTACGCTATTGTGTACTTTAATATTATTGGCTATAAGGTATTGCGATCTTATTAACAAACACTGAGGTTAGCGAAAATAAATACATATGACGAATACCAAGTCCCGCCATACATATAAGTTCTGATATAAATGAAAATGCATTTTTTTATGAAGTAATTTTTTATCTAATAAAATTTCAAAAAAAAATATTCCATTTTAAATACCCACCTTTGGCTTTATACAGGCCTTTAATCAGTTTCCCAGGACCACAGGAATCTATAGACTGACTCTCCGATGCACCAAATTTCAGTACTGCTTGCTCCAGATTTTTTTTAGAGAATCAATGTTGTCGTGTATTAAGAACAGGCCATGTGCTCTAAAATTGTACATAATTTGAAGTATAAAGGATTTAGGACAGGGCTAGTTGACGGCAATCCTATTTTCTTTAACACCCCATTCCATATTTAAATAATTTGAACACGATACATATGTCATTTCACATATATATCGAATTCATCCAAGGAGTCAAAATCCAAGGAGTTTTTAAAATAATGTATGTATTCCAAATTTAAAATAATTAAACATTTTAAATAGGAAAAGTTTTCATGTTTCACTATTTATGGTCAGACTAGATAATATAATGTATCCCAAAAAAGGATTCCAATACCAAGAAGGTGAAAGTACGAAAAATAAATATTTTTTAATATGTAATAATAAATGGAATTTTAATGGTATTATTTCATTTGTTGTCATATTGACGCCCAGCGTTCCTCAGCAGAGCGTTTTTAAGGCACACTCTGACGCGCACTATTACTTTGTGAAACTAGCTGTCGGCGGACGTCTTTCCGAGCCGATACTACTTGGGAGCCTTCAAAAGAAGAGCAACCCGCTTAAAGGCCGGCAACCCACCTGTTAAAAAAATTATTTACTTCAGTTTGAGTAATCCTCTTACAATTCTGATTTCAAATTGTTCGCGAAGTGAACAACACATTAAAATTCATTGAAGTATGTCTAGTGTTTGTGTAGTATCAAATATTACCCCGAATACAATATTAGCTTGAAATTACCTTTTGATTAGTGCTCTCGGTTCTCGGACAAGCTCGGGCAAACTCATATCGATCTGGGTATGAATATTTGAAGCCGGGCCTTCCTTGGCATACACCTACAAACGAAACAATGTACTATTAACCGATTATGTTATATAGATCTCTCGCGCTTTACACAATATCTGTGAAAGATATGTTGGATCTTTTTTTGCAATGATCTAGAATGAGATACAATAATGAAATTACAATAAAAATAAGTCCAATAAGTCCCTTCCAAAATAAGACATATATCTGGCACTGAGACTTGCTAAAGATAAATGAAGTTGGAGGAAATTGGGGGTGACACTAACACGACATACACCTATTCACTTTCGGACCGTTAGCTATTCATATCATAGCGTAACATCTTATATTATATCTTTCAAAGCTTGCCAAAGTTTATACCACCACTGCACTCAAATGTATATTCGAATGGGTGCATCATAGCTGCGTTTTTTGTCAAAAGTTTTGTTGTGTTTATCCATGTTACAAAACATAGTATCGGATTTGGTGGCGTCAGTCACTATAACATCATGACATAAATGTTCAATAAAATAAACTGTATAAAGAAATGCACACAACTTCTGTTTACTGCGCTAAGAACTTTTCCAATATTTTCTTTGTGAAAGTACCATAGATATTAAAATAGGAATTAATGATCGCAAAGTAAAGATACACACAAAATCAACAATAAATTGTAATTCTTGATTGGGAAAATTACTGCCCATTTCACCTCTAAGAAAGTTCTATATTAAATAGACTTCTAGAAAAAGTCATTTTACTCCATCAACGTCAGTTTAAGTAGCATAACGAATCGTACTTTGTAATTGAGTTGTCGAGATCGTATTTAGGTCACCGTTAGATCTGACCTCTGTGCACATATTATGCCCGTGTAACCCTCGTTCATCCAATTTTGGGGAATAACAGTAAACTACTATTACGGGTTAATTAAGACACGTTTTACTTTGGTGTATTTTAGATAGTTTATATGTCAAAAATAAAGAAACTTATAACGTAACGTAAATCCCAAAGATGTCACACAAAGATCTTCAAATAACATCGCCGACAGATTTTATAAAGCAATATTAAAACTGTATAACAGAGGTACTACGACTATTTCAAATTCATTGAAATAAACAAATTGATATAAAGTGAATTGATGGAAACGCTTTCTATAATCTATATTGTGCATTTAAAATATTATGATAGCATATCATGTATTCAGTTAACTGACCGAGACACCTGTTATGCTTTGGTCACAATTGGAACAAAACTGTATCGTTGTTATAAAATGTGATTTCCGTAGAATGAGGATAGAAAGCATTTTATTAAATCTGAGTATAAAGATTTTCGAACTTATTTCATTGTGCATTTCAAAAATTCAAGGTTCAACTAAGGCATATAACGTTAGCTATTCGGAGCTTCATATCTTGTATGAAGTCTCTGTGAGTTATAATTTGAAAAAAAAAATTTACTTAATCTAGTCGAATGCCTAATATTTAATGCATTCATATACAGATCTATACCAATACTATAAATCAGATGCGATTGTTTGTTAGTTTGCTTCAAGGTGTTTTTTCAGGAACAGGTGTAAAAGTGAATTTATCGAAATCGGCTATATACCACCTCGCTATTATAAATAATAATAGTGCATAAATGTAAAAATCTGTGAAAATAATTTATCCTTTAAGCGATGTGTATGGGTATTTTAATGAATGCGGGTGAAACAACATTAAAGCTAAGATTTTAAATATAAATTGTAAAGGATTTAAGTCCAAGTTATTGACATTAAATGTAGGAAAGAAATATAAGTATGACTAAAGTAAATACATTAAAGCAAACTTTTTGTCACTAGTGTGATCACAGCACTAACGATATATGCACAGTAATTGGATTGAATTGAATTGGTGCGATGCTCGCAGTTTATTTAGGTCATAGTTGTAGTCGCCTGCTTGTTAACGTGTAACCTATTCGACTGTTGTGTTTATTAAAATATTGATTTTTGCTAAAACGTTTTGTAAAACATTTTAACAATATTACATCATTGTCATTAACGTTAATGCATTATCGTGCATCAAAAGTGAATGCACGATAATGCATTAACAATTAACAATAAACATTATAAATTCAGGGATATACTGAGCTTAAAAAGAAATTCTAAACTTTTATTTCCTAAATCCAGTTAAATTTCCAGAATATGTTTAATAACAAACGTCTAAACTATACTTTATTTATGGAAATCATGTTAAACAATCAAATAAAGGTGATGTCAATTAATAATATATTTTAGTTACAATAATGTAACACACGATTCTAATAATGTCACTGCATTTCTTTGTTTTAAAAGACAGAGCAAAGAGAATGTGAATCTATATTATTCTTAAACGGTACCTCTTTAAGAATAATATAGATACAAGGTAGTAGTGTATTTTTGTGTCCGACACGTATAATAAAAATGTCAATTAAAGCGAACTCGTGGTGACTTCAGAGCAAGTCGTTCAATATATATATCATTAACAATGAGTACATTGCTACAAATTGTGTTGGTGGTAAGTCGACGGTCGGATAGACAGGATGCGGAAGTTGTCTTTCAGATCACGTACTCCATAAGATGCGATTCCAACGTTATTGTGAACCTCTAAGCTTCTTTATGTATTGCGCAAACTGAACACACTTAGTAATTGTGAACAGATACGAAGCTATTTAAATTGTTTTAATTCATATTCATTTAATAGATTACTTTCATACTTTTAAATAACGAGGTACTAATATAATTATAAGCATTATTTGATTATTTCTATTCATTAATAGCTACCGAGACCTCACGCGTAGTGATTGTATCCCAAGCAAGTATTGTCTTGATATCTTTTTAAAAAGTTTTGCTGGCACATATACAGATCCCATGAAAAAATTCACAGATGTGTTTCTGACATGCAGACAAAAGCTGTGCTACAATATAAATATTTAATTTAATAATAAGCAAGGCATATATCAAAATAAAAAAGTAAGAAAGAACGAAAAACAACAACCCATTATCACAACCAATGAGACGATAATTAAATATTTATTAATAGTGACTGCCTCATGTAGTTGTAAAACGCTAAGATAATCTGGTGCTAATTCACGTTAAAGAAATAAAAATATGGGGGTTGGAAAATTAAAAATAAAATTATATACTTTAACTTTTTGTTTGCTGACCCAGCACACGTTCTTTTGCCATATATGTGATTTTCAATAAATAAATAAAAAATAGGGGTTGATCGTAAAGGGGTAAAAATTTAGGGTTGTATGTATTTTTGTATGTTGTATCATAAAAAAATGGATTAAAAGGGGATGAATAATAGATGTTAGCCGATTCTCAGACCTCCCAATATGCACACAAAGTTTCATGAGAATTGGTCAAGCCGTTTGGGAGGAGTATGGGAACGAAAACTGTGACACGAGAATTTTATATATAAGATATAGATTGAGTGATACTTTATTTTATTTTGCGTTAATTATGTCACACATTAAAAGGATTACATATTGACAGTTTAACTGATTAGACATTTGCATATTTTTTTAAATTTTAGATGGCATCTATTCGCTTTTGTTGTACACGTGGTTAACGTATAGTCAAAAATATAACCAAAGAAGTATAATAAATCTATAAAGTCATATTGAAACGTTGATTGTCGAAACAACCAAGGTTACCTTCTGTCAATAATCTTTATACATTCGTAAGTCGTCTGCAGGTCGTCTAAGGGTCGAAACGGGAGCTGAGGACATATCGACGGAATTTTTATTGGAGATAATTTAGCATTAAATCTTTAATATGTAAAGTTATGTACATTCTTTATATGGTAACGGATGGGTGATTGAGTTTAAATATCAAGGTTTATTTACACGGAAAAAATGACATTTCATCAACGACATGTAAATAGCTCTGCATTTTCACCCGCTTAAAAATTGAATTGTTTGAATTATTTTACGACGATGTTATTTATTATTGACACGACATAATAGTAATGTGCCGCTGAGTTTTTTAAAACTTGAAAAAGGATGAATTTCAAATTTAACCATTTCTGAATGTATCGAAAGCTGAATGTATTAATTCTTCGCTGGTGTTTTCAGTAGCGAGATGTTTTACAATCTATAATATGCTTTATACTGTTAATGATATATTATTATTAATTATTATTATTATTAATCCAATACAGTACTAATGTAAAATTTAAACCAGTAAATAGTTCATTAGCGCGTTCAACCAAACTCTTCAGCTTTATAATATTAGTATAGACAAAAACAATTGAATTAAGTATTCCAAGTTCAAACTACAAATTATTTAATGAATTTGACATAATCTATGAAAATTCTTTATTTAAAAACCGAAATGAGTTGCGAAGTTTATTGTCGCACTGAAACACGATAGGAACTCGATTGTTTCAGTAGTAGGCGTTGGCAGATTACACTCAGTATGAACATTCGAGCGGCCTGCCCGGGGTGGCTCCCCCACTCATTTAACGTGATTGAGTGGGAAATTGTTTAAAAGAGAAGATTTTTTAATTTCATTACAAGAGGCACGAGTTATGGGATATTAAAGTGTTGAAAATCTAAGTTAACGACCGATTAATATACTTCTAAATACTTCTTTTTTGTTTACTTATATATAAAGAGAAAGTGGTGACTGAAAACAAAAACATTGGTATCATTTTAGCAAAATATTTAATATTCCTTAAGTATTTTTAAAGAGTATTTAACATATTATTTATCTATATTATTTAAAAAAAATAAGTGAAGGAATCTAGTTTATTTAATTTATAAAGTTTTGTTTTGACTAAAACGCACAGAGACATTTATTAAAAGTTAAGATGAAGCTCGAAAAATTACTCGGACAGTTGTTTAATTAAAAAAAAATAATCTGGGGCCTTTTGTCGACAATAACCGAGTCGGGGCGATATAGCTTGTTATATAAATTTCAGCCGGCTCCTAGGGGACGGGAGGAAAGGAGGAAGCGTAGTGTGAGTATATTATACCCATTTTCTGGGTCGTCCTTCCTACAAATACGTTTTATACGGAAGCTAGTCTGACTCTGCCAGTTAAGCCCATTATAAACTGTGCTCCCACCGCTTAGGGTTCACTTTCAACCTTTTTGTATCCGATCCCCGTAAAAGGTACTTATTTGATTAGGGTGTCAGCCGTATCGCCGCGACTACGCTAAGCCTTGGTTTTGGATCAAATTTGCGTTTTCGATTGTTTGTTACTAATACTTATAAAGTTTGGTTGTGGTTTGGTGGCTTAACCATATTTTTTTGGCGTCTTCAATGTACTCTGTCCGTTATTAGATTTATTAAGCTAGAATGTCCAGCGTACTAAATAGACGTTTTAATTCACTCTTTCACAGATATATTTTTTCTGTGTATATAAAGCGAGGTTTGACTTTGTTTCCGTCTTATAAAGATTAAAGGAGAATTGAAGTCTGGTCAGTGCGAAAATGTAAAAATTTAAGCGAAATCCATCGATCTCCGGTGACGTGCCATTGGGAAATGAATTAGCCGTGAGCTGAAACGAATTTACATTTTTATTGACAACCAATCTATTTCGAAGCAGATGGCAATAAATGAAATAGGATTTTATAAGACGGAAAATTATGGAATAAACAATTCTGTTCATTATTGATGGTTATGTATTTATGGGACGAAATGAGATTTGGTTTTAAAAACTATCTGAGCTGATTAATTTATTGTAGTGGTGATTTTTGGGAATTGTCAAAATGATGAACAATTGTCCTAGACAGGGCAGGAGGCTCACTTTATGTTAAGTTACATCGACGCACTTTTGCATTCACAATACCAGTGTGCTTGCAACTCTAGCCTCTCATGAATTGGTAAGGTCTTTTCTTGACGAACTCTGAGTTGTATTAAAAAAAGATTCCGTCACATACATACAAACAGCCCAAGCGAATATAAGCGTGTTAATAGGGTAGGTATACGTTATCAATTTACCTCAGCGTTTCGTATAAATATCTACAGTATGGATAAATCACCTCATCTTCAAATTGCTCCAAAAACGCATAGTAATTATTTTAACCATCAAATGAATTACTGCTGAAACTTGGGCGTAATATTTATACAGCCTCGTCGATGTGTGATTGAGAAAGATTTTCACATATTCGAAGTACAAATATATCTGCGGGAAACATCTGATTTCAAGCATTGCACCTGGAGCAGCTTTTTTAAAATGTAAGCATTAAAAAAATATTTTTCAAGATATTAATGGATGATTTCATAAATATCAATAAATTTTAACCTTTAAAGAGTAATCTTGTAAAGTGCTCTAAAAGATACACCTATTGAAGTGCTAATGAGATCCGTATGCTGTAAGAGCTTGAAACATATTTCAGCTTTGTTCCATCTACGTTTAATCTGTCTCGTTCTCTCCCATGTCAAGTGCAGATAGAGTTTTTGGGTCGGGCCGGGGGAGGCTCTGGGAAGGGGACACCCTTCCTGATGATGAAATATTGTACACGTGGTCTGATTTTGAATGACAACGTTTTCTTTGGCCGTGCAAGCACCCACTTTCTTTATGCCGTTATAGCGAATTGAGGATTTACTCCATTTTACATAATGTAGAATCATTACAATGTATAACGTAGGAACGAACGTAACATATAATACAAAATGTATATGTTACGAACGTGCTTAAAGGTTTAGACCTATGTTAAGTTAAATAATTCAACGCTTTTATGATTAAACGCTTAGGGAGCGAAGATAGGGCAAAGGTCGTGTGGCTGATGGCCTTGGCCGGTTTGTTTATTAATTCGTGCCCGATATCAGACCACCGCCCGCCCTACCCCTAAAAGGCGGGAATAACACAGCCTTTAAATTTCAGGGCGACGCCAAATTAAATTGGATTTTTGATTTTTGACTACATCCGTTGCATTTGTCCTTTTTTAGTGGTTAGGTTTCTGTATTTGGACTCGTAAATGTAATCAAAAGTGAGTGGCATTCCTAATTTATGTTATAGTGATCCACTTTAATTTCCTCTGAGTGTATGGTTGCAGAAGATACTATTTATTTCCACTTCTTATTTTCACCTTCGAAAAAGGGAAATAGTGCCAACACGAAATTTGGACTTTAATAGCAAGATATTGAGTGCAAATTCTTATGAATGTATCGCAAGTCTTGTGACTAGTTGACGGATTTGTCGAGTGATTAAGTCGCCCCTTACCTCAAGAGGAGATTTATTGGTTCCGCTGTACGCAAAACTGTGGGTTGGTAAAAAATCTCTATCGAAAATTGAATAGAAAAGCCATTTCAGGAGCGGTTTCGACTGAATCTGTTAATACACTTTTTGCGACAATCTTCATTTTATTCAAGTAAAAGAACTCCTCGATGTGGAGCATGCATTATAAGATTTATTTCGTAACTCAATGATGTAAAATCAATCGATGGATGATAAAAACACAAATTAAAATCCGTGATGGGGACATGGTTGATTCATTTTTTTATTTTTAACTAATGTAAGTGTATGAACAAAAAGGTTGAATCTTACAGTAGACGAGACCTTAGTACAGGCTATTTATGAAACATAAAAGCCCCAAAAGGCATATCATATATCAAAAATACCGTTCATGCAATCTTCGGACATATCTGGCCGTTTATTGCGAAAAATCGTACGGTCCACAGTCGACATGCCTATATTCCCTTAATATGTTTGGGGATTAAACCCCACCGCCCACCGGGAGTTTTTATTTTCTATCTTCTTCTTTTATCCCCGTATGTAATGGAGGGGTTTTTATTGCGTCATAGGTATTTTTGTTTACACATAAATGCTTTTCAGATACTGCTAATTGCATTTAACCGTTAACCCTTATAATTAATAAATGATTATTCGTCTATTTTGAAATCTAAAATGAATTGGGTTATCGGACAGGAAATCGTTTAGATATATATTTCCTTGCAAAAATACAACATATTATATTTGTTGGTACTTTTATTTTAATAAGACGAGAGCTTATTTTTTTTAAATTACAGTTTTTCTAGTTTACATGAGCAAATCAGTGAAATACTTCTAAAGTAAGACTAAAAGTTCTTCCACATTAAAATTGGTAAATTTGTTTACTACTCCGCAAATTAACGGTAAATAAATAAAAATTAAGTTTAAAAGTCACCACAAATCAATTACTATAAAATCGCATAAATTCGTTACTTGATGTTACGAACATTACATATTTAATATTTTTTATTATAAAATAAATAAAGACAACATTATATATTTGCAAATACATATAATATTTACATCCAAACCTAAATGTAGACAGAATTCTTGGAATGTAGGCTACAGTTAATATTGACTTCGACAATGTCACCAAGGACGGGCCAGGTCAATCATGAAAAGTTAAGTATGGTATTGCATGACTGTTAGAAGGACATTACAGTAAGATAGACAAAGAACGTGGAAAACAATGGTTCATTTGTTTAAACTGACGAAAGACTTCTAACGTAATTTTTATTTTATAGTCTTGATTCTGTTATTCTACTTAATCTGGCTTAAAATAACTGTCTATGAGTCTTTTTTCCTTTAAAAACCCTCACAGATGGTAGACCATTCTTGTAGTTTTATGAAGAGGATAATTTAGAGCATTCTTGATTTCATCAGTCCACCTTAAAGGTGACATCTTGGATTTGCTGATCCAGGTTCAGCTAATGATTGTCAGCCTCGCGATATCCATACAGCCATTTTATCAATAGACCAACGTGGCGACACACCAGATACTACTGAACTACTTCATAGTTCACAACAGCCGTGATTTGTTGGGAGTTATTATTTGGGAGGTCAATGATCATAACTTTTGTCCGTCCAGCTTAATTCTAAGACCAAACATTCGTGTTCCACTTAAAGTTAAAATTATATTTCGTTTTGTTTATTCTCGTAGCGAATTCTGTTTTGTCATATACATACATATCCAATATTGCTGATTGTTAAGTTAAAGAACTATAGAATAGAATTATTATAGAACTTATTATAACAACACAACTGAAAAACGAGAACATTTTAAGTTTAACAGAAGTGGAATGTTATGAATCCTGAATTTGTAAATATAAATGGTCGGTTAAGAACTAAGCTGTGGAAGACCTGCCTGTGCTTATTTGCTATGTTATTCATACGTCGAAGGTAAAAACATGAGAACTTTAGCATGGCTGGATTTAAACTGTATGGTGCTTTCAAAGGGCCGTATCCCCTCCAACCGGGATTCGATGTTATGGTCATGTATGTCTTATCGTATAATGAGTTGCCTGTCTGTTCTTCATCTGTCGAAAGCAAACAAATGGGCATCACACCAATACGATTGTCAGTATGTTAAAGTAATTATGTATTATACGTCAAAAACGAATTATTGTTATTTATGCTCTGTTAGCAACTGACATCTCGTGCAACTAGTATTTCATATGAGCAGTTACAATAAATCCTTGATACCATTTCACAATCGGCCAATGAAATATTCACATTAATCGATCACCGTTCCAGAAGACGAAGTGTTCATTGTTAAAGCAATGTTTTTCTCACGTACAACCTTTCACTTACCTATTACCAAATCTACTGACAGAACTAATTTAGTAACATGTGACAGTTTTATACAATTTTAGATCTTATATAAACTACATAAAGGTTGTTATTTTATTAGCCTCGTACGGTCTCCATTCGAATTATTGTTATTGTCCATGCGTGGAAGTCATTTGTACGAATGTAGATTAGGGGTCATCATACCGTACTGTCAAGTTCTTTTTGAGTGTTAAAACAAGATTGCCACTTTCGCCATATTCGAGCTGTATTAGTTAAGGTATATTAAGTATCACCGCTTTGTAATTTTTCAATTTGGAAAGTTTAACCTTAATTATTTCTGATTGCCGCATCGTGTTAATCTGTGAGGGGATCGTTTCAGTTAAATGTTTATTATGAGCATATTAATATTATTTACGTAATGTTAACATACTAACGTTTGGCATCGTTGCGTCAAACGCGACATGTAATTGCATTCGTAATACGCATCGAATGTAATGTAGGATGGGTCATGGGAACCTACTTTCCATGACATTTTGTTGGTAAATTCTTGAGGCATCGTGCGTTATATGTGTAATTGGCAATAACTTTGGCAAAATGAATAAATTTTAAGTGATATTGGTGTATATTAAATAACAAGGTATTCAAGTGGCAGGTAAGTATAAGAGCACCCTCAGTCGAGACGCAGTAATGTACCTGGAGTCCGACATTAACAAATGATCGTTTTTATTTTGCCCGCGCCTGCGCACCGGATACACAGCGGTTCCTGTGAGAATGTTGAGCCCGATTTTTTTACCCTCAAAAAGCGGATGTCCTTCGTTCGACCGGTTATGAAAGGTGTCGAACATATGTCTGCTTTGTTCGAATTGAGTGTTTAAATAGATTGAGTATTGATTGAAATAAAATTATAAAATAATTGATCCCATTATAAGCCAAATTATTGATGGCAATGTGAAATTGAAAGCTTACTGCATAGAAGTCCTTTCCCTTCATGATCATTTCACTTGGAATATACACTTATTATTAAACTATTAAACTGGATAATAAAATATTCATTATTTGCTGTAAAAACGGTTAATTTGACAAACAGTATGTACCATTACGATATAATAGAACAGACATAAATTATTTTCATTTAATTATTGTTTACTTTTATAGTTAATTTTATAGTTATCATCATGTTTGCCCTTACCTTGCACCAATTTATCATTTACACTGTGTCATTTTGCATCTTTATACTGCAGTTTTAGCTGGATAATTTTGTTTAGCACCTGTCTGTTATTATAATCACCTGCCGATTCAAAACAAGAAGCTTTTGATATCTTCATTTTGTTCTTGTTAAGTACCTGTTATTGAGCATTGGCTAACCGCCCTAGTTTGCTACGGGTAGTAGAGCATATAATTTTATTACTCCGAGTGGCTTCGAACTTTACAAGTCTAAAATAAACACGTGGATAGAATATTGATACTATGGCTTATAAGAATCAGCCTTGTGGCTGATTCTTTGAAATGAAGATTCTTTGAAGTGAGATTGCGATAAGAGAGTTCAATCATATGAAGAGAGAAAATATTGTGGGGAGACCATTAATTCACAATTTCATGGCTGTAAGCTTATTACCCTGCTGAATATAAGGAAAATTGTAAATACATCTAGGACTTGAAGAGTTATAACAACACTAGTTGTTTATATCTAATCAATTATTACTTGATTATTTTGTCTGAAAGATTTCAAAAGGTACATATAATTTATATTGTCTGAGAAAAGCATATTTATCTGTCTAGTTCTAAGCCTGATGCGACAAATAGAGTAATAATAAAACAAGAGTGATCCATTGCATTTGTAGGGCAGTTTATTTTAGTGTAAAAATAGTTTGTTAAAAAACTCGTAGACAAAAGGTGTTCGGAGCACGTGTTGATGCAGATGGCGCGCTAACGACTGCCGAGTGTCGAGTGGCCACGATCGATTTGACGGCATATATCGATTTTGACCAACTGTAATACAAGTTAATTATAACGATCGCATTGTTATTAAAGATTCGTTGACTGTATGTTTTAAGTAATGGTAATGCAGACACATTGTCTTTAATTGCAAACCTTGCGTCTATTTAATATTATCATAAATATGAAATCCTTAAATTGAAAATAAATTAAGTTTTATTTCGTACTTTTTATTTTGTTTATCAAACCAATCATTAGGAAACAAAGAGTAGTAATTCGTGTAATTAAGACGGGATAACGAGAATGTATGACAATATATATACAATTCAATATTTACAGTGATTAAATATATGACATTGACGTAAATTATATTGAGCTACGACACAAATGTAGTGTATTTCTTACATGTTCACCGGTATACTCATAGTTACTTTCATAGTGAATTAAGTCTGTATTTAGAATTCATTCATTTTAATACTTACAGAGTGCTTTTAGCGCTTTCAGATCGTTTATCTTAAGCACATATGTAAGTCTTGTGACCCATATATGATTCAAAGTAAACACTGTAGGTAATTGGATATGGAACACTTGTCTTTGCTATTAACTGATTACTTACTATACATACAGTTTAGAATAGTATTTGAATATTCATGTTTAATATTGTTGTGATCTAAAAGTTAATTCATAATAGGCATCGTTTACATTGTTGTAGTGTTGTATTATAGATTTAAAAGTATAGTATATTTTGTACAATTAATATAATTTTTAATATTGCTTTAACTTTAATTATATTACAAATACTTGTGTATAACAAAGGTTCGTATAAATATACAGAGTGCCAGCATATCGCCCACTCATGAACACGGTCACAATGTATGAAGAAGGGTTTATAGATTTTTCCATAATAAACATTCTATATTACGATATCAAATCTATACGTATGGCAATTAACGCACGAATTTGGTTTTGTTGACATGAGGTCTGTGGGATACGTGACTTACGTCGCATAATCACTGAAATCTATTGCGGGAAAATGAACTCAATGCCCTTAATATAACTGATATCATTGTTTTGAAGGTAAAGTGTTGACATTGCTTGGAACCGATACGAAATTGCGCTGTTGATTTTCGAACCTCAATAAAACTTTAGGCTTAGCTAATATCACTAGAGTATATCACAAGCGTTTATTTCAACATTAAATACCACAAACAATATTACTATTGCATAAGCAACTATTACGAAAGACCCAAGCTCGCTTGTGCCGAAAAAAATATAAAAATTTATTCACCTATTTTGTGTTATACACAGTTTACTTTGCATCAGTACTTATTTGGTTGACATATAATAAAACCTTTACATGTACAATATAGGGGTGCGAAAGAACTTATTAGGCTACATTTTTGACAGTCATGAAAGATATTGATAGATAAAGGTATGAGATTATTAAATGTATTATTATTTTTAAATATAAACATTTGAGTATCGCTTTTTTAGATGCTCGAACTCGTTTCAGTTTCTTAAATCATATCGCCTTTAGTAAGAAGTAGTCGACAATATCATTGTATAACACATCACCCTTCATTTGCATGGAAATGAGATTTGGGAGCATCGAAGGAGGCATCCCTCCGTCTTAAGCCTCCTTTGCTTAATTACAGCTCCGACATACTGTTACATTATACCAGTATTTTTAGTATTGATGTATTGATTTGTCTACTAGCACAGTCTGAGTAAGTGGCCAGACTTAAACGTGATCGTCCACCGGTTATCGTCCCGCATGAAAATTGATGGAATACTATTGTTGCTTTACAAACTTTACTTCATTCATTTTATAATTCAGTACATGAAAAACTTTCGGCCTATTAAGTAAAACCATACCTTTGATTGGTTTTAAGAATACTTATTTAATTAAGGTTATTCGAAGAGACTTTTTTGACGATACGAGAAAATCGTCTCGGAAATACCAATAGCATCGGTAAATAAAAACGCTAATGTGACCTCATTATTGCCGCTTTTGTATCCATTTCGCTAATAAGCCACTCAAACGAAGCATTTTAATTACAAAGCGAGCCATTAGAGCTTCGTTGAACTTCATGTCCACAGTATTGACTTTTTATGTGAGCTTTCACATAATTAATAGCCTATGGGCATAAAGCTTTTAAGTTATCAAATCGGATCGCATCGAAACCATCCAATATAAATTTTCTATAAATGAAGTAAGTAAATAATTTTAAAGATATACGTACGTATTGCTTTCGGTAAAACATTCATTTATATATATGGATTTATGGATATACACACATTTTAACAATGACCAATGAAATAATTGAAAGTTAAATACAACTTAAAACAACATTGTTATTTGAAGAAGATTTCAATATCATAGAACATTGATTTCTTTTTTTCTAAGGTATTTTCAAATTGTAATATAATATCGAAAACAATTGAAATAACATGAGTGTAATGGCTCTAAAATAATCAAAATTACTTCCCAAGAGACAACAACAAGGGAAAGCGTTAAATTATTAGTATTGTTGCAGTCTCTAGGTTTTCTCACACATTTCATTGACCAACGTAAACAGCTTTTGTACAATAAATAATTGAATAGCTGTTTGGAGATTCATTTAAGTGATGGTTATTTAAGAATAATCCATATATTTTTACTAACCCATTTACTGCGATATAAAGACTTTGGTTTTTTATATAAAACAAAGGGCAGTCGGACAGCGGGCTCACGTGATTTTCAGTGTCTTCAAACATAAAATACGTAGTGTCTAAAATGAAATCGCTATATCTAAGAGATGAATTGTGTCAAAAGTTATTGCACAAACTAACCTTCTGACGTCACGTACGCAAATTAGCTACATCAGTATTACCAGGCACGTTGAAACCTAATCCATTTAGTATAATCAAGATTTGGCATAACTGATGGCCCAATGTCTTTAAGTTAAGCAAATTCAAATACTGTCAATCATCAATTTTAATGTGTGATAATTATATTTACTGAAATGTAATTTGAGTGTATATTGGAATAGACATGTATTGAAAAAAATATTGAAAAATCGACCTTGGTTAAGATTTAATTTATTCCTGATCTTCATCGTAGAGCGGTTTTAAGTTTTAAGTGAACTATTTGCTTACATGTTATTCCCACAAGGAACCGTATTAGCATTATAACATCTTGAGGGTTTAGATTATGTAGTATATTATGCATAAAGGTAAATGAAGCAATGAATAACTGATTCAGTTTCAGAATACAACATAAACTCAAAAATGCGGTACATGTTTACTTTGGATTGCAATACCATATTGTTACACAGATAATATTTGTTTACGCAGCACCCTGAATATATATTTTTATAAAACACTATTTGTTTGTTGCTTATAATAAAATTTAACTATGGTTCGATTTTCCGCAAAATAATTAGTTGCTTCTTAGTAGGTATATATAGTCATCTACGGCAAAAACAGTATAATTTACTCACTATATTATACTGACCAACTTGTTGGAGGGATTTTCGGGGTGACATTTACCTTTCCCATTTGTTAATATTCTGTGGATCTTTCGATTCATAATAATTTAAGAAACATCTAAATGCAAATGCAGAAGCAAAATTTGAGTGTATTCACCAAGTAAATGAGACTGCAAAGTGGACGTAGCATGAAACCGGTCTAGGACGATGTCCCTACATTCCCGCTTTTGCCAACGCGGTGCAATGATCTTCCTACCAACTTTCGGAATGGCTGCCAAGGAATAACTAGCTTTGATCCAAGATTTCTCAAGGTTTTGCAATTATATAGTTCCTCGCGTGCCTCTTCATCGATGATAATATCGTTATGACTTTCTTAATGAACATCAGCGTTCGGGCTTCCTGATCAATGATCTATATTATGTGTGAATATCTCGATTTTATCATTTATAATCTGTATTAAATGTTGTTAGTTGTGTAAACTCAGTTTTTACCGTAAGGATATTGTTTTAAAAATAGAATCTTACTTTAACTTACTGTATTCCGTTCGACAACTTCTTTTAAAATTATTCTCTAAGTCACTGTTTGATCTCTTTGTATTTGTTACAAAACTTGAAAGTCCAGAATCTAGAAGCATCCAACAGGGATAGAAAATTTTAAATACCACTGGTTCGAAAAAGACAACATTTTCCACTTTCCACTTCACAAGGGAACTAGAAAATATGACAGAAGTGCTGAATTCAAATCTATTACAGGTATATACCTCTCATTTTAGAATGTATGTTGTTCTGGACTTGTAATTTTCAGTTTGAACTATAACGGGCATTACATTTTTATTTGGTGATAGAGAGGGATGCAAATAAGAAAATAGTTCGAGTGTAAACGAGATAGAGTCATCAAACATTTATATTCCGGATGCGTTTAAGTTTCAGGCATCGGTCGCCGTGAAACTCGTAAATGGGAAAAAGCAACAGCGTCGAATTCAACCGCCTTTAGTGAAGGGAAACAACGGTTTATTTTTCGGAGTTTTGTGGATATTTTAGGCTGGTAATTATATGTTTCTAAAGGAACACCTTTAATAGTTACTTCCTGTCGATTTTTCGGCCCGTGATGCTACTAATTTCTATTAAGTTCAAAGCAAGCCTATTAAATCCTTAACTTAACTTTGCTAAATCATTTTTAATATGTTAAAATGAGATAGACTAGTGCGTTAATACGTGTACATAGGTTAATTTAGGTTTTCTCGAAATTATACTCACTCGTTACGAGACTGAAAGAACATTTTTAGGTATGTAATAAAAACTACTAAATTTAAACGAAGGTGGCGTGAATCGATAATACATTTATGAAATGCGTGAAGTTGACACTAAGTCCAATTGATTGAGTCGCCACTCGCTGTTAAGTTAATTAAAAAATCAGAACGCGTACAATAAAGTGTGGAAGTAAGAAATGTATTAAGTTCTTGCTATGTTTATAATAAATGATAAATAAATACTGCACCTACATACCAATAAACTATACTACTAATCAAATCTCCTTTGTCGTTATTTGATCTGATATTGATCTGATATTATATCGATATTTAATTTAAAAAAGTATCAATATATGTATATGTTATAATATATATAATAAACACAAAGTGGTATAAAAAACACACCTGTGGTACTGACAAACAGGTGGATATCATCTACAGGATCCAAACACCAATGCTTGCTATTTCATCCTGTCAGGGATGAGCAAACTGTTTTCGAAAGGTCAAATCCTTTCGAAGACATATTGATAAGATTCTACATTTTCATTTTCTCAATTCTATCATTCTATCAATTGATGTAATAGAATGTATGTATTTTTAGCTATCGTGATAAACATAAATTTAATAAATTTGTTTAATCAGAGGTTAAATTATAAAGTGTTCAAAACATGAAGTCATCATTTACCAGCTCTATCAATGCGTAATTATAACGTGCACTTATTAAGTCACTACCATAATTTATGTAGCTATCAATAAATCATGAATACAATAGCAATTAATCGACTCACTGATATAATTGCTGGTTCGCTTTTATTGTTTGTGTTATTAAGAGTGACAAAGGTATGTGAGTGATTAAATTATGAGTGTCAAGTGCGCGGACAAAAAATAAACGATACCGATGCGTTGTTTTGCGATGTTGTTAAGATGTTTATGATTGTAACAGATATCTGCATAGGTGTTTCAACATTTCTTATACAAGATTTAAATAAAAAACTTATTCTAAATACGAAATAATATATAGTATGGCTTTCTCGATACTCATAATCTGCGTCACCTCCCTATCCACTCGTCATCAGGGCACGAAGCATGTTGATATTTTTGTTCGTAGATTTCACTCCGTAAAACCTTTGCCGTTTATTTTTATACATTTCGGTTGGCACTGGATCTTTTTTATTCACGAACTCTTCAATGCCGCATCATCGCACTGTACCTTGATTATTTCAAACGAAAAGTTTTATTCGGCGTTAATGTTATGCTTTTTGTAGGGTTTGATACTTCATGTACGCGGTGCGGTTTAACGTAAAATACATAAATAGGAGCTTCGGTTTGAGTACCATGCACTACTGTATACAAACTAAATCAGTGTATTAAGTACTTCAATGTTTCATCAAACACCTTTACCTCTTTCTGTCAAATTGTGTTTATTAAAATGTGACAGGGTAATATTTAATTGATTTCGTCTTCATTAATATCCAGTAGGGCTAACATACACAACACATTATACAAGAATATCCTATACATTTGGCTATGTTGGCATATGTTTAATAAGCTATTTCGATACTTTTGAGAATTCATGTAATACATTCAAAGCTTGGGACGGATGTATTTTTGTGTCCGTGTATTTCTTTAACCTTCTTTGCGAGACGAATTTCATTTTCGTTCCAGCCTCCGCTTTCGTCATGATATTTATCTCCACAGTAGGAGTGTTAATTGTAGAAAAATTATATATAATTATATATAATAATTATATATAATTATAAACTGGCACGTCTCTGTGTGCAGTGTTTTAAGATATATGGATTATTAATTAAATTCTTTAAAGCCTCATTGGCACACGTTTTAGTTAATGCGGAAGTGTCAAACAATACAAAAGCGTTTCATCATCGATTCTTACCCAAGTAGTTACATAAAATGATGCACTGATTTCGTCAACGCAACAAGCGGCATATAATTGTTATGTAAAGTGAAAGCTCTTTAGAATAACGAGAGAAATACGGTTGTGTAATGTATGTCTCGGTATCCTATATTTCTTAAATCTATTCTAGTATGGACAAGTTATTCGAATGTGTGAACGAGACTAGGCGGTAATGCTGTATGTTTAGGAAATGTAAGTTTCTAAAGTTATGGTGGTAAAATCAGACTATATTGCTCCCTTACATTTTTATATGTATACAACCTACCCTAGGTTGTCTTAGTAATAAATATCATTTTATCGTACTAATATTATGAAGGCATATTTTGACGTTTAAGTTTTACGTTTGTTTCACGTGCAAACTTAACAAACGAAAAGCTTACACGATTTGTATAATTATATACAAATCTTACAAAAATACAATCAATCGTATACAATGCATTAGGATACAATGCAAAGGATCTCTTACTTAACGCATGTGAAACCTTAGGGAAAAGCTAGTAGGTACAAATTATCAATAAACAAATGAAGAATATTAATGCATAAACAATAATATGTATATGATCATGTATGATGCAATAGTCATACCTAGTTATCGTAAGCGAAATTCTCGCAGTAGTTTCACGTATCTATGTTATATCGAAAGCGGCGAGATTTGAGATAAGGGCTAGAATGTCGTGCGCATAGTCGCAGCCTAACCGACCCCTGCAAGACCCTCATATTATACTGAACATAATGTATGATTATGTATATATATCAATACTTCATATTATAAGCATAGCGGTCATGAAAGAGTTAATTAATACATTGCCAACGAAGCTCATAATAAAATCAGTCAACTAATTTCCTTTTTAATAACAACACACTTATCTTAAGAAAATCTAATCATATTTAATTGTCTCTCTTCGAGGACATGATCTCTTTTAAGTTAATCTTAACGGAAATCAACTGAACGTAGCCTCAAATATTCAAGTATAACAGAAGATAAAACAGTATCCGGGCATTGTGAGTCAGATGTCGCGTAAGGCAGTCCATACGAGATAATTTCACCTGACCTCTGCCGGTTCATTGACTGCGGCCTGTATAGTGCTATACGCATGTCTAGCTAGAGCTACAATCAAATCATAGGCTTAAGCGGTTACCAAGTGTAAATAAAAATCCTCTTATCAACAAAGTATGTATCACCTGGAATGAGTATGTTTTATCATCCTGCAAATTAGTTCACAAACTAACATTTTACTTATTGAGGCCTATTAATATTAATACTTCAACATATTGTAAATCCGTGATTAATAATTAGACAGAAACCAATATTTTCTTGTTCTTGCTAATTAATAAATACACAAACAAGTTGTAACACATCAATTATATTGGAATTATATAATTGACAATAAATCAACAAATTGACAATATACATATTGTCATCTAGTCGCTTATAGCTTGCGACAAACCAGAACTAACCGTGAGCCTTCTGTGTATAAAGTGTTTCGATGTTTATAGGAGATACAGAAACAACGAGAAAATTTATCTGGGTGCGTGGGTGTGACCAACGTTAATATAAGGCCGGCGCTTATGGAATATCAATGGGGCCACCAATGACAGCCTCTGACTCATGACTAATCTAGATATCATAAGATTACACGTACGAAGGTCTATTTCCAAAGCATTAATTCATACTTTAAATTAAGCAATGATCGACAATTAATGCTCGCAAAAGCCAAAACCAAAGCTCACAAATGCCTTGACATCTTGATCTTGTAACCTTTTCTATCAAATCCAAAAGTGCTTAAGACTTCTGTTTAAACAGCAATTTTGGTCATTTGTAGCTATTCAGCGTTTATTCAGGTTTTAGCGTCGTGTGTAGGTTTTTTGGTTGAGTAAGTAAATGTTTTGATTCCACGCATATTTTTTGTTAATTATTAATAAAGTTTTCTTGTGCTAGTGAGGACATTGCTATGCAGACAACTGAAAGTACCTCTCCACATAAGTTAGGACCTTGCCTACTGCAAACCGGATAGAGCCTAACTGCCTACCTTCAGTGAAACAGAGCTAGAAGACCACAGATATAGAAAACTTAGAGAAACACTGAAGATTATTATGTTGATCCTGTAGCCACATATGTATCTAACAAAATTTATTATATTTAATTATAATTTACAAAAAAAAAAAAGATATACTGTATATATTGTAAATATAAGTAGTAATACAATAGCTTTGTTCATATAGGAACGTTATTCCCGGAATTATACTGTTGATTGCTTTCTGTCATCTTGTGTTCACACATTGATGGGAAAATAGAGAAGTCTTTACTATGTATTTTTTACTAATATAAAGCTTTTTATTTAGTTAAATGACACAAGATTTGAACGAAATAATTATTCTTATATTCGATATTAAACAAAACTCCAGGAAAGCTTCATTGTTCCACATACAATCATACTAAAATAAAGAAAATTTTTGTCATATTTTTACTAAAAAAATTTGCCTTGCCTTTCTGTTGGAAACAGCTAGTGAAACTATATGTGTAAGAGTGAAAATAATTTAAATCTAATCGGCTACATCTCAATTTACACGCGATGAATATTGATGACTTCATGTTTTTTTCTATCTATTCCCTTCTTAGGTCTTTGGTATCATTTGTGTTTGTGTCCCTACACTGAGTTTACGAGCGATGTCCTATCTTACACTCCGTAGTCCGCGCTCCAAGATTCAAGATTCTGAATGCAGCTCTGTCTTTACTTATCTCTGTTGATCATAAAGCTTCTTTGTTTTAAATTACTAAGCAGAGCTACACCTACACCTTACATCACATCTCTGGTGCTACACCTACTATTGATTAATAGCCATATCTCTTAAACAAATTTATCAGATTAAAAAAAACATTAAGAAACAAGTATCTCAAATATTAATAGATTTGTGATTTAATTTTTTCTTAATTCTTAAAACAAACGTACGTCGTAAAAGCGAAGATCAAACCATATATTTATTCATTTTACTTGTCTGACTTTAAAAAACCCGAAGGATGAGAACAATTCTAAATGATTTAACTAAATGATTTCACTAAATGAATGCTCTAGTTTTCATAATACAATTTTAAAATAAATTAAATACATACCATAGTCGAACTAAAACAAACATGAAAGTCTAATCAAAAGAGCCGGCAATATCTTCTTTATATATTTAAATAACCTAAAGTCGTTAATTAACATTATTACACAACTCCTTACCTTTGACATCAAATTACTATAAACTGCTACAATGTATGCGCGCCAGAATGACAAATTAATTTATAGATATCTTATAAAGACATTAGTTATTCAAATATAATTTATTGCGACGGTTTCTTGGCATATTGTACAAATTAAATAGAATCATAGATTAAGACAGGTTCGTTAAACTGCGGGTGGTCTAATAAAATTGTAAATAAAGTTAGGCGTTATCAAGAAAATAGTATAAATTTAGCATAATTAGCGTTGGTTTTGAGTTAACTAAGAACAATGTATATATACTGTTGAGTAAACATGTTAATATAACTTTACTTAGTATATTCGTTCTGCAATCGAAGTATTATATTATTACCGTATAGTTTTTGATGTACCTTCTATGCCTACCATATTGAGCAACAATGTTCAAAATGTAATTTTCGTAACTGGAAATACATCAAGCCCTCTTCGACTGTCTTAATAGATTTATCCTTGTAATTACAAAAGCTCCCTCCGTATAAATTTAGCCGCGGCTTGTTTATTTTTATGGTTTAAACGTTAAGCGGCACATAGTTTATCTTTTTATCTCCTTATAATATCAACAATCATAATACGGTATGACAAGTTGTTAGAAGTTAACACTTTAACGCGATTCAAGCGATAGTTATCCGATGTGATTTAATCTCGTTAATTCGTATGTTCAAACCTGTTGAGATCCGGATATAAGCTAATTAACTGTTCATTCCATGTTTGTTTAAGTATATGAAGTATTTATATAAAACGGCTTTAATAGATGTCCAATTTATCATTTGGTAGTGACACATATCCTGTTAAAATTACAATAGCGAAATTAATGTGCATTTTATAATGAACGATTAATAAAGTGAAAACATGCAGGAGATATAATTAACAGCGACACGTTTTATTTTAATAGGATTAACAGGTTAATAATTCATAAGTTGACAGCATGAGTATAATTTGAGAGGCTGTTTGTTATCAAGCGTACTTGCGCAGTGCAAACGGCGCGCGTGCCGGCAACATTTGTCCTCACCAACGTACGCGAACCACATCCACTGACGACTACGTATATCTGCGCGATTTACATTACCACTTTACAATTTTATTAAGCTATTAACACATACGATCATTACAATTATAATACAATAAACAACCCTTATGCCACTATTTTTTAAATTTAATTACCCCCAAAAAGCATAGCCAGATAACGCCTCATTAAGCACCTCAATTAGAGAGTTGTTAATTACGGATTCATTAAGGAGCGACCTCTACATTTAGTCGCATTGGAAATACGTTAACAATTCAAACAGATAAGATACGGGACGGTGTAAGGTGAACAAGAATCCGGATCGCCGCACCGTTTGACGCCGTCCACAACTAATTGCCCGATAAGTCGTCGATTCGCGTCTCATTTTAATAAGGTGCGCTGTGTGCATGTAAGTGTGGATGCTGATGGAATGCCACGGTCATGTGCACATGTGTGAGTGGGCTGTGCTTGTGTGCGGATGACGTCTGCCGCACGCTTCACTGACCACTTTAGTTTGAACCGCTCCTCTGCCTCCCCCGCTTAGGAAGCCGGAGCAGAACAGGAGTGAGAGATGCTTTTCTGCAGGTCTTATGTTTTTAGTCAGGTTATACTGTAACTACGTGAACGCTGTTACCACGCGAACCGAATGTACTTGTACGATATGTTGTTTGTGTGTAACCTCGTTTCGGACACACTAAGACATGTGGCATTGTGGGCATAAACACGCAGTAAATCGCCAATATAATTATCCTAATGAGTATCCACTTGCGTTGTCTATTTGGCTTAATTGAAAATAGTTTTTTTTTACATAAATTTGGTGGTACTAATGTTTTTTATCTTAAATAAACCTAATCCAAAAGGTGATTTAAATATATATTTATGCGACAATTGTAAATTCGTAAACACGAACTATGTCGTTCATGTTAAATAAACATAGTATCGTTAATTTGTTCAGATAAATCAGAACATCTAAAGATGTCGTCTCATTAACATATATATATATTTTATCCAACTGGTTTAACCAATTCTTATTCTAACAACTAATGACTAGTAACTAATGACCAAAAAGGTCAGTTCCGCTAGAACAATATATGTCTCTACTATCAACATACCGTATACGGTAGCTTTCCCACGGTCAGTCGGCGGTGTGCATCGCTTCCCAACGGCCGACTCGTGCGGTGGTCTCACTATACCATACGATACTGGAATCCAAAGTGAAACACTTTATTGCCTTATTTACGCAGCTTGCATTTATATTTATTATTTCGTAATAAAACAGGACCAACGATTTCCAGCGAGAAATACCATGCAATGAAAACCAGAGCACAATTATCTCGACAATTTATAAAGGATCTTTGGCCTAGATCCAAACGCTCGAGACCGCAATTTTACCCTTTATGAAACAAATAAGCCATTTCATCAATATAAAAATAAAATTAATTTGAAGAGGGGACGACTCATCCCGTGGTTTATTTTAAGCGTCACCTTACGCGTCGACAATTATTCGGGAATTTCGAAAGATCACCCTGGAACAGCGGTCGTTGGCTCTCTTGAGTCATTCTTTTGTTTTAGTTAGATCACTCTTTTGATAAGTGGAGGATAAAGTAAATCTTTTGTAATCAACACACCTGCGCGTTATTTGCCTGTTGCTTCGCGATCACTCGATAAAGACTACGAACATTGTGGTCTGTCATTGCCGCTCCGGTTATTAGGCTACAATTCTTCAAAGTCAAAAGGATAAAGATGGAAGGTCGTTTAAAGATCGATTTGTAATAATATTAGAAGTGATTCAAATATTCGACACGTAATACCAAACTGGCGCAAGTCGTACCTACGCCACGAGTAATTTGGATGTTGCTAATTATAGGTGCTATTGCGGTTAAAATAAGATCCTCCCAACTTCTCAGAAACGAGGCCGGCAGCTTTATTAATATTTATCCGATACAGCGAACGTTCAGTCCCAAGCTAACTGACGCAGTCAAAGAAAACATGCCGGCCAGAAATAAAGTCGTAAAGTACCGGAACGATTATAATCGATGTTCTCGCTCTGAATATCGACTTTATAATGTTTGTAAAGTATCGACGAATAGCGGTTGAAAATTATTTTTCATAGTATTTATATTATTTTATTTATGCTACTGAAATTTACACGATGAACATTCATCATTCATAGTTTTTCTTTTCTTTATATATAAAGTAGGGGTCAAACGATCAGAAGGCTCTCCTCTTCTCTTATCTTATCTTAAATAATTTCACCATGAACCCTTACAATGCTGGAGATGAAGCGACTGAAATGTATAATTTAATGAAAATATTTGTTAAAATATATCAATTAAACTAAAAAAAAAGAATAAATCATTTGATGCCTTCCTCTACCAGGTGTGTGTAACGTGATATCTGTAGCCATCTTCTCAGGTATGCCAAATTTCGCTCGCATCTTTAACTTTGGTTCTTTATTGTCACCCCGACCTTTCCGTAGACCTATGATAATTATTCTTCTTAAATCCGTTGGTTAGACTTAAATTTTGTGCTCCATATAGTTGGCTGTTCAACAAAGTTACCTGGTAACAATACAAAATTTAAATTTAGTAAATGTAACCAAAAATTAAAAACAAATTCTTTTCTGTGTTTTTTTCCATATCATTGACTGCGTTTCTTTTCATTTTTCTCCTTAAATCTCACGTAGCTATCAAAACTATTCAAATTTTAAGGTCTATTTACTTCCTAACTCAACTAGATATGTCAGAAATTTAAAAGAAAGCAACGAAAATTTAAACAACGCAAATCCACATTCCTTTAAATACTCATCAAATAATATAAAATCAAAAAGAAATAAGTACCATAGACAACAGTCTAGATAGGGAGCAGTTTTATAAAATAGCGTTTATTAGAACATTGCCTGTCTGTAGAGTGTGGAGGATAGCAACCCCAGCTTTTAGTAAAGATTAGGTGAAGGTAAAATATATATTTCTTTGAAACTCTCGTGACACTTCAATATGCTATTCACACATCAGAATAATACTTACAATTTGAATATATATCTTATATCTTGTGGAATATCCCAGTACAGAATAAAATGGCACGTTATGCAAAACATGTAATCATATAACATTAAAAGTAATACTTGACACAAAACAAGATTATTTATAATTATTATATCAATTATATAAATAAATTTCTAACAAAGTAACCTTCAATAGTGAACGAAGCAAGGACCTAGAATATACTTTTGAATGAATATATCAAGCATTGGTAACTCCTGCAATATATTATCTATAGGTATCATTTTTTTAATATAATATTGAATGTCACTTTTATTATTAATAATAATGATAAAGCTTTCATATTTACTCTAAATTACATATTTACATATATTATTTTTAGTTGGGGTAAATAGTGTAAAAATTTGCTTAAATTAGGTTAGTAGTGTTAATTGCTTTTAGAGTAAATCCCTTCTTGTGTGAAAGCCTCCTCCGTTTCTTTCTAGATGTGTCTGTCCCTTGTGCGTTCCATCCACGATTTACCAGCTATATCTACGATGTTGTCTGTCCACCTTCGTCGCGGTCTACCTACGTTTCTTTTTTATAATCGGGGTCCCTGCCATTTTGACATACGTACGGTCCATCGTTGGTCTGTTCATCTGCCAATGTCCCTGCTTTTCTATAGTTAGGATACAGTTATGATGATTTTTATATGTAGTTTTAGTTAAGATCATGTGTACGTGATCAAGTTACTAATTAAAAATCAATTTAAAAGGTAGATCTTCCGTTATAAGTGATATATGTATGAGTACATATCTTATGAACAGCAACAGCAAATTGATTTAAATATTTCTGCTAGAAATTACTGTAACACAACCGTATGGATTTAATGAAGGTATACAATTACTTTGGCTCGATTTTATTTCTATAGAATTCGATAAAAAGGCATACAAAACTTGAGAAGTTTTGACGTAAAATTAGCATTAAATTGTAATGATTGCGATATTAAAGTATTAATAATTCCATTTTTGATTTGTAGCCGTCGGCTTCCTCAGAAGCCTTACATGCACGCATATCTCACCAAAGATATTTACCAAATGACAGCGACGCCTTCAGGCAAATTCATACCAATCACTCGCATTTTTTAAATCTTTCATGAAGAATTTCGCATGTATGTTAATTTTTAATAGCGGTTATTTGGAAATCATTTACTTATAAATTCATTTCTTCTTTTTTCTGAATTTTAACATAGAACATAATTTGTTAAGTAAATTATATCTATAGTATTAAAATAATAACTTCTTATATAAGTAAGCAAGACTATATCCATAAGTAGTGTTTATTTTAATATTTAATAAAACTGTATTGGACAGTCAAAATTTGGATGAACAACAGCAACACAGTATAGTTAGAAAATTCACCATAGATCAATTAGAAAACTGAACTCTTCTACCACCCTAGCCTTCTTTTTTTGTATGGTAATCTTATCGGCCATTTCATTTCATAGCTGAGTTGCACCGTTTTAAGATAAACGATTATTAATAAATGATTTGAATTTTTCCTAACAGCCGGATAATACTGCTGGAGCATACGCCAATGTACCAAGATTTTCCAAACCTTGCATTGGCCAATCGATATAGCGAGAAGGAGTAAATATAACGTGATCGATGATCGAGTATTGTATTATAATATTCAGGTTTGCGGCTGTCCGATTGTGGACGCTGGCCACTCGCCAATACTCCGCTTTCAAATTGATTTTGCCGCGTTTGTACTAAAAACTCTTTACTCCCGCTGCGTATATTAGGCACGTAAATTAATTTTCCTATATACAACACATTTCAATTATAATTGTCATCATTTTGTAGGACCACGAACGTGTTTATACACGCGTTGTGTTTCCGAAGAACAATTATTTTAGTTTGATACAGAAGCATGAACATATCTTGAATAAATTTTTGTGATAAATATTTGTGTTATTGGACATCATATGACATCTATGAATGATATAAGCTTATATAAGTAACATATCAAAAAACTTTTACTGGTTTTCCATAAAAGTCCAATCAGTACCTGATTTAAAGTATAACACTTGGATTTAAGAATTGACAACAGAGCTTTTTATATTTTTTGTTCTATTTAAGAATATAATTATAGGAACTGTAACCTTCCACAATATGACATTTGTTATACATTAAATATATATTGGTAGTATATAAATAATACATTTGCCTGTTAAACAAACAGTAAAACATCAACGTAAATTAAATCTCCTAGGTATCTCGTGTCTTTAATAGCGGGTTTCATACTAAAATGATATAAAATTACTGTATACACGTTATAGCCAAGAAAACCAGTTATCATCCAGTGCTTGCGCCCTAGTGCCAACAGATGTACGATAATAGCTGATTTGCTAAGCGACAACTGTAGTGCTTAAAAGTTATGTTGCTTCTATCTGGGAGGAACGTAACTTAAGGAAGATGTGTCTGGCTGTACGCCAATGATCTTAAATTGTATGCGTTTCTCAATAAGCATCATGGAAGAAGACAGCGCTTAGGTGTAAGACCCCCCCCTTATAGGACACAAGGCTGACACATTTCTTCGTTTCATTTATATTTTAGTCAGGTGAGATTGCCGTATAAATAGACAAGATAAAATAATATTTCTAGGAATCCAACCCAGCAACAAAGACAAATTTTCTTGTAATATGTGTTGTGGCTTTGAGGTCAAAGAAAATATACCCAAAAATGGAATTCACGAAGGATATTATTTCTCTTGACGTTTTTCTGTTTCAGGTTCTGTACTAAAAACTGTTTTATAACTGTTTTGATTTGCCAGACACTATAGTTCAGATACTAGAGGTCACGTTTTAAAAGATCATGTACATATTTTTATGATTTATACGTTCAAGGTATGTATTGGTGTTTTCAGAGTGTACCAAGCTTATTTCTCCTGGCTGTCTGCCAACCGTCTCCGCTCGAAATTGCTTTTACTGTACTCCAATGATATCATGGATACCCTATGCATATGTCGAAATAACTTACAAACATCAATTACGCAGAAAATTAAATTATTTCGAGTTAACGTTATGATAGATACGTGGCGCCCGTGCGATTTGGCTCGTTTTAGATCCTTTGTGCTAATGTAAACTGAATTATGAAATAGTAAGACAGCAATATTCAGTCAGGCATGAGATAACGTATACACTCTGTTAGTAAAAATATCTAATTGGAAAAGCATAGCGACTCAAAATATTGTTCTTAATTAGGTAGCGCAGCAGTGTGCCCACGGTGCAAAGATTGCTCATACGGAGCTGAAACTTAATAATTGACACATTACATGACATTAAAATCGCATATGCTTCAGGCTCCAAAGGTCTTGGCCTCTGAATAAATGTAATTTTTAAGTTTACCATTTTAAAATTTACACTTCCTAAGCAGAGAGATAAAATATACATAATGATAAATCTCATATAATTTCTGAAAAAATAAAATATCTACGACAGGAAAATCAAAGATGTGAAAACATTAACTATTAAACTCACGAAAACGCTACCAATAATCACACTAAAATCGTGAGTTCTTGGAATTATTTGTCGTTATAACATGCCAAGTTATCGTCTTAAAATTTTTCCGTTGCTACTCCCATTCACTGCAGAGTATAATTCGGTGCCAAGCCAGGGTTTTTCTCGTTTTAGCTAAAAATCCATACTGCAGATAAATCCATGTTAATGCATCTCATTTATATGTCATAAATAAATAATTTAAATATTGTAATAGAGTTAAGCAAGTTAATTTTCATTTGTAAAACATTGTTTTTACTAATAACTGGCTGCTATTGACTCTCCTCACTCTTTACTTATTACTCACTCCAACCTAATTGACGTCATTTAAGAATGAAACCCAAGCAATACTGATTTAGCGTACAATTATATTAGCTTTAAACATACATTAGATGACGTGGTACAATAAAAATTAATAAATAATAAACTTCTTTATTTAATACATTACAGCAAAATTCCAAAAGAGTTGCTTCAGTAAAAGAGTCAAAGAAAGGGATATCGTATATACTAATCATTAATAAAATAATTATATATTCAGCGTACAATTGTAAATCGATGTTGCGTGGAATTAAAAGAAACGTATTTATATTTTTAAATAATCAATCTAAAAAATCTGCCTACAGCACTGATCTGCTACTTGCATGTTATACATAAATAACCTAAAAAGTCAAAATATTATAACAACTTAAGTGAAACAAAAGAATCGAAAAAAGTATCAAGGCTGAACTTTCCGAAATTCATCACGATGATGCAATAATGAATCTCGAATCTTGTTTTACCCTAACATAAAACCAAACGCGTCTGGATCATTACCGACCCCAATCTGATGATCCATCATCCTTCTTTTTCGCTTTAATCAAATTATAGGTTAAACTGTATTATAATATTTCAATACACCTCGATCGTGGAATGTTACCTTTTTGTTATTCGAATTCGTATCTTGGTATAATTTAAACGGTCTAGACGGGCCAAAATCGCTCCGGAGTTTTCTTTTTAAAGCAATCAAAGAATTAAAAAGCTCTTTTTTTATTAAAAGCTCCTTCAAATCTTCTTTTAATGTCATATACATGAATATACAAAATATTTAAATAATAGAGATACCATTTTGAGACTTGACTTTTGAATTCAATATCATAAACGAAACAAGGACAAAGTTTTGATGGCATTTTCATCTCCCCACACAGACGTGATAGAGCAAATATATGAATAATACACAAACCCTGATCACAACATCCAAAAAAGACTTCAATCGGTAACAAAGCAGAGTTCAGATTTTTACAGCTCACTGAAATTTTTTCGGATTCCTGAGGTAAAAGAGCTCCAAGCAATTGAAATTCAACTGTATTACCGGGCGATAAAGATAAAATATGGGGTGACTTCCTGAATGTAAAAGCCTTTTCGAAGTAGGCGTGATCTCCCATCCTTTTCAGATTCAATGGTATCGGAAAGAGAGCCACGAAGGGTGAAACTCAAACCCCAATGTGCTGGGAGGCAAAAGATTAACCTAGTTTTGTTATTTGTCCACTGTCAGTTGAGTACTATTCACAATGCGGCCACAGTCTATCCCGTCAGAGCCTTCGCTCGTTTAACGTAATTGTAAATGATTAATGCGTTTGTACGTCTCGTAATAGCAATAAGAGGTTGGGACCGCTGCTCTCTTTTTGATTTATGATTCATTGGGAACAGATCAAGTACAATCAAATATTTCAGGTATTGAGAACGTATGAAACTAGATGCTAGCTTTTTAAATATGACGTTCACTGTCTCACATTATAAATTAATTGTATGCATTTGCCTCGAAAGTTCATAAAGCATAATGTTAGTTACATGTTTAAAGGGAGGATGTGATCAGAAGGCTTCAAATGTACCTCTTGATAAATATAGTGGAGGAAATGTAAATTAGACGACTGTCGCGTCTGTAGGGACACAAGTATTTGTCTCTTGAAGCTAAGGGGCGGCCGAAGCAAAAAGCCTAACAGGGGTGTTAGTACAAGTACATTTATAAATAAAATATATGACGCTAATATACGAGCATTGTCTAGACTTCACGTGTGTAACTTTTATGGGTTTATGGTGACGTTTTTACGATATAAGTTTTAAGAAATTAAACAACATTTGTTTTCAAGAGATTTCAATAGATTTCCTTGTTTTTTTCAACTAAAATTTCTAGTTTTTGAAATATATTTAAAAATTACAAAGACACCCACCCCAAATATACCCTACTTATACTTAATAAAAAGTAAAAAACCAGTAGTTAAATTCAGCGTACTGTTAATGGCTCGGGTCCCACGACTTAACCCGTCTGCGATTTTAAAAATCAGGTGGGGGTGTTACCCCCAGAAGGGTTGCGAACGAGGGGACAAAACAGAAGAAAACTGTTATTAAAACGCTCGACATTACAGACTAGATATTTTTGGTTTTAAGCACCGTTTAACGGTACTTAGATACGTCTTGATTAATTTTTTTCGCATCTGGTAGTTTTTAATCTGGTAATGTTTGACTTTGATAGTTTACGGACCCATATTTATTTAAGAAAATTTCATATTATTTAATTTATGGTTTCAGAACGTGTGATGAGAAGAAAACGTCGACTCTAAAATTTTTTTTATTTTCTTATAAAATGTACTTAACGGGACACTTTACTTTGCATACATAAAAACATATTTCATCACTAGGTTATTTTAATCTATATCTATTAAAAAATGTTATCACAACATAAGGGATAAAAATATTCTTTTAATGAAATATTATAAAAATAATTAAATTATTGTGGAGAATGAGGAGAGCTAAGAGGCTAATAAGGAGATTTTTCTGTGTAACTTTTATACTCTATAACTTTTTATAACTCGTAGGCAAGCATGAAAATATATAGTATCCTCATGGTGTCTTCCTTTAAGATTCAGCTGAGCAATTAAGGTACGAACCCGAGTTCGTTTAATGACTTGAAAGCGAAGTGCGAAACAAATGCTAGCGCTAATATCCCCGGCCAATACGCTGGCGTAATTTAATCCCGGCTCGGCGGGGCATCAGGAAAATCTATAAATCTGCCGCCATTAGACCGAAGGACTCCCCAGGACTCTTATTTACTTCGGGCACAAATTCAGATGACAATGTTTTAGGGGAAGGAGCTGTGTAACTGCCCGTGTTGTAGGGCTGTCTACTTATTAAAAATTATACTGTAAAGTTTAATTTTATTATGCGTTAAAATAATAAAATATTTACAATAACAGCAGAAAGTTGGTGTACATTTTTAAGCATAGTACGTGTACATTTAATAGTTGATGGTTTTCAAAAATAAAAGGATCTTTTTTATTTCTTTCATTGTAAGAAAGTTCTCAGCAGCTTCACTGCAGGTACTGATGACAGAAATAAGAAAAAAGGACGTATAATTAATGCACCCATATTTAAATAGTATAATCAAACAAACTACTATAGAATAATCTTAGCCCGTATAAATTATTTAATATCATCAAGAGGAGCAAGCTTTACAAAAACTTATCTTCATCTGATCATCAGTATAATCATTTTTAAATTAAGTATGTACTTATATACTAAATTTAAAATACATAAACCAACAACAATTAATTAAACATTGTTAACAACCTAACTCACATACATTAATTATATAACACGCTATAATAGCACGCAGTTTATTAGATTATTGTGTTTGTCAACCCTAAAGAATTCTCCTCACCCCCGTCAATTACCAACCCTGACCGAGGCGAGACTTATTGACGGACTTCGCTGAGATCTCTTTGTCTCGCCATACGAGTCATTGCACAAACATTCTTTATTTTAACCACTTTAGCAAATAATGTTTCCAAAGGATGTATAATTTGATATTAAATAACATAGATTATGTCGAATAGTCGTGTAAAAATAACTTATTTGAATGTACGCATATGTCTCCAAGTCTTAGTATTTCTGATATTTCGAATACGATAAACATTTTTGAGATTCGAAATTTGAAACATAGAGGCTCGAATCCATCTTTAAATGTATATACAGAAATAGTGAAGCAGTTTTCAATAAATGATCATTAGTAATATGAGCATTAAATTTCATAATCTAAAAAATATGGAGTGTATCGCGAACGCATTTTTCACAACAACAGAAGACTTGATTAATACGTGCATTTTTATATCTTAATCAACGGGTGTAAAAGCTTAAATTAAGGGGCGACCGTTTGTACTATACTTACTATAAACATGATTTTGTTAAACAATCGTGAATAATCTATTGGTCATGTCATACAGTCTACATGACGCATGGCGACCACGTCTTGTTAATTGAACATCGATTTACGTAAATAATAAATTAGGCTTATAACAGTAAGCATCTAAAAACAACACCATTGAGTTAACACTATCAAAATCGATCTCAAAACAAGAATGACGATACAAAAAGAAAAATGTAACTAAAGATCGAAGTGACGTCTATCACCCCTTGCGAGGGTGACGAGGGGATGGCATAATTCCGCGAATGATACGCCAAAAGCTCAATCGAAACGATATATTATGCTGATACGCTCTACGGCGGACTGTAATCCAGTTACCTTCCTAACAGATTATTTGCACAGAACCATAATAAAAGTATCACCGTTGATTTACTCATATCAGGTTTATTATATAGTTCACAGTTATTGTTTGTGTTTACAGTTAGTTTAATTCGTACGAGTATATTTAGTTAAAAAATCTTTGTACCAGTAAAACCAGTCACGGCCATGTAGTCAAGCCATGGTTGATGCATCCGAAATGTCGTCATAAGTAGTCGTAATAATAATATTAATCCGTATTATGAGTATATTTTGTATAATGGTTTTGAAATGAATATTTCGAAATGTATAAATCGGTAAAGAAGCTACTTTTTCTTTAACAGTTTATATGTCTTTTATATGTTTTGTCTTTACATGTCTGATATCTTATTTGAATATTGTATAGGGAAATCTCCCCAACCTTAACCGTGAATCGTGTTAGGACCCTGTACACAGTCTTCGTATTTTAATTTAGTGATAACTACGCGCACCTTAAATGGAACCAGTATATCATATTTTAGTATTTATTAAGATTTTCTATTTTCATACATTTAAGATATATGCTTTGGTAAGTCAAATGCTAGCAACTTATTTATCAGTCTTATACAAACATGAAATGATATACAATTGAATCTCAAGAAGACCTTGATACGTCCTGTCCCTAACCAATATTTTCTTCATACATTTAATAATTGAAAGTTGTGATTTAAAAAGAGGTTGTTTAAATTAAAGGTAAAAATATAATAATCGCTCTGTATGCCTCACTATGTTAACGGTTGTAGATCATCAATATTTCATATGACCGAGTAATATCGGTTTAAACTGGCCGAGTCGTTATTGCACATTTGAACTTTATGGGGAGCCACCCCATACATAAATTTTGTGAAGTGCATTGGTTTTATGAAAAGTTAAAATGTATCAACGTATTGAATTTGGGAGGTGTAATACAGAATTGTACATTCCAAAAACATTACATTGAATTGATCAACTGAACTATAAATTTTAACTAATTAATACGCTGCTAAGTTGCACGTTCTTCAAAATTTTACATACATAAAGATTGAAGGTAGGACGAGATAAATCATTATCTATTAAGTTACTTTGACAATTATAAGAGTTTGATTTACGATTAGATTATACGATTGCAAGTAATTCTAATAAAATCCCTTCAGTATTAACTCAGTTTAAGGATTTTTTAATCGGGAAATACATTTCTAGATACTTATCACGTACTTCATTAAATTCATATCGACTATATTCGAAATCAAACCTTATCTGAGCATTCAACCAGTTCATATAAATGCACATAGTACGAACAGTTACCACGCATGGCTGGATGTTATGATTGCATTTTATTGATTCATCAAGGGCGTAGGTACATAGTGCACATGTTTAGTACCTAACCCATATGGCAAGCTGTAAAGGGCTCGTCACAATCATCTCGCCGTCCACGACTCCCCTTTCAATCTTCATAGTAATAAATAAAGGGGCAATAAAGGGAGACGGTTTGTCGTAAGCGACCTCAATACGACAGTTTTCATACTTTTCCCGATCACTTGGGGTCATATTTAGTGGAATTCTATGGTAAGTAAACGATTCTGTTTTTAAATTTGGCACTCTTGACACTGGAAATAGTTTTCTATTTCTACGAAGAATGAATGTAATATTAGATAGCCAGCCGAATTATCAGTGCTTTGCTAATCTTATAAAGACTTCATATTCTGTCAAACTCTTTAAAAAATATCAGTTTTTTTTGCAGTACGACCAATTAAAACTTACGTAGAATTCAAACAGTTTGTAAAAAATGAATTGAGGAAACGAACAAATGATACGAGAACAATGAATATACAGTTTCCTCATAACGTAATTAATAGTATTGAGAAATCAAGTACACGAACGTACGAGCAACAGATGAGGTGACAGATTGCCAACGTCCAGCGGCCTTGAGGCTTCCACTTCAACTCACATGCCACATCACGCAACTGTAATTGCGCCTTTACAACCGTTTTAAGGTTATTATTTCATATTTTACGTGCTATGAAACCACTATATTCTGCTTATGAGATGTCAAATCGAAAAGAGATATATTTATAAACATAGGATTTTTTATTTTAGATTCATACGATACAGGTCATAAACAATAAACTAGTCTGCTCAATCGTACTTATTTGTTCCTCTTAATCAAAGTGTACATAATTCGTCTCTAGTTGAGTTCTTTATTTTGAAGGTCGTCTCAACGTTGGAAAGTCCTTATTGTTTTGTTGATAATGCTTTCCACGTCTCTCCACACTGGAACAGCACGAGTCATTTATATTATAGGAAAACTGCCTTAAATTTTTGGTATTACGTTAAAGATTCTTAGTCTATATACATTTTTATCTTAATCAACCTAAGAAAGGGGTATTTATTCGTATGCGTTAACCACTAAATTATGGTTTGGTCTATGTTTGCCTTTAAATTATATATAAAGATGAAGTCTGAGATAAACAAAAGATAGCTCAAACGTATATAATAAAACAATATGATCCTAGAAAACCAACACAGTCTTCTCAGTAAAACCGCGATCAATAAATACCTAGTACACTAGCTAGACGCGGCATAAACATTTTCCAATTTCCGAGAAACCAAACCGGTTTAAATCATCATACTATGAACGCCGGAATATTAAAATATGGAAAAAGTATTATGTCAAATAAAGCACTTGGATTCCAAAGTAAGCGTGTCTGCGTATTCACCCTCGAAAAAGACAGATATTATGTAAAAGCCTAACGGTAGTAACTACAATCAATACTAGATGATTTAAAAGCTTCCTCCCTCAAAGCTCAACCGATATTGTGCCGTATAAAGGCTACATAAAGCTCACATGATCGCAGTGCTATCTCGAGACTGCCAACAACAAGTATCCTGTTAAACAATATTCAATCTTATTTCTTTACAAAGAACCTTTACAAAATCCAAAGAGGGTCCACGGAAGAGTTAGGTTATTGTGAGTATAAAAATATGAGCCCCCTTTTAGATTTCCATTGTATTCGATATTGATCCTCATAATAGTTTGAGTCGCCTGGTCCTCTCTTCATAAAGGGGATAAAATTATTAATGTGTTCATTTTGATTTATTACATCTAATTCATAGCAAATTGATGTTATTTAGATGTTTAGTTTGAATATACGATGTTTAATAATGTTATTACGACTATACCAAAATTTATAGTGAGCGATATGCTAAGTAAAAATTATAAAAATATACTTATTTGTACTTTGCAGGTATGTTAACTATTTTTAAGGAACTTAACTATTTTCATAGTAAAATATTGAATCAGAATAAGTTGAAGCCTATTTATTGCACATATTCGTTCTTAGTTTGCGCTCCATCCCATTACTTATTAAAATATATTCCCTAATATTGTCATTGTTGAAGAAAGAATAGATTTAAAAAATATTCGTTTAGGTCGTAAAAAACACCACGTAACAAATAATAATCTTTAGTTTAAATTATCTGCTTATAAAGAAAAGTCACACGATCGCCATACAAAAGCCACTAGTGTAAAAGTACAATAAAATAAAATTCACATAGTAACGGACACTTTTACAACGTTCGTGAAACGATAACAATAAGTACAAACAGATTAACATCATTTAGCAAAGTATTAAGAAACATAAACACTTACTTTGAGATTAGATTTTATCAAGAGTGTAACAATAATTTGGAGTTAATTGAGCCACAAGCTTAAATTAACAATTTGTATGACGAATATATTTACTTAATGTTTATTTTAATTATAATTTACGTTATGCACATTGTAAATTACATTAGCATAGAAATATATGTAAAGAAGGCATTCGAAATAATAAGAACGCCAAGTAAAGCTATTATTTGAGAATACGATTTCTTATCAATTCAATTCATATGTTGATAACCTTTTTTTAAATTAATCTATCAAAGAATGATATTTAAACATACATTAATATTTTAAATGTACAGTATAGCTCAAAACTCTATCATCGATCTCTTTAAGTGACTGAAAAATAAACTTTGAAATAATAAACATGGCATAACGAAAATCATTCAATTAGAGGTCCACAAGAACATTATATTACATAAGATTATTTATTGGTCTCGTACTTAAACAATATATAGTATAACAAATCACAGAATAGTTTAAACTAGGTTTTGCAGCGATATCTTTTTCGCATGTGAGACTAATAACACTCGATTATGGTACGGTAAATGTAAATATTGTGAGGAAACCGGCAAGACTCCGAAATCATATGATCAACTTACTTATTCATGAAGAAATCCATTCAATCGGATACAAAACTGTACCTTGTACATATATTTATTGAATGGTTCTACAGAGCAAGAGTAGTACTTATTGCTAAATGTAAGCGCTACGGGATTGAACTAATGCGAGCTACGAGCCCGTAAGCTACGTTACGTAAGTCGCGTAACGGGCCGGTCAACGACCCCACTGACCTGCGCGCGCGCCTGTCGTTGCCATACTAGGCCACCCAAAGACTATGCAGTAGATCCACTTCAGTGCATCGTGAAAGCTTCGCATCGAAAATACAGATTAATTAGTACACACACACGCACACAGACAAATAAAATATGAATTGAAATCTATTTCATTTTTTAATTTTGCCTTTGTGGTTAGCTACCGCGCAAACGTAAAATCGACGCATTTGTTTAGGCTGTGTATTAAAGATCATATGTATTCGGTGTTCAACTGTAGGATGACTCCGTTCACTATGAATACTCTACTAACTAATCAATTGAAAATGTTTGTGTTATAAATAAGTAACAACTTACTTATTGTGGCTTACAGGTAAACTATAAAACTAGACATAGTTTTATAGTTTATTGTAAAACGCTTAAACAATGTCGTGTATGTAAAATAGATTGGTTAATATGGCGTATATGGTTCGTCGACACTATGGCGTATCTATTACGCAAATATTCTCTGCACTACGACGTGGTTTAGCCTCGTTAAGAGATCTCCCCGCACACCACGGGGCACCAAAGATCGTGACGTTTATGGCTTTTATTGCGGCCATTGTTGATAACTTCTGAGTAATTGGATATTATGTGAACCTCTAAATACGAGCTTAGTTATGCTTTATTACTCTAAACTAATATTAATAAGTTAAGATGTAAAATACATCTCGATATTGTAGTATAAACTTACTTTTGAAAGAACAGTAGATAATACGAGTAAAAATCAGCTTATATTAATAGATATATAGAGACAACGTCCGAACAAAATTTGTACTTACGAATGTCGTGACGTCCGCAGGTCTGTTCTACGATGCGAAAGGCAATAGTTTTAAACGGATTTGAATGGGCTAACGGTAAAAGATAGTAAGCTTGGCATGTAAACCTTAACAGTTAGACTTTTTGTATGGTGATGGCTGTGACAATAACAGCCAACCTCGATATAACTGCATTTACTAAATGTCATTTAATAAAAAAACAGTTTTATTTATGCGAGTAAATATTTAGAAATGAAGATCTTACATACTACTACTAGTAAGATTAAAAAAGACAATTATTTTTTCAAGTTACTATAATGTAGGTTCATCAAGTCTTTGTCGGTATCGCTATATGTCCGAAGGCGATTAGTAAATAATCAAATTATCATATAACTATGTTTTATTGGTAATAGTAAATAAAGTCCTTCTTTAGACTTAACTTAACCTGCTATATATTATAAACCGATATTTAAATTGGTAAAAATCTTGAGATGCTTAATTAGTAAAAAAAAATTATTTAAATAATATTTTAGTTCACCTGGTGAATTTAATACCCGCTTTGCGAAATTCGTTCTTGGTCTATTTTTATTAAATCCGCTCCACTACTGATTGTAGCGAAAGTATTTAAAAGTTTTTTTTGTATTACAAACATAAATCCTTTTATCTTTATAATTTAATGTACAAAATAAAACGAATAAAACGTAGCAATATCGAGAAATGGAAAGTAGGAAGAGTTATGAAAACTTCCTCACGAAGATAATACAATGTTTATCATAGGGAAATAAGTACAATGTGTATAATCCGTGTCACAGATCGCGAAAGTTCACGTAGACAGGTTTCCTAGTTTTGAATAGAGGTGGCGCCACTTCACGCTTTCACAACTTAACACTTCTTTTGTATACTATTAACACGTACTTAATGATGGATTTGTAGTTAATTATTATTACTATCGAATTGAATAAATTTAACAATCAAATGTTCTAATTTATTTTATATATTAAAAGACACGTAAAAAACTCATATACTTTTAATACATTGCGAGAGTATTTTTTTTAAGTCTCCATTTGTGACACGGAAAGATAATCTTATTTTTAAAAGATTTAAAACATCGGGTGGTTTATAAATCTAATGAGTAATAAAAGAGAAAGCTGATGCTAATAATACAACTTTTTGCAATAATTTGTACTTAAATAATTACTAAAAGAATTATATAACAGTGTTAAATCCGTTTTCGACTTTGTTAGAGAAATTTAAGCGAGAGGTTGCCGTTTGCAGAGTGCTGTACCACCACTTCTAACTAGTATTATCTATGATTTTCACCAAAGAGCTTTGTGGCTTACTCAAAACATAATTGAGCAATATTACTCTTCCGATAATAACAACCGTCAAGCGTATTCTTTTACTTAACGGTATAAAATAATTGATATACTGAAAAAAGATGATGGCATTGTAACCGCAGTTACAAAATTTGATTAGCAGAATGGTCACGTTGAAATTCTTGTAATAGATTTCGGAGCTGGTAATGTTCGGATACGTTATATTAAGCTGTGATATATAACAATGTTAAATTGTACAATGATTCAATTGAAATACGATCGAATTGGATTTATTATAGTTTTATTATTTAACTAGTTGTTGGATTCGATTTTTACGTCGTGTGCAAGAGTTTATATAGCCTTCCTGGATAAATGCACTATTCAACCTACAAAAAAGTCTCTAAACATTTTAAAGGTCTTAAAAAGTTTAAGTTTTATAAAATATATACATTTAAAGACAAACTTTTTAACGGATTTATGTTATGTATTTTTGCAAAATTTAAATAATTTCGCGTGCTTTACAGCGTGCGTGGTCACGGTAGACTAAAGACAAAAATATATTAATATGGAAATAAATATATATAAAATGAAAATATATGGAAATATACATATTCATATATTTTCATTTAAAAGCACCAAAAGTTCAAACATAAAAATGCCGTATCCAAAATAGTAAAGCGACTGTACTGTATCATTGTGTTTAGTTTCGTCGCGTTGAGGGGCAAGTAGAACGGTACTGCGGCCGACGACCTTAGATCAACGATAACTCATCCTCGTATTTGCTCACTATTATCGAATATGCGCCAATAAGTGCGTCTACAACAATTGGAAATTGAATTTCGAATTCGAAATTTAAAATACTACTGGAGCTTCTACGTTACGAAATTTTACGACGTCGTTTTCTAAACAATACTTGGGAACAGGATTTAGGTTATGAGCTCAATGTACCTACATTGTATAGAATTTGGACATGTAAATTCTATGTATATGAACGGTTTGCACTATCCGTCATATTACTTTTTATTCCACTTATTTAATTATATCAACTTTCTACTCAACTTATTAAAAGTGGTTAATGATCGCTTTGGCTTTGGGGTTCAGTGATCGATGTAATATTCAAATTCAAATAGTTTCTCAATAGTTTTATTTTAATATGGAAGAGCGCGGCAGGTTTCTGGAATTAGATGTTTGAATACTCAGCCTGTTTCAAAGTTTATTGGATGTACTGAACTTCCTTAATAGATAACATTGTCTTTGATTTACGGGATTCTTGAGAGAAATGTAGCCTTACCAGCTTTACTGGTACTATGAAACTTGTAATTTAATGTTGTTTTACATCTCTTCATTAATATTTTGTTTTGAGATTGATACAGATTGTGTTCGTACGATTTAAGAGATTTAATATATATACGTGATAATACATTAAAAATTAAATCTAGTGGCGAATTGAAATAGAAAAACTTTTAAGTCTCTGATTTTATAAAGAGTAAATACCTGGTACCAAATTTTGTAACAGTTTCTATTCTTTACAAATTATATCTATAGCGATTTTTATTCGACGCATTGGAAGCAGAATATAGGCTCTCACTTAATGCAACTGCCAAACGCGGCCAGCTTGAAAGGTAAGTCAATAAATTAATACTAGTCCCGGAACATTCCGAAGTCAATGCTCACTATTAGTCGAAGAGCACGGAGATGTGATGTACGAGCTGTAAATAAACGGGTTGGCTGTATCGCTTATATCGGTGTGATATTGAAATTGTAGAACTGGTTTGCCTCCGGGCTCAAGGGAACGCGGTGACCCTTCGTACTCCCGAAGAATATTGAAAGGATCTGGCAAAACACAAGTCGGCATAGCGAATTAGAACTGGCGCCGATTGCACTATTTATTGTGTCCGATGGACACGCGTTAAGTGCAAATTTAGATGCTTAAAGCGTTTTTTGAATGCATAAAACTCATCCTTTGCAATATCTGTATAGGCTGATTTATTTATGACTCAATACATTAGAATAAACGCCGCAATTCAAATAATTGATCAACTATGTACTGTTTATGTACACCAAATATATGTGGTCTTTACAATAGTCTTTATAATTATTTGTAATAAGCGCTAAATTCTCTAATAATCTAAGTATATAGACGTATTTGATGAAAAAAGTACGCTTTAATTTGTATACCATTTTGTTACTTGCCCATGAGAATTTAAGTAATAAAAATAAAGGAAACAAAACCCAGAAGTGAACATCAGATCCGAGTGACTATAATGTATGAGTTTGTTACAGCGGGAGCCGGTAGCATTTACCAAAAGTACATAATTTTTACAATGACGCAAACTTAGCGTAGGGTTGCAGAATTTTGTTTTGAAAACTTTAATACTTTTATTTCCATCTTAAAGCTTTAAAGATTTTTTTTATATATTCATGAATTATAAGTATTTATATTGATGCTTTTATTTTATCTTGGTCCAGTCCAAGTCCAACCGGTGCTAAAAATATGTTGTGAAATAAAAGAAGATGTTTTATTTTACATTATCTCCTACACATAATGTATTTGTCTGCAAATACAAGATTATCTCCCTAATATAACGGACTTTACACATTCATTACCATTATTCGGTATTTTAGATTTCCTTTTTTGAAAGATATAAATATGTGTATCTGGTTTTAACCCAGACGAAGTTATGGCTTTAAGAAACAAAAATATAACGAATCCAAACCTCAGTTTGATGATAGCACTTAGATCAAACCTTCACAATCCCAAAACAAATGCATCAACACGAAAGGCTGTTCAAAACAAGAAATTATTGTATCCAGTCCACCAACGTAAAAAATAACCAAAATCGACTAAAAAGCGGTAGCCCTGACATGTCCGTGTGTTGTGTTCAAAGTGCAGAATGTGTATATGTGCGTAGGCCGTGATGTGTTGGTATTTATCCCACATTAGTATGCATCCGTTTCATTGATCCGACCTCTTTGTTCAAACCCTTTATTTAATCACTCCTCAGGAGTGCAACACTAATAACATTATTGCCATTTGCAAATTAATTGACCTTCTAGAATACTATTTATATGTAAGGGTTATAGGTGACCTAATTCGTGTAAAGAAAACAATGCGCATATATTCTTAGCTTCATAAATTTGACTTCTTGTAGCTTAGAATATAAGTTATTGAAAACTTAATAATAAGGTAAAGTTAGTAGCGAAATAGTTTCTATTAGATTATCTAACATTAAAAAAAATAATGTAACTCTAATCTAAACGGGATTCGAGAAAATCTTAAGGTTATTTTAATAATTAATAGTAATACAGGTTAATGTAGAGAATCGATTTCGAAATGTAAGAGCTTACTATCCAATAGAGATCAAGGTACAGCGGCCGTTTCCCCGCAATGCTTAGTACTACCCGGCTAAGATAAATTGCTGCACATTTAACGGTCTTTAGTAGAGTAGCCCCGTAATACAACTCGGCCGGATAATAGTCCCCGACACTGTGTGGGTTTATGACAATATGTAACCTGTGCTGAGCCGCCGGCATCTCGCAATAAGTTACTTTTGTTTGTAAGCGCTTAAAACTATAGTATATGAAATATTTTTGAATGTATTCGTAATATTTATAATATTATATTTCTGAAGATTTTTTTTCGTTATCAGATTTGAAAGGTAGGCTGACGATTCTGATCTCATCTTCCTTAAATTAAAATTCTCGTTCAAGTTACAATGCAAATTAATCGTAGAAGTTGTTTACTATGAAGGTGCGTGTACGTAGATAAATAGTCTGATATTAAATAAACGTAAGGTTTGCCATAATTACACAAACAAAATGTATTGTTTCTATGTGGTTGGTATTTTGATACGGTAAATAATTATTGGACTAATTATATTTTAGCATCTTCATCATCATTCATCATTTTACAATGTCTAAGTATAGATATTACTCGTTATATTAAAAACTATGTTTAATATTACAAGATCTTTGCTATTTGAAAAGTGTAACGTCTGAAATATTTCCATATACTGTAAGAACGAAGCGCGTACCGATTAAATGAGGTGCTCGCGTTTCTCTAGATAGCCAAGTAATATTACTTTCTCCTTTCCACTAAGTAAATTCCATGTTTTCTCTCTTTCCCTCCAGGCTGTGCAGCCTCATCTCGCCGGCACCTCGCCGTCGCCTCAGTCACATATTTTATTTGTGGAACCTTCCTGGATCCAGAATGTAAGGCTTGGAACACACGTTGCGACTGTACAATTATACTCATACCCTGATTTATTTATGTGGACATATTTGTGGAGACCGGTAATCGCTAAGGGTATATCGCTTTGTTTGTCCGAGGCCTGCCAATGATATGCACCCACACATTCACCTTGGTCAGTAATCAAAGCCAATTTTATGCTTATAGTTATCAAGACGAAGAACTTGAAACCTTTTCCATTCTCTGCAATAAAAGTATAATACATTATTTATCTAAGCAAATATCTAAAAACAGTTATCAACAGAAACCTTGTATCACGAATAAAAATATAATTCATTATTTATGTAATTATAATTCTAAAAAGTATTTTCCACAGGAAGCTTGTACCAAAACGCAAAATTAAAAAATAGGAAATAAAATTGTGTTCAATATATTTAAAGATTTTTTTTTGAATAGGATTAAAAAAGGGCTTAAGTTAGGCTACCACGTAATAATACATTGCGATAAGGATTTGCTATCTTAATTTTAAAACCTTTCAAACCTCAATATATATCTTGTAAAACCAGAGCTTATCATTTTAATTTATCAAATTTATGAAATAACTTAGTAAGTTGGTCTTATAGAGAGGCTCTAAAGAATCCGACGCGGTACGAGTGCAAATTTAGTAATTTGTCATTAACTTACATTTTATGAGGGACAATAATTGACGTGCCTGAGGGATGAGTCGTCCCACAAATAATTCGTTTCATATTCACCTCTTCATTAATTTACTGGTCCCAAGAAAACCTTTAAAACGCCATTCTTGCCTGAGTACTGAAAGAAAGTGCCTCACAAACATATTTGTTGTGCAGAAAACAAACGCCTGTAAACCGTGACCCTATTGCGAAGGAGTTAAGAGATAATTTTGAGTTTTAAATCGTGTATCCCGTGGCTGCACGGGTCAGGAATTTTGCCACGGTAATGGTATTATTTTATTTTAGGTGCGCAAAATATTTTATGATTCAACTGTTCGAGTTCTTTGGGATTTACGAACATGCGCAAGCGCAACATAATCCTTATTCATCTTATAAATGATTTAACTTGTACATTATGTACTTTAAAGGATAAAGTGTTAGTAAAGTTAATGTTTAATGTTAAATACATATTTCAACATTTCATAAAATTATACACTTCACTAAAGTTATAGAGTTTTCACAGATAAAACAATTTTAAACTATGTACTCACTTAAATTTATTAAAATCTATAAACAATACATTAAACATAAAATAAAACCGTATTTAAAGTAAATTTAAATCGATCATTACTCTCATGATAAAAACACACCTAAGTTGCAAATATTAAAAAAAAAATGATTTTCGTTCGCTGTTCTTAAAATCAGAATTCACTTACAAGTAGCAAGCTTCCATAGTTACACATAGTCATAATGATAAAACCAGACAATTACACTAAAACTCAGTATATAGGCGTGCATGCATCTGTTATTCTTCACTTAAAATCTTACTTAATTTAAAATAAGCGTAATTGCCAATAATAAAATAGCAATAGGAAGAAGCTTGTTTTAGTAACAAAGCGCTAGACAAAGGAGTTCGAGTGAAGTTCACGCATATTTAAATAAATAAGCTGCGCCAGAAGAGCCTTATGCGCACTTGCAGGTAAGATAACTTTGGATGCGGTAGTTTATACTGAATTAATCGAGAATTAAAACTAGAGAGGTGTTATGAATATATGTATTCTGTGCAATAATTTTCTTAAATTGATTCATGTACAAGGATATTGGTGGCGATTCTGATGTACACACTCTAAACTAAAAATCACTAAGTTTAGCTTTAGACCTGTCAAACAGTTTTATAGACCGTAACCTATTCTGTATATCTTTAAATTGATGGCAATAAGGTTTAAATTGTCAATATAGAAATATATAGAATAGGTTACACACGTTTGACAGGTCTAAACCTAAATTTAGAGATTTTTAGTTTTAGAGGTGTACATCAGAATCGCTACCATTGTAGCACTTGTATGGCAGCAGCAGGAGCGTAAGCGTACAATTAGAATTAATACTTCATAAAATCTTCTTTGTTCATGAAATGGGACGGGTAAATAAAATCATTTTAAATAAGGAAGAATTTAAATATTTGTCTTGTGATAAAAATAAAAATAGCGTAACCTAACCACTTTTATTTGACAACCAAATTTATTCATTCGGGAATGTAAAAGATTCTTGAAGAGATTCTTTAAAGAATTTCACTCACTTTTATTACCTGACAGATATTACAATAATTAAACTCAAAAAAACATCCAAAACGGTAAGCTAGCCCACAATAACAAAATACGATATTAAATTATCAAAAATAAATTAAGTGGCGTATCCATCAGAGTTACATTACGGCACAGCGTCAAATGACCGCGAATATCATGGTCGGCCGTGAGAATCCGATCCTTTCCGATATGCGCTGTACTGAGCTGCGCTTGCGCTGGACACTGGCTAATGTATTTACCATACATAGATTTTCATAGCATTAGTTTGAGTTTGAGTTTTATTATACACAATTATTTTCTGATTGGTTCTATATTTTAGACACAATGACGAATAGAATTTATAGAATAATTATCATATAGATTAGGGAATGAAGTATTAAACTGCGAGCGAGCTGTTTATAATAAAAATACGAAAAGCTTCTATTTGATTGAAGTACATTGATACGGTGTTTGCTTATCTAGTTTTTCACAAACGATTCGACAATGTCTCAAAGTTATATCGAAAATATAATTTTAAAATAGCATTAATGAAAATCGTGCATAGATAATATCGTCAGAGTCCGCTATTTCGAGTGAAAAAATGACGGTAGTTGTTCCGCTTCGGAGATTGAAACTTATATCAAAGATTACAATCACCGTTTGTAAACTGTAAACGCCGCCGTGCGAATGAGTTACTACATAAATCATCCGACCACAGACTCCGCGTTATTGTCTACTTGTCATCGCAATAATCCCACTTTGTAATCTTAACTCGATTTCATAGATAGGCATAAAAGATTACAAAGTTTGTATATCTATCGCAATTATCGCTAATCATTTGCCTGCGAAACGATTTAATAAAAGCACAAAAAAACTATGTTTAACCATAATTCTATGCACAAAGAGTTCACAACGGTGCGGGCGCTCCAAATTATGGCAAATGTGTGCTTAAAGGTTAACTTGTAAGCTCACTTGTTTTTGTTCTCACCAATCCGGCAACATGACGAATGCACTCTTTACAATGACCGAATACATAGACTCTATAAAACTGAGAACATTTTGGATAGTTCTAATTTCAACAGCAATGTATTGTATTTGAAAAGAAACATATATAGGGTTATTGGTTTTGTGTTGTTTTCTTAAGGAGTACTCCGAAACAAATTTCAGTGGAACGATTATACGCGTACATAATCATCAATGTAGTTTTATCAAAGACAGTGAGTGTTTATTTTAAATACAAACACAAAGTACAAAAATCTGCAATATTGACCTTTTAACACCGCATTTAAGAGTTAAGTAATAAAATTAATAATTACCCGTTAACAAATAAATCCATCGGTACATCTCAGAAGCCAAGGTCCAAGGCTTGACAATTGCGAGTATAATTTTTCCTTCTTCCTGAACGGAAAACCTTGCTCATCGCAAGCTGCCCTCGTCTAAAGACAATATGGTTTTTCTGTCACCTTTAAGTATAGATATATCTATGATCCTATTCATTGGCGAAACAAGTTGAAATGTTTCAATGAGTAACAGGGATAAACATTCCAAAACTATTTTTTATTTCATTTTTATAATAGAAGTTACATTAAGAAATTCTTATTTATTAAAAGATCAGACTATTATAATTATAAAATATTATTTACTTAAGTATTATTATTATGTACAGAATACGTGTCGTAGTAAATAAAAGAATATATTTTATGTATTTGCGTCACTCTTACATAATTTTCAATTTATGGAAATTACACGAGTATGATTCTACGAATATAGTCAATATTAGTTATATATGTTACAAACTACAATCTATAAATAACAAATCCAATCCTAAGTTTAGTAAAAAGTTTTCATAATTTCCACTTGCAATGTAAAGTATGATTTTCTTATAATACATTTCTCGTGATATCCGATTTATTATTTTAAGCTAATATATTCAACCGTTTATTAGTAAAAATAACTCACCTGCTAGTAAAAAAACGATGGCTAGAAGATGAAACTATAAAAGTCGAGAGAAATGTACAAATATAATTAGACACTTCTAATAAATACTTCTTTATCCTTCCTTTTCTGTGCATTCAAAGACAATATAATTTTTAAACAAGATGATCTCTGCCAAATCACCCGCTTTTCTAAAGAGACCTGTAAATAAAAATACATACATAATTGAAATAAAATAAGCGATAAAGACTTTCATTTAGATAGCAATTTCTTACTACGTTATATGCATTTGAAATATTTTATCAATGTTCATTGTATATAGTCAGTTACTTATTTTGATTATGATGGCTTTAAATTTTATATAGTTAAATTAATATCTGTGTTAGCTGGGCCTATGTGTTATTCTTATATATGGGCTGTTTGTAAAGCTTTATTAAAAACCATTCAGTAGTTATTCCGTGAAAAAATAACAAACATCCATTCTAACAAACTTTCGCGCTTATAATCCTTTCAATAACATAACATAAACAAAATATTAGAACATCTCGTTTATATCTTATGTAACGTAAAATTAGTAGCAATCTTAGGGTTTCTTCGTATGGTGAAAGTATGTTATATAAGCTGCCCTGCGATTACCGCTAATCAAAGAAACGTACCCCACCATCGGTACTTGATTAGTCTAGAAATTAAATATTGCATGAGTAGGAAATGAGCTATTGAGGACATCAGTAGATTACTTTAAACATACGGGTACAATTAGGTTTTTCAATTCAAAATTTTAACTGCGCTTTCGCACATTTATATTTGGAACTAATTATCTAAAAAAATAAAAAACAATAAAAATAGCCTTTATTCTAACACCATACTAATTTATACATTTTTAACTTAAAACTAAACATTAAATCATTTATATGAAACTATAAACTAACTTTTATCCTTTTATTATTGTTTATAAGTAGGGAGGTAGGCCTCCCTATTATCTATATTTAAGAAAACAGAATTTTCAACGTCTCCAAATACTTGTAATATTTTAAGTTACTTTTGTTATTGATTGAAAAATGTTCATACTTGAGTTAAGTTACATATTTATCTAATGAAGATCATTCATACGTTGAAATTAGTTTAATTTCTATTCAAGATTAAAGGATAAACATCAACCAGACAAGTGAGTCAAAACTAAGGTCAAGTCGGGACAGGTAGTTCTTGGAACTGTGTGTTATGATCACCGATGCGATTGATTAAATAATTACTTATTATGAATTTGCACTCTATTTAGTCGATGCATTATTCCATTTATCTATAACGCAATAAGTTCCTTAAAAAATACTCCATAGTGGTAATACGATAAATTCATAAAATCTCTAATCTTACTTGAATTATTTGCTTACACGTCTACGTCTTATTAATATAGGCGCGATCGTTGATTGATTTGATACGCCACTGACCTTTATATCGAGTTGACAATATACTGATGACATCACATCTCAATAGGGCTTTGTACTGAATGTAACGTTGAATCTTATTTATTTATAGCGATGAAATCTGATACTGAAATACAACAACTTTGAATATATTGTGAAAAGTATGCACGAAAATTCATTATTCACAACAAAAACTCAATCGTTAAACGTGAGAAGAGTTACGCAGGTTAAATGTAATAATTATAAATATATATTTTAACAAAATTTGTTTTACTCAGGCCTTGTGTTCTACGATAATAATTGTCATCGACTAATTAACTTTTCCATCCTATAATTGAAATTATGAATGACAAGGTTGTTTTATTAAAGTGAACAAAAGGTGTACGTATTTGACGTGATTGTTCGTATATCAGTAAATATATTAGTTATTTCATTGACTCCCCTTAATTATTATAAATATTGGAGCCTCCTAGCTGAAATCTATTATTTTGGAAAAGTGTTATTTCAATATGTAGTAATGCGACACAGTCACAAACACTTGACCTGATACAAAAAATATATCATAGTTATTAATCGGTTAAACGTGGGTGGATCGCCTGACGGACAATTCACAATCAAGCTGCAATTACCCATATTAAAACCGCCAATATCGGCGAGTGGGCATCAAGGTCCCTGCCCTTATTAGGAAAAATGTATCACATATTGTGTTTTATACCTCTTTATGTTTACAGTACTCATTGTTTTTCCATAAGTGGAAGAGATTGAATTTTAAGCGGAAGCTCTCTTTGTGGGTCTCTCTATGGGTCGTAGGAGTTTTGTTTCATAGATCATGCAGAATATATAACGTCACAAAAGACGTGCTTGTGACGACTGCAGCAAATGCTGTGGGCTTTCTATTCCATAAGTATTAATTAAATAGTTTTATTTTATAATAGAGCTGCAAACGGGAAGGAAGCTCATCTTATCTTAAGTGATACGTACTTAAGTAATAACGCCAATGGACTCTTACAAGGGCATAACCGGCCTTCCAGAAGACAATATAGTCTCTTCTTGAAGGTCTCTAAGTTCGGAAAACACCTCAGCCGCTGGTTTCACTTAGCAATAGAAATTTGCAACCTGCCTCTATATACAATGAGGGAATTCAGCTACAGGTATCAATCCGATCACTCTTCATGATAAATGCAATAGAAGATGCAGAGACACCCTACATCTCCATGCAGCGCCAAAGATCAAGCCGTTCTGAAAGTGACTTGTCTATAATCTAAAAAAAATAAGTAAGGATGAAGTTAGAAATATATATTTTCGGCTTTAAAGCAAAAAAGCATTAAATTATTGTACAATCGTATATCTCGATAACCTTAGTCTAGTAAATAGATTTTAGCATACAATGATTCAGAAACAATTACTCTAACTTATGAATAAATTCAATCTTACTATGCTCGGATATAGTCACATCGATTGAAATATTTCTGATCTCTTTGAGAAGCGATTCAAGTTCAAGATCTGACCCCATCACTTTTTAGATTCAACATTTTATTATGATATTTTCACTATAATTATATGCCGAATAAAGAAAACGATGAATTGAATAAAAAATTAAATCCACATATTTATCAATTAATATAATTTATTATATAATTTATTACAATTAAATTAAAACTAGTAGACACTAGTAACTACAGATACAAAGTTCAATCTATTTAAATAGCTACTAACTAGTATATTGATATGTTTATTTTAAATAGTTGTTTGATGTATGAGGGGCTCAAAGTTGCTCCAAATGGTCCGGCTAATTTTGAACGCTAGTTCTGGTATAAAATTTAGTTAAAATATATAATTTTCTTATATAGAACTAGTGTTTCCTGTGGTTTCACATGCATTATTAAAATACCCGTACATAGCGTTACGCGTGAAAACAAACTATTTTTCCATCTGCTCTACATATTATATTCATGCTACTGCTTATTGATGTTAGCAAAATGTTTTACTTAAAAGTAAATAAATCTATCTTTTTAATTTACTTTTGAATATATATTCATATAATATCGGAAATCTCTATAGTGTAGCCATAACATATCAGTTGTGTCATTAAATTAATGCATTTATGGACTAACATACATCATATCGATTTAAATAATATTGATTGTTTCACAGATATAGTTCTTATGTAATGTTCTAAGAAACTAATTACCATTATCTTATATGTTAGCGCTCAATGTGGGTATTTTGTTATCATTTCTAAGTAATTTGAAAAATCTAGAAATAATTAACTAACTGACGTGTTTTGTTACAAAATACAAAAATTATTTCAAGGTATTTCAGGCCTTCTATCCACTTGACTTTGGTTTGAAGGTTATTTTCAGATTGAAAGTTAACTTTTAAAAATATAACAGTTTTTACAATTAGATTTTATTTTTTGCTCCATAACATATAGACTTTAGTATCACTTCGTAAAAAATTTGCTACCTTAGCTTAGAGTTTCTTTGTTTTATCATTGGAAACCAGCACTATGTTAGATAATACCGATACGAGATAATTATTGAGTCAATTATTACATTTACTGAGTAGTGCTGGTCTACAGGATAAGGAACTAACAACTTATAAATCATGGTTACACAATACACAAGCCTGCAAAACACGGCCTGGAAGATGCAAGTCTAGAGAAGCCTTGGGTAGGGGTCCCTAAGTCAAGCTAGTTAAATTTTTTAAGACCATAAAATATATATTGTAAATAATAATTGCTTCTATCTTCAAAGAAAGGAGCAACTATTTTATGACTATCATGGTCCAATTCATTTTATTACTACCGATCTAGTACGTTTAATTTAGCAGTAGTTGTCAAAGAAAACGGCAAAAAATATTACAAAAAACGGCAAAAATCATCCCACATGACCATTTACTTAGCCGGAAAAGGAAAAGACTTGTTTTACCATCAAATAAGACAATGAAGTTCATTAAGTTAGGTTGAAATCGCCCACATTTGAAACTTTTGTTACTTAAGTTATTATTCTATTAATATAGGCTCAAGGCTAGACGACATAATGTCAATACTGACGAACAATGATGTAATCGGTTTTACGAAACTACTTTGAGACAACGATCGGAGTATATGTTAAATCTATGATTATGTATGTGTTTGTATAAGAATCAAAGAAAAATGAGGCCACTTTTGGGCACGAATGCACTATAGCTGACATGTTTTCGCGCGATTGCTTCATTTAAGAATAATTTAAACAACTATTATATTCCTATTTAAGTCTTTCTTCTTTGTTGTGTATGTCGCTGTTTTGATTTATATATTCATTTTGCGGTCACCAAATATTGTTCTTAATTTTGAATTATTATTGAATTATCATTTGTGCGTACGGTTACTATAATTGTAAATTATACGTGATATTTACCAGCTTCCTTAGGTATCTCAAAAATAAATGAATCATTTTCAAAATTAATAAACAAGTATAGTTTAAAATTTTACTAATTTCATACAAATTGGGCTCGTGTTAGCATGTCACGTGACAACTTAGCCCGTGTGGCAAAAATCAGAAAGGTTTTGCACTTTATAAAACAATCTACAAAGTAGCCATCTTAGTAGATATTTCACATCTATTAATAATGTCGATACACGCGTTACTAATTTTGATACAAAAGTTCATTACACCTTCGTTGGTTCCATTAACGAGTGCCCGTTATTCTTGTGTTTGTTTCTAAGTTCATCCGCATCGTTTGGTTTTAACGTTTTTGGTCTACCAGAAAGTATGGACTTTAAAGGATGGTCTATAGTATTATATTTATTTAAGCAAACGATTAGCAATGGTTAGAATACAAAAGGTATAACAGGAGTTTTGGCTAAAATATAACTAAACATATTCACTATTTTACCAGTATTTTACTTTTCAACATTATTAATAAAGTTTTTGGAGGCAGTTTTTTAAATCAATAAACCATCATTATCTAAGTTTTTATATAATGGGAATGAATGACTTTTTGTAAGGTATCAAGACGGGGTGCTCAAAATTTACGGGCTGTTGGCCGAAGGCTGGTGTGCTTTACTCTATTATATTTAGATACCCAATAATATATATAACGCGAAGACTTTTTTAGAAGTTTAACTAGGGATGACTAAATAACAAAAACTTTAACACTTACACCACCCAACAATTATATTCGAACGTTAACAATTGTCACAGCGATAAGTAAACAATGAATTCATAAATACATAATATAAACAGGTCTGAATTTTACATTTGTCCACCGCATCAAATAAATACAGCCTTCGCTGGCAATAAATTATGACGCGAGGACTGTATGAATTAATTCGATCAAGTAATACTTATTGCGTTCTGCTGCTGAATGTTTTTAATCTACAATTTTAACAATTTACAATTCTCTATTTTATGGGTTTGTCGAAACAGTTTGTTTTGTATCTTTGCGGTTCCTTTATTCAAATTATACTCATCCCACAGTCTTAGTGAAATATACAAGGAATGAGGCCATACATATCTGATCATTATCATCAGTTCATAATTATAATAAATATTATTCCATCTATTGAATTATTTCATATATGTTCCAAACTTCTGTTTTCTATTTAATAATATGGCCCAGTTTCTGTTTACCCTTTCTTTCCACACCGAAACTGAACCTCGTCTGATATGTCCGGCAGAAATAGCTAATCTTGACAATAAATGATTGCAATACGCACGTATATTACGTATATGCGTATGACGGTGATTAGTTTTCCTTATTTTTATTAATAAGTTACGGCCTCCACTACTTTATAATCTTTAGATGATTGTATTATTTTGAGGAGCTACAACGAGCAGTGTTAACTTATATATTCATCGAAGAGATATATATAACATATATGTATATTCTACTCACAAAAAAAGCCTATCTGAATATATTCCTCGTAATACAACTCCAGATATTATATTCGTAACTATCAAAATAAACCATCGCGACGGCGGCGGCGGTTTAATTTTAAATTAGGTTCACTTACGTTATTACATTATTTCATTGTAGCCAATTGACCAAGCCACAAATGTCAGTCAATACAAGCAATAGTATGTTAAATGCCATTAGATTTACCTATAATAATAGTCACTGCATTGTAAGCCGACGTGAATTGATGAGTGGCGGAGTTACATAATAACGAAGGATGTATACGAGACACAACTTGTATATTGGCGAAGACTTTGTTTTTGACATATGGGATTGATGGTATGGTTATTTTACTATATTGCGGAAACTTATCCGTCTATTTAATAAATCGATCAAGCGTAATCTTCGCTCAAGGTCACTTTATTTTGTATTGGCATTGACATAAATTTATTGATGATCACAGAGCAATATTCCTCTTGTGATTTCAGTGAAATGTAGCGAAATATCTTTTTACTCAAGTAATTCTCTGAGATATTTTATCCACAATTAGTCAGGGGATTTGGTCTATAACTAAAAAATATTATAACTAAATCGGTGTGAAAAATAATATTAGGTTAGGTTAAATTAATTCAATTGCTTTAATAAAATAGTAGCCCATGTAACTGATCTGAGAACACTAGTATATCTTAGGCCATTGTCTCTAGACGCTCACAAAACCATTTTAGAAAGACCTCTGCAGTTACCTTCTACTATACTTCATTAGACACTAGTGTGCCTTCTTATTAAGCGAAGAATAGAGGTCGTTACACTGGTCGTCTCTTATTATAGATTAGCGTTATACTCGTAGAACGAGAAGTTGGGAACAAAATTTCTTTTTTTAATATATAAAATAGGGTTAGCACTATTTTAACCGGGCTCATCAAATTTTTCAATGATCATGGAAGCCGCCCATGGAATCTCAAAATACGGGAGGGGTCGCAAGTGCGTTGCCGGCCTCTAAGATTCTGTTACTTGTATTACATCCAAAGAAACAAATTTATACATATATAAGATATATTACGAGTACAATGATATTGACAAATTCATAAACGTCTTTATAATTTAAACTTAAAAATTAGAAGCTTTAATAATTTCTTCAATGGATTGATTGACAAACAACTGTAGCATATTTTATACAAAATTAATATCCATATTTTCAAGGAAGTATCGCGAAATTGTCGTATTTTCTATATTACAACCACACAGATTTGCGAGAGCGAAGCCTATTTTACTCCATAGAGCAGGCGATACATTACTACTAACACTCTGAACCAAGGACTTTTAGTTTGATATCATAATAAATTATTAACAAACTTATCAAACATGTGTATAGATAGAAAAATTCTAATATATATAGATCATTAATCATTAATTTATTAAGAACAAAAACAACACTTATAATAAAAATGTTATGGTGACAGTTTGGGCTCTGTTTATTTATTAAGAGGAGAACCCAAAACCCAATTATGTTTGGATAATGTACGATGATCACTATCCACTTAGCGGAATGTTCATCCTTATACAAAAATATCCGTTTGACTTCACGTGAAGGCGATTCACACACTTCGTGTACGCAACGCTAAAGTTATCTAACACGTATTTCTTTACGCTCACTACCTTGATACAAATAAAGACACAATAGCGGAGAGCCATAAATAGGAAATCGCCGCTCCACTGGCTCGAATAATTCAGTAAGAACCTCAGTTTCACATGAAAATCGTAATTCTGTATGCAAATTGAACTTGCCGGGTAACAGCAAACTTAAAATTTCATTTGTCCCGAACAATATACCTGTCAAAATCCTATTAGCTGTATAATCAGAAACCACGTGTACTTGTTACGTATATTGTAAATTCAAAATGTTACAGTAATATATGAGATAAGTTGTTCTATATAATCTCTACAGTAGAACCGAATAATATATTTTTGGTGCGTATACTTGTACAAATATTTGATTATACAAGAATAAAATACGGTTGTTATAATACAATAATATGGCATTACTATGTCACATACGAGATATACACAAAAGTTCTTGTGTATGACTCGCGACGCTATTTTAAACAATATTTTTAAAGTTACAATTAATAGTGAAAAAAGTAATATGTTTTTGTAATTTAATTGTTTATGTCACAATTACAATGTCATCAGAGTGAATAACGCTGACAAGACACAAAATTAAAATAAATTATTAGATTTATTTTAGTCAATTAATCAAAGGTTTTGATCGAACGGATGTAGAATTCTGTACTGCATGCGTTTCATTGATAATCTTTACTTGCCTTAAGCCATGTGCCGTCGATTTTCGGGTCCAAGTCAAGCCGGTTTCCTTAAGATGTTATCTAAAAGCAAGTGATAATTTCTCACATGCGAAAAACATAAAACTAACGTTCGATTCATAAAAATAAACCGTAAAGCTAAAATGTATGTAAAAAAAATAAATTATTAAATATTCTACTCAAGAATACAATAATTTATTACCTCAGTATTTAAATAATTGTACGGATCAGCCAATGACATTGATATCTGACCGTTTCATTTTTAAAATAACAAAATCAACGATATTTAAATGTATTCGTTTTAAACTCGACCGTCAAACAAAGCGATTGCACCGTCCTTCACAGTTGAACGACTGCAGTGTGAAACTCGCCAACATATGACTAAATATGTATTAACTATATTAATTGTTTTATAACAATAACCTTGTTTATTTTATACGATAAAATACATTCCATTGTAACGTTTAAAAACTGAATCTGTAATATAGCGAAGATAGTCTCCAGTTAGAGCCACAGGCAGATACATAATATTTATAATAATAGCTTATACAACTGTATATTTGGTTCCTGTACGATCCATTCGAACCTTACGAAAATCAACTTAGATTCGAAAAACCGAGGTCTATAGCACTACTGAGTGTTAGTAAATTTCAGCATTGTATCATTTTCAATCTAATATTCATGAATTTTAGATAGATATTACGGTCACAAAATGGTTACTAAACATCTTTTTAATTATGAGTTCTTTATAATATATATTTATTTACATTGAATCAAATATACCCATTTACTTGATAAATAAAATAAATTAAAAGAGTAGCTGACCTATAAAATTTAATCAAATAGATCACCGTTAATTTTTAATAAGTATGATTTCGTTGTTTGATCCAGGAAACGAGAGGTCTTTGGCTCCCTACGGAATGTGTGCGTGGGCGCAGCTCCCATGAACTCGGGCTTTCCATTGATTTAACTATTGCTATCTTATCTACCAATAAACGTCTTTTGTTTCATATTCTTACACTTAGACTAAATAATTGAACACATTCGAGGTAATTTAATGTTTAGCTTATAATAAGCATTAAAAGACGCCAAAATGCTAACCAGCTAACCGCATAGCAAGAGGAGTAAAAATCTTATTGATGTGTTTACCAAAGTAAAAGAATGTATATTTATGTGTTTATCTCCTTGCTTACGTGGTTTCGCGCGCTCTTAGCGAGTCTGCCGTTATCACGATGGGACTAATATATAATACCCTATAACCTAAGCTATACCGAAGTACTGCGTACCTCTATGATTTTACATTTAATCAATTTTTTGCTTTTCTTTAAAAAATTCGTAGCAGATAATTTTTAAGTATAATTCTAATATATATGTTTTCAATCAAAAATAAGGTACTCCATGTTTAATCCTGAGTTTTCAACTATATTTGGGCTAAAATTGAATAATAATAAAATAATCTTCATAGAAACTTAATCGCCTATTTGAAAATTTTTAAAAATGTGCGTGTAAAATAAAGGATTTTACGACGCGCCTATGTCTATGAAAATCTTCTTCCAAATGAGCCATGAAAGCGACATGGGTACATTGTGAAATTATCTCAGCCAATTTCTTATCGTTTGCCCTAAAACATCCAATAAAGCGTAAATGAATCACTAGAAACCGATAAGAGTTCTAGAAAACTCCTCATATACTTAGAAAAATAAACAATTCCCCTTAAATATTTGGTCGTAACGTAATTTACTACGTGAAAAATATAATAAATAAACAGGACCATTAATACTGTATTTGTAGTGTTAACCACAATAGCTTTTCGTGTAGGCGACGTATTTGCATACAGACAAAAGATGGCGCCAGTTGTTGTAACCGGACTTTTCATTGTTGACGTACAGTAAAGACGAACGTACGTACAGTAAAGACAAAGTACAAAAGACGTACTGCTGAAGTATCAGTACATCGTATAAAAGGAGCGAGTACTATCGCTTAACGTTTAGCAGAATATATAATGTTTATTATTATATGTATCAACTAAAATCAAACTCAAAACTCAATGTTAATCATTAATAAAAATATGCCACTGAAACCTCATTAAAGATTAAATAGTAGTAAAACTTGGAACAACGATCAAGTTCAGGCGAGACATCGATTTCATTACCGATAAAAGATCCGCAATGACTGGCCGATATTAATAAAATTTGCACCTTTTTATGAACGCAATAATTCAATTTAATCGCGTGATATTATATGTTTATGTTCGCTTTCAACATCAACTTGTTATATTTATTATGTCTTAATCAAGTTTGCAAAGCGTTGCTTTACGAGAGCGTTTTACATTTAGCCTTCTATACAAAGTATACCAAGGAATGGGAATAATAAGATTAAGCTCCTGTAAAATACTTACTCTTTTCAATGATTGACTTGGATCATATCTTTTATCGGAGATACCGAAAAATATAAATATGCATATAATGTGTAATTACGTTATATCGCTTCAAATCTATTTATTATTTTATAGTAAGTTGAGATAGCGGATAGATTTATTGTCATAGATATAACAAGGATACCAATAAACATGCTTTTTCTTGTTTTCGATAAACTATAATTAATATTTTTGTTAATTGTTACTTTTTAAATTTTAATTCTTAATTATTTTAATTCTTAATCTTCACGTTGATTATTTTGTATAGTTTAAAAAGGGTATGGTATGTACATGTTTATTTGTAGGAAGTCATTGTATAGTTTTCTTAAGCTTAAAAATATGGCGTATCGTTTAATAACCAATTATTATTTCGTACGCGAAACGAGACATGGAGGATAAAGATTGTACATCTTATCTTTACTTTAAAGTCTAAGAAAACCAAAAATATATACTCAAATGTCTTATCTTGATAACAAAAACCGTATTTATTATCAATTGGTAATCGGGGTATATCTAAGAATCATGTGTTGGTAAAATCTCCTAAGATGAAATTAATAATAAGTGTTCTTATACTAGGTAAGTCATTTTGTGATTATTAAAATATTGTGCATATTATAGGCAAGTTTTTGGTATTAATGATGTAGCCTTCTCATTATCAACGATAGTTGGTGTATAATATTTGAGCAAATTTTCTGCCTCTGCGCGTTGGCGGTAATCTTTTAAACGCATTAGTAGTTACTTCTTCACATTTACTAGTTTCAAAAGAACGCAATTTTATTTGACCATACTCTATTATTATATTAGTACATGTTCGTGACAGACTACGGTCTAATACTACTTTCATACTCTAGAATAGTTTTGAGTTTTAATCTGTTTCCAGGGCTAATTTGTTCCATACCACAAACACTTGCAAAGTCTTTAGAACGCATAGTGAACGGCGAATTAGTGGATATAACTGAGGTCCCTTATCAGGCAGCGCTGAGGCGCAAAACTACATCGGGATGGAAGCATTCCTGTGGAGCAGTTGTGATCTCAACTAAGAGTGTGCTAACTGCTGCACATTGTGTGACTGGGTGTGTATTATACTTACAAATAATAAAAGCATATTGACACTTTGGAGTGTTTAATGTATGGCAAGTTTGAATCGAAGTAGACACTTAAATTAAAATTAAAATTCTAAAATTTTGTGAATGTCATCACATTCACAAAATTTTAACACAACTCCATACTAATATACATAAATAAATACACCTTATACTTCTTCCAATATTTTTAATTATTAAGTCGAAAGATATGCTCCTATGTGTAAATTGTGTTGTAAAAGAGAAAAAGCAAAAACAGGAAATCTAAGTACCGAGGACCATTTTTCAAAGGTTGAAAATTATTCAAAAACATACATTATACTATTAATATTTTTTGTTTCCAGTTATCTTGCAGATCCGTCTCAGTTAATAGTGGCAGTGGGTACGTCTATGCGGTCGGAGGGTATCACCTACCCCGTGGCTGCTGTATACCCTCACAAGGAGTATTCTTCAGTAACTGTTGACAATGACATCGGAATGGTCGCTGTTATTGGCACCATTAAATTTGGTGAAAAGGTGATGCCTGCAAATGTGGCACCTTCACTTGTGCGTATACCTGTAGGAACTCAAGCTATCGTATCTGGATTCGGTAGAACAGAGGTAATCTAATTTTTACGTTAACCGAACACACGTTACATTAACACAGTGATAATTAAAGTCACGATAAATAAGCATCATCAGGGTTTTTTTAAAACAGGCTTAAATTTTTATATCAATTGCGACTATATATATAAACTATTTCTTTATATTTCAGTATGAGGGTCAATCATCCGATCTTCGAGCCGCAGTTGTAAGCATTGTATCTCAAGAAGAATGCGCAAAATCATACCGTAATATTGGTGTTATCACCCCTGGAATGATTTGCGCAGCAGCATCTAATCCACCAAGAGATGCCTGTCAGGGTGATTCGGGGGGACCATTAGTTGTCACAAATACCGTCATTGGAATTGTATCGTGGGGAGAAGGATGTGGCAATTCTAGCTACCCAGGAGTTTACACCAATGTTTCGCATTATAGTATATGGATTCGCTCTTATTTAGATCTAATCGATCGATTGTCTAATTAAAAAAAGTAAACATAATGACAGATTTTATCATATCACTTATATATGAATATGTAAAATACTGGCGACTCAGGTTATTTCTTTGTTTGGACTCTGGCAATATTATACTAAATTTTTAAACAATAAACAAAATTATTTCCATAAATGTATATTGTTGGCTTCAAAACCCATATACCGAATTAGTTCTGTTCATAGATCTACAGATCAACTCGCGAAGTTCTCATATATTTTCTTAACGCATAGAAGTCATAACAATCCAATGCTTCATTCATAAAACTGGACATAAACTTGACTTTTAAATATGGAATATTTATCATTCCTGTGTTGCCATCTTTAAAGGAAACGTTGGAAATGTGAACGCTCGCGTTCGAAAGTGAAAAGATTATTGAAAGTTGGTCTACATACAAAGCGGGTAACACAGGCTTAGAATATTATCAGGCTTCAAATCACAGCAGAATCTCACCGCCTTTGATATAGATTGAGTCTCGGTGAACACTAACGAGGTGAAAGGTAAAAAACGACTTAACGTAGTCTCGTTTAAATACGGAAACTCTTAACCCCTTTATTTAAACTTTATACTTATATTTTGATCATAAGCCTGTCAATATCCTATATCAAGTGTCTGAAATTGAAAAATTACAAACAAAAGCTATGAAGTAATAATATACTTTATAAAGTCTGGTCGTTGTAAAGGCTGGTCCGCTTTTGCGTGAATAGTTTTGACAACATTGAGAATGCTCTATTTACAAGAAAGTAGACAAAGAAAAGCAAACATAGATTGTTATTAATATCTGAACGTGGGCGTATGAGTTTAAAATATTCCATTCAGTGATCTGTGTCATTGATAGACATTGTTTTTGTTTTTAGTTCAAATCTTGGGTTAATATAGGTCATTGAACTGCATAGATGTATTTCGTTGGTCAACTGTTGCGAATGTAACGATATTAATGGCAAGTGCATACAGAGATAAGGCACAGGCGTATGTTTTGACATGTCCCTACAAAACGAATGAACCTATAGTTTCTTGTCGTATACAGTTAAACATAAAAACGGTTAAAAAATTATTTTTAAAAAAGTATTAGTTTTATTTTGGATTTATCACCAAAATGTAGCCGGTAAAATTAACAAATTAAATCACAAAAATAATCGAGATTGGCACTTGATCATATAGTACCAAATAAATATTTTTATTTCTTTAATAGTTTTGTCCATATAGCAGTCCTGGGACAAAATCATGATATCCATGAGTTCCTTAATAAACAAAGATTGAACGGTAACAATGGGCTAGTTGATTCGCATGCTTCTGTCAGCAGTGCCAGTGATTGATTGCTATTCAAAGATTCGATTACGATAAGATTATTGTCATTAACTATGAATACTTTACGCTAATCTCTATTAAATGTTATGTTTATGAAAACAGGAAACAAATTATATGTCTATTCAAGACGATTGCGTTCGATATGAACAATAAAACCCTTTGAGGACTTCAGGAGCAATTTGAGTTTCATTTTAAGTTGCGACTGGCACCTTGTGGCACACAAGGGCAATATTCATAGAAAACAACTCGGTCTTATTGCTTTTAACTAGATTTTCTGTAAAATTTTGTTAACTTTGTGACGAAAATGAAAAGGGTAATTAAAACGTCTACGTAAAAGGCGGTAAATGGCTTAAATGAGTATTTCTGAATCATTTACATAATATTTTAAAAAAGTTTTTTTATTATATAATGAAATGAGATTCAAGTAAAAAAGTAAAATCAATTTTAGGTACTTTATTTAGACAAATTTTTCATGTCAATAATAGGATCAGTTTGCTATCCGGTTCACAAGATGGCTTTAGGTGAACTCAAATGGTTTTGTCTGTTTTTTTTTTTCTAACAAAACTATTAACTTTTATAAACTTAAATATCCATCATAAATACGTATACATAAATACAATTTGAAAATTACATACAGAGTTTATTTTTTCACCGATAATGTGAAATAAGGAAAAATTAAAAGCAAATAATTTAAATACACCACACCACAATAACGATTTCATGTTATCAGTTCTGACGAAACTAGGCTGCTGATAAGGGGTCGATAAAAATTCCCAGAGCACGTCACTGTATGCACTTTACTTAAAGATAGAATTCAGGTATTGTATCTAGATACAATATAAGTAAGTTATTAGATTAGAAGGACATTAATTATGAGCTTAAAATTTAATTTTGTTTAAATTCACTCGGTTGCAACTATACACAAAATAGCACCTATTTAGATGTTAAAATTATAGATTATCCTACAGTAATGAAATTATTGGTTTAATTAAAGTCAACCCTTCAATTAGAAAGTTATTTACAACGTGTCGCAAATATTCAATTCGATTAGACTGAGCATCTAAGCGATACCAATAAGTACGTATAATACAGTCCCTCGGCCTATTACCTGGCAATTTCACAGAACAATCTACTTCGTGTACAGCACACAGTGACAAAACCCACACTGGCTTTGTAACTGAGAGGGATAGCACTCCCCGCGATTTGTTTACACAATGTAGCTTTCCCTTTCGCGGCTCGCATGTGTGCGTGCCATCTGGCGGGTGGATACTTGCGTGTGTAATGGTGTCGCCCCCACATACACCCTTCGGGGTTGGATTGCACGTGTGTGCGTGACCCAGTCGAATAAATCTAATGTAATACACACAAACATATTGGTACGGCGTGTCATTTTTACGCTTGTGTTGTCGCTACTTGGGGTTCTTTATGCGGTGCGATGATATTATTATTCTGACGATTACGGCATCCTTTATGCTTACAATAAAATAATTAATAAGGGATGAAGTGTATTGTTGCGCGGCAGTTAGTGATTGGTATCAGTCCACTTTTTATTCATTGAATGTTTTATTGAAATAGAGGTTAATATTTTTATTTAACTGCGGAAATATTACGGTATATCACTTTACTTAATTAAACTTATTGTAATTAAGAGTTCGTAATCGAAAATACTATGTACTTACGTGTTTGTACTTCTATTGAAGAGCTATACTAAACTGAATGTACGTTAGTTTTTGTTACACGTAATCGACACCATGAATGAACGATCGACTCTAGCGCCGACGTGGGCATCGCAGTGACGTTAACACTACAAACACACTATCCTTGTATATTTTTTTTTCGCTATTTATAAAATCAAAATTACCTCTCTATTTGTCAGTTTTCATTTAATAATCTAGTCTGATTTATCCATAATTTTTTATGTCTTTTCTGTTTTTCCTTAACCCATGGAATCGAACCCGAAAAGGACGTATGTTGTAATCAGTAGGCACGAATATTGTCATAAATCACTTATGAGTAAATAAAGCTATAAAGGGTTATATAACTTAAATACGCAAATTTCGTTAAATTCTCCATTGTTTAAGCGAGTAATTAGCAGACGGCGTTTTTTCTGCTCAGCCGATGACGGAACAGTTGACAAGGCGTTCAACCCCCGTTCAGTTTAACAATTACGCGCTGGGGCTCATTGTGACAGGACCCTACCTCAACCATTGTGGATACTATACACGACCAATATATTTGAACCCGTAAACGTCTAACAAACACCAACTTATCATGTAAACGCGGGGCTGAGGGAGGTCAACGTAAAATAGAAATCGGTATACAAATATTATTATCCAGCCTGTTCACAAATATCAATAACGTATTACCAGCCTTGGGCCAGATTTAAAAAGTTAATAACGTGCGACTTATGACGTTATTGTTGATTTATTTATCTCATTAACAAAAGACAGTCTAGTGTCGTTAGGATTAATGCGAAGGTGATAAAATGTAAAAGGAAGCAGGTAGTTGATTATAAAAACGCTGGAGGGCGTGACAGGCTCGGGGACTAATTGCATGATTTTTAGGTTGACCTAAAAAGTAAAAACTTATATCTCCAACGCTGGCTTTTTGAACTACCAATTACAGTATTAGATTATTCATTGTTGGTCGATATTAGTTTCGTTTTCGTTAACCTGATTCAAGGTAAGAATCAGGTTCATCTTTGAAAAAAACTTCTATTTTAGATACAAAAATGGAATATCTGTGCACTGTTGGCAGTATAAATAATTCACACAACTAGAAACTTTCTTTTAATGGAAACAGAACTCAATCATTATTAGTTAGGGCCGAGCAGAAGGCTTAATCGAACAAACAATTAAAGTTCCGTTTTCTTATATACTAAACACAGATCTAACTAAAGAGACAATATCTCGGGCGCTAAAAGGCCATCCCAGGAGGTGGGGGTCGAGGGGAAGGGGCCGCCCTCTGCCTGCGAAATTACTACATTTGAAGGGAACAACTTTTTATGAGAAATAAGCCGCTGCTGCTATGAATCTCGAATTATAATCCAGTGTTTGCTGGTATTATCTATATCTCTGGCTATTTAAATTAATTATGCAACTCGTAATTATTTTATATCTAATCTATGCATTAAACTGTATATATTGATGTGAATTCCGTATATAATAAAATCTACTTCATAATATAAAATTGCTTCGTTATATCTGTATTATATCGTTAATTAAATCCCGTTACGTCAACAAAGAAAAAATGGTTTTCCATGAATCGTACAGCGCAACGTGAAAAGTGCCAATCGACTGAAATCCCGTTAGAGGTGAATGCGTCTCTTTTATTTATACGCTTGATGTCCCGACAGGACGATTCAGATTTTAAATGGAATTGTTTGAAATGAAACTCATGTATGAATTGGCTTTTCCATCGAGCGAAACTTAATGTTTTGCACTTTTAAATAAACTAAGATTTAACATCTCTAGCATTTGAGTATGTATTCTTAGCCTTGACATTTACACTTCCTCATTACTAGATCACATTTACCTAAATCCTACAAAGCAATCAGAACAAACCGATAAAAACGAGATCGGATTACATAACTTGACATTTCAATGATTTGAGTGCTAATATCACATTCCGCTATTTTTAATCTGTACCCAATAACCTTCGTAATCCAATCGAAAAACAGGTGAACTAAGTCAATCGTAACTGAATCTCAGTCGAAATGTTACATAACACGTGCGTGAGAGATCCCTCTGTGGGCGGCGGGAACGGAATGTAGGAGGAAAGCTGGCGGCCTTGACACCACAATATTTGGTGCGCTTAGCTAAACAATCCCGCCTCAAGTAACTTCCTCGTCTACGAAGTTTGAGCAACCAGCTTCCCAACTACAAAGCTCTGAGCTCCGCTACTCTGTGGTCTAATGATAGGGTAATGCTCATGTTTGCTGAGCTTTCACGCCCCGTGCGGTGCGCTGACTACCGCCGATAATTATTACGTCGCGCTCGCGTGAGATCATCTTTAAGTCGTCTAGTGAGTGTTTTAATCAATCGCCGTTAAAGTGCCGGAATTGATACGACTGTATATTGTTTCAAAATAATGTATACGGCGAAAAAAAGAGAAAGCGAACAGATTAAAAATGACCCACGTGAATGTATTCGTGCGGACAATATTTTAAAACAAAATGTCACACGCTTTCCACGGCTACACCCCCACTTTCTCGTCTGAGCGAGGGGTCGGGTGAGGGTCTGGGGGTGACGAGGCGATGTCACCCCCTTTCAACCGGTGGGGTGTCATTGTGGACTGTGGTGTCGTAACTCCGCGAACTTTTTAATTTACAATTAGGTAGCTTCCCATTTCTCTGGCCTATTTAGCTCTCGTTTTTCCGGTAGCCACAGCCGTAGTTCGTAATTAAAATTTATTTATCGCATTACTCCGCAAACATTAACTCTTTGAAGATATTGCTAAAGCCGCCCTGTTTAATATTAACTGTCTTCAACCAGAAACAGGCGCGGGACTTCTTGTGAAACTTTTAATTTATTCGCTTTATATACAACTCTTATACCTTATGTAGGTTTTAATGTTAGGCAAAAGCACTTCAACACGCGTTAAATAACAATACACATTACCAGTTTAGTGATAATTTACATTGGAATTTAACATACACCATGATGACAACAAAAGTACTTTAGACACGGCATGAGCTGTACAAAACGCGTGCGCAAATGTTCATTGTATACAAAAATTTCGGCATGTTTAGCAGATAAATCTAACAAGTGAACCCTTAACAGCGGGCGTCGATGGTATTGTGACACTATGGAACGAGTAATTAACTTGTTTCAACAACACCGGGTTCTACTTTTTGTCACTTGTGACAAAGGAATTATCCGCCGATCTCAATAGCTTGTTAACAAATGGATAATGTTCAAAGGATCAATTGCTGGCGTGTTCGCTGTAAGTTTGAAATGGACGTAATCAAGAGCAATTTTAGTTATTAAATAATACGATTGGTGAATATATTTTGATAATGGAATAATACGACATAAGAAAGTATATAAGAATTATAACATCTTAAATGGACGCTTTGACTAGAACATTTACTAATTTCATCACAATAAATTTGATGTATTTATAGGATGATCAGACATACTGAAAGGTTCTTTTAAAGTCCAGAGAATAGAAATTCTGAAAATAACCATTCGAGGGCGATCACACCGTCGTATCGTAAACTAATGAACCTATTTTTGTTCACTACCGCTTCTTGTGAACACTTTCCTAATGCTATTTTAATAATATTAATATTCTATCGGCTTAGCGGTTGATTTTCGTTGTTCATAAGGGTAAACCTCCAAACATATCCATCCATGCTTGTGTTATATTGGTGATTTATTTAAATTAAGAAAGTGCTCATAAAATATTTATTTTAACTTAAATAACGTTTGTTAACCAAACACATTTACCGTATACTGAATTTTAAAAAAAAGCCTGAGTGATCAGAAATATGTGGCCTTAACTTGATAATAAGAGGAGTTACGTTAACTATATCTTATAGATAACTTTGTCGTTACGTGATTTCACACAACATTATCTATATGTAGATGTCGTTTGAAATATACAAACTCGCCCCACTAACTTATTTATGACATCATAAACAAAGATCTCTTATGCCACAAAACTTCTTTTTAGGTACATATTCAAAGTCTGCCCCTAAAAATCGATGCTTGATTTATTCAGAAATATCACATCCGCCGAGGGGGTTTCAATTTCATATCGATTGTGGCTACTTCTGATCCCATATGCTCCCGAGGGACTCAAATTTTCCGTAGTAAAATATCACCCCAGTACTTGGGGGACATGAGAATTGTCAGTTTTCACTTGAGAATTTATAATTACGAAAATATTTTTTAATAACAAGGTTTATAGAAATTATTTGCAAGCTTATAAAAATAAATAAAACATTCAATAGTAGTAATAGTCAAAGTCAAATTAACCAGTGTTGCTTTGACGCAAACTATCTAGTTGGCCATCTGGTCAGGCTTTGCCAGGTATTTCCTCACGATGTTTTCTCCATGGCGTGAGGATATAAAGAATACATTTCGCTTACATATAAAAAAATCACGCTTAAGATGGATACTCTAACGCGAATTCGAGTACCTAGCCAATAACATCACACATCTTATCCAAGGCTGTATAAAAATCATTCTGGAAACATTTGTTTCATATGTGTTGTACCACTTCACATTTGGATCCTCGTTGTTATACGACACAAAGGCGTGTGCTAGGTAATGTCCCGTTAGAGCGATCCTTTGCGGCAAAAAACTGCCGACACTCACGAGCTAACAAAAAAAATCAAAGCAGAAAGGATCACAAATTAAGACCGACCTTGGAATGCTACCCAAATATGCTTTATAATGGGAAATAACATTCAACCAGTGTTGGCATCTGAAATTTCTTTAAAAACAAATGGAATCTTTTGCTATCACAGTACATTTGAATGTTTTATAATGTAGGTATTGTAATCGTTTGTTAGGTGCAAAGTATTTTAGTTTTTGTACTGCCTCAGACCAACTTCATCTCTCTAGTAAGTCAAAACTTCTGAGAAGTAAGGTTACATATTTTGACCACGATCAACGATTGTGAACGTAACTATACTCAAATCGGGATGGACTGAAGAAATAATGACTTTACTAACCATATATTAAATAAATCTTATACAGCTCATATAAATCCGTACAGGAGTAGTAGCCTTATAATCTTAAACGTGGGAAAGGTATTATTTCGAACTTACTGTGACCGATACGTATCTAGAATGTTCCATAATTTCTAATTTGCTCGTAAAAAACTTCTACCTGCTGCTTATTAACGGAAGGGCCTTTGCCACGTGCGACGGGACTGCAGCTTGTCTGAGATCTCGAGGGTTCAACAAACATAGAAAGAGTGCCATTATTATGCAAGTGGCACTAAGGAAGCAAGCTTTTATTACTTTATGAGCCAATAATTATAAAGTTCACAAATTTAAAAGTTCACAAGCACTTAATAGTTCTTGTTTTCTGATTTGATATGTAAAGAAATACTAAAAAGCTATAAAATTTAAATAATACACTAGCTTAATTTAAGAAATAAAAGAAAATTTAAAGAAATAAGCTAAAGAGCTTTTTGTTGAACATTTTAATCTCAGGAGCTCACTTGTCTTATGTAACACTTGTTTTGGAAAGTCTATTTATCGAAAAGGCTTGCCTTTTAACATTATTAATGCACTAGTATAATATAAATCAGTTATAGACCATTCAAACATGATTCTTTTTTATAAATTCCGATAAGTATTGATACTGAATGATACAGCTTCCTTCGTGAACGAGACAAAACTAAGAGCAAGGTAACCATTTTAAAGATACTTTAAAGTAATGTAGCAATTTAAAACTGCATATATTTATATAGTGTCTGTCTCATAATATTTTGATTATTAGATAATATTCTTAGAATTAGGATATTTAAGATTTAAGCACGATTTATGTTTCCTTTGATCATTGCCAAGTTGGTTAGGTAATTATTTTTTATCGTCTTTATGTCTATAGTAATATTATAAAGAAATTTAAATTTTTTTTAATGCTCGTCAGAGTTGGGTGTTTCACTAACTACTGCACCTTAAACGCATCATTTGTATCATAAAGTTTGTAGTGTTATGAAATTGATAGAATACTGGTTGAAATTCCTTACCAAGGCTAACAAACTAAGAAATAAAATTAATTGTTTACAGCTTCGTCCTTGAATTTGCTAGAACAGTAGTTCATTTAGTTTAAAAGTTAAAAATAAACTCATTATATAAAGTTTATATCAAGATAAGTCATTTCATTATCATATTTTGTTGTAATGGAAATAACATTTTATAATTATAGTATAGTAAGATAGGAGTGGCTCTATCGTAAATAATTTCTTCCTGGGCTCAACCTGTTCTATATTAAATTTAAGATATGTCTGAATGAATGAATAGTTGCCTTTTTTCAAACAATGACAGTATCCAAGACACAGTATTCATTGTATATGAAATACTCCAAAGCATTCTCCAACGCTACATACATTTCAATTTACAACATCAATCAAGATTCGAGTGTAAATTTTATTACTGTGATTTTTGATGATTATATAATTACTTTTAAGTGTTGACGTGTGTAACAAATGGTTGGCACACTGATTTATTACGTCTCAACAATGAGCATGCTCCGCCGAACATAAACGTTAAATAGTATTAATTTACGTAAATTAAGCTACTCATTTTAAGTTTTATCACTGGTTATAATTTTATGCGTACATTTAGTTAAATCTAATTAAGGTAGTAAACAGTTATTTTTCAATGTACCACCTTACCGTTGTTGTATATTCACAGCAGACATAGGCATTATATTTAAACTTCTGTCTTCTCTCTATTAAACCGTGACGTGTTTTAGAACATTTATCAAAAGTACGCACAATTCAAATCAAAACTCAAGGCGTTTAGCATGCACTGCAATCGTGAACACGATTTATAATATATAAATGTAACAATAATATCAATAATTCCGAAATCAAGTTATAATTAGTATTTTCATACCGTCATTTCCAGGAAGTACTATCGATAAAAAGATAACCATTGATTAGGAATTTATCTGATAAACCGTAGTTTGTCTTGTTTATTGTTTATATCGATTTTTGAGTACAATTTACGTACAGAAAGAGGGTTCCTTTTAACAATGGTATTACGAAGAAAAATATCTTGAAACGTAGATAGTCCAAGGCGGTGAAATGAGTTGCCCTTAGAGCCTGCTAGGGTATGAGGCGCTCCAAATTTATGTATGGTACAAATATATAATTATAGCGATAGGTTATACACCTAAACAACACAAACGCGACTCATAAACGAATACATTAAATTACAAGAAAAATTAATGACTACACGTAATGAAACCGTAAAAATGAGGTATGTATTCTATGTATCTAAATAGAAATACGTTGATGTCTTCGATTATAAAAATACGGTGGAATTTCAAATTCTTCATAAACTAATATAAATTTGGGAATATTGATCACATTCGTTTATAAACCCCATGTTTTCGTATTATCCTCGCGGCCTCTTTCCCCTTGCACCAGCTCAAAAGGAGCCCAGTTAGATGCGACTCTCCCGCTCCGCCATAAATCTTAGGACCCTCGACCGCCACCCGGTCTCACCGAAAATATCTATAAATACCTTTCTCTACCTACATATTTCAAATAATAAAGGATCGAGACGAGCGTTTGAATCATCGCCAGTTATTTCAGGACTAATTGATTTTAATTTTGAATCACCTTATTCATATGTAGCACCAGATGAAGTCAGCATAATGTATCTACTTGTATAATGAAACTGGATGACGCGACTTCTCTGACCAGGACTAGTATAACGAGTAGCTAATATTACCGTGACGTAAAACAGATTTAACATTATGACATTAATCACAAATAACTTTCGGGTTGCATTAAAAAATATAACAGTCTTACTTTAATGAGAAGTAACTAGTAATTACTAACACTATACGCAAATATAAAGACCTTAATGCACTTAAAGAAACAAAAGCGATCCATTCTGTAGTTTTATGTGAACAAACATCCCTCCATACTTACTTCCGTGTTATAGGATTAGAAGGATAATTCAATACGCTTGTTGGTAATGAAATACTACGAGCTTGTATAAAAACTTATAAAAATTTACTTAGGTTATTAACTAATGTACAATATTATTATATGCTTAAAATGAAAAGATAAGGAACTAATGGAAAAAACCGCTTACGCTTATCTTTTTTACACATTTTTATATTGGTTAAATAACACATATTTTTTTTATTAATTATTTATAACGCTATGCATTCATGCATTTCTTTGTGTGTATTTCTATTTTTAACTTGGTTCTCTACGTTAATGAAAACAAATGTTCATCTTAAAAGGAGAAACAGTAAAAATATCTTCCGCACTCTGACGCTGTTCGAGCTATGGTCGCAAATGTTAAGATTTCTAATTATCAGAGAAAACTAATTGGTCTATCAGTAACATTGTATTTGGAACGTTATTTCCGTATAACTGTAGGCTTATAACACAAACATATTTACAAGGTTTCTTAGTTTTTCCAAACTATGACATCACGTGGATTAGTTTTTTTCGGTAAATATGATAATTTTCCGCTATATTTTCCTCAAGTACATGAAGTGTGGTCAAATGTCTAGTAATATTTTAAAATAAATAGGCGTTTATCTGCAGGAGGATAGCTCCTAAGCATATTGATGTATTGTACCAATTTGAGTCTAAAAATTAATTAATCTATTATTATTAGAAATATCTTTTTACATGTTTCCGCAATTTACACAAAATATTTCTTTATTTATTTAATTATTAAAATATGGCACCTAGATTGGGTAAATTAAACAATAAATGTATGAAATTACGTAGCTCAGGTGATTTCGGTACGAGGCCTTGATTCTATTCCGCGACGGCCACGCGCTGACACGGTTATACGACGAACTCCGCCGTCCTATTCAGTGTACACGACCAATTAATCGTCTTACTTGCAACCGAATCGATCTGAAACATTATCTCACAGTGTTTTCTTATATTATTTGACTAACAAATATTTGTAAACAGATTTTAGCACGTTCAGTTGAAGGACGAATGAATCAAAATAGTTTTGTGATTGTATGTACAAAAAAGTTCGTTACGCACACCATGACTCTCACATTCCTCACATAGAATAGAAACTATTTTAAGTTAGTTTAGTTATATTTGCTTATAATTTTGTATACATACGAATTGTAATGGTAAGATTTATAATAAAACTCAATGTCCACTGTCCAGACTAAATGTCTCATATATTTTAATTCGACATCACTTTAACTAATTGTTTACAAGAATAATCCCTTCGTTCATAAGCTATGACTCAATCCACACGTGACGACTGTGCCATCCTTGGTACACATCGAGTGTTTATCGACTGCACTATGTACTTAGTAATTGTATATCTAATTGGTCAAGTACATTACTCAACTGAATATTTACAACGGGAGCAAGGTTACAGGTATTCAAAATAAACAAATGGGGATTTTAAAAATATTGGAGACGCGTACAATCAAATTTTAAAAACAGAACACGCTTATGTGCGCAAAACTTTTCGTTGGGCACTTTTTAACTTAATAATTTAGAAGATGCTTATTAAATTAAAACGATAACGCTATCATAATTAAATTGAATAATTATCCTATTCAAAACGCAAACATTTTTAATTTAAACGAATATTCTGTAGTCCACATGTCGTTGATCCTAGGTGGGCATAGCCTTCTCGGATCTGACATGCCAAATCAAGATTTGTTTTCGCTATTGTTTTTATGATTATAATCGCTATTGTTATCAAAACTATTGCTATTAGATAAAGAATTACATGTACGGGTAATGTACATTGCATTGAAATGGTCAACAGTATGATTAAATATATAATTGTTATCTACTTTAATTATAAAATGAATACGTTAGATATAGTAAATAATTGTATGACCTTGAAATAGAAATTTTGTAGAACAAAGTGTCGTCTGTCAGTCAATTTAAATATTATGTTTGTATGTGTAAGACATTGTATCTATTACACATACATACTGTTGTATGTGTATGGTTGCGTCAAGTCGTTGGTCAATACCGGAAGGTGAGAGCAACTGATGTAATTTTCCATTGATACAACAATAGGATGGTTTCAACTGAGTAAAGGAATTAGAATCTTTGTTTATATGAACATTATGTAATAACTTTAATGTTTTTGGATTGTAACTAAAAGTTGAGGCAACAGTTTCCTATGGTGTTTCTAGTAATACAAATATAAACATTATAAATACTTATAAATCTATAGCCTTTACTAACAGGCATTCATTAAGTCGAGGAGTCAACAAATCTGACGTTCAAAATGGTAAATCTCTGTGCTTTGAGTTTAATTCGGGTGATACTAATCGGCAATTAAATTAGTAATCCTTAGAATTTGAAGGTTAACTTCCTTTTGAAAGTGTTTATAGAAGGCGGTTAATATGCAACTCTCGCCTGTATTCTAATAAGTATCTCAAGTCACAGTGAGCCACTTGATGATCAAATATGTCAAACATCAAATAGAAAATTGTTTTGACAGCCCTTGAAACTAGATTTAAGTTTGGGTGACATTTTGGAAGATGGACCAAGTGTTAATTCATACTCACATAAAAGATAGTTACTTTGATTGAATAATAACATTTTTCATTTAAGCAGAACGAAGTCGCAAACTGCAAATATTATATTTAAAAGTTTATTTTATAAATTCTCTTAAACGAGTTTCAGTTTCTTTAATATTATGCAATTCAAAAACCGTCCCAGTTTCTTATCTATCAGCTGAGACTGGGCCCATAACGGAAGTGATCCTCGCACACGCCGTTGCCGGATGTGACGTCACACCCCACGTTCACCCGGAATCTATGAAGTGTTAAGAAATTAACAAGGAAATATTTGTATAGGAGGAACTAAGGTAACAATCATCTTATTGTTATACATTCTATTAATAACTCTCTTTGCAAAGATATTCAAATTGCAATAAGGAAATGATTCGCCTGGCCGAGGGAGATCAGGTATACAATATGAAAATATTATTTGTTCATATGCAAATAAATTTTCTATGGGCTGTGTTCGTCCGTATAGTGATTTAGAGAAGTATTCATGCATTAATAGCGAATAACAGTTTTAGAATGATTGTATCATATTCCTTAAATATAACTTAAATTAACTAGAACTATCAGCCTTTACATTATCAAGACATTGCCAGCACGCAGCCTACTAGATGCGTGGGACTGCCATCTTCATTACTTGTCACATTTATTCGCTAATATGTCTATTCGATTTAAACTTTGAAGTTGATGAGCACGCTACATAGTTGAGGGACCCAACAGGCAAGGAAGCGAAACATTAGATAATTTTATAGTAGTCAAGTGGTCAAAACCTAAAATGTATTTGATTTATTAATATTCTACTGGAACATACATACACGATGAGCTTTTGGCTGCGGTTGAATGTTTTATCTATGTATAAAAGTATATCTGTAAATATACGTATATAAAAACTTATAAGTGTGTTAGGGCCAACTATTCATATGTTAAATTTGTCCCCATAGTATAATTAGCATTATAGAGTATTAAAAAAAATCTTTCATAGGTTCAAGGCAAATTCCGCATTTTCTCCTTATATGTTAAAGACATGCTACGCGCTACTCTCATTAATAAAACAAAGTATGAAGTAAAAGTGTCTTTAAATTTTATATTATTGATTTCTCTAGCATGCGTTGCATGTTCAATACAACTGTTTATCGTACACAAAATACATATGCGCATGCAATATTATAAAGGCGACGCAATATAATCAAGTCAGTGCGCTGATAAGGTTGTCAACGCTGAATATAATTTTCGAAACTGTTGAAATAAACTTAATACATATTCTTACTTATGCGTAAAGGTTTACGTCAAAATAGATTTTTTGTAAATTACTTAAATTTATGTCATAAGATTACACTGCTATTACCGACTGTTACATCAAAATCCGAGGAAATTTTGGGAATTTCACAATCATCAAAACACATCATACAATTTCCCTGAAAAATCGAAAAAAAAAACTGTATTCCTTAATCACATAAACATACTCTAGTGCCGGCTTGATATTCCAAAATGACTCCTTTTGACAGCCCTGCGCGGCTAGTAGCTAGGCTGGAGTAGGGCGTCGACCGGCGCCTCTCTGCCGCGTTCGAGACCTTATTACTACGTCTCTTGTTTGCTATTCGGGCCCACGGCGCGCAACCTCGCTGTCCATCGATTCCCATAATCTTGCCCGTTCCACTTGTTTAGCTTAAATGCCCGTATTAAGGTGAATGAACGAAAAACAATTGATAAACGCTTGGAATTTTTACATGAATTCAAGGCATTATGCCTCCTTTGAAATGGCGAAATATTTCGTCGCTTCGAGATTTTTACGTGCTTAAACTCGTCTCAGATAAGATAATTTATTTTAAATGAAAAATATAACCGTTAAATCGTTTATATTGTTCAACTGAAATAATCAGACCATCATAGTACAAAAAGACTAAAAAAGGTCAGGTTTATTTGAGTGTTCATGGTTGTGAATCCTTTCTGTTGTGGCTTAATTCCTGAACGTGTAAAATGCTCTTATTGTATTACAGATATATTATGATTAATGAATCAATTTGCATTGATTTTGTGTATTGCTAAATAAAAACGATTAAAACTTCAAATCACGACGGGCAGGTAAATATTTAGTACAAACGCGCACTTGAAAACTTGCCAATAATTGTTGGACTTCGCCTGAAAGACCTCCATTTATCTAATTTATAACATGATTTCACTCAATCGGCCGCTAAATTTAGTAGGAAATCAAACAATCGTCGCCCTCTCGATATAAATACATCGAAGAACAGTTTTTACAAGAATCACGAATCCTATTCGATGTCAGTCTTAAGAATTTAAATGAGTGGGTAATAGTCGAATAATTAGTGATGCGATGGACGAGAGGTAAGAAAGCGACAATACATTAACCTACACTGTTGTAGGGAAAATCGTCACACAAGTTTTGCTCAATTATTGTGACCACTTAGATATAAAGTGACTGGATGTAAGGAGCAGTGTTGAATAAATTATTTTTTTAAAGATTATTAGTTTGAATAACTCTGCTAATTATGGAAGTTGTATGGGAACAAAGACAACCTATTTTCAAAGCTCCTGGTGCGCGAAATTTTTTTTTTTTAATATCAATAAGTTACTATAGAATTCAAAACTGTTTAAATTAAGTAACGATACAATCTATATTAGTGATATACTTTGTTTAAGTACCGCGATGCTCATAACTTTGCTAGTTTTATTACATAAATATACTTATATCCAAAACAGATGGCACTTCTAGCTCCGTAACTCAACAGTTCTCAGTAGAAACAAGACAACAAGAAAGTGTACTTTCACTGGTAAGTTGATGCTTTACTCCTTATTCTATCAAACCTCATTTAATTCAAGGGACAATTTTATGCGGCGTAAAGTAAAGAAATCTGTGTTATCTACCTGTGTGTTTATCCTACGTGTTAGACAATGGATACAAAATTGAGATATGAGAAGCTGGTACCTCATATGATTTCGTTCAACACTCCAAAAACAAAGAATATAATTTAAATATCGAACGAAGGAAAAGTAACAATTATTGCGCTATGAATATCCTGTACTATCATAAATAGATTATATACAATAATTTTATTAAGGGTTACGATTTCTTTATGTAATTAACTCGGGTCCTTTAAATTGTACATATAATGATTTTCTTAAAGGAGCCACGTATTATATCTGAATAATGTCTTCTGATTTATCTGAAACAGAAAAATGACCATACGTTGTATTTCAATAACGCAATAAAGATGTTACAGTACGTACGACTAATACACCACAGTATTTATACATCTTTGTTCTATTTCTGGCCGAACGTACTTGTAAAACATAAGACGATCGTGAAATAGTATCTCGTTAGTCGATCAATTTGAATCAATAATTTATTAAATAAATGAACCGATTACTTGAAAATAAAATCACTGAATCTAAAAGCTTTAAGCGTGCGACTCTGACATATACCGATAAATACTATATAATTTATTGCTTGTACCTTCAAGAAGATGTATAGACCCCGGAATATTTTAGACTAGAAAATTGACAATAAGTATATATTCTACATATATAAATTAATTAAGCAAACAAGATATGACACAGATGTAAGGTTAACAAAAGTAAAAATTGTTTGCAAAACATCGCCCATTAATTGTTGTAATACGTTATGTATCTTCAAGTACGTAGTTTTCAATAATATCATTCATCACTTTTGGCTTCAATAATAATATGTCAATAATATAAATAATGATTTAGCTAACAATATTGTTTGCGGTGGTGCGCATAACGCACTGCGCGCGCGCCGGTCGGAAGGTGAAAGGCAGTATCGCTTTCGAAGTAGATCGTGTTGTATCAGTGAAAACACGCGACGCTCTCTCATATTTTTATGGATTAGCTTTGTTTAATTCACACTTTCGTATGAATATTACAGTCCTGAACAAGCGATTAAAGGAAAATCTCGAAAACAGTCGAAAAAGGTTGGAACTATTTGAAGAATATAGAAAAATTGTGTCCTGGAAAGACAATTAATTGGAGGAAATTTTATTAGCCCTTCAGCTAGCCCCCAGCAGCTGAACTTTGATTGGTTGAACTCAATAATCTCCGGGATTAGAGTTCTTTTTTCGGATATTTTTTGTAGTCTATATGTAAGGCATACATCTATAAAAGCCCAGTTACTAAGTTCAAGGGTCTTTAAACGCGTGTGAAACCGCAGGGAACTGCTATAAGCTTCGAATAGCTCTTGAATATTGTCTCTCTTTTATGAAAATAATAGCTTTTACAATTATTATTCCAGGAATAGATCTAATTTTTTGCAGTTGTGGTGTGTAGTTTTAATTTTCATTAATTGTCATTAATTATAACTAAATAAAGATATTAGCCTTGTATTATGATTTATATGCTAAATATAGCAGGATATTTTCTTATTTCTTTGTGTAAAAAGAACAAAATTAATAAACGCACAGAAGATGATAAGTAAAACATAGTTTTCCATAGCCCTCATGTATGCGTATATTTACTTGGTTGCAATAGCGGTAAACCTTAGCCTACTTCGCTCGAATATGATCTTATGTGTTTGTATAAGGCAACGTCAAATATCTAACAAATTAAGATTACAGCGGCATTGAGATTAGAAATCATTACTTTCCACATTGTGTTAAATTCATATTGCGCAAACGATTATCGCTAACAGTTTTTTACATTAATATAACGTTGTTCAATCGTTTTGATTGATTAAAATAAGTACAATTGTAATTTTAAGAAAATACTCGAATTGTGTCGGCCTATAAGCAACCCAAATCTGAGGCAGTGTGTTCGAATCACTTCTGTGCACTAATGCATTTTTGTTTCAAGCGAAGGTAACTGGAATGCCTAGATTCCAAGTCGACGGAGTGTATCAGGCACAGAAGGCTGAGCTACCGAATCGTATAGTTAGAAATAAGCAATGATCAACAATCCGATACAGAAATCCAAGGCCAAAATCTTTAAGGCCTAGTGTTACTTTGTAAATTCTCCACGTTGGTTATATGTGTCGCGCTTCGACTATATAGACCTTATAGGGCATATATATAATTATATAATTACAAACCCTGTATAATTGCTAGCCTATAGGCTGAATGATTTTGAAGTCATGCATTTGATAACCGGCATTCGAAACATCATATATTTTATATAATCTCCACTTATTAAAAAACTGCAAAATTTAGTTAACTACGTACTCGTTCCTGTTTTATGATTAAGATTTGCCTGCAATTGTTATCTCGTTTAACCTTGAATTTAATTATAATTTGAATTGCATTGTCTCTATTAATTTTATTATTAAATAATAAAAACGTCAAAATGTTTTCTATAAATAACGAGTAGTCTGGCCAAATAATCGGTAGATATGCCCTAATAAAGAGTGTATTAACCAGCAATAAGTAGTTTCACTCCCAGACGCTGCGTCATCATAAGATGAGACGAATCTCAGTTATTTTCCATTACATTATTATATTAACATTCGATAAAAATACCTTGGAACTATATGAAGGGTGTGAAACTGTCGGACGGAATAGTCTTACTTTATTCTTTATTTAGTTTTAGTTGTTTCGCATTATATGAACATTGATGACCATACATTTAAGCGAAATGAGTGAATACATAATCGGCACTATTATTTTATTTATAGAATCAGATGTAACAACTTTATTTCAAGGTCATAACAGAATTCTACTTCTATGTAAAATGTAACTTTTTCTATATCTAGAACGATGTTTGATAAAAGAAAACAAAATAAAATGTCCTGTTATTTTTAACCCTGTATGGCCAACACTTACAAACAATGGGCCACTAACATAGATTAAAGTCTAATTAATTTTAAACGATAAATGTAATTTAATTGTTTCACACTACTTATCAAACGCAATTCAGACAAATAACGTCCCAAAAACATGTCTGTACCCAGTCAATGAACCCATCAATAACTTTTAAATTTGAATACGAAAAACAAAGTGATGCGTCGTATTAGCGTTATTTAAAAAATACGAAATATACATCGATTTGTCACACTTTGCAAATTTGCTATTTATATATTTGACGTCATCATTTCTGGATCGTGAATTAAATCAACGTTCATGTTATCTTTGTGTGCAATTGAGCGATATTCATACGATAATATAATTATTGGAAAGGCTAAAATTATTTTTAGCCTTGTTATGTTATCATAAGTTTTTTCATCAGTTTTTATTAGGTAACTTCTCTTAACTTTTTTCTTCTCGGTGTTTAGTCCTAACTTCAAAATCAATTTGTAGATTCTTATAATATTCCTACCTTTTCAAATATATACCATGGTTGCTGGCAGGGCGCTGGAAAGAAAGGATACAGAAATAGCTTCTCAATAGCATCAATTGGTCAGAATACACCATCTTTTTTGCTTTCTTTTTGCCTACATCAAAATAACTTATGTTTTTATGTGGTTAACCCAACAGGACGAATGTGGTTGCTATCAACGTCCTTGCTCGACTTACAGACGTTGATAAACACCAATTGATAAGAACGAACTACGTTTACTATTTTTAAAACTGTAAACAATTATCAAATTTGTACATAATAATTAGAGTATTGAGTTTGTAATTATCTAATTTTGTTAATGTCTGTGTTTTTTCCGTTTAAAAATACAATGTTAATTTTTATACCTGATGTTTATATGACATAAAATACGATAATTCGTGAATTTTCTACTTTCAAAATTATATTAGTGTTTTCTCAGGTTTGAACTCTGTTTGAGCACCGTAACTGATCCTGCGCCTTCTCTCGAGATATTCCTACCGTATCTCGACCATACGTCCCATCGGAATATGATATTATATTAAATAAAGATATGGTACTAAATAACTTTGCGCATTTAAGATATTTGGGTATTTTACTTTTGTTAAAGATAATTAGCAACGACCGGCCTAGTGAATATGCGAATATATTGTTATTTGTTAGTATACTGTTGCTTGGCATTGCAATCGTCTCAACTGATGTATAAATCTTTAGAAAAGCCTTTCCATGGAGAAATTATTGGCACTTGCGCTAAGCCTCTAGCGACATATCCTAAGTTCAGTCCAACCCGGTCATAAATAATACGTGCCGAGAGAAAGCAGTGCCAATTACTTGCTTGTTATGAAAATGAGTTCGCTCTACATTAGATTAGAAATTCAGCATTGAAACAACTAATATAATGCTATTGAATGATTATAGATGGGATTTTGGTGAGCAATCCTGTGAAAGCGGTCATGGAAAGTGCCAGACTTATCTTCTTTGTCTACTTAGTTTCCTAAAGAGGAAAAACAAAAGCAGCTCGTTAAAATCTTGAGTAATTATACGCGTATATGATTCTGTGATTTGAAATAATTAAATTAAAACACCTCTAACGGCGGGTGTATATTTATAGGATCGAAGACGTATCAACAAAAAAAAATCCTTTTAAATTTCATAATATTAAATCTGAAATGAAATAAAATCTTTAAATTTGTGACAAATAAAATGTCCTAATTGCTATTGATTGTATAAATATCGCAATGGCTTGGAACGACTTCTTGAAAACGACTCTCAATGATTATATCTGGTAGTCCTAGACGCGTGGCGCGAAGACAGGCGCAAGCCGCGAACCGACGACTGCCAGCCAATTATCGCGAACTATTCACAGTTCACACGAACGCTCAACCCGCATACTTATTACCCATCTTTATATTACAGTCGCTATCGGCCAATCGCAATCTATACCAATATTATAAAACTGAAGAGATATTTGGATGAACGCGCGATTCTCAGGATCCACTAGTGCGAATTTAAAGATGCCTAATGTGTTGTTGTATTTAATTTATCAAACAATATCACATAAAATCATACAATGTCTGGTTGAATTTATGGAGGGGATGGAGTATTTGTAGTTATCTAGAATTTGAGTTCTTGCTTCGGTGTTAAGAATTTACTACATGCATGAGCTAAGCAAAAGTTCACGTAAATTCTAACGTTTGTATCACATTATTTACTTATTATCTTGTAAATTTACAAGATAATTACATGCTAAAGTCTAAATACTTTTTTTTTACTTTATAGCGATTACCCATTCAGTTCGGTCGCTTAAGAATCGCGCGACTTCGTATCAGAAGCTGTGTCGTGAGTAAACCCTATCGTTGTAGTATGCCAGTCTGCATGCCTGTGAGGCAACACCTTCACACTTCACACACGCAGAGGTAACGTATCTAAATTATGTTTTTCTTTGGCAGAGCCCTTGGAGACTTCTTCAATTATATGACCACGCCTTAGGGAAACATTAAAAGGACACTTAATTTTTATGTTTTATACTTGTATGACATATCTAGCAATTGACTTTTACTTTTCTTACATGACGAGCACAAAATTAAGACGTTTGTAAGTAAAGTAAAGTATATTAGGATTTCAACTTGATACCTATGTATCAATTTTTAATAGATAATGCTAGATTTAATTTAAATAATGAAAAGGTATATAAATCGTATTAACAGTCCTTAGCGTTGTGAAGGATAAAGCAAAACCCGTCTACGCGTGGCAAGTGTCGACGCGTTTCACGCCTACAGACTTGCATCGAACCAATTTGAAAATAGAGAAACTCATTCGACCGAAGATCGAGTCCGCTGTCGATGGTCGCCGGTCAGACGCACGACTATTTATATCAAACGTTTCGACATGCTATATGTACATACCATTATTTTACTACCATTTCTAGCCGGTTATAACCCACGATTAGTAAGGTTTATTTAACTGTGGCTGCATGATGCGCCTCACTGAGGAATTTAGGTGTCCGATGTACTAGTCCGTTAAGAGAAATCGGAATATTACTGTACCGTGTCAATGGAATGAGAGCCGTGAACGTACGATATGATCTGTTCAATTGAATGAAGACGAGATTAAAATAATTGTGGAAAAAGTATAATGGCTGTTATAATAGACTGTTGGATGTTTTAAAATTCGAAGCGCGCACTTTTATCTTTATTTGTTTTAGTGCGGTTACGAGAATAGTTTTATTCGAGACATCCGGAAACTTTCCTGAGATAAGGTTGCATATAGTTTTTGCAGACATTAATTTACTTATTACATACATTTATAGGATACAACAGTGCAATCTTAACGATTGTATTTTATTAAACAACTTAAATACATTTCTTGAAGCGTGATATATTACATAATGACTAAACAAACACATGGCCTCAACGCATTGCCTACCCAATACCAGTCAATACCACTCTTAAAAAGATCCCACACAAAAGAGTTGTAAGACCCTTTAAAACATATTGAGATATTTTTTAAAGTTGTCGTGGGAGCAGAGCGTTTCTTTTGATGCGCCGACACATGCGGCACCGCCGAGACATTACTACCTGCGCTTTATAAAATCAAGAGTTTATAGATCTTACCGTGATTCATCACAGCAAGAACGCATATGCAAAGGTCCAATCCAATGGTGCAATTTAAGAGTTCTGAGAAATAATTCCATGACTAACTTAACAAATATAGTAATGATTGAAAACCGAATTACTCTATGCCTATGTGGAACATGGACTATCAACTCAAAGTGCCAAATATAGATCCAGCCTGGAAGAGTAACCAAAAAAAAAAAAAAATATAAAATTTACTAATTGTAGCAATTTATATTTAATCTTTATGTGATAAACTGGTAAAACTATATTATGAAGAAATGATACACCGCGTGGCGCACAATTTTGAATTTTTATTTAAGTTGCATGACGCTAGTGTAAAATTATTATTATTTTGCGTAGAGGTGGTTGTAAGGGCGCGAACTATCACAATTATATAGACATTTTAATTTAATTTTAAACGTATAAATTATGTTTTCATAGTTTAATTTCACTTTTAATCCTTATATTCCACCAATGTTTTTAAATTTTATTAGAAACCTTTAAAACACAGACGTTCGCTGCACTGTAAAACAAGATAAATCAAGCTATAATGCTACACATTTTTTACTAACACAAAAAAGGCCAGTGGTGTTATTAATCAAAATATCTATAAAATTAAGTCCGCTTTTGAGTGATCCTACCTGCGCCGTTTGTGTGGTCTGATTCCTTTTAGTAAGAATGAGCAAAACTCCATTATTATTAATTTTAATGTTTTAATAAACAAACTTGCGTAACGTGGAAATAAAACAGTGTTTTTGATAGTGAACTTGCGATATCTGATAAGCTGTAATCAAGATCCAAGGGCAAAGTGAAAGTGTATTTTGATTATGAGAAAGTGAAATATACTTTGAATATAACAGCTGTGCTAATTTTCGAATATTTTTATTTTTCACAATACAATTTCTGATTTCTGAACTTTATATCGTACATATATAGAAAGCGGTGTTTTATAGTTATATAAAATATAATTTACACTTAAGTGAATTACTAATAATGATTGTATGTATAACTGGTTGTAATCGAATAATCAGTTTTCATAAACCATTTGATTTTAATGTGATTATCCTAATAGCTTAAAACACTAAACTTCAAAATACACTGAAACGCATAAATGAGTATTGCTTTTGAAAGTTATATTATAGTATAAAATTATAAATCGATCAATATAATACAGCATGAACAGGTAAAGAAGTCGATCTCCACATAGCGAAAATTACACAAAATAATACAATTTAATGCAGGCTATTTGTGTTAATAGGACTTAAAGTGGGACAAAACGCAACAGATAAAGACAAAACAAATGAGATCTGGTTCGAAGGTATGAACAAGAATGTGGCGGCTATATTTAGCACGATTCTTCATTTCGAATGCGGCTCACGAGGCAGGACGTTGATAAGATATTTGCATAGCCCTATGAGCTAAGTAAACGGACAAAATATGTATTACCACGTAAAAACCTGTAAGGTTTTCCCCATAATCGATTGATGGGTATATACTTTATAGTGCAGGGAAACTACTTATGGGAAAATATTACAATTCAAATCTAATTTCAAGAATGCATACCTTCTCATTAGGGCCAGCAGATGAACATATTACGTGTGTGGATATTTCTTTCTATGTAGGGACATAATTGCGTACAAATTAAATATATTGTCAAGTACAAGGCTGATAGTTGATTAGTGATCAATGAGACAGATGACGAAACTGTTCTAAGCCATATACCATAAACATACAAAGTTGCAGCAACATTGGATTTCGTTAGGGCGAAATATATTTCTACATCATTCATTTTTCACAAGTAACTACTTCTACGTACGTACTTCAGTGACCCAATGGGTCACTAATGTTTAAGTGTAATTAATAATCGAAACATATTCAATTAGGCTACCGAGACGAAATTCTTAAAACACTATTAGGATAATTACGCCGTACATACTTAGTTTTAAAAATGGCGGGTGCGAACAAACCGTTCGGCAAATGATATCATAGCACTACCAGCCGATTATGTAGTAATCAAACTTGGAACTAATATATGATTTGACGAGTCCCAACTATCGACAATATCAATTACACACCATCCATTGCTTGCTTTATTAGAAAAGTGAAAACTATGTTTATAATTAAATCACCAATGAAAATAGGAATGTGAAAATGTACCATCACAAATTGATTTTTAGAGAATGTTATTGAAGGTTCGCAGCGGAACGATAATTGTTATCTAAATATTTACCGTTGCGTGAATACATTGCAGTTCATTTCGTGTGATCTGAAACATTTTTAAGACGTGAATATCTTTATAATAATTAGCTGGTAATATAGTTTGGTGAGATGCTCTTATACAGCGAGTACTGTAAATATTTTCATGAAAATACAAAACATAGTGCAACATGACACATAAGATAGTCTATTTATTGTCGTCCTTGTTTTATGTTTATCTATTTGCTATGCTGGGAAAACCAAAAAGCTCTATCCTGTTAAAACATATAGTTTAAGCCATCGGGTATGTTGATCATAACGTGGCATGAATCAGACACAAATTATCCCGTACATAGGTTAGGTACAATATTTTAAGTAACCTTAACTTTAGTATATAAAATGTAGCGTCCATATTAATTATAATTCCGGGTATTCGATATTACGAATATCCTTAACAGATTCCTATTAGATGACGTCGGAAAGAAACTATAACTCTCAATCAACATGACGTCAGTGTGTCGTCAAAATTGACGTACACTTAGCAAAATTGAACAATGACTCAATACCTTGATAATATTGTTTCCGTCGCAGGATAATTAATTATAAATTTGAACAATAAATATAAACATTAGTTATCTTTACTAATTATTTTAGTGTTGATTACTGATTAAAGTATTAATTAATACAATAAATGCGTATTAGCAAATAGTTGTAACATTTTTAAATAATTTTGTATAAAAAGTTTTTTTTGCATTTTAATCATGGTTTATTTTTAAAATTTCCACTTAATGTAAAATATCATTGTAAATGAGTAAGAAAAAGAAGTTTTTTTCATAGTTTCTTGATGCTTCTTTTATGACTAACAGAATAGGGAATAGTGTATACCAATACATTACGCTATATGCATACTTTATTAGCTATTTATTTTCAATTATACTAGACCTACGGAGCCATATGAAGACCACATAGATAGAGAGATATGCAGTGGAGGTACAATTTATGTGCCTTGGCCCCGGACTTCAGAATTTTTTCCTTGATAATTTTCCTTAGGGCAACATCTACTCAATTAGTGACATCATCAAAATACAAAGTGGTAATTAGCAAATGTTGTTTTAAGTAATCAATCAAAGCGAAGAACATAATGCAAAATCTGCACATGTGCAGCAAGATGTCTGAATTGAGATCATGGTTAATGCAAATTATTTTTGTAATTATCCCACCGAGTATTAAAATAGGTATCCCGATCAATTAAATACAACCCTGATCTACATTCTGTAATGTAAAATAGCACAAATTCATCATATAATCTATGTAAAAGTACTTAGTTAATTTAGTTGCAACGGAAACGTATTAACAGTTAAGTCTATCTGCCGCGTACGAACTTTTAATATCAATCCTATTTGCTTTCTTTCCAGTTTGTAAGACTCGGATATCCTTTAACTGATGTTTGAATTGTTATTTATATCTCTCTATAGTACCTACATTTAGTCTGCACTGTTTATCACTCCCAACAACTAATTAATAATAATAATATTTTACCACAGCACAACAGATTCCCTGTTTTCTCAGCTTGGATTTACATGTGTTGGAGAAGCCAGTTCTTCTGTTGATATCCTGGATTTTATGATATACAGTGCCTAAATAGTGAAAAATAAAAAAAAATTAGCGAGTAAAATAAAAATAAACGAAAAAAACCGAAAGATGTCCTACTCCAATCTCAACAGTCAGGTGCGAATTTTTAATTCGTTTGTTATTGTTATTCAAATATCGAATTTTGAGCTGCTTATTGACTTGATTGTATATGCGAATCATTATCGAAATTATTAACAAGACTGAACCATTATAGTTTAATCTAGATTGAGTACTAAAATATTATTGTATTTATTTAAGGTATACAAAGAAAAATTCACAACTAAAGAGAGACAAGTGTACCAGCCGCTACCACTGTCATAAACTCATAACAATATGGATATTGTTGAGTATATTACTTTTAATCGTATCATTGTGACATTCGACCATCCTGTTGATGTGTAGCACAGGAAGCAGCTTTTTATATTAGAGGTTTTAATAGTGGAGGCCAACTCACTTTGTCAACAAGACAACGTGACATGTTGCTACTGGTTGCAAATCGATCATTTAAGTAAGTTTCATGTTTTCGTGCGAAGGAAGGATTACTATTTGCTTATGTGTTGACGTCTACAAAAATCGTAACACGTGCCCAATTCGTCACGTGTTGTTAGCATATGCTATATTGAGTAAAATCGTTTTATTGTTCAATTATAACAACTCAACTACAGTTATATCGATGTGGTTTTTACACGTTCTGAGGTATTTAAAAGACTAAACTTTATATATGATATATTATATACATGTTTATTTATATGTAATGACGTGCACGGGTCTCTTTACACCTATAACTGTTATGTAGAAACCGACCTAGAAACGCTCTTATTTTTACCTCCGAATTCAGTATTCCGACCTTTTTGCCTGTATCCTATGACCTCATGTGACGGATGTTATATATTTTCTTAAAAACACACAGATTACGTCACATTGTGCCTTTGTTTTTAGTACCTTGTCATGGTCGAACGGATTATGATGAAATATTTTTTAAATCCCTATGAATTGAATAGCAATCAAACGTAGCTAGATAAGTCAAAAGCATAGGTAATTTTTTCAGCATTTCCTGATTCGAATTTTGAAATTTCAAATGTCAAGATTCTCAATTGTATAGTTTCTCAAAGTTGCGAATCGCAAGCATACTTTTTTTGCATCGTAGTATAACATAATTAATGATGTTGGTTCTATCGATAAATTAAACAGATTAAATTTAGAGAAAGTGGATACATTTTAGTACCGTTTGACAAGTTAGCAACACATTATGTTGCTCAATACAGAACACTTGAAGATACGGAACAGATAACAAATGTCGCAGCCATATTGCAAAATATGATGTTGAAATATATTATTGCAAACTATTACATACGTTTTCATAATTGCACAAGGTTTTTTTTTAAAATTTTTTGTGTACGACATCCATGAATGCGATGCTCAAGGAACTGAGATGGTTGAAATTTGAAACCCACTGTAGTGTACATAAAATGCTAAAGTAACCATACACAAAATTGTGTTGAAACTTGAGGTGCTAGGTTCCGTTCCTGTGATAACTATTTCGATGTTATTGAGCTTTGTAATGACCCTTAAATAGCTGAATACATAGCACATTTGACTATTAAAAATGTAACTAATTCAATATGCTTATCTAAACTAAATAAAACAATCCTCATTAATTGTATATAATATCAACGTGAGAACTTCGAATAAAATATTGCTGTGTAGGTAATTAGGTACGCTTGTATACTCTAATGTTTAAAAAAAAATACGTATGAAAAATTTGGAAACCCCCAATAATTTTATTAGACACTTAAGCCTGTCGGTGAGTAGGTAAGTAAGTAGTCTAGAAGCAATAAGTATGAATAAAAGGTATACAAGGCTTAACCATAAATTCAGTTGCTTCTGGAAAGCTTAATGCTGTTTTTTATTTTCTCGTCTGTCAATAAGTCCGAAATTCGAAGGTTGCTGTGAGGTCACCTACATTGGTCGGTCATGGTCGCTGAAGAGCCACGAGTTATTCGCGCCACACAAATATGGCATTTAAGGTCATCGACCGGTAGACTCCCCATCTATGAGTGTGTATCATAATTATACTTTGTTTAATGCTTCATTTTAGTGGAAAGTTTTATTCGTTCGGTACTGTTTTAAAAAATTAAAAAACCATCACTTAAATTAGCTTATCAAACGTACCTGCATATGTATTTATTCGCATCCTGCACGGATCTGTGAGTTGTGATGCAGTACATTCTTGGTTCAACGTTCTTTAAAAAGGACAGGTATATTTGTTGGTGAATGGTTTCTTATCCTTTTTAAAACAGGCATTATTTATAGAAACAAATAATATTTATAAAAAAAATATTTGGAAAAGTACCTAGGACTTTTGTTATTATAGTTAGTATTTCTTAATGTTTTATTAAAATTAAAGATCGATAAATTGTATATATATATATATAGATATTCTGTGTGTAAAAATATGTTGAATAAATTCCAAACTATCTCGTAGAATGTGATAAACATAAACTCCCAGGTGGATGCTGCAAGCCTGAGATTTGAACTTCCAGCTTGTTTATTCCACATTGCTGATGTGGTTCCGCGAACATCCTAACAATCAAATCCAAACGTTCAAAATATGATTCATCTGTCTAAGATTTATTAACGTGCATGTATCTAACTTTACTTAGAAATCATGATATCATTGGATATTATGATATGACTATAGACTGGTACATAGTATAATAATCCAGCGGTTCTACCCTTAATGATAAATCGTGATTAACTGTCAGTACCTGAGACACGTAGATTTTTGGTTGAAAGGTATGCCGTTTTTTTTTCTTTCCGTTTTCCCACGTCGCATACGGGCTGGAGTCCCTCAAGTCCAAGTCCAAAAAAACTCGGCAGTTCTTTTTGAGAAAGGTAAACCATACAAGGTAACTGTAGCGCAAAATTCCATCTTACAAAAGAAGCCACCTTTTACGGCAAATTGGAGCAGCTCCGATAAATACTTAGTCATCACGCTCGACTCGAAGTTCTGAGATTTCTGTTTGCAAGGTTTATTCGCTCCCGCCTCTACTATCTCCTGAACGAAAGGAGCCAGATGTTCCTCAGGCACAAGATTACACTCTACAAGGCCTGCATTAGCGCAGCGTAAGCTACGCATATTGGAACTCTTTCCATTTCCAACGGCGACCGACAATCCAGATGCGATTCATGAGAATCGCGACTGGAGCACCTCACTACGACCTGAAGCTCCCTACCATAGCTCAAGAGATGAAGTTGGCGTGAAACGGATTCACCAAGCCTAAATCCACCCTAATTTTCACAAAACTTCGTGGAGAAGGCCTCGCCAAGATAATTTGGATTACCACTTGAGAAAAGCCCTTCTCATAAGCAGCGAAGTAAAGCGCCCTTATTGGACGTGTAATATTGTTTCTGATAAAAAGTACTGACCTTATTGCGGTGGGTGTATGGAGCTCTGTATCTGACACTCAGTACCGAACTATGTAACTGCTCGTACTGCGGTCATTTACCAATCTTCATAAGTAGTTCTTTATTTCATCTTTAAATTACTTCCATAAGTTACAAATTGCTAATTCTAAATAATTCTCAGCGTTGCTATGTTATAGCATCCTTTCTGACATTAGAACCTAACTCAGTCTAGTTTTGTTCACATACAAAGATTCTATTGCTTTGCTTGTAGCAATAAACTAGATTTCCACCCGACCTCAGAGTTGAGAATTTAATCACTGGATTAACTCTGCTATACAATCATAAATTATCAACATGAAAGGTACGTATATCTAGAATTTTTTTATTTTTATGTTATATGTATGAACTAAAGTATAAACTTGTATACAAAAATATATGAAATGCAGTAGTTGGTGTGGCTAATATTAGTTGTGTTTTATTCAAATAAGGAATTTAGTGTCAAAGACCGATAGGTTTAATTAGTGAGCAAAAAGGCGCCACATTGATGTAGGCGTGAATGTAGATGCGTCCAGGACAGATAGGACTGTGAGCTGCTGCTGTCTGTATGAGACTTGTTGAGATACAACATAGATCAGGGGTCAACTAAAGTGGTCGTAGCGCGCGTAGGTGGCTCAGACAGCGGTCACGGTCGGATCGGCTAGGAATGACCACTGTGTACATGAACAATATTACGTATACGTATTTTGTGTAAAATCGTAAATGCCGTGTGTAGGATGTTAGAGACATGTCTTTTATATTACTCCTTATTGTAGATATAACAAGTAATCCGTACATTAATTAACAAACTATTTAAAATACAAGTATCTGTGGAAATGCAGATGATTTATAAACCCAACATTTTAATATATGTAAATGACCGAGTAATTATTTGTGTAAAGTTGTAATAGACATTGAAAGAATGAACCCATCAATGGTATGCACTAGATATAAGAAAGTTCCCACGCGGCGAGTCGACCGCTCCCACACTGTTTAATACTGATTGATAATAACGGCTTTTATTTCAATTGTTTTGAAATTTACTTTAATAACTAATCTCTTATCTACAAAATATATGATACTACTATATACACACTGAGTAGTTCTTAAATCAAATCTACAAATGTAGAAAAATCAATTAAATTTAAAAATCATGTCTTCCGGCAATACTTTAAGAAATTCCAAAATTGCAAATTGGAATCCGAAAATAAGCTCGTAAAACCATTATCCTAGAATATAATAAGAAACAAGTACAACTAATTCGATCAGTTTCGAGCTAAATTTTTTTTTTAATATTGTTCGATTAAAGTAAGTATTTTTAAGTGCTAGTAAGAAAAAAAATCAAACTACACGTTCCAAAAACGGTCACAATTTTCGTGACTTATCCAATTCTTGCGGTTAAATCTTTTATTTTAAAACTATTTTCATTCAAATGAAACCAAAACAATTGTGAAGAAAAATATTTTTTACAAGTCACTGTATGTAAAATAGGTGAACCCTAAAAAGCCTCTCGGTATTGTTTGATTAAATCCTTTTAGTTAGTATAAGGTTACCGTTTCGGTCTGATAGAAAACAAAACATCTCCATTACGTTCCTACGTACAATTTACTTCATATTTTATTGTTCGGATAAGGGGCAAAGAAGAGCTTTTCGCAATGAATTGCAATCAAAACAATATTCATCGTTATAAGTGATGTAACTCATTCTGCAAGGATCATGATTAGTTGTGCCACTGCGCCGACTAATTCGCAAGGTTGTTCTACGCACGCGCCACCTTGGATGCTAATAATTTCCAACGATCTTCACGCATTTAAACTCAGTTTCCCACGTTATGACTATTTTATTTATCAGCTATACAAATGATGACTTTTGTTTTGCCCGTCAAGTCTACTTCCAACATTAAAACCCTATTTACATAAGATTACTATTTCTTTATATATTTGTAGGTTACTTGACAGTTTATAATTTTCTATCAAAATAACTAATATGACCAAATAACTAAATGAACTCTTGTTTATATTTCTGTATGCCTTCGAGTCTTGTCTTGGTTGTATTTTAAAAGGTAAGCCTTATTATTTTTATATATTTTAAAAGGTGCTTGGCGCACTGCGTTTCTTGATTTTTTATATGTTAACGATATGTAATACATCAAAAAACGAAACATTGAGATCTTAAAAAATCACTGGTCTTCAACCGAGAATTGAATGATAAACTGATACTTGTAGGCTCAAAAATTTTACTCTCGGCTTTGGCACTCGACAACAATCAAGAAATACTAAACTTAAGACTTAAAAGCATTCTCTTCCAGGCAACTCGTGCTAAGAGGGAGACACAGAGAAGTATAATAAAAAAACAAAAAAACTATAAGCTATAAATAATTAACGCGCTTCCAATTTTTCTGTAAATATACTACAATATCTATCAAAGAAAAACACCAGCTATTCACCTCGCCATAACTTCCTGTAATTGACTTATACATTGCTATTGTTTTCAATCACTTTCAATAATACTTTCATCGCATGAATGCCAACGATAAAGATAAGAATCTTAACAAAAGGTTAGTTAGTATCTGAATGAATTTTATTTACATCAAATCTCATACTATTCTACGCAAACCAACAAACGCATATAACCCAAAGTAAGCCCTATTAAAAAATAATATGTGTGCATACACTTTATTATTTAAATAATGCATCCGATATCTCAAAATCAATCTTGTTTTAAATTTATCAGATAGCATTATCAATTCAATTACGTTTCAAGTGTTTATGTTTTAGCCGCGCAATCTATTCAACATTTTTGGTATTACAAAATGTAATAATTCGTGCACAACACGGCTTTATTACTCATATTGCGAATTGGCGCTAGGTTGAAACTGATGTTCGCGAAGAAACCAAACGATTTGTATATGCATTACGTTTCCATTGGTTTTCATGGTCAAAGTGCGAGCGTGACGAGTGACAGCGCGAGTTACACGTGCACGATAACGTTTAACTTATCAAATAATCGATGTTTTGTCGCCGCAACAATGCTTGATACTTAAATTTTACGACTATAACCTGCCATAGACTTCACGTATAATGATTGCTTTTTTATAGAAATGGTTTGTGGGTAACGAGCATTCGAATTTCAAAATGACATTGCTGATAGCGACGTAGATAAGGCGATTTACGTTTAATTAATTGTTTGGAATTTATAGAGAAGAGCTTAAACATTTTACATACTGAAAGATCAGACCAACGTTGTTATCAATTACAATTTGCTTAAAAACGAAACTACTATTCAAACATTTCATTGATTAGGTCGTTGTTTTTTTCATTAAATGTTTCTGGAGGTTCCATAATAAATCTACTTTTAGGGCGTCAGTAACATCAAGCAAGTTACTTATATTGTTCGGTTACTTTTTATTTTTTCCATAGGATGATAATAACGTCGTTTTTAGCTACCAAAAACAAATGAAAGTTAATAAATAAATAGTTAAAAATTAAATCACTTTTTCATATATTTTATGCTAAAATCAATTTAACATGTACTTGACGTGCTAAAAACAAAACGTATGCAGCGTAGAATATTTTGTAAGGTCAGAAATGCAGATATAGGTCAGGGAGGCAGTGTGGGGCAGGTAATCACTACGAGCGGGTTTGAATCAAGGCCATGTCTCCGAGGCTGCGCGACAATCGTGTATGCATTTTGTCAATCTGTCTACTTTACATAATCCATATTTAAATAGAACAATGTATAGTAGATTAATTATTTGATTGATTACCAAAGTGCTAGCGGTTACGTGCGATGATAAATTCATGCTATCATAGCGAAAAATAGATAATCAATAAATAGCTATAGCATATATTATAAATGTTTAATTTTTTAGCTGAACCTTTCCGCGGACACCATGTTATGTTTTTATGTTTACAAACATAACACTAGATCTGTTCTATCGATTTGTTTTTAAATCAAGGTTCGAACTCACTGGATATGAATTGGTCTATTTCCTGACACATAATAAGTATTGGGATCGTTTTGTCTTCTTCAGCATTTTCTTTAGAAACCTCAGTTTGATTCGTTCAAAAATAATTTGGCTGATCACGATTGTTCTACAAACTATTATTATAGTATTTCTAATTTATAACGACTTTGATATACAAATTCAATGAACAGACTGCAAGATTAGGTATGAACAGCTAGGTAAATGCATTCCTAATTATTAATTCCAGGTATGTGAATTATTGAGAAGTATTTGTATATTATTGAAACATATAAAACATTTCAGTGTATACAATTTCCCCTAAAGTATAAAAATCTGCGTCGTCTTGACCCGGGTGTGGTGAGGCTGATTTCATAGGGCGTTCCCCTTTGCAACGCGTAACGGGTTGTAAGGCATGAGCTGAAGAAATGCTAAACAGTTATATATAATCGATTAAAGCTGCTTAAATCTTAAGAATTCTTTGTTTTGTACACTTCAATCAAGTATTGTATAATTCTTTAATATATAATAGTTGCTGACTGTATTTGCATTGGGGGACAATCGAATGGTATTGGAATTTGGACACTTTACCTACTACGGTTGTCCAAATATCACTTAAAGTTATATTATAATAATGAGATCACGTCAAGTAACTAATCGGCGTCTTTGTCTGATGTTTAATTTATGATAAAAGGTATGCGTCAATTTTTAGGCGTTACAGTAGATCGATTGAAAATCTCTCTTAAGAACTATGCTGGAAGGTTTTACATAAGTTACTTATTTAGAAACTAAACGCTCACAGCTTATTACACTAAGCAGCCCTCACGACGTAACAATTACATAAAAATAGCGTTCACATCGGCCCGTCACCGTTTCCTCTTCGATCGTGTAAACTTTCACGAAATCAAACAAAGAAATAGCGAAGCGGCTCATTTGCATCATTCCCACGCGGACAAAAGAATGACCCAATCAGTTTGGCAACGAATTATGTGTTACTTCTACACGTCCTAACACCAGACACACGAGCATATCGTAAAATTACCAATTATCTCTTTATTTGGTACACAACCGGTTATTTTTAATACTAATTACCGCTAATTTCGTAATCAGTGTCATTACATTGTAATTTTTATTGTTAAGTCCCAAAAAACAGTCATAACCCAGAAAGTGCTTAAACTTATCAAAGGTAATTACAGGATGTACTAGATAAGCATACCAGTTCCAAATATCAAGTATAAACTGCTGATTTGCATAAAAATTTAAGTGACAGAAGCTAAGCGAAGAAAACTGTAAGTACTTTCTTTTCGCGCGTGCGACGACCACCTCCCACTACGTTCCCTACAAGACCAACTTGCCCACAGAGAAAGCCTTTAACCCCACCCACAGGGCTACCCATAAACAGCATTTCTTTTGCACGCTATCAACGGTATTCACAAATTGGTCTTGAGATCTGGAGATTAGCCATAACATTCCAAAGATTCAACGTATACCAAACTTCAAGAAGGTTGAAATCATAAATAACATAAGTTATGCAGTGAAATTCCTGTGGCCAAAATACAGTGCGGTCCAAGGAATCGAGGTTATAATAGTCTTAAATACGAAAATATCAAACAAGGAAACTACACTGTCGTGAAGAATTCCGTGTACAATAACTGCTTACGGAAGGCTAAGTAAGGTCTTCATATTTTATTTTCACTTTTATAATTAAAAATTAATACATGTATTACTATAAATAATCGTTTCTTAATTTTGCTCCTCCTCCAGCCTATGTGATAAATAGACACAAAAGAATGAACCAGAATGATCAGCAGTCATCGCGATTACTTAAAAAAGCTTCATACAGCTTTATAATTTGAAAAGTCCATTTAACACTAACATAATACTACATCTTTTTAGGATTACTTTCATGTGGAATCTCAGGTCATTTGAATATCAAGAAGTGGACTTTTGAGCTATTTGAAATAGATAATGATAAGGTTTAGTTTTTATTTAATTTATATTGGATATAATAAAACTCCTGAAATGCAGTTCTGACTACATCAGCCTAGGATGCTGGAACATGAATATAAATAATCTATATAACAAATAACAATAATTTATTTATTATAATTTGTTTTTGAAATATACAGTGTATTGTTAAAAATAAATCATATAGAGATGAAGACTGCACGCGCAATTAGAGTGGCGAACGATAAAGAGTGGTAACTGGTAGGCCGAGGTCGGCTGATCCCGTTGCGAGGCGCGGGGTCGGTAACGGGCCAGTAATAAGATCGGAGCGGTTCTATGCAGATGACGATTGCGCACTAGCTACTAAGACACTATATAAGTGCATGCGAATAAGGAAATTATTCCATATTCCTTTACCTTTCCTATTGCTCTAATCCGTCACAAGTCTTGTGAGTAGAACATGAAATACACAAAAATATAGTACATCTTAAGGATATTGTTATTAGCAGTACGATTCTAAAAACGTTAATATAAAAATCTATTCGGGATAATAACTGTTAATTTTACATAAAAAGTCTACGAATATTTTATAGGATAAGTTCAACCATATGTAATACGGAAGAATAAAATATTAAGAACTGAACATATACGTCCCATTACGTTAAAGTTACACATCTATTTATAAAAACAGAATGGAATCACCGTTCATCTAATTTTAGGTCGAAGGGGAACACGCGTATGCGTCAATACCAACGGTAGAAAACAACATTCTTTTCAAGTCCTCAATTCGGTTGTTTATAGTTTTAAATACCTATGAATTTACTATTTCATTATTAAACATTACCATTGTAACACGGCTTTGTACATAAAAAAAAACATTATATAGGCAAATAAAGCATAATTTCGTATATAATCAAGCAGGATAACATAATACTGGCGTGGATCAATTCCTGAAGAAAAATATATATTTCTTACTGGATACGTCATTAGCTATTTAGAAAACCATTGATGAAAAATAAAAGAAACATCAGTCAAAACGACAGCTCTTTCACATAAAAATCTCACTATGTAAAATAGGTGAGGAATTTGAATAAAAAAATATAATTGCCAACTCTGAATATGGCAGCTCAAATTGTACTGAACTGAATTGTTTTTGAATAACAATATACTAGAGAATTGCTTAGATGCGAAAGCTGACAAAGTGGTGTTATTTAATTTTTATTAAAAATCCAGACCATTTCTCCTTACTGTAGCGAGAATAGCGGTGAATTAAACTTGTTTACATGTTGAGCAAACAAATTACTAGCAATATTATTCACACTGTCGCCACAATCAAGTCTGGGCTCTGGTTAATAAATCACCGCCACTTGGATCCTGCGCCGGCGTCGCGAGACGTTGAGCAATCGCACAGCGACAAGTACTGCCTTTCGATAACTACTCATCATAATTCAACTTTACATCCATCATTGCAAGACAAAGCTTTACATTTTTGCTCATAGCCAAAGTATGTCGGAACAAATATTTAGTTTCAGCTCGGTTTTAATTTATCTGTAATGAAACACTATTTAATGTAAATAAGTTTTGATTAGAACAAGGTTATATGACTCACATATACAATAATAATCTAAATATGCGATTAATAAATAAATATCGCGAGTTAAATGTACATGATAAGAGGATCGGTATGTTTGGAATGTTTCAGTGACTAAGCTTTAAGTTCGAACGAGCTACGACATTGCATTTTACGACTTACTGACAGATTGCAATTTATTTTTGTACATTTATATATACATACGTAGCATGAGCGCAAAGAAATCTATTTGAACTCTTAATGAGTTGGTATGTGTATATTTTACGTTTATTAGCCACTATTATTTTTGTAAGGAACATCACTACGACAAATTGAAATTTTCATAAACTAAGAGGTCTTGCATACTTTTTAATTTTGAAGAATTAAACATATAATTCACGTATCTCAAAAATGACTAATAATTAATCGTAAGTATAGATAATTTTAAGTAGCACAGATATTAGTCTATTTCTGGCCTTGAGAAAGGCGCTCAAACACTTGAGTATTGGCGACCATGACTAATGACAAATGAATGTATAAACAACAATAATCTCAGATGCCGCTGTACTAAAGCAATCCACATTATAGATTTTGAATGTAACTTTAATTTTTGAAAGTAGAATGGGTAAGTTTCAATGTTGCGAAATTTTTCTTTGAACAGTTAATTATTGTAAATTTCCTTTGCTTCAAATGATGAAGACTTGAATTATTTGAACTAGACTAGATTATATTTATGGCCTTGTAAACAGCATTTCCTCGTAATTTGGTGAACTGAATCTCCGACTATGGATTTTACTTTCCATGTGATTACATGATCTCGCGGTCTTAATCTGAAATCTATAATATATGATCATTCGTTTAAATTATTTTCATTTGAGAGATGTATGCGGTATTACTTGTAAACAATGGCTCGCAAAATTAATGCAACTTAGTTAAATTACGCAAGAGATCGACAGTAAAATGGACGTGGACGCCTGTATACGTCACCGGTGACCGGCAAGTGACGCAAACTTGAGCAATTTATAATGTAATCGCCTCAGTTAACTCTATGACTGCAATGAAAAATCAATAGTTTGTCGTCAATTATTTTATTAATATGACACACGTAAAATAGGCGTAAATTAATAATTGTACTTGGTTATATGTATTAAGTTTGTCATTATAACAATGATAGATTATTATTTATTAGGTTCCTTTATTATGATTCAGTTACGGCTTTGCTTGTCTCACATACACTCCGGACACGAATCAAAAAACAAACCTCAATATGTCTGTTACACCTAATTCTGTCAATCCATTATTTCTCTATGAAATTTGACATATTTGACAGCGCTCTGGGCAATACAGCTTTAAAATTCCAATGTTGAGTTCCATTCCAAAAATTACAAAGAGTCGTACTTCCGATTATATGGACTACTTCCATTCTATGACACGGAAACGTGTGGACTTATCAACAAATCAAAAAACAGCGCTGGGATCTTAAACAATAAATAATTTAAAATTTCCCATAAAACTAATCCGTCTCTTAAAATTATATAAGTAAAATGATGTTACTTTCTCGTTGAGTTATGCACTGCATTGAAACGAAAGTGTTTATGAAACCTCTCGGAAGGCAAACGATTGTCGTTGCACAACAAATACCTCCGAAACCTCCGATTATAGTCGATTATTTATCAATATTTTAATTCCTAGTGATGATGATACATATTTGGGTATTTTACCTAGCTTTAGTCGAGTATACAAATAGTTTTTACACGTTACGTTTGTCTCCTTCAATAGAACTCTATAATGTATTTTATTTTATAAAAATAGCCACAAGTACTTATAGGTAGTAGGCCTCTTAAGTGATCTAATAAATTAAAAAATCATTCCTAATAATTCCGTTATAATTTATGTGATAAAAATGTAAATATGTGTTCTTTAAAGAAGTTAAATTTTCTCGTCGTACTAGAACTAAGAGAAATATTTCATAATAATTTTCAGTTTATGTTATTTTGTAATTGTTTAGCTATTATATTACAGCATATGATTAAATATATATCGCCGTAGGTTCCCGGTCAGTACAGTAAGTAAACCGCTAAGTGATTTATTTTCAAGTTAACTTGACTTACGTAATTATTGAACTCTAGAATTGTCAGAGTTGAAACTTTGCGCAGACGCAAATTGCGCTCCGATTGTTGTTAGCTACTTATTGCAGGAGTTCAATGACCTGCCGTAGAAAGAACTAAGGCTTTCGCAACATTAATCTCTCGGATCACTAACACAGAATTGCTTCAAATAATCACAAACAAAAAATAAAATAGAATTACGATTTTATTATTAATTTTGAAATAATGGTAATTATTCTCTCGTGACATGAGGTCGAGAACCATTATGTATATAATTTATGGGAATTGTATTTCGACGTAACATATAACCCGTAAGTTTTGGGTTCGAATTGGGAACAAACATATCGGGACTTCCACACCATACACACCATCACCACCACAACTACCTCGAAAACCTTTACCATTTTAAAAATCCCAGCCGTAAGTAGACTTAGATACTATTGTTTAACACCTTGAATATGATGCGTCAGAGATCGTTTACAGTTAAAATATTCAATACAAAAACAAATAGAACTAAGCGATTTAATTAACCTTAAAAACTTTCATCGAAGTGCTATATGGAAATAGGAAACGGTTGAACGTAGATTAACTGCGTTTGAATACGTACTTTCTCCATTTGTTTGTATGAAGCGGGCCATGTAGTAACAATACACTGACTATATCACGCGCACGTCAGTGTTCCGGTTATAGGAACATTTTCTTTTTTGAAGAGAAATTATATAACTGTAAGACAATGTTAGCAAATACACACGAAAGATCCTTCACAAATTCTTCTAAATATACATTAATTTACAATTTTTACCGGCTGTCGCCGATGATTATTTTCTGTATGTACAATTAAAATTACTTACTCATATGGTAATGAAATCAGAAAGAGAGAATCTTGGTTTGGGACCCAAATATGCATGCGTTTGTTGGATAATTAAAAAGATATATGTTTATTGCAGACAAATTAATATTATACTATGTACAAATGCTATTTTTTGAGACTAGAGTACACAAAATAATAATTACTTATAATATTAAATTAAAAATAATAATTATTATAATAATATAGAGGCAATCTGACCTGAACCGTGCACTTGATGCCTTTAATACTAAGAAATCAGAGAACTACTTGTTCTATAATTTGTAAGGGACAGACATAGGGGTAACCCCTGTATAGTGATACTAGTGAAATACTATTTATTTTTTTACTGATTAGTGAACTGTTTAATGCGCTTTTTAGTGCCATTTTTAATACGCACCTTTACTTCATCCATATAGAAAAGCTTTTAATTTTTCTTTTAAATTGAATAGTTATGATAAATCCTGGAAAGTTACCAAGAAACTAATCAAGCACAAAACATCATTAGCGTGAGATTATAAGAAACCTATAATGGCCCTACTTTTATGTACCTACTGGTAAGAATTGTGCTAATTAATTAGCCTAAACCCGAAACTAAAAGTATTAAATCGTATGAAAGAAGGTTACAATTCGACGTTTACAATTCTAACTCTAAAAAATGTTCATAGAGTACCATAGTCAACGATAATTCTCCAATAACAACGGTAAGTGGCCTCGTTACAGTTATGTTAGTAAAATGTCATGCCCGTGTGTCCAAACTGATCCGGTTTTGTCATAGTTATGCCGGAAAACAATTTGTACGCCTAAACTATATTAGAAATAATTGACTGATGTAAACGGAAATTTATTCGGAGGTTATATTGTAAACAAAATCATGTTTTAATAAATCATTCCATTATTTTTATTAAATTTTATGGGATACATTTTTTTATTTTTATATATTGTGTTTTCTACAACATTTTTTTTAGTAGAACTAGTTAAGAATCTTACGACTGTGCCATGATTGTCAGGAATTATTTTTATTTTAAAATTATTCTTTCATAAGTATTGGTATGAATATTTTAAACAACAAACCAAACACGTACATTATAAACAAAAATCTAAATGCATAAGAAATATCTAGAAAGTCCTTTCTAATTGTGTATAAATTAGAATTAATTGTTGATCTAATTTAAGGTGTAGCTAAGAGAGGTCGCAGCATTGGCCAATCTTAGGGCAGGTCACGCTGCGGCATGCGACGGTCGTTCTACAAACGAACTTTCTATACTTTCTTACTTCGCTGTACCTACTTATATAATTTCTCTTGTTAATGTAAACATGATCTATCTATTATGCGCATAAACCTTATTGTGTACACAAAATAGTCCTGACTATGTAAAATTACAAATCAAAAGTTTTATAATTATATATTCTCTAATATTAATATTATAATAATACAAATGCCTTATGTTTTAACCAGTGAGGGTCTAAGTTCGTCTTGAACACCCCAAAACATACGAAAAAATAAAATCTTCATTATGTTTGAAATTTTAATCAGTCTTGGCTACAATATGTCTTAAACCGACGTAAGTAATAAGCGTGTGTCTATTCCCGCGACTTATCTGATTACCGGTTCCCCCGTTATCACAATTCAACAGACTCGTCTCAACAAAAAATGCAAGACAGCGATGGATGTCTTCGCTCCGAAATCGGACACAAATTGAACAATGAATGACGCCACGCGACCGAAAAGAAAATTAATTTAGGTATTGGTGTCGGTCGATGAACCCAGGATTGTGAAACAACGATTGCGCTCATGGTTTGTGTAATCCAAGCACAATGCGCTGAGGTCTTCAATACACCCACTTGTGAAAGATCTTTTGGACTTTGGTGCATGTTCTCATTGTCTAAGCAAGGTTTAATAATATCACAACATTGATTATGGAATCATATAATACAATAATCTACCATTTCTTACAGCTAACCAAGTGGAAGCTTTCTAAGCACATTGTCCATGAGCTGCTGAAAATCAAGGTTATTTCTGCCCATTAAACCATTATAAATTGCAATGAAATCCCTCTCTAAACCTCAAAAGAAATTAAATCATTTAAAAGTGTTAAAATCACAATTGTCAGTATCAGAAAACAATCAAGGAATAAGTACTTCACAGTTGCAGCGGTAATTGGAAGATGAGATCGGTACGTAGCTTGAGGCGGCATGAATGAAAGCTACAACCCGTTACCAAAAGCCAAAACATCCCATATACAGCAATTATAAGGTATAAAATGGAATCACTTAATATACATTGACATTTTTACCTACACGCTTTAAAACTTTCAAACCAATACGCCGCAATGTATTGCAACTAAGAAATATGGTGGTTGATACACAGTACCGCGAGTCTTTAAGGATATCGACACCCGCAGATCAAGTTTTTCCAGTCGGTATCATCGCAATATCACGGTTATTATTGAAAAGCGCTGCGGTCGCGACAGGTAAGTGAATTTATCTCGAATTCGTTAAACGGATTTTATTTGGCACAAAGATATATTATAATGTGGAGTGTTTAGTTAAATTTAAGCTCCGTTCATTACCATTATGTATATAATAGGCGTGGGCACATGTATGTGTAACAAATACATATGAATATTCCGTAAGAGATACTACGTGACAAACTTTCGCGACACGCTTTCATTTCTTTTAACAATTTCGGAACTTCTACTCGATTTGATGAAATTTTTAATTTTAATATGAAATAAATTTGAAACTTTATTATTTTTATTTTATACATATAAATACGTGAATAATGTCCGCATTTAATGTTTCGTAGCAAACACCGTAGCGATATCGTAGAAGTTGTGACGTCATCGATCATTGCCTACGTAAGCTACGCGACCGATACTAGCTTTCCTAAAAATATAATAAAATTTATACTATATATAAATATGATTGAGATATATAAACATACCCACTCTACATACGATCTTGAAAAATTGGCACCAGCACAATCTTGGGTGCGTAAATACATTAAAACAGCACAGCATAAAGGAGAAACCCTTTACTGACCCAGCAATAAATACGTTAAAAGCATTTAACTTTTGACATCAAAAAATTCAAAACAAGCACACAGAACAAAATCGACTGGCTCAATAAAGCATAAAACGTTTTTTCTCGAAAGCGTTTTTATTTATGACTACAAAAAGTAATAAAGTAGCAAGTGCGCGCTTTATTAAACTCGGTCGTATGCCACGGCATACATTCCTACAGAACCTGTCTGAGTGAAATCAAATGCTGATATGTAAAGGGGAGGTTGTCCTGTCAGCATTGTCTCACGGACTATAAACATTTCAACTTGACCGTATAATACTCGTTCCAATGTAAAAATCTTGGTGGACAGTACATTGTGGGCGCGATCTATGTAAATGCCTACACGCTCGATGCGCTTTCGAGATATTATCAAAGATGATGTTAGCCTCAGAGGGGATAGAAATGACAAAAAAACCTCGTAATTTTCTGATAAATATGACTTTTAGACAACGACTGAATTTAAAACGTACACACGTGTCTAATTGTTTAGGCTTTAAACTCTGACCTCTTAAATATTAAAACTATAAAAGGTTGCTACTTAAAAACGAAAATTCAATTTATTTGACACACTGATGTCCTTGTTATGGTGTCAAATTTAAAAATTTTCAACGTGACGCAAGAGTTGAGTTAGCTGTTTAATACTTGTACGTCAGAATTTATATATACCCATGTAAAATATCTTTAATAATAATTAATAAACGCTATAAAAGTTTATTTTGGCTAAATGGAATAGAGTATTTACAAAATAAAGGTATACATACACTCTTGTCCCAGCGGTTTCCTTAAGAAAAAGATCCGTGCATTATCATAGCCTTTCTCGATAAATGGACTATGAAAAATCAGATAAATATTAAAATAAATATTAGTAGCTCCTGAGATTCACTGCTCTCAGTTTAATAATACTAACAGAGATATAACAATTAATCTTGCGAAATTAGGATAAGTTTGTAAAACGAAAATTGAGACTGTCATTTCGCCTTCATTTAATAAACGAAACAAAACACGTTGCATTGTCTTTTGTCAAAGGGATTGAAGAATGTTATCGTGTTATAACATTTAAACGTTAATTGTCATAATTGGATTAAAGATAGAGATGGAACACGTCATCATTTCGGTTTTACTGTATTTTCAGAGGTTATACAGTGGTAGTGACTTTCACATAGGCACATTCCAATTAGAATCAAAATTTAATAAATATCGTGTATGAATGATTTCAATTTACTATGCGTGTCGATGTCAGTGACTAACGATTACACTCTTAACAAATACACGCGGGTAATATACGAGCAGCAGAGTAACGAATGCTAAGATGCGTCGTTGCAAAATAAAACATGAGATTTATCATCTCTAACCACTTTATTTTTATCTTACGTGCCTCGTTTTTAAATATAATACATACAATTAAAAGCTTATAAAGGTCATTGAACTACGGGCTAACGTCGTAAACACATGTAAATGTACTTACGGGTTTATAGTTTGTCATTTTGACCTTCCTAAAAATTATAAATAAATTTTCACTACGTTTTTTTAGTCAACAAAGTTACTTCTGAACTTTTATTTGCCATATTGTTAGACATTTAATATTTTATTACACATTGTGTTTACAACGCTCTTGTTTACAAGGAATAAAATAAAATGTTATATTTTTTATGTATTTAATAACGGTTTAAATAAAACTGCAGTATAATTTGCAAATAAATAATAAATATGGCCATAAATTATAAATAAAATTTATTAAAGCGACATTTATACTCTGTTGTCAAACATTCAAACTACCTTATTTATTGAGTTCGCGTGCCGCCTTTATACTGCGAATTCAATCTACGATCTGGACCATATGTAACTTAATCCATTGATACTTAAAACGACCATTTTCTTATCGGAGTTGATAAGACATCAATAGGTTTTATTATACAACATGTAATTCAATAATATTGTTACAGATTTGTTTAAATCCTAAATACCAATTAGGACAAAGGACTTAATTTATGTGCCCGTGTTGGTGATATTTTTCAAATATTTTATTCAAAACAAATTCAAAATGAATTTCAATAAATTCTAAATATTACTTTTATTAATATATCTCCTTCACCCACATAACATTCATAAACAAATTCACTGTATGTGAACCGGAAGTATCCTCACAAAACCTGACGAAAGGAGCTTAGCGATCTAAGCAGTGATTAGCTGCGCGCGCGACTGCTCCGAGACAAACCGTTTACACCGCTAGATTTATTGCCATTAAACTTAATGGTCACCACTCGCCTAGCTTACTAGGAAACCGATACACGGAGGCGGTCCATATAAAATTAACATAAAATCTCTTAATAGATTTATAAATCTTGAGCAGATTAATTTATTGCTAATACTATTTGCTCAGACTATGATATCTTTATTGAAATGTAAATCAAGTGTTAATTCTTTAAAGCCCCTTTCCGTATTCACTTTACTTCTGAAGACGCTGACAAGCGATGACACGTCCAATTTTGGTCAGACAACAACAGCTATTTTATATTAAAATAATAAATACGCGTTGACCATATTTGGCATGATGCGATTCTTAACGTCACCCTTGGAGCGTACATCTCAGATCCGGTTTTGTGTCGAAATGAGAACGTTACAGAGAAGTAAGATCGCGTATACTCATAATCAAAGTAAAGCCGAAGCGATGTAACTGTTAAGCAGGCATTTGTCGAGCTTGCCGTGTCAATAAACTTGATTCGAAAGTAGAAGACGCTCCGACTTACATAAGCAGTTAACAATGTGAGCCTGGCAGCGTATAGATTAATAATAAATTATACAGACGTGTCGAGCTTTGTTTTTTAACGCAACCATTTCATAATGTTTTATCAACGAAAAACAACACTAGCGGTAAGCCCCTTTCATTTTTCTATTTGACACTTTTAAATTCGAAATTTAAATGTTAATAGAGCTTACGGCAATTTAATGCAAATTATTTCTCATAATACATCTGCGAAGTGGTCTCGAAACAGACGCTCGTTCGAATCGGCCACAGATCTCGGCGTCAATCCAGTTACTTGCAAAACCGCTATTTATAGCAATCCCATAAGCAAGTCGGCATTAGACACACTTACTTCAATTTATACAACCTGTTATGACTACATTTGATGTGCGCTTTATCATTTAAATTTAAGCAAGGTGCTCTAGATTGATTTTGAAATGGTGTACAGTTTTATAAGTAGTAATAAACCACTAGTATATAATATATGTAGAAAAATTAAATATGTGAATTAGAAACTTTTTTTTAAATTCTTAATTTAGTTATAACAATTATATGACTTTGTTATAGATTTGACGAAACTTTCAGGAAATTCGTTTTGTTAACGTTTTGCGGTTAAATAATATACCAACAGGTTTAATGTTACGATTATGAAGTCATGTATTGGTTGGTCACTGCCTAGTTGGATGTCAGTGTTTATGTAACTTCAAGATTAGCAAGTGCTTGTGTAACAATGAAGAACATTGATTATGAATATATTTTGTTTTGCATATTAGTTATTAAAATTTTAAATATGTATTAATAGCGTGGATTAAAATAATTTCTTACGGTACTTACTTTCGTAGCCTGGGGACTACGATTTTAGATAATGTAACAATAAAACATAATATTATAACTACAATAATAGTTGTTCATTTAGAACTTTAATTTACTATATTTGTTAGATTTTTTTCTCTAAACTTTAGAAATACTAAATTATATTTTAAAATATTTATCTGCTACGTTTAAAAGGCTGCTACAGGGATTTGAGTATCGATATCTAACATTCGGGGCACTCATAAAGATGCTTTTTTATCGTAAAATGTAACCATCATTAATGTTTCTTGTCAAGAGTAGTAGGTACTAATAGTCGGTCCAATTAATTAACATCAACATAAACCTAAATTTTGAATACATTTTACAAAGGACGATTTTAGTAAATATTAATAAAATAACTAAATGAATAGTAAAATATACTCTTTACCACATTTATGTGTATTTCATCTTATTACAATATGCTCATTATTTGTTAAATGAGCTACAAGTAAACAGACAAATAAAGTTCACAAGTCGTCATAATTTGTTATTGTGCAGGTGTTAATAGGTGATGATGACAGATGTCCGGCACTCTGCCACTAATGTGTTCATGTAATTTTTGTACTTTTAATAATGATAAATACAAATTATAACGATAAGTAGACATAGTAGAATAATTGTAGTCACCGATCTCAAATACTTTACGGTGAGTTTATTAATTAAGGCAGCCGACCTTGCGGGCGGCACTTGTAAGGAGGTCGGGCGCGTGCGAGCGAGAGGGCATTTGCACAACCATCTGCGTAAAAAAGGTTGAATTCAATGTTTGCTATACATTGATCGCTGGATTCTACGTATACAACTTTTATCCGTGCACGCTGGGTCGTGGATTATAAACGTGGTGTCTTTCCGAGCTTAGTTATGCGGGAATGTGCGTTCCCGCCTGACGGCTCGTCGCTTCGACAGTCGCGTCGCGTCATGTGCGGTGCCACCCGCGCTGACGACTCCTTGTTGACCTTCCCTTATCTAATAATTGTCCAAGCTATCACCAAAATGTATCTCCCAAATATTATGTCCCCTATACAGATAGGAAACAAATCAATAAGCAGTATCTTCTATCAAACAATCCAAATTGATAATGTCTATCTATAAATCAATACTCTATATCAAATAAATGCTGCTTAGAATCATGTATAAATTAAATTAATTTTATTAAATATTAATGTTACAGTGATTCATAGCGGGCTACTGTGATAAATAAAATTTGATAATCTATTACTAGATTAATTGAGATGAGACTTAGAAATTAATAATATAAATCATCGCGAAACTAATCAACGAAGAGCTGTTAAAGTCGGTCGACGAGCAATTATGGATACGGCGAGGCGAGCGCGGCACAATGACGTATCATACCAACACAAACACATCGAGTAGCGGAGAGAACAATCACAGAAGGCGATCCAGGAGATCACTCGAAACCGCACCTTAAGCTCGTTACAATAAACAAACAGGGACAGACGCGGTTGGAATCCTGTCAAACAGGCGAGTTCGAGCGTTGACTTATTATCGGTAAAGCATTTCTGTCACCAGACTTCAAGTGAATATCGACCCACCTCGTCGACCTTAAAGTCGATATTGACGCGCCACCAACCCGCTATCAAACAGGTAAGACACAAGCGTCGGTTACTGCTCACACACACAGACACGCTGATGCCATAAATAAAAGATTCCGATAGAAACAATTGTTGCGTGGAAGCGAAGTGAGGTCTCAGTGAATGTAAATAGTCGGCTAATCGCCGTCGGCCGATCGCGAAAGTAGGTGACCGCCCGTGATCGACGCTCTTGCAAAACTCCGTTCGATGACATTTAGGCTAGATGGCCAATACGCTAAACACCTACCAATTATGAAACATTATGCCTTTATTCAACTTTACATTGTTTTGTAATGTCAACACGTCATTTAATTGCCGCCTAGTGATTTATTGACACATTGCAGCAATCTTTAAAATACTATATTACGTTAGCGGCCATGTAATTTTAAAGAAAAGTAACTACATTCTTAAACAGATACATTTAATATTGTTTGTTTTACTAATCAGAACTCCACGGAATCTTTGTTCGGAGATAACGCCGCTCTACTTAACCTCAACACAGTGATACCTAAACATGAAACAATACGGCACCGTCAACTACTGAATATAAGCTCTATGCGATTATCAGCTTTAGTGCTTTGCAATAGAGCGTACAAACAATTTACTTACATTTAGTCATGGTAATCGACTACTTCCACTCACACACTGAAATGCTACACACACAACGTGGCGGGATTCGTGAATGTGTGGGAATGTAGAGAAATTCATACGTTGCTCACTTCGTTTAGCATCACATTATTTGAAACATTTTAAATTACTCATAAGTGCATATCATTATTGCATCCCGCAGTCTTAAAATAGGAAATCTTCTATATACTCATTTAATACATGTTTATCGCAATAATAGTAAAGGAAAAAATAAAAAGCAAAGGTCGCAATGCACCTGCAATAGCTGCAGATGGTTATGGGCGGAGTGAGCGGTGACCACCTTCCATCAAAGTCATCAAGTGCGCCGCTTTATTTATTATCATATAAATTTAAATTACCTATATTTGCAATTATATATAGGCAATTAAAATATTAGCAAAAGTGATTTTACCTTAATTAGTTTTTCCTCAAATATAAAAGCAATACAGACTTCCTAATTTTATAATAAGATAAAATGGTATATGTACAAAATCCTGTTTATCCTCTAATATTACGAGTCCTTGATGGTGCCACCATAACCTCAAAAACCTAATTGCCGGAAAATTTCAACAATCATTAACCGTAAATGTACATTAATAAAACAGACATAGCGTATAAGCCATATATATTCTATGGAAATTATGTGTATCTATTGAATTTCTAATTTTCATACAACATAAATCTGAAGATTAATAAGCAAAAGCTTATCTTCGCGGGGTCGGTAACAATGCACCGGTCTAGACATATCACTGACCGTTGTGATAAACAGTTATTTATAATACGGTTACATACTTTTTACAACAAGACAGTTATCCTCAGCTTTAATGTAGTCCTACTTTAATATCATTATGTTCTCTCATGTCCTTTTTTTCTTTATATAGTAGAAACCATCTGCATTTCTTTTTGTCTAAGGTTTTCTCGCGACATTTTCTTTACTGAAAATGTTTACTTTAAATTCGTCGATAGATATGCTCATTGCTCACATATAAAAGCAGTATTTGTATTAAAAACCATATATATATGGTTTTTACAGTTTGTAATGTTTCATGTGTAAATTTAGGTATTATGAAAAGAAATTTTCAGGTAATCATCAAACACACTTTGAAAAGAGCCAAAGCGTTTTCTGTAACAATAACTAAATCTAATTACTATTAGCTTATGTATGTTTGTCACATACATATATAAGCTAAAAAAAAATAACATTAGTCCTTTCTTTACCGCAAAAATGATTAATTATGATAAAATATTAAAATAACAAAAAATATTTCATCTGCGGCCCATATATGGGGGAGATATTACGTGTGTGTGCGGATCCACCATGGTACCATCAAGCTCAGGACATCAAGGATCTATATGACGTCTTTATACTAAAAGATCCTTCAATACCATCCACTATATACAGCATTTAAAAACTCAAACACCGATTTAATAAACCCTTATATCAATAACAGTTTTGATTGGTATTACAGCGATTTATTAGTTAAAGGAATCAATTGGTTCTGGTGCTGAAAAATGCAGCTGTCCATACATATCCTTTGTTTCTCGTGCGTCAATATTCAGAGATCAAAACAAGTTTACATCATCGTAATAATATAATTATTTTATTACATACTTAAGAGTTGTGCTATAGGATATACGACAGGTCTGCGTATTATTTGAGTTGTAAGGAAACAATTTCAGCTTTAATTAATAGTAGTGTATAATCCTTTATTTTAATGGTACTCATAGAAGTCTAGTGTATGAAAATGTGTGTGATTTTCGCAAAGAGTCTATGGGACTTATTTAAAGGAAACGCAGAAACATAAAACATAATAAGACGTTTACCACGTCAAGATATAACAAGAAATATATCGCTAATACAGAATGTTATGAAAACAATGTAATTTATTCTATGCTCGTCAACTGGATGTCATCATTTACGTCCTAACTTTGACCTTGTAACATACTGCGCAAATTACGATCCACTCAACAATGACTTACGAGTAATGAGAAACAGGAATGATTTACCTGTACGCGTTAGTAAACGTAATAAAAATAGACAAAAAATTAAAACTCGTTTCGATCTAACAAAAACATTCAACTTTGACAAATTTTATCATTGTTAATATTGTGATTTGAATTTATTCATTTTATTTTCTGCTAATATTGATATTAATTTAAGATTACATAGATAATTAAATCTGAGGATTTTCTATTTAGAAAATTTTGTATTTTTGTGTCATTAAACATTTCGTAATTCTAATGAATAATGCTATTATCTTCGATTGATTATGAATTTAGTATTAATAACTATTCTACGGAAAAGAAAGATGCATAAAGCTATATAGGTATATTTCTGCTGTACTAGATACCCTTCTGGTTTAACTATTACTTAAATAAATAAATTTATATATAATTAATCTAAATATTTAACAAATATCTCTATTATTATTTATTTATTTATGAAGCTCATTCAAGGATAACTTGTGCATTTTTTATATAAATGTAAAACTTCGCACTGTGTTTAATAAGTATAAAGATCAGTTGCCACCAAGGCGACCAAGGCCTCGTCGGCTGTCAGTTGTCAGTGACATCATGTCCAAGCTGAATCGCAGATAACAATCGCGACGATTTACATTATTGTCGTATTGATTTACAACCTTCACGGATCACACACAGATCTACTGTCTATATTTTACTGTTCTAGTATTTGGAATTAATTGGCTGTCTGGCCACCCGTAATTTCAAATATTGAAAGAGAATTTAAAAATCGAAAGTGATTTAAAGATAATACAAAAGTAAATTGTTCTAATTATATATGTTTAAATAAGATACTCGTCTCTTTCTGACAGTGTGTTGCGCTTGTGATGAAAAGAATCCGATGGGTACGGTGAATCAGGATGAGAAAGCCATCCTTCAATAATGCTATACTATCTATCTATCTAACTATATATCCATTTAGAGAATAGATATGAAGTTAAAACTAAATACCATTTAATAATACTTTTTGAAAACCGAAATTGTTCATAGAACATAAAAAATTAAATATCTATTCTTCTTTTTTACGCAAGACATCAATAGTATAAAGTAGTATTTTGGACTTTGAAGCCATCATACTCAAGGTCTGTGATTCTCAGTGAGTGGTAACTCAACCAGGGCATTAAGGTCGTTATAAAAGCTGATAAATGAAAATGTTGCAAAAAAATAAGTAGGAAATATGTTTTCTTGTAATATTAAGTAACGTTGGCTAAGTATCTCCTCCGTCGTAGGGCCACAGTTTCCGATCAGTACTTATGAAAGTGTTGTTATGATAGTAAGTATATGTTGTCAGATAACAACACATTGCATCTTTAATTATACTAAAACATTCCATTTTATCCCATCTTCTTACACACAGCACGCTAGCCAGGTAATAATTGACTTACTTTTAAAGCAATCTTTGTAATTTGTATTCATAATTGACTGACAACCATAGGTGAACTGTATAGCCTTATCAGCTTATAAATATTAATTATAATTATTGGTAAGTTACACTAGCGTGATAAGCAGAAAACAATAAATAGTTTTAGTTAAGCTATAGTTATAAGTAGATAAATTTTCTTTATTTGGCTTCAATGAATTTAATAAGATATTATAAAAAAAAATATTACAATCAAAGATAAACAAATATGTTAAATTATGTTCTAAGAGAAGTACGCTGTTAAAATATTGCGACGTTTTCCATTCATTTTTACTTGACTTTGCTTGACCTTCAAATCATATAAAATCTAATTTTGTAAGCGGATGCTTTATATATTGATATAATTATGTTATACGGCTTTATATTTTCTATATAGGCTTTAGTCAACAGTTTATTAATAAACAAAAGATACACTTGATAATGAGATCGCCTTTTATTATTTATTAATTATGAAAAATATATGTCATTTCCTTTATTTCAAATTTCATCTAATATAGTGTGTTTGTAACATTCGAATTTATTAAAAATTCGTTGCCTGTCCTGAAATAATGACTAAACAAGTAAAAAATAATGTAAAATACGCCCATAACATCTGTTTTCCACCACTCTTCACCGGATTTCGTTAGATTTCAAAACTCAACAGGCATAGCGTTTCATGCCTCCTAGAGAACGTCAGATTAGGTTCCGTTCCTATGTGGACGTGGCCCAACATAGAGTACAACCTATTAAAAGTACTCAGGACCTGCATGCCTATTAGTTACCTATAGGGAATGCGCATGATCATCCTCATGTATGTGGGTCTTGACACACTCCAGGTTATCTACAAAAGAGGTCAGCTGTACCCACAAAAACCAACCTCGGTTGTTGTCACCACAGCCGCATTATAGAGGCCCTCGGGGTCGCTTTTACATTCTACTGGGGAACGTGCTAAAGTACTTGTGTTTCGTTCTAAATACAGATTACGAAAGCCCATACTTTCGTCTGATTGACGAAACGATTGTCCTTTCATAGATACATCCGCTTGATATACCATATTCAATAATATATGTAACATTACTATTTAGCACCATTTACAGATAGCATTCCATATTGATATTGTAATAATTATTCTCAATATAAAATTTAATGCATACTAGTTCAGTTTAGGTAAGGTATTAATAAAATATTTAAAAGACGGTTTTGAAAATTATTATGATCCTGGAAGCATACTTATATATTATAGATGTCTGTTATTAGTTATCAATATCGCTGAAATTCTCAAGGACCATGTCTATGACTACTATGGTTATTAAGTATTTCTTCATGTGAAAATTATATATAGGATATTCCCTCGAATTGCTACCATTATTTCTGGACCTTATTATGAAACCAGGTTCTTTCCGCTGTTAAACATTCGTATAATACTTATTTTTAGTTTATCCTTTTAGCGTCAATTATTAATTTTATCTTGTCGAACTCTTAAGTGCTTTTCGTTATGTTGCCTTAAAATCCATTCATTACCGAATAAATTAATAAGAACAAAATAAAAATCTTCCTTTACGTTTTAGGATAATTGCAATAATTGACATGATTTATTGTTCATATTTGTTTTATATTCTCAAGTTCTGACTTAATATAATTAACTGTAGTGAAGTCAACATATTCAATTACAAGAGCCAATCTGTCCGAAACCACTCACCACCTGTCAAGTGTCGACAACAAGGTGAATTAACATTTACATAACTTTTATTTATATGAAACGAAAAAGCGCTTACTCGTAGAAGTATTTGTAATAAAAATTATTTTTTATTCTCGATCCATATTTCTGATTCCTGGTAACAAATTCGATTATTTTCGAATTACACAAAAATTAAGTTTTTGTATAAGTCAGAATAGATAATTTTATTGAAATATTAGTCAATTTGGATAAATTATTTTTTAGCAGCAACCTATAACACAACTGACAAAAGAATAAGAGTTATACAACAGATTCTTTATAACTCATTTTTACACATATAATATCTATTTTTTCTATATTATTATTTTTGTATAATTATGTAAAGTGGAAAGAGTTAAATTTGGATATACTAACTTCTAACAACATTAATTAGAATGTTTATATATTTTTTTTAATTTGGTGGTTAACAAGATTGAACATATCAAGCATTGATCCATCTATGTATGGTTTAAATTCTTAATTTAATTGCCTAAAAACAAAATTAATAAAAATAATACAATATATAAGCCTAATAAAACCTTTTAATTAGCAATCCTAAACATTACTAAACCGTTAAGACATGCTCTACCCAATATTATCTAAATATTTGAAATTACTGTGTCGAAACACATACCGTTCTACTAGAATTAAAGCCCTGAGTACCGAACTAATCACGCATGCTAGACCTATTCGAACTAGTTAGTGCTTATAACTAAAACCTAGAATAAAACGGTCGATCGTGTTTAAATGACCGCCCAAGTAGCAAGTGAGCGTGTTTGTCGAATTAGGCATATTGCACAAAATTTGTGTCTTAACCGAGACTACATTCCATACATCGCAATAAATCAACGCTTCGAGCCTGACTCACAGACAATTGGAAATAGCTAGTCAAATGAACGGACGGGAAAAGGCGTTGAGAAAATTGGACATTTTATGTACCTCAGCAATTACGCTTTCGTCTTATACTATATTCGTCTTCCAGTCATTTCCGATACCATCAACGTTAACTGCGCTGCACATATTTTTTTTTTTTTTTTTTTTTTCTTCTCCCCCTCGTGGTGGTGGGGGGGGGGGAGGGGGGGGGGGGAGAAAAAAAAAAAAAAAAAAAAAAAAAAAAAAAAAAAAAAAAAAAAAAAAAAAAAAAAAAAAAAAGGGGGGGGGGGGGGGGGGGGGGGGGGGGGGGGGGGGGGGGGGGGGGGGGGGGGGGGGGGGGGGGGGGAGAGAAAAAGAGGGAAAAAGATAAAAAAAAAAAAAAGAGGGGGAAGGGGGGGGGGGGGGGGGGGGGGGGGGGGGGGGGGGGGGGGGGGGGGGGGGGGGGGGGGGGGGGGGGGGGGGGGGGGGGGGGGGGGGGGGGGGGGGGGGGGGGGGAAAGAAAGGGGGGGGGGGGGGGGGGGGGGGGGGGGGGGGGAAAAAAAAAAAAAAAAAAAAAAAAAAAAGGGGGGGGGGGGGGGGGGGGGGGGGGGGGGGGGGGGGGGGGGGGGGGGGGGGGGAAAAAAAAAAAAAAAAAAAAAAAAAGAGAGAGGGGGGGGGGAAAAAAAAAGGGGGGGGGGGGGGGGGGGGGGGGGGGGAAAAAAAAAAAAAACCAAAAAAAAAAACGGGGGGGGGGGGGGGGGGAAAAAAAAAAAAAAAAAAAAAAGGGGGGGGGGGGGGGGGGGGGGGGGGGAAAAAAAAAAAAAAAAAAAAAAAAAAAAAAAAAAGGGGGGGGGGGGGGGGGGGGGGGGGGGGGGGGCCCGGGGGGGGGGGGGGGGGGGGGGGGGGGGGGGGGGGGGGGGGGGGGGGGGGGGGGGGGGGGGGGGGGAAAAACCCCCCCCCCCCCCCCCCCCCCCAAAAAAAAAAAAAAAAAACACACACAAAAAAAAGGGGGGGGGGGGGGGGGGGGGGGGGGAAAGGGGGGGGGGGGGGGGGGGCCCAAAAAAAAAAAAAAAAAAAACACACCAGGGAAAAAGGGGAAAAGGGGGGGGGGGGGGGGGGGGGGGGGAAAAAAAAAAAAAAAAAACACCCAAAAAAAAGGGGAAAAAAAAAACCCCCCCCCCCCCCCCCCGGCCCCCCCGGGGGGGGGGGGGGAAAAAAAAAAAAAAAAGGGGGGGGGGAAGGGGGGGGGGGGGGCCCCCCAAAAAAAAGGGGGGGGGGTTCGGGGGGGGGGGGGGGGGAGGGGGCCCCCGGGGGGGGGAAAAAAAAAAAAAAAAAAAAGGGGGGAAAAAAAAAAAAAACCGACCCCCTTAAAATTTTTTTAAAAAAAATGAAAAAAGAAAAAAAAAGGGGAAGGGGGATTTTTGACAACCTTATATATTATTTTCATACGTTTTCTGTTAACAGAACAAGTATTCGTTCAATGTATAACAATAATATAATAGAAGTTAAGGAAAATAGAAGAGCCAAGAAAATATTACAAAACAAAATCTTTTGATACTTCACCATTTGCAATTTTTTCCACGCGTTTTTCAAAAACTTATGCGTACAAATTATATTATTCATATTATATTCAATTATATGATAGGCGGTATTATGGCTTTGCGCATAGCCTATGCATTTAGTAAGACCCGAAATTCCCCGTGGAACCATTCTTTTTTTGACCAAGAATCGGTACCTCGTAGTCTATTCGTTACGGGAGCTAAATATTATTTATTATTAATCTCAAATTCGTCTTACGTTTATAAATATTAAGACATATTTATCCAACTGTTATTCATGAACTGTGCCTTTATTGAGGACAAATCCGACCTAGGAAAGGTAAATGCCTCAATGCTAGCCATTATGAAGCGGGCGGAGGCTAGAGGTCGGTCGCTCTCGCGGCCCCGAACCAGTAGTTACTGTTTACCAATATGTTGTATTTTATATCTTTGAGTTTTTTCCTGTGTTTTTATGACGCATATCACCACACTAATGATACAGATATTTTCAAAATAACAACCCTTTAATATAATAGAGAAGATAATATTAGATTCAACCGTCTGTTGGTGGTTCTTGTCAATTGAAGATCATTGAAGAGAAAGAACAAAAATACTTTGACACTACAACCCTTAGTCTGAAATCTGGTTATTTTTGGTTATAAGATGAAAAGGTTTCCTCTAGGCTCTCGACGATTTTCTTTTATAATTTGAACGCATGACCTCAGGGTTTGAGACAGGCGCTCCTAGTCATGACCAACACTGCTCAAACATATTTAATGGGAATTAATTACGGTTACTGAAATCTTTACGATTACACAATCAAACGCTATAATACATAAATGATTAATAAACTTATGTAAAAACTTTTCAATTAAATTGAAGCAATTAAGAAATAAATTACGATGATTCTAGAACAATTCAATCATATACTTACTGAGTGATTGCGAAACTGCAAGGCAGCTAGAGATCTCGCGTCCTTGCGTACACGTGACTACGATTAACAACAATAACAGACTATTCCAACGTAATGTACACGAGCTAAAGAAATTAAAAAAATTTTTTTTTTCCTTATCCTACAACTGTGACAGTTTCAATTCTAGCCCTTCCAAAACTGTTCAAAATACAATTCGAACTACATAAGACATTGATTTCCACGTTTGTACAAATCTCTTATACAATCTATTTCGGGTTACAAGACAGGTTACAAGAGGTGGTCGAAATTTCTCTACACTAAAACAAGTAGTATGAAGGCTATTCTCGCATGATATTTACACAATACCACTTGATATCTAAAAGTTACACTAAAAATAGACTATAGATGTCCAATTTAAATTAGCAACAATAATATCATTATCAGTATGTATTGCGCTTTCTTAATAAAATTCCGCATACTAAAAACGTGTTTATACATCTATTTAAATGTTTTTAGATAAGCTAACTGATAATAACTGGTTACACAGTATCATAAACACTTCCTAATAGGTACAACCCTGTTGAAGAATTTTGCTCTGGGCTATTTACTCATGTGATTATTATATTTCATATCTTCTTAGATAGAAATTACGTCTTATTAAATAATGTTTTTCTTACTACATTGATTTTTTTATGTTTACAGTTAAAAATAGATCGTGTTAGTGTCACTCCCAATTTCCTCTTTTTCCTTCGCCTAGTCTCAGCGCCAGATTTACCATCAGTCATATTATGAAGGGGTTAAATTTGACACCAACGATGATTTAAATATAAAATTTATGATTATTATCGATATCAACATTGTTAAACATTTACTGTCAAAATAACCTGTAGCAGTCTGTTTCTAGTTATATACGAAAATTGTATAACGCAAAATAATTTTGGAGAAAAAATGCGTTCGTCTTTTAAAGAAAAACACTTTGTTAACGGATTAAGTTATGTATTTTTACAAAATTTAAATATATTACATTATTTTACCGGAAGGATTTTTACAAAACTGGCTCACGGTGTCCTCCATTTTCCTCTTCCAAAATACATAACTTAATCCGTTAACAAAGTGTTTTTCTTTAAAGGAGTAATAGTTATGTTAATAAAAGACAATAATTATGTGTTCTTTTTTCGTTATTGTGGCACTAAATGAGACAGCAATTTCTAATATTCTCAATATTACAAATAACAGTATCAATAATAATATAAATTTAAACTTGAATCGCACTTAATTCCATATTACGCGGGTATTCCAATTTCAAACTTCTTTAAACGGCACGTTATATCCAGATCTAAGTACTGTGATGATGTAGCGATTAGACCGATACGGGCTAAGCGATCCCGAGGAAGACACCTGACTATGTTGAAACAGGCAAAAACTTCAAGGTAAGTGGTGCAGTGGATGGTTCGACGTTTATGGCAAGGTCGGCTGGTGTGCGCACGCGACAAGCGCGCACTTTCACTACGCGTCTTGCCAAATGCACCGTGGATACATGGAACTGGTTGATAACGCTTGTATAACTGTTGTGTAACGAAATTATCTCTATAGGGCTAGTACACGATACACAGGTATGATCGGGTGATGAGCATTAAGATTTCACATCAAGAAAGAAACCTTGACATCCGTTACACAAGTATTTTTGGAACCCAATGCAATCGAAGTATTTTAAAAGCTATGCGACGTAATTCTGAAACAGGCAGATGTTTAGAACGACTAAGCTTTTCGGTTGTCGAATTTTTTTTAATGAGCTGTGTAGTTTTAAGTCAGTTAAGTGTGCGTAACGAATGTCTTCTTGCTGACTACGTGAGGCCATGTTGAATAATAAGTCGCGATTAAATGAATATACCATTGCTATATATAATTTTAAATTAACTATCCTGAAACAACATATTTTAGGCTCCGAGATTGGGTTTTAAATATATTAATACATTAAAAAATTTGTGTTTTCAGATTTGTAATCAAATTTTTGTTTACTTGGCTATAAAGTTAGTTTTTAAATTATAAATGCTTAAATAAAAATCATTCATCTTTCATCTGATTTCAAAGCTACCAGAACCTATATATGAATATAGTATATATTAATCACTGCGCAGAGGTGGGTAAAATTTCCGTCATCAATAAAGAGTTAGATGACTTAAACAACCAACTTGTTAAGGTCCATAAAAATTTAAAAGTGAAATATCCCGTAATCGTTGAATTGGTGAGCGTGGAAAAATCACTCAACGCGTGCGCACATAAAATTATCGTTCACCGATAACACACGTTAAGAGTAACTTGTAAACGACACGCGTTACTCAAATACTAATAAAACAACGACCTTGTATTTCAATAAACCATGCAGTTATATACTTGCAAAGGTTAAAATGTTAAGGTTAGGGAAGTTGGCAGAGACGAAGAAAAATAGCCAGTGGCATGTTTACATAAGTTAATTATTTTATCGCTTCATTCTGAATTTAACTTTATATTTTACAGACTCCGAGTTGATTTAAGTGAGCTTCATAAAAATATTTTGATTAGCTTTTGAATAAAAAATTGTGTAATTTGCACATATTATGTAGGAAGGATTAGTAAAAACTGTCCTGCGATTCCATTTGCGTTAATACCACACTTGTATTCTGCAATTATTAAAACCAAAAGCTGTCTGTTTTATATGTCTAGTTAAAAACAATTTTGATTAGAAATTTAGAATTTTGAGTATAACTTTTATATACAAAGTTCTAACACACTCTCCCAATGGCTTTCATCTCAACGGGAACATTTTATGTATAAAAAAGACATATTTCAAAAATGTAGTCCCGATGTTGGTTTGTAAATTGTTTATTTGCATTGCCGTCGATTTGTTTCTTGTTATGTATGCAGACCTTTCCGTAATAGGCCACTTACAAAATCTCTCCCTCATGGTACATTCTATGACTTATAGAAATATAACCTAACACACAATAAATAAAAAATACTAGATCATAATAATTCAGTTTAATTATAGGAACTAGATTAAACGCGCAGTCTCTTCTTATCTCTTTATTTATTTAGATTACACCACATACATAGTTAACATACAAACGAGGAGACCGAAAAAGCAACCAGTTAACCGTCCAAAACTTTGATATATATAGGAGGTACAACAAATAAAAATAGCAATAATTAAAAATACCATTCACATGCGAAAAACTAAACTAAACTAAAAAACATATATTTGAAACCGCTTAATAAAGGCAATGTGAGCACTTGGGTCCAGTACTTCATGTTATAAAGACAGCGTAATTGCCTTATAATTTACATAGTATTTCTCAGTGTGAAGTTATCTCAATAATAATAATAATCTCCCCGCAGCTCATTAGAAATTGACAATTTTATTACCTGCTTCCAAATAGTTACATACCTGGAACGAATTAGTCAACCGGATTGCATTTAGTCATTTTACAACGAAATTTTATGACGACACTGTTTGAAGGATGAATTTGGAAACTAAATACAGTATCGTTAGACATTTTACTAAAAGTGTTTTCACTTATGAAAGTCTGATCACAAGTAGTTTATATATTTTTTTGAAAAGATAATTTAAATATGACTGTTTTAAAAGATCAATCGTTAGAGAAAATTATTTAAACACTACAAAATACTATATGGAGGAAGAGGAAATAATATGTTTGACGAAAAACCACCCTAGTGAACCAATTTTTAGTGGACAAAGGATTTATTACTCTTAAAAAAATACTGTTCTATATTATATGTATTCCAATTAATATGAAATAAATATTTTACCTGTATCTATTGATGCCCTTGGAAGTTTCCCTTATTAGTTAACTTAAACAAGCTCAAACTTGAGTTACTCAAAACAAGCTTAAATAACAAAAGGAAAAAACCATTTGGATAACAGGTAGGTATAATGAGTCATGTACCCAAATGTCCCACTAAGGCATGACTTCATATGGCACATTGTTTTAAGTATAAGCTTATTTACGGATAAAATGATTTATTCAACGCTACCTTCAAATGTAATTAATATCCTGTTGTATAAGTTGCATTAAATTCGGTCGTAGCACTGAAATAAATCTGTAGGATATTATTTAAATAGCCTTTCCAAATAAAAATACTTAAAAGATTTAACTATTGGAAGCTATGAATATGAAAATAGTGGTTTTCCTGAATAAATTATAGCCAAATATACCATTTGTACATTTGTCTTCATAGAGGGCTTGGTTTGCGTAGACTGTATATATATTCACTTATGTTAAGATCGGAATATAAGAGATAATCTCTAAAAGAAATTTTCACATTACATATTAATTACAAGCATCAAACCTATGAAATTAAATGTTTTTGGTGACATTTTATTATTAACGAATTCGACATAATTCAAGACAAAGATGACCTCACCTCTTCAGGAAAAAAGATTTCATTAAAAATTGTAAATAAAATACATTATAATGGATACAAAACTACCATTTATGTCGACGTTTCGGTTGCTTTTCAGTAACTGTGGTCACGGCCAGATCGGTCCTTTTTCTACCATACTCGAACATTCTGATACCGTCAACTAAAGATAAGTACCAAGTAAGTAGATATAAGTAGTATGTATCAATAAGATTTTTGTGAGATTTGTTAAGTGAAGACCAATTCTGATACGACATTGTATAGCAGGCATCCTCAGTTGCCAATGCAGCACTTTTATGTAATTTCGCAGTATGATGTAATTATTATTATTTATAAATGTACAATTATATAATATATAATATTAAAAACAATTTTATCAACAATGACTTTTGAATTGACTAGCCATCAGTTAATTTGTTAGCGGAAGTATTCAATGCGACGTAGAGTGCCTTGTGTAAACTGTGGCGTAGTTGTCACATACTAACAATAACATTCGAGGACATATAAGATGAAGCATATAATGACGAATAACGTTTGTTATTTATCGCGTTATATAACAAATATTAATTACTAGCTCTTGACCACGGCATCGCTAGTGCTTTAGATATATACTTATTAATACTAATAACATGTTATACAACCATTCCTTACATTACTTCTATTGAACTCATTTTTCATAATTTGAAGAGGAATGTTCCTAACTTTAGGTAATATATTGAAATAAACAAAACTGACTACACCCAGCTGTCGTGAAACGAACTAGATTTACTTAGTTATTGTATCCACCTGTACCTTACGCCAATAAATTGTGACTGTGTAGAGAGTACGACAAGAGCATCTTATAGGATTTGACTATGGGCTAAGTTCAGATACGTCTCTATACTAACCAGGCTAATCTTATTATGTCAACGGTGATCTGCTAATGTCGGTATGTGCACATATCCTGCACAGAATGACTACAAAGGCCGTTAATTAATTGATGCTGCATCTTATAAATATGGACTGTATTGGCTTGTTTATGAATGCGATAGTGCTTGTTCGTAATCTTCTCAAGTGGTTTTGATTCGAATGTAGTAAACGAAAAATAAAAGATTTATCCTAATTTGCTCATTATAGCGATATCTGAAATATTGCTCTAATTAGTGAGATAAAGGATATTTGAATACTATTTCACTTAGACAACAAATGTATAAAAAATATAGTCGATTTGTATACATTATACAATACTTGTCTCAAATAGTTAACAAATATTTAGTTGCGGTTTTGATAAGGACAACTGCTGCGATAGTTATTTGAGGCTTTTAGTGGCTCAACGGAAAAGTGTTACGAAATCTAGTTGTTTCATCAGATTATATGCAGTCTTGTCAACAGCCAAATGCATTATGACCTATATTAAACCAATAACCTTATAATGAGTCTCCTCGCTTCGTCCCTTTTTTGAGTAAAATATAAAGATCAATAGCCGAGAGGGAAAATGTAGCAGTTCGGAGTTAGAAAGAGCAAAAAATAGATTTTAGTAAGAATAACAAAATGCAACAGCGTATGAATTCGCAATGATCGCCGATGACGGAAGTCAAAGTAAATAACATCATTATCCGGGTATACACTGTGAACGACATTCATTCATATCCATTGTGATCGCGTGTTTTGTTCAATGTCGCGCGCAAACAATATTCTAGCATATTTTACATCTTTGACGATGCTTTTAGTTTACATTATAAATATGATTGTCTATTGACTGTGGTGTACTATCCCGAATTAACAAATAAAAATGATTGGGCTTTTCTGTAGAACCACTATAGCTCAACGTTTGGACAATTATATGAAAATTAAAGAGTATTATTGTTTTACAACGTCGCAAAAGATTATAAAACCATATAAATTTTACCAGATTATCAGATTATTTAATAAATACCTCTGCGTAAGACAACGGTATATTCGTCGTAGTTTAGATCTAATATTATCACAGTAATTGGACTTCCATGTTCGTATGCAACTGTTCCATAGTCGACACCGCTATTCGTCCGCGCTATGCAAATCGAGATAGAGTGCATGCCTATCTAAGTGACCATAGCATAGAGTTATATTAGCTACAGAAAATATGCTTAATAAAATTGAGAGGCACAGAAATGTGTTCGCCCTAAGCCCCATAGTGTATAAAATATTTTTTTCCTCTTTAATGTTTTTTTGAAATTTATTTTAACACTAGTTGATCCAGCAAACCTGTTGTTTTGCCATACATGTGATTACTAAAATTATTAAAAAAAAAATAAAGGGTTTATAGTAGAAGGGTGAAAATTGTATGTTGTATCATAAAAAATAGAAACTAAAAATTTTGTCTTAAAAAATTAAAAAAAATTTTTTTAGAGGGATGAATAATAGATGTTAGCCGATTCTCCGACCTACTGATACTGATACTCAATACGCTCACAAAGTTTTATGAGAATCGGTCAAGCTGTTTCGGAGGAGTATGGGAACGAAAACTGTGACAAGAGAATTTTATATATAAGATCTTCTAGATTTTGACGTTGAGTCCAAAAATCACGATATTCAATATGATCACAGCAGTGTCATTTTTCATTTAGGCAGTGTACCCTTGAGTGTTATAGTTAGGCCTATGGAATATACAATACTACGGCTACAGATGAAGACCATCGCGCCTGCGCGAACACCGAATGAGGTTACCTCACCCACATTCAGCCTTCCGGAATTTCACTTATTTGAACCCACACTATCCTTATATTGATAATCTTATAAAAATACATTAGTAGATCGTCATTTTAAAACGTTACTTCAGTTGATGTCAATATTAATTACTGATAACAGGAAGAAAAATTGTGCATTCCGCTGTTTATGTTTTGATAACAAGGAAAGGGCTTTTGTCTATTAATTGATTTGATTTATGACCTTCCTATATGAAACAATTATCCTTTCACTGAGATTCGATGCCGGAGCGCTCCTTTGCATGCCAGTTATGTACTATAGTTAGCATTACCTTCGCACTTAACAATAGAAAAACAGGATACCAATCAAGGCTAATTCAAAACGTTTAGTGGTTTCTTGGCAGACGATGTCTAACGAAATAAACCAAAACATATTTCTGTAAAACAAGGCATGGTAGGTTTTCGTCGCAGGCTCTGACTGAGACAAAGAATTGCCAATTATTCCACCTGCCCCCACCGCACCTGGACCGGCTGCTCTTTTTATTTATTTCAACGTCGCTGATATTTTTATTGTTCGCATTCTGAACGCTACTCGAGTGAAGCCAGAGCGGTATTTTACATCATATTTGAATTAAGCAACTGCGGACGTTGTATTATGAAGGAAAAATGACAGGGAATATGAAAACGCGTCAGGGACATAATAATAATAATAATACTTTATTGTACACATAAAACATAGAGACTTATAGTAGACTTAAAAATAAAAAAATAAACAATAAACTTATTATGAACTTAATGTCTGTGTACAGAGGGCGGTCTTACTGCTTAGACATATAATCATTTACGGCTTCAATTTTTTTTTTACATAAAAAAACGAAAGTCGAATGTATTCCAGACCTGGCTCCATGGTCTTGGATCTGGAAACGGCCGTCATTCGTCACTATCATTTATAAGATTCGCGGGAGTGAAGCTTTAATACACTTTTGAGTGGCAAACATTTTGATGAATCGTTATAATATTTTAATAAAAAAAAAACAGTGAGATTACGCGGACACGATGCGTCGACACGGTTCGATGACCCCGTCGATATTTCTCGAAAATCACAGCGGAATCTGCGCTCTTTCGCTTTTTAATTGTAAGTACCAGCTACCTGCGACAAGGTGATATGTTTCCAGGGAAAACTTACGACCGCGGTGTCAACGTCGCATTATGATAACGGAACTCGAAGAATTATTGCTTATGAAGCAAACATGCAATCTGAAACAAAATAAGGTTTTATATCTCTTAATTGACAAAACATTTTTAAACTTGGAACATAACCTTTTAAAGTTTCTACAATAAATACTACTGATATACTGATATCTACGCGTGCACTTGATAAGTTGTGAGTTTATGAAAATCGCCCGCCGCGCAACAACAAGTAAACAATAATATTTTACAAAATTACACACATAGATAGCCCCAGAATCTGGCAACCGGCCAAAACACAGGATAAATAGACCAAGACTAGATAGATTAATTATTATGACACATGACTTATTCAACGTTCACTAACTTGACTGGTTGATCTTATCGCGATGTCAACAATCGATCAATTTGTCACATTTAACTAATTATTCGATTGTCGTGCGATCGAGTCAAACTTAATAGTACATGTACGTGTCACTTGCAAAAAAATATTCGTCGGCTCCATTTTTATCGACAATGCATAAAACATTGATCGAATGAAACCATTTAACTTTGCTATTTTAACACCGGTTGTGAGAGGAAAAAACTTTTTAAAAATACTTTGAGGTGCGACCCTAAGTTACTAGCACTCGATATTTAGTCGATTATAATTAGCTGCGCTCCCGAGTCCCGACCTGTGTTTTGTGGTCCAAGTGACAAGCGAGTCTATAAAACCACAGCGTACAAAAATAAGTACGTTACCAGTAAACTTCATTAAACCTATGTAGTATTTCACGTATTTCAGAATAAAAAACTGATAAACACCATACAACGCGTAAAATATAACGATTACGGATACTGGTGATGACTCAGCCTTTTATCTTTCGAGGCAATATTACGCTATACACAGATCTTGGATTTTTATATACAGCCGTAGGGCTGTCAAATTCACATATCCAATGCAATGAGTCCTATTTTAAAGCGCAAGCGAAACGTTCGATTCGATATTGCGCCTTCAAAACGTCATTAATAAGAATAATTTTGCCTTCCATCCAGTTTATTCTGGTTTCAAGGCTGCACGCTTGGAAATGTAAAAAAAAAACATGTCACTTATGACTCGAATCAGCCGGCTGCATCGCACGCGCGGCACGGCAGATGTGCGCGCCCGGTCACCTATACCTTTGCATACAATCTTCTATAAGTTTCTATGCTTATTCCATAGAGTAAATCGCAATTTTTAGTAACTAATTTTATGTATTTTCATAGTATAACCAATATATATTTTTGTTTCTATAAATTACTCTAACTCGAAATACACGATTGTGAAAAACTTGTCATCATTACATCGATAAAGCTGTATGAATGAGTCTTCGTGACGTAGCAATTTTAAATTTTTATGCAAATATAAAACCTTATCAGATAACATTCGAGTTTATCTTTGGAACACGGCAAAGATACGTTACCATAATACGAATACACCGAACCCTAATTAATTTAAATATGGAAGCACAAATTGACTCAGTCTCGAGAAATAATAAGAAATCGTCGCTATATTTAGTTCGTTCGAACTATGAATAGATCGCGCCCACGATATGTAGCGTGTAAATCTTCACCCAACTAATGTAATACAAACTCGACAAAGTCGCGACTGGCACCTCAGCCCCAATCACGGAATACATACGTACAAAAACGAGCTATAATTTTTCTTTGTCTATACCATTAGTGTAAAACTGACGGATTTGTTTGTTTGGTAGAACGCGCTAATATCTGGAACCACCGGTCCCAATAGAAAACGATTTTTGTGAATAATCGAGGAAGTTGATGAGAGCGCGTCATAAATCCTGAAAAAGGGGAGTTTCACCTTCTCGCGAATTTTAATTAAAACAGGTGAACCTGCAGGCAACAGTTATAAAAAAGTACTTCATATCTAACGTCTAAGCTTCTCTCTTTCACATATAGACAATGTTGTATATCCGAATATTATATGAAATAATACGATTAGCGCTATTCAAGTTGCCAGTAAAGGGCAAAGTGATGTGTCGACACATGCCGGCCCCGCAATGCGGCAATGCCTATGTACATACTCACAACTTGCTAATATGTACTTTATTTATAAATACAACGCACACTGAAAACATTCGAAGCAGTTTAATAACCGACGAGACAACTTGATGATGCGTTCGCTATTATTATACACTGCTTAAGCAAATCGAAGGAATACAGTACCAATTTAACATAGTGGAACTACATTTGTGCTCAACCAATACTTCTATCCATAAAGCGATATAATCAATGACTTTGACACTCCATTGATTCACAGATGTTTCCAACTGTCAGATGACGTTAACAAAACAGAAGCGTTTAATTTGGTAATATTTACAAATTCGTTGTTTCTTTCAACAAAGATTTCTCACATCCTTTAAAAAACAATGGCTGCGAACGTAAGTGTACACAAGATACGTGACGTGAACGGCAAAGCAAACGTATAAAGATAAACCTAGTCGGCAAAAGGCACTAAATGGCAAAGCAAGTTAAAGATGCACACGATTATCTGGTTCTTGATGCGGTTTAGCCGAAGCGTTTGCGACCGATTGAGTTGAGGTGTCGGACGGATGCGTGCGATTATAATTAGGATTGTATTTCTGATTCCGACGAAGTATGGCGGGTAACGTTGAATTCCATCTGAGTCATTGTGCCCGTTCTGTAGCCTTTATTTTCGTAAAACCTAAACTTAACCCTTTTACGCTCATCATTGTTCCATCTTCCGTACAATTTCGGAAGTGTTTCGTTTTTAGCGTTTATCGTACTAAATGCGATGATTAGCTAATTAAGTGTGCTAAATATAGTTTTTAGGTTTGGTCCGCTCTCCGAAAGGAGACTTAAGAAATTTCAGGATGGCTTAAATTCAACTCTAAACTGTCACGTACCGCTAAGAAAATTATTATAAAACTTAATTTAAAGTATATTTAAATATTTTTTAATACAATAAAAATCTTAAATTCAATTTATATTATTTTTATTTAAGGTTTAAATTCATTTTTTAGCGACCCGCTTTTTTCACGTGTAAATTATTTTTAATATTTAATATAGTCTATGATATACACTCTGAGTAGCTAGTGAGACCTTAAATAATAATAAAATAAATTCGGTGGCTTCTTTTCTTTTTTATAAAGCTTTTTTATGAACGGGCAGGCGACTCATCTGATTTTAAGTGATCATAAGCCACCCATGTTCCCTTACACTGCCAGAGTATACTACTTCAGTTGTAGGAATATCATGAGCCTAGTTAACTCATTAATGAATCAGACCCCATGCCCCACTGAGGGGCATGAAAAAATAAGGTGTAATGGAAACAAGCCGGTTGCCACGCGCGATTGGCGACATATTTTCCATGCGAAGCGCAAACTGGTTTGCGAGGTGGATGTATGCTGACATGCTCTCTTACCACATTGCATATTAAATGCAACTTGAGTTAATACAATTTAAAATGTTAATCAATCATTATCTAAGGTAAACAATAAAAATATATATAATTGAAATTAAACGATTTATGTGTGGTTAAACGCACGTAAGGCTTGACAACAATGTTGAATGCAAATGGCTTGATGATGTGACGAGATGATTTCGAGAGCCTAGTTCCTACAAACTATATAATATTGGTTAGGTCAGGATCATAGGTACATCTCCTGATAAACAAATTCTACAAAACTTAAAATATTCTACGTGAATACGAATATTTTTAAATAGTATAATTTTGAATCTAACTTTCCATACTAACATATTTTCTTTATATTTTAGTTATAGATATTATTTTATTAAAATTGATTAAGACGAATCTCGGTAATAAAGATTAAGTATTTGAATAATGTAAAACAATTAAACGTACCTATAATCAGTTCCTGTTTCTATGTCTGACGTTGTACTCAGGGTCACTATTATCGTAATAATATTAAGTACAGAAAGCTGAGTAATGTTTTTAGTTGGTTATAGGTAAAAAATAAGTAAGAGAAGATATAAGTTTAAACTAGCTGAACCTCGCGGTTTCACTCGCGTAATTAGGGACCTCTAGACCAGTGTTTTTCAACCTTATTCATGATACGACCCCCCTGGTATAAAAAAATATTTCGCGACCCCCTTTGACCTTTGGTTTTTTATCATGTATGTAGGTATATGGTACAGTATTACCATTAACAATATTAATTGTCTTTATTGTTTTTTTTTTACTAAAGTACCCATTTTTTTCTACCTCTAGCGACCCCCCCTACAGAAGCTTCGAGACCCCCAGGGGGTCGCGACCCACAGGTTGAAAAACAATGCTCAAGACCAAAGAGAGCCTATTAAATCCTACGGAAATATAATAATGAAAAACACAAATTATGATCATATAATGTGATTCCTTAATTAATATATAATATAATTCATTAGAAAAAACAATTACATCTAAGATATTTTCAATGAAAATATTTAATAACATTCAAATTATTGCTTCCAGAGAGTTTTCCTACGTGGTCAATAAACTTAATTTATAGTCTACATTTTTTTTCTGTTTAAAAACTTATCACACTTGACATTAGGTTTTGCCTAATTACTGAGCGTTAAATCAAAAATGGAAAATCATAACAGCCAGCAATTAAGACAGTATAAAAAATATTTTATGCGTACCAATTTTGAATATTATCAGATGTTCTAATTTTGAAATAATATTGACAGAGGAATGGGACTACAGACTACACAACGGTTTGACGCATTACAACACGCATCTTAGCCTCAATTTTCTTTATTAAATTCTTAATCGCGATTTGGTCAAACAAGCTACCTACTACTAATTCATAAAGTTATAATAAACACCAAAAAGTGCAAATTAATTGCGCAATAATAAAGCATTCATTTCGCGGGGTTCGATCTCACGAACAGGCTTGGACTTAGCGCTATTTACTAACAGTCCGCAAAAGCCTTAATAATTTCTACATCACGTAATTACTTTTCGTTTCGAGAATATTAGGAATGTGTATATTGTGCGGTACGTGCTTTCAAGCTAATAATGTATTATCAGATACTACTCAACGTCAGTTATCAGTTGCGATAAGATTTCAGAATACCGAGAGGACGTACTATCACGTTTTAATCGCGTTACAAGTAAACAAGAAATGCTTATAATTAATGTTCTTATAATTAAATACGCTTCTATTCGTATTCAAGAATTATTGTTAATTATTTTTCTATAGTAATAAATATTTATGTCATGCCTATATGTACAATATTCTTAGGTTTTATTACGTGTAAATAGTTTAGGCAATCAATATTATTCGGTTGCTTATATAGTTTTTTCATGTTATTTTGTTTTTTTTTTATAAAAGGGTGATGCGAGGCATACCGGAACGCGGACAACGCGCGAAACGCGAATGCGCGTACGCCGCTTTCCCGACTTTCCAACGAACCACGTTTACGCCAAATGCTCCGCATGAAAATATTTACGTTTTATAGATACGTAAAGAAAGTTTGTAATCATGAATATATTAATGGATAAAATTTTATATCTGCGAAAATATTGCGCTTTAACATTGACATAAAACGGTCATTGATAACGTCTTTAATTTGTTGATAAAATGTGATAGCATTACTGAAACGTTAATAGAAATACAAATAAGTCAATATGGTGCGAATGTATACATCGAAGCAAGGACATCGCAGGACGAGTGACTTGTCCTCTAGCGACATGCGCAGGTAGCGGCCAGAGGACGACGCGACATGACCATTGTTTATCACTGTTAATTATTATGCCCCAGCGTTGACGGACGCTCACCGAATTCCGAGAGCGAGTTCATAAATATTTCTTTATGAACAATTATACTGCCCGACCTCATATATCCTATACCTAAATATTTGATAATTAAAAGTGATACGAATCAGTGAAAACAATGTACTAATAGTGTATAATTTAACCATCTCTCATGTATCTATTAACATAACTAATGACTTGTGCTACACTATATTGCGACTATCACACTCGCTGTATCGCGCTCGATTGAGGACCGTTACGTGAAATGAAATTTCGAGTGCGCGGGGTGGAGCATGAAACCGTCGTGACGACGATGCCGTCCGAGCTAGGCCGAGCGCAGAGTGCCGAGACGAAAACACTAGCGGGGGACGAGGTGGTGCGCCACTTTATCGCAGCGGAGCGGCAACGTCGCGAGGGGTGGAATCCCCCCGCAGCGTAACCTCTCACTCACCGTCGCCGGTTTACCAGCCAGTGTTACCTTTGACGGTCGAACGTGCGGTTGTCTAATGCCAGTGACGCTCGACGTCGACGCTCGTGCAACACGTCTATAATGTTACGAAGAACTCTGTCGGACTCGTGAGTGAATGATAATAATTATTTATTATCAACCATACCTGGAACACAGTGACAAATATTGACCTTACCTTGGATTTGGATTTTAATCACCTGTGCAGTGACGAAATAAAAAGTAAAAACAGTGCAGTGAACCGAAGGATTACAAGTGACATAACGTGGATTGATGCTTAAATTTGTGATCTCTGTGGTTTTTTTTTAACAAAAGTGGATATTGCAAAAGGTGTGATTCGCATAATAGAAATTTACAAAAAAAAATATCCCAAGTAAAAACAAAGTATGGATATAAAACCACAATAAAATTGTACTAAACAATTTTTCAGCTACCTTTAACGGTGCAAGTTTTATATCGCAAACACAAATTTAGTGCAACATCGTGTACTGGTTAATTATAAATTTTATACAGAACGTACCAAAATCTGACACAAAAATTTAAATTCACAATTTCATTTAAAAGTCGATAAGTAACAAATAAAATGCCTACATCCAAATGTTTGTGGAACTCGTACGACTTTCTGTAATTTGTTGACACTTCAAAACGCGAGGATCCCGTAAACGAAAGCTGAAAAAGACCAGAAACTTGCAATATTTGCTAGAAATCTGGCTTACACTAAAGAGGTTGTATAGAGCTACATCGTGTTTCAGGAGGTGTTTTGAAACGGCAGGACGGCGAATTCTGCTAATACGGCTGCATACGCAGGACACAAAATTAGCTACTCGGGAGCCGCAGCTCCCGATACTGGAAAACATAGTTATTTTCAAGAAAATATAGGATACAGAGTAAATACGCAAAGGTAAGTCTTTACTCAATATAGTGTGAAAATAATATTATAAAATAAAACGAATAAAAATTTTCATAATGCAATGATCTGGCGCGAGAATCTGTAGTTTTTGAATATGAATACTTTTTTGTCGGTGAATTTAAAAACAAAATTTTTAATCATCTATTTAAATGTCTGTAAACTCTTCAGTAACATAAAATAATAATGTACAAAACGAAAGTGAAATTTGCTTTATCCTAAATAAGCTAAATTGGATTTTAAAATGTTAAAAATTGGCAACGGTCTCGATATCTGCAATCACAATCACGCTAAAATAATATAAAAATAAACATTGACAAAAGCGCGTACGATTTCCATAACCTCATTATCCTCTACAATAAATTTTAGTTATTAATGCTGAATTGTCATTATTAAATTTAAATACAATATCAGCGCATCATTGCAAATTATAATTAAAGAAATGAAATGTGCTCTTCCATTCACACGCACTATAAACCCTTTCGGGCCCGTCTATGCACACTAGCATCTTGCACACTCACACAACTGTACATTACCCACACAATGACGCTAGCACGCACACAAGCGAGAGATGGGAATGCAAGCGGTGACTGCACTTTAGCTTACAATAAATACAAATAAACAAAACATTAACGCACTGGATAACTAGACATGAATTTTAAAATCGCTTAGCAACACAGCCAATTAATTTAATTACATGTACAAAAAATATTTTCACACGATATTTTGTAGTACAATAGTATACCTATTTAACTAAAACTAAAGGTTTATCGTTACAAAAGTAAGCAGGTGCTAAGTCGGAGCACTCAACTGCTTTGTTTCGTATAGGGTACAAAAACAACATAATATCATTGTTAATATTACAAAACCAATAAGTTAATAATAATAAAGGTAGGGCGAAACTAGTCTCGAATGAAGAGAGGAAACCGCCGTACGTCGCGAGCAAAACTATATAAACGCCGTAAAAGACATTGTATTAGTTATCAAGAGAATTTTATAAAAAACCCATGGAATCGTGGGAAAACATGTCAGTTTTTAACGGGTGTGTCGGTTGGGGGCGGATACCCGCCACTACTGCATGAATCCTCCACGTGCTTAATATACAACGGATGTTAACAACCAATACAATTGATTAAGCAGGTAAAAATTTCTTCGTATTTTGTTAGTTTGTTTTTAAATTAATCTTAAGCTTATACAGCTAATTGCCCAGCTAAAATCAAAGTAGCAAACAAAACGTTTATTATTTATTATAGCTATCGTCTCAAACTGACGTGAACCTATTTAATGCCCTAACTGAACCGACCCTTCCCACTCATTGTCCCATACACCCCAGAACACTCGCCGTTATAACCCCCGGAATTCGCTCCTTGAAGCATGATTCATTCTCTCACAGCTACGGGCGTCAATTGACGTGGATAAGATAAAATCAAAATTAATAACGCTCATAAAAACCGTTATAAAACCAAATATAATTATAATTAAGTTGTTAATTTTAGTGACAAAACGTAATTAACACTGTTTAATAATTTCAAATTATTTACAATGTCTCGTTGAAAACTGATCTAAAATCGTGATAACGGTTGACGAATAAACTAGTGGCAACGTTACGATTACGTCAGAATAATCGATACAAACTATCATATCACATGTTAATGCCTTACCAATGAGCACACAAGCCACAATTTGAAGCATTAAAACGGGGGAGACCAACTGTCATTGAAAGTCGCGTAGCTCGAGGGGAATTAGGGCTGAAATGCAACAATCGAAAGTGCATATCAAAATTTCAAAGTCACAAGACAAATTTTCCTCTGTTATTAAAAAGGTTATTTAAAATTACTTATGGGAACAATTCCGCAGGTGATTATCATCACTGCCAATTAGCTAAGAATTCACGTCTGCGCAACAATCTAAAATTAACTGCAGCCTATGTATCAAAATATCTACGTTACTCGCACATCTCTCAATAGTATGCCAAACACCTTCCAGCTACTCGAAATAGCGATTTAATCATATTGATTTATATAACTTCCATTGTACTGGGACGTTACGATTTAAATATATTATATCTCGTGAAGGATAAGGAAAACGACACGCACAAAACATATGCATCTAAAGCTTATTCTGAGAATCGCTCAAAAAGAATTCCTGCGTTGGACGCCTGCATTGAAAGACCCAAATATTTTGAAAGCAGCGTAAGTGATTCGGATGTGGCGGTACAAATTCAACAAAAAGTTCGTCAGGATACATTTTTTTTTAAGTTGCACACATTATGGTCGGCAACAAAAAGGGCAAAACTACAAAAAGATATAAAAGACGAACAGCGATTAGATACCTAAGGAAGGGTCCTTGTAAATCTTTTGCAGTAGATGAAAGGACCTGAGTTAAGGAGTTGTTGACTGGTGTGATTATTTGTTAAACTCTTTGAGAACTCGTTATGTTTACATTCATCTTGTATTAATAACTCACGCAAAAACGTAATATTTAAAAATCAATTATGTATGGACACTAACTAATTCTTCATGATCAATAATATAATGTATTTTAATATATCAAACGAGAGATTCGTTTACAAACTAAAATGACTGTTACGCACACATACAGACACAAGTAACAACAATAAGTAGCCCGTGCGAGTGTTTATTGAGCTTTTGTCGAATGGAAGTTATTAGAAAGGGCTCGGGAATTCGCCCCAAAAGCAGTTCACATGAGTTTGTCTCCCACTCCAGCGCTATACAAAAAATCAAACATCCCGAGAGAAACACAGGGGTAACAACGCGTTGTATTCCATATTGATTTTTTGTCTCATTGTTCATGAAATAATAAAATCACAGAGGTTTAAAAAGCCGACAACGCGACGGCAGAGTTCGGATTGATATTGAGTCTGTGTTTATTAATAATAATCGACGTGTTAACGTGTGGAATGTAAAATGTTGGACTTCGCAAGGCCACTCGCAATAGAAACTTCTCGATAGTGGCTACATCGTGCGCGAAATGAAATTTACTGTACTAATTTCTTATTTTAATTAATAAACATTTTCATTTTTTTCCGCTACCATCTGGAATCTTATCCAGTTGTTTCGAAAATACTCGGCACATTAAGTCATGAATGTATATAAAATGTAAACCTTAATTCTTCGTGCTGTCGTTTGTATAAAAATAATACCTTATAAGTAACCAAATAATTTCTGCCTAACTTTCTATGTTTTTCTTTATATTAAAATTATATTGAAACAGGGAAAACATTATTAGTTATTATTAATATATTTAGTATTAATCTTTTATTCCGCTACTTACATTTTCTTTTAATTTCAAGTACTCGAGGCAGCACTTCTCAAAATCGAATTTAAATGAGAAAAAAAATGTATTAATTTTCGTATAAATTGTCAGCAGTTATGGGTGCCATGGCGGTTCGAACGCGATGAGCGGCGGGGGCGAGAACGCGCAGTTCGGCGCCACCGCCGCGATGGTCGCCGCGGCCACCACGGCCGCGATTCAAGACTCACAGCCATTCTCGCAGGTAAACTCCACTGCCATTTAATAGTGCCCCTAATTTTATTCAATGAAGGTTAGCAATGTTGATCTATCGCATGATTCATTCAGACCTGTTAATCCGGATGTTGTGATTTTGATTTATCAATTCAAGGATTTAACATAAATTCAAGTGATATTATTTTGACCAACTTTTTTAAGTGTATTGGCACTTAAAAGTCAATCATATTAATTGTTCATATATTATTCACGTTACATATTGTGATAAGCAATTTGTAAGTGTGAAATAAACCGAGTTTACCTAAAGAATTCCGATAGCAGCATGCATCCGCTTAATAATTACTGCGAATGCGTACAAGTCAGTCAACCTACATCTAAGTTGTGATGTATTATCAAATGTTAATTATATTCCTGTTTCAGATGCAAAGCAACATGGCTATGGGCAACCCCCAATACAGTGCGATGAATGGCTACGGTCAGCAACGAAGCCATAATCCCGCCATGACAGGCATGGGCATGGGAAGTAATGGAGGAATGAATGGAATGAACGGCATGAATGGTATGACCGGCATGACTGGAATGGGTCAGATGGGCAATACCTCTATGAACGGTATGAACCCCATGGCCCAGATGGCCAATATGGGTATGCATGCCAACATGATGCCGTCTCAAATGGGCCCTGCTCAAATGGGAGGGTCGACGAAAATGGGACCCGGCTACCAAAGGCGGCACACGCCCTACCCAACCGGTACTATGCTGATGGGATCACGAAAGAGTCAGTACATTGGAGGACAACCGGGCTTCGGTCCCGGGCAATACCCGTCTGGATATGGTGCTCGACCCGGCTTCCAAGGCCAATACCCTCCGCAACAACCTTTAGGACCAAGTGGGAACTTCGGCCCTACGATGAGAGGGAACATGAGACAATCAACGCCGCCTTATTCCAATCAAGGTCAATATTTTAACGGTGCTGTCCCAAACCACTTTCCTCAACATCAAGCAAATTCGGGACAGTATGCGGGGCAATACAGTGGGCAATTCGCACAAGAGGTAGCGATGCGAACTAATAACTACCAACATAGTCCTGTGCCTGGTAACCCAACACCGCCTCTAACGCCAGCAAGCAGTATGCCTCCGTATATTAGTCCCAATGCTGATGTCAAACCTCATTTCAATGAACTCAAACCACCGATGGGTATGCAAAGTAAGTGTCTTATTCCTACGCTCTCTCGCTCTAGAATGCTCCACAGATTTGTAATTTACGCATTTCATTTTCAGATGATGAGCTTCGACTAACATTCCCCGTAAGAGATGGTATCATCTTACCACCATTTAGATTAGAACATAATTTAGCAGTTAGCAATCACGTGTTTCAACTGAAGCCGACTGTCCATTCAACGTTAATATGGAGGTAATATAAATTAACAAAAGCTAAACAAAGAACGCATATTTATGAAACCGTCCTTCAATATTAATATGTTAATGTTGTCCGCAGATCGGATTTAGAACTACAATTAAAATGTTTCCATCATGAAGACCGACAAATGAATACGAATTGGCCGGCGAGTGTGCAAGTTTCGGTGAACGCGACGCCGCTTATAATAGACCGAGGGGAGAACAAAACCTCGCATAAACCATTGTACCTGAAAGAAGTCTGTCAACCCGGGAGAAACACGATACAGATCACTGTGTCGGCCTGTTGTTGTGTAAGTATCATAATATTGGCTTGAAAATATATAACTCTCATTTTGTTAGATTAAATGGAATGTCAAATTTTATCAAAAAATTGGATATTTTTTGATAAAATTGGATATTAAAAGTATAACGGCACATTTCTCTTCCAGTCTCACCTATTCGTCCTACAACTTGTCCATCGGCCGAGTGTACGAAGTGTCCTACAAGGATTATTAAGGAAGAGATTATTAACAGCGGACCATTGTATTGCTAAAATTAAGATGAACTTTAATCAAACTTCTAGTGGGAATAATGGTACTAATACACCGAATGATAGAGATAGTATTGAACAAACTGCGTTAAAGGTCTCACTTAAGTGTCCGATAACGTTTAAGAAGATTACATTACCAGCACGAGGGCACGAGTGTAAACACATACAGTGTTTTGACTTGGAATCATACCTACAGCTTAACTGCGAGAGAGGGTCATGGAGATGTCCAGTTTGCAAGTAAGTTTCTTATTTCTCATAAATAAATGCTAAAACACAAAAAAAAACTGTCTACAGAACAAAAATATCAGTCATCTTTAAAATTTTATTACCTTTGGTGTATGTGTTAAGTGGTAATAGTAATAATTTGTATTCTTACAGCAAACCAGCTCAATTAGAAGGACTAGAGGTGGACCAGTACATGTGGGGAATTCTCAATACCTTAAATACATCAGATGTTGATGAAGTCACGATTGATAGTGGAGCAAATTGGAAAGCAGCAAAGAATTCAGCTAATCCTAGTATAAAGGTAAGTATTTTTTGTAAAAAAGTAAAGTGCTAAAAAAATAAACCGTACGGGTTGTTCAGCAAAACCTATCTGATTAATAATAATAAAAGTAGACATGTTTATTTATTATGCAAGAGTATATTATGTACCTGACATAAAATGGTTGAACAGGAAGGTGCTGAAAGACGATCCTATATTTATAGGTTTTCTGACAACCTCAAAGCTTCACATAATACCTAAATGAATTCTAATAAATCTTATATTTGCAGCAAGAAGACGATAGCAATGACAGCAGTGGTAAACGAAGCAAGGCAGTGTCTCCTGGGTCCATGAATATGCCAACTATGAATAATTGGGACCAGGCATTATCACCCTATTTACCTCCAGATATGAATACCATAGCAAGTGGCTCCATGATCTCGTCGTATAATCAAAGTAGTCAAAATAGAGCATCAAGTTCGAACCAAAATTACGATTTTGGCATGAACAACGGCCCTGGAAGTAACGAATACTCCGGGAATGGCCCGCTCTCACACCTCAACGATAGTGTCAATTCCTTGGACCCTCTTAATGCAATGGAAAAGAGCCTCAATGAACAAGTAAGTATTTATGTAATAATGAGATAGTGTTATGTTTACTTTTTATACCTTAAATTTGTTATTTGACAAACTTTATATTTATTTGACGTTGACTTTGACTAATGAACAACATATTAAAATTTGATTTCCTTTCTTCAGATGCCCCACACACCGCACACACCTCACACGCCTGGATCCGCACATACCCCAGGTGGTGGTGGTGGTGCACACACACCTGGCTCCAGCCATACGCCCGGACCTCCTTCCGTCGGGCACCATTCACTCAATGATGTCGACATACCTGCTGATTTGAACTTTGACCCTGCAGCAGTGATTGACGGCGAAGGGACGGATAACCTTAATGTGAGTTGTATTTTGCATTTTTATTGTATTACGTTTTTTAGTAAATATGTGTCAGATGACTTATTAGTTATTTTTGCTCCAGTTGCTGCCAGAGACGAGTGTAGACCCTATGGAACTGCTATCGTATCTAGACGCGCCGGCGTTAGGGGAACTACTTGCGACGCCGCCGTCGTCGTCGTCTTCGGCAGGCTCACACCCCCCTCGCGCCCCTTCTTCAGACGATCTACTCGCGCTCTTCGAATGAGTGACAAAAATCTGATTGGGGTCTTAGGCTCGTATTCCAGAAGAGATCTCATCTAGTTCGAAGAATATCCAATTCTATGAAATTTTGACAGAGTTCACGACAAGATTGTGAAGTGTGTTTTGGAATATGGGCCTGGGATAGTAGACCTCAGACATAGCGGAGAACTTGAAATCGAGTGGCCTACTTTGGCGCCTATTTAGCTCCTCGGGAGCGCCACATTGTGATATTAGATTTTAGTTTTTCCTCCACGAGCGTCGACGTCGAATGTCATCGTTGACACTGACAGCGGCTGTCAGCTGTCATGAATCTCTGTCGCAATGACATTCGGCGTGGTCTAACGCAGCGTCTCGTTGAAACAACGACGCTGGGGAAATGTTATAGTTATATAGGTAAAGGTTTCGAAGGCCGTACCATACGCGGTGTGTATGTAAGTTCCTCGCGCCAGTCACGCGCGCTAACATTGTTCTCAAAGGAGTAAACGAATAAAAGTAATGTCAAACTCGTTCAATGAGATAATTCGCATCTAACGTGTATAGTTTACAATGTAAATAGTGAAATATTTTATTTTCCTAGTGGTTCCAGTTTAGTCAATAGACCGCTAGCCAATATGTACATATAGTTTAGCGCAGCGGTCTTGAGTGGCATAATGAATATTATAGTTCCTATAAGAAACTAAAGAACTATAACGTTCACTTGCCCCTTCAATGAAATATTCCTTAAAGTTTTCACATTTCTGCATTTTTAAATATTAAGATATGCTAAGATCCGTGAGTATGTAGTTACTCAGTTATTGGGTGATATATTCTAAATGAGTTGTTTGAGATCAGTAAGCGGTAACATTCGTTACTAAACTATATTGTAAATGTGAGTGCAAAAACACTGTTAAATTATTTTGCGTTATGTGAATTGAAGAATGATAGAAATATATTTTAATTTCTATAATAAAAGAGTAATAATTAAATGTATTATTTGTAAATACCAATTTAAATAAGAATATTATATTATGATCTAGTTATATATTTAGAACATGGCAGATACTTATATGATGGCCAGTTTTAGCGTAGTATTACTAAATTAAATGAATTCTACACATGGTTTTACATGTACACAACACCGGAAAGAAATTACAAATTCAGAGTACATATGACATTGTAAATTAATCTTGGTATTAATCTCAGTTTATTCTTTAAAATATTATTCACTTTCGAATTTATTGACATTATGGAAACTATGACTAAATTTACAAAAACTATGATTTTTTTAGTTGTTTAAAAACAATGTTACCTGTACTCAGAAATGTCATCCGCAAACAATAGACAATTGAGATAGATACATACAATTTAGTTAAAATTTTCTTCAAATAGTGCTCATCTAAATAAACTAATTGATCAGATATCTTCGTGATTTGTAACCTAAAAGCAATAAGTAATAGTTAACAATAGCTATATATTGTCCATTATTTCCTAACTGTTACATCAAATTAATTGTTATTTGATGATGAGCATTAAGTTGACAAAAGTAACTTATTTCACATATTTTCAAATGTTCGGTTGTATGTTGCTAAGCGCGCCATAGTCAAGATGTAAAAAATATGACAATTTTCAATAATAACCACTACAGAAAGTCATAGGAAATCTTTTATAGTTGTCATTTGAAAGATTTTATCGTTTCATTTACAGATTTAAATATTTACTTAACACTTTGTGAACATCTATTTCTAAGATACTTAAATGTAACTCTGTCGATTTTCTAACATTTGTAAAAATTGGTGATTTGTGCATCTTTAATACATGCTATGAATATGGGCGCCTCTTTAGAGTTAGTCATCTATTATGAAAACAATAAATTAGTATTACATGAAGCTGTGATCAATATCCTCAGATGAATTTAATAAACTACTTCACAATTCCATGAAACATACGGCAAAGGCATTGATCACTGCTTTAGGGTTAAACTTATAATACTTTTAAGGGACCTTCAATTCCAGTTAGCTAGTTCTATTTATTGTAGTCAATATGCTGTTGGATGGATCATTACATTGAGTCTTTGTATGACCAAATAGTAATTTTTTACATGTTTACCTATTTTTTGGGTAAAATGAATGTTTTTATAAAATGAAAATATCATAAAAATGTAGAGCATATCACAGTTAACAGAAGACAAAGATAATATTAGATGATCCACCCAAATGAGTAAATTATTACAATATATTTTGTTGAATATTATAATGAACTGCTGTGGAGTTAGTAGATTTGACAAAATGTAAATCACAGCATTTGGAAATAAGTGAAAATGATATTCTAAATAATATGCAACCCATGACCTATATCGAAAAAAGCCAAATTGTATTGTAGAGAAATCCCGAAATTGTTGTGAATACTAGAAACCTGGTACCCTACTGAAATCATTTTTAAATATGTAAAATAAAAAAAACATAACATTTTTATGTTATTAAAAATAAAATGAATCTATAAAAATATAGTTGTTTTATTATTTTATATAAAATGTCTGATTCAACAAATGAAAGACATAACCATATAGAAGATTTTAAGGAAACGCTGTCTGAAGAAATGGCATTCTCCGCGTAAAAGCTTTCTAAAATCATAAAGATTGTTATCTGAATCTGAAATATCTCGTTGAACAGTCTTGGATCCAGCTACAGAACATTTTTAATTATACGTAAAATAGTATGACCGAAATTTTATGATAAAGGTCGTCCCAATTTCAAAAGTACTTATGAATTTTTAAACACGTAACATACGCATCGACTTTTATATTCCACACACATAATCATTTAAGTCGATAACTTTATTTAAGTCAACATCAATAATTTCCGGTAGTTATATGCATGCACAGTATGTAAATATATAAGAAAATTATCAATGGTATTTATTGCAATCTCTTAATCTATACCATGTCAATCCTAATACGAAGCGATTCACTTAATCTGGTTTTTTATAAATACAGTTTTCCACAAATTTTCTACCTAATGTAATCATATTTAGAAACCAATACTGCTCCCGTAACGGACGTTTCACAACGAAAAAACAGGAGACAATGCAACAGTCTTGGTTCAGACTTCACTTGGATCACTGAACTCAGTTAGACTATTACTCTCAAACACTCATTGGCAATAAGTAATTAATAATATAAGCTAATGACAGATACATATATGATTTTCGGTTATAGTAACGCTAAGGCCGAGTATTTTTAAAAGATTAAATACAATTAAAATATACAATTTAGTTTCTCTGCCATACATAAAACTTACTCTAAAGTACATAAACTTGTTTGCGTTTGCTGGGAATTGAACCTGCAACGTTATTCCGAATTAGGGACCAGTATCGAAAAGACAATTACAATTATTATAGTGTTACCAATAATAATATTTTTTGTACTACGTTTAATAGATGAACGTTACTTCTTGGTTAATCAATTTATTTATAGCAATTTTTCTCCAAATTACCCTCGGCATAGCAGTAATCACATTCAACTCATCGGCTGCTTTTGGTCTAATTATTTTAAAAAGCGTCCACGCCGTTGTAGCATACTCTGCATAGCAGCTGGCTTGGTCCGCGGTGTAGTTGCGCCATTTCTGCACATCATACGAGTACCGAAATTCGTTTCGTGATAGTTTTCTGTAAGTTAGCGCACCAGTCTCTGATGTCTCTCATCAGAGTCAAACAGTGGTAGCTAGAAATCATGGTCCCACCCAACGGGTCCATTTTATTAGACTAAATTTAATAAAACTTAACGTTTATCAACTGCAACTTCATTTACAGACAATTTACAATTAATTATACGCTACATATAATTAAACAAAGTTAATTAATCAACATAAGTATTATAATGAATTTAACATTATGCAACACCAAATGATTACACAAATTACTTTACGTGACTTTACAAACTTCGTCATTAGATGGCGCTAGCAATAAGATGAGAACTTATCGTATTATAATCATGTATTATCAAAAGATAAAAATAAGCATTGAAACAATATTTTTAAATTCTGATTGATTTTACTTTGAAAGTTTCTGGAGTTACAAAATTAATTAAAAAATAAAGTGAACATCCAATGTTTTATTATAGTCTCTAATAATGTTTACAATATTACAGTTCTAAGCTTGATCACCAATAGTTATTTAAATATCAATCTTACATAGTATTCATAATTTAGTAAAAATATAATCATTTTATATTAATTATGTCTAATAAATATGGTAAATACTATCTACTAATCTAAAAAAGTAAATGCCTGAAAACCGACTTAAACCCATGTTGGGTTTAAGTCGGTTTATCATTCATTATTAATAATATGCCTGCTATTACTAACTCATTTACTTGTTTACTAGTTACTACACATAAATTAAGATCTTTGTTTCGATAGCGCCATCTATCTCATCGTATGCCATATGCGATACTAAGATTCGAAACTGTCAAACATCGCCGATTGGCTGATTTCTGACATTTGGCAAATTGACATAGAGTTCCTCTATTCACACTTTAAAATTTCCCGAAACAGGAATGAAGCGATGGGCATAATTTGAATATTACAATGAGTAATCCTATTTATTCATCCGAAAGAGAATATGTAATGAGAAACTTACTGCATTCTTAACTTTTTACTTTTTATGAATATAAGGTATAGATATTTTATTATCTATAACCTAATATATAAACTATAATAATTTATGGACGACTAAATTATTATAACCATGATTTATGAATTAGGTCAAATTTGTCTCGTTATCCTTCAATATATCAATGAAATAGGTTGTAAGGTTTATAAAAAAAAAAAAAAAAAAAAAAAAAAAAAAAAAAAAAAAAAAGGGGGAAGGGGGGGGAGGGGAAAAAAAAAAAAAAAAACCCACCAAAAAAAAACAAAACCACCCCCCCACCCAAAAAAAAAAAAGGGGGGGGGGGGGGGGGGGGGGGGGGGGGGGGGGGGGAAAAAAAAAAACTTTTTGGGGGAAAAAAGAAAAAAAAGAAAAAAGGAAAAAAAAAAAAAAAAAAACCCAAAACAAACCAAAAAACAGGGGGGTTTTGGGTTACCCCCAAACACAAAAAAAACCCGCTAAAACAAACAAATTAAACCAAACCTTTAGAAAGCTGCCATCGCATGTTAATAACTTTTCATATATTATGTTCTGCTTATATAGTACAATACTGAAATAAGGCTATAATAATAATAATAACTTTAAAGGACTTCCTTTTAACTGACACGGACTGTATTTTTTACTTAAAATTTTATATATACAATTATATTATCTAGTGAAAAAATAACAAATACTAACTTGTTCTCGTTCAACTTCAATTCAATTATAATTTTATATATTTTTTTTTAAATTCACGATTGATTATTTAAATGAACTTGCACCTTTTTTCAATGTAATTTAATATTTTGTGATAAAACGGGCTTAATAAATTTGTAGTTCTATTACTAGTTTAAATAGTTAAAAAGCAATAAATTAATTTTATTTTTTGTTTTAAAAAATTTTCTTAGTTTACCTGTGGCTTTTTAACTTAAATAGATGGTAACCACAGATGTAGTAGGAATCAGATGACCATCTCAGACCAATTATTTACGACGATGAAAGCTACGCGATAGATTTTGACAATACGCGGAACTTTTTTTTTTAATACCTATTGCGCAGTGAATACCAGGCTTTTCGAGATTATTGAGCTATATATATACATATACACCTATATCTATATGATACCTATAATATATATATAAAAATAGATATATAGATAACATCAAGGTATCAAATCAAAAAAACAACATTATTTAATTCACTTTTTTATTTTTAAACTTCATTTTATATTTATTAAAAGCTTTGGCTTGCATTGGCAGTAAATCTTTTGGTAATCGAGAAACGTCAGTACCTCGTAATATATTATTGATTGATTTGCACCAATTATATATTATTAATACCAACGTATACTCCAAAAACAAATTACAGGAATCTTTATGCACGTCGCAAGTAAAAAAATCCATACTATATTTGGTTTTTATAAGATCTTTAATTGATTTTCGAATGTTTCTTTTTTCTGGTTGATATTCCAAGTACTGTATGGTTTCTTTATTTACAATTTCAAAAAGAGAAACAGCTTTTTCAGATGGGTACATAAGTTTTCTATTTTTAATGGTTTTAAATTCTCTATGAGATATCCACTTGTGAATCGAATTAATGTCATCTGAAATTAAATCTGATTCACATGTGGAACATTTTAGATTTTTTAAGATTTTTCTGACTACCCATCCAGTTGTGTATGCTTGCGAGTGTACATTAAGTCTAAGTTGGATAGCTGTCTTATAAAAATGCACTGGATTGATTTCATACAAGGGCTGAGAGGGCCCAGCAGTTACAATGAAGTCTGTATGAGTGTCTGGTTGGCATTCAAACAGACTTTTTAATTTTATTAACTGAACTGATGAATCCTCTTCACAGTTAAATGTAATTGAATGAAATTGTATAAATCTCGTTATTAATAAAGCTTTAAAGGTATTTTTAAAGGTGTGACAATCTGGATTGGTGTTTCGATAGTTATATGCCCGCATCTGTCCAAAGAAATTTTCTATTGGATCTGAATTGAAGTAACGTGGTCTTAGAAATTTTATATTTTTTTCTTCACAAAATCGCCACAATCTTTTAAAGCTCTTCAAGGTTGTCAGCCAATTTTTTATAGTGGGAACTGCTGTTTCTTTACCATTTTTATTTATATACTTGAGTTCACTTAATTTTAAAATTGCCTCATCCCAAAAGTGATGGTGTTTACTCTCTTTTGTTACTATACTCCTTAATTCTTTTCCTTTTGCAATATCCTTGAAGGAGCTTCCATTCACACTATCAAAGAGATTATCAAAAAATTCTACTACCTTGGCAGTATTCTGTAATGTTCCACTCACTGGAATTCCATCTGAGTAGTGTGCTATAAAAAGAGAACAGAATCATGTTTTGGATCAATATTGAAATAATTCTTTTTTCATGAAAATTGTTTGGGTGTCATAATGAATTTTAAGTTTATAGTAAACAATATTATTATTTAAAAGATTAACAACTCACAAAACTCTGAAGTGTATGATAGAGTTGCAGCCATTGTTTTACTGAAGACCCGTGCACAGTTTTTAACCTGTAATGATTTTAAATTAAAACTCATACTTTTTATATAAAGCTATTCTGGTAAAAGTCAAATATCCCGAAAAGTAAAGTAAAATACCTTCATTTTTTTAATTTTTTCTGGTATTACACATTCATCATTAATTTTGTGTAACAGTCTGCTGTGTGCATGTTTGCAATCTGTTTTGTAGACTTCCACTATGTCACTCCATTTCGCAACCCTGCCCTCAAATTTTAAATCTTTGCTCAAAAAATTGTTGCGAAGGCCTTTAAATAAGTGAGGAGGATCGTACATGATGTTGAGTTTACATCCATTGATAGTAATGGTTTCATCTGAAAATACATTTTTTATGATACTTAAAATTCCAAAATAAATTTATCAACAATACTTTAAAACGTAAGCAGAAATACCTACCAACTTGTAGACCTTTTAGTATTTGCTCCTGTTTTGCTAAGTCTTGCAAGTTTTTTAATGCAGACTGAAATGCTGCACCCTGATCACAAATGAGTGTTATCGGTTTTAGACCAGTTTTACAAACTTCAGTAACTGTACTCCTAATGATATTTTTTATGCTATGAGCAGTTGTCTGACCTTTACAAAAATAGAAAGTAATAGGTTGTTGCCATTTGTAAAAAGCTCCCCTTAACATGAAACACAAAGCATGGTCAGCAATGTCATTGGTTTTTGTGTCCAAGTTCACTAGACCATCAATAACATCTTTAGATTTCTCATAAATAAGATTCGCTTCAAGTGCTACTTCATCAAACAATATTGAACAAAATTTTCTATTTTCGTCCCATGATTTAACCTACAAAAATTACAGTATAAATTTTATTAATATGAAGGAAATTTTAAAACTACTGTTGCACTCTTACCAACTAACCTCTTTACTTATGGCTTCAAATATTTGTTTATTGATGCCTGGTTCCAATGCTAAGCCAGTAACAAATTTATTTAAAGTTGTTTTTCCAGGCAAAATAAATATTTTTTGCAAAAACCTATAGCATTTAGGGCTTTGCTTCATAATTGATAGACAAATCAATTTATCTTCTTCAGTAAACCTCCTGCCCTTTTTGTTTTTTGGGGCTTGTTGGATTTGCATCCACATTAACCGCTTTCCCAAATCTGGTACACCCTTGGTTAAAAAATCAAAAGATTTTTCTTTGGTTGAAGAAAGGGCAATAGCTTTAGTTTTTTTACAAAACTCCAACTTCCTCTTGCACTTATTAAATTGTTTATATAATTTCTTGCAGTTTGGGGTAAGAAGAGCAGTTTTTAAAACAATGTGTTTTTTTTTCTTCTTAGGGGTTCTAATATCTGCAAGCATAGATTTTAGTCAGTAAAATGTAATAGAGTTAAATTGCATATTAACTTTTGTGAGTGTAAACTTACTTGTATGTGAAATGTTAATAGGTTTTGAAGTGCTTGGCTCTATAGTAGTTTTATCTGTAGAACCTGCAAATTCATATGATATGAGTAAATAATTTCTTAACTTTACATATTAGAAAATTAATTATTTTTTTCTAAGATTACTAAAAATATTTCATTAACATACAAGGTCCAGAATATTCTTCAGGTAAACTTGGTAATTGGGAATTTCCACACCTAGTTGCTTCATCTGCAATAGTAAAGAGGTTTATGATAAATGTTGACATTATTTACACATTTTATTTAATGCTTAAAATGTAAATAAGATTGTAAAATACTTTTAACATATATTTTCTAAATGTTAGTCTGTTACTCTTTGACACAAATCAATTTGATGAAACTTCTGAATGATATACATCTTACACATTAAAATAACATCATCAAGCATCTGAGCCACAGGGCCTTGGGTCGGTCAAGTAAGGACCTAATTGTTTTAAATAGGCTAATTGACTTTAAACTTCAGTTTATTATGAAATCAACTTACCAATAAATAAACCCTGCTTTAAGCTATAAGTATGATCACTATGTTCAGGCAAGCTGTAGTTGTGATCAATATTAGGATTAATATTTCCTGGAATAATGAAATCAATATTAACAAAATATATAATTTTTGATAGTAATTGTCTATGCAAGAACAAAAATAAAGATGTTAAAGTGAACATGTTACACATCTAAAATATTAGTTTAATGTAATAGGTAAAACACCATAGAGAGAACGAGAAGAAGAAAGAACTTGTACCGCGACAATTCAATGCGTGTGGTTTTTTTTTTTTAGTCAACTTACCAATATTCTTCACCAATGTGTCAGGAAAACCACTTGCAATCTCATGAGCCGTAAATAATGTTGGGTAAGCATTGTGGCGCAACCTAAAACTAGACGCTATAAATCTCTTCTCGAAATGTTTTTCACAAATATACATTTTGCGAAGCTCATCAAAGTTTTTAAAACTACCACGAGGAATACAATTAATCCACTTTGAATGGTTGAGACCTATCTCAGTCTTTGGAAATCGAAATAGCGTAACATTTGGACGTTGACTGTTACAATTCGTAATGCAACACTTAATAGCCATTATAAGGGCGAAAAAGCTCTCAAAATTACTGTTTAAGTTTAAACTACGGAAATTAATCAACGCAAAGCTAATCCAAAAACAGTAATGGCTCATGACAGCCAAAATTTTATCATAAACTAAACCCTAAACTAAAAGCAAACGTCAACATTATTGTCAAAATCTATCGCGAACCAATAGCAAAACTGTAAAATTTTATCCATATAAGTTGTGCACCCGTGATGGTAACACTGTGTTGAAACTTCAAAGTCGAATAGTCGGCTGGGTTAACAGATTGAATACGAACGGCCGTATTCTTTGAATATGGGGTAGGCGAGTGCGGCGGCTGATAGCCTGACAAACCGGTTTAACGAATAGAACGATCGAACGAACGTACATTTATTCTATTTATGTATCAGATTTATCATATTTTACATACTAAGTTATTTTTATATCAGAGAGAGTTGTTTCTCTTTGTTTGTAAAGTGTGATTTAAAGTTATAAAGCAGTTTTATATTCAGGAGCGCCATCGAACCTGCTTTTGGAACTTTGCTTTGTGTTCTGAACTGGCTGTCGGTTGTGAATCTCTTCATGAAAGGTAAGAATTGTTATGATTCATATTTCAAATTTCAAGTCTAAAAATCTACCTTTATTTAGAAAATATCCGTAGTTGGGTACGAAAGTACCAATTTAGAGCACGGACTAATAAAAAGTTTATGTTTACTTATGAGTACAGTGCTTCAGGGATCAGAATGGTTTAAAAAATAACGTTATGATTAAATATTGCGGTACCACACAATATTATTCTACACATTACATACTCAAGAGTATTAAGAGCTCTTTGCAATTGGGAGAAGTATGACGATCTTTTTTCTTGAACTTTTTCTTAAGTGCAGACTAATTTTTAAAACATTTAGCTTCCAACAGATCTATCGAATTGAAAATATCTTAATGTTATTATTAAATATTATAAAAATCTCGATATGTTTTGTAAATATCTAATAATAATATTTTTTTAATGATATTTACAAAAGAGAGCTTTGATTTCTGAGCTCTGTCTAGTTACGGCTTATAAACCGTTACAAAGGATAAAGTGTACATCCTTATACCTTAAACATCGGATAATTTATGTGAATACTGTTCACCATATGAATCACTAACTATGACGCATTTATCGGAAAAATAAATTGCAATTACTAGTGGATAATAAAGAGTAAAGAAAGATATAACTAGAACGTTAATCCCCAAATCAGTGCCAAAGGGCTCCGGCGTGTGTGTGGTTGTTTAGATATTAGGTAGGTATTTTCCGTTCGTCAACAAATTATTAAATTTTAAACATTTTACTGCCTTTTTCCTTACATATTTACTAATCAGGTGAACATGTATTGGAAGAGATTGTACAAATTTGTATGGTCCGTTTTTACGATTACTCATTTAAGTCTGTTTTCATTAACATAGAGACAGACAGATAACAAAGCGATCCTAATAAGTTCACTATAGATAGTGTATCAATTACATTATGAAACATTTCTTAGGAGCTCACAAGTTCTTCCTAATCTTAGATATACATCGTGCAAAATATTCTCACTGTAATACTGATTCTATGACAAATAGTTTATATAAGTTAAAAATTGGTAGATCGTAAAATAACATAGAGAGTTATCGCATTATGTATGCAGCGCAGCATATGACGGCATAAGGACGTTGCTCTCGATCGCCCTCACGCCTTCGCCTTTAGCATACCTAGCATAACGAAAGCTTAATATTTCATTTGATATTTAAAAAATAGGATACACCTAACTATAATTAATGCAACCTTTGCACCAATGAAATAAACAGTTCAGCAGCTTTGTGTATACACAGTGGCGTAGCGCTAATCGCATTCGATTGAACGAATTACTGTTGATCTTATAAAGAAAAATAAATTTAGTCGAACAGATTCAAAAATGTCATGAAATCTAATGATACATCTGTACTTGAGTATTATTATAATTAATAATAATAGAAATTTTGGTACGCTATGCACGAAGGTCAAAAAGGAATTGTGCTGTGACGTATAAGAGAAATCCATAGTCAATCGAAACAGTGTTCAATTTCGCATATCTCTATGGTTTGATACCCGGTATTGTGGCTAGCGATTGTGAAAGTAATAATCGCAATTACATGCAAATACAATCGATTCAATCTTGATTTGAAATTTAAAGCAAAAATTTATAGGTAATTCAAAAGTACATATTTTTTAACTCAAAAATGTGATGAGGCCATATTAAATTGAATTAAATTGAGCGTTTTGGTCTAAACTGGGTAGCTAGTTGATATTCAATGGTACTAAAGAATTGAAATATTATTCCAGTACCCAATTTAAATATACAGTTTTAGTAGTACAGCTTATGACAGGGTAATACATAGGTATATCGTTCCATAACTTTAATAAAAGCGAGGGTATTTTAACTGGAAACCCAGCCAAACTCCTAAAAACGAAGGTGCATTTAATAAACGAGTAATTTTAATATTAAACCCGTATTGCCTGGTCACAGAAACAAAATTATTATTATTATTTATACTTCTGTCCTGAATACACGACGTGTCCAACTTCCTCACGTACGAATCACGGTTATAATAATTTGAATCTGATTGACCTGCATCGAAATATTATTTTAATAAACAGAAACTTATGTAGGCAACTATGTTTGTATGTTACTAATTAATGGAGGTATTGACATGTTTCTATAATATTTGGTTAGATTTAGACAACGAAATATCGATAAATATATCGAAACGAAACGGATTCTAAAATGCTTGGGACATCCCAATTTAATGCCCCGTCCTTCTCAATCAAACATTAGATTATTTCTTAATTTGAGAACTCAACAAACGGACTAACCTTATACGCAGTTACTACACTAAAAAAACCACTCAAGTTTCTCAATAAAATAAGTTTACACTCAAATCATTTCTTTGGTTATCGACTGGTCTGTTCCGTTATTTCTACAAATCGGTACGCATTCTAACATCGAGTTGCACCTACTACGTTTACACGGGATTATAATCGTTCTTGTTATAAGGATACAGGTGATTTTCCCTTGAATTTAGATGTTTCTAAAGTCTTTATACTTCAAAATCAGTAGGTACTTATGGTACTTAAATAACCTGAACTCCAGTTTTGCGCTTGTCAAGTCGTTGCATTGTTGGTGAGATGTATATATGCAGTTTACATTGTTTCCATTTAAAGGGAAGAAAACATGAAAAATGGAAAGTAGGTAATTGGCTCTTGAAAATAAAGTACATTTAAGATAATAATGTAACTGAAAAAGACTATTGGACGAAGTGCAAGAGTGCTTATTATTCAAATAGCATAAAAATTATATTGTTTATTTGAAGTCACAAATAGGAGTGGATAAGAAGATAATTTAATTTTATAAAAAGTTGATGTGAAGTGTTTTTTCATCATACTATTTAGGATTTATCTAGCAAACAATAAAATTGCTGTTATTTTTTAGTACTTACTTACTTTATATATACTTTACTTTAATGTAGTCTCTTGGCGCTGGAATATTTAAGAATAAATTTAATTAGCTTAGCTCGAAAATAATTATATTGAATAATTTTGATACAAACAATTTTATTAATTCGTCGTTCAGAAATGTATTATTTAGAATAATACATGCTTAAAAATCCATAAAAAATATAATTTTCATTATTATTATTGAACAAAACCATCGTAGCAACAATAAGGTTCCATAAACCAAGATATACCTTTAAAAGTGTACATATATTTTTTCAACAAAGCCTTGCGAAGTGCAATAGTCATCGATAAATAAATTTAAATAATTTATAAAACTTAAACTATATTATGAACGATTATTTTATGAATGCTGGGAAATGTATTGCTCCATTACATTCTTGTCGTAAATATTTTTGTTCCAAAGCTCTTATCTCTATCTTAACTGATTTTTCAGTTTAATTGGGGTAGCAAACCATCTCTTTTATTAAAAGGTCAGAGAAAACCGTAATACATATTATATGCATTTTTTTAATGCTGTTTTGATATTATTTGAACAGCTTGATCTTCAGACAGTCACAAGGTCAACGCCAAGTTAAAACCAGTCTAATTTTAGAATTAAACCATAGATCGCCACTTCAGATTTGATTAATTGCAATGTAGTTATAATTTGATACACAATAGTCTATCGTGTTCACTTTTTCAGATGGGGGACACCCCGGGTAAAAAAAAATTTTTAAACCCCTTTGACCTTCGGTTGTTTAATATGTAGTGATATGTTATAATTACATGAATATTCATTGTCTTTAATTTACAAAAGTCTAAATTCTAACTCTCGCGCGCCCCCAAAAACATCCCCCCCCCCCCGGGGGTCGCGACCCACAGGGTAAACAATGGTTAAAACACGGGTCAGCAAGTTCCAAATTATTTCTACATTATAGCATATAAAAAAATGGTTTAAAGTATAATATTTTGCTTGTTTATGTTTATCAAAACACTTTATTATTGGGTGGACAAATATTTAGCAGATCTTTTTTTATATAAAACAAGGGGCAAATGGGCAGGAGGCTCACCTGATGTTAAGTGATAACGCACATCGGCACTCGCAATGCCGGAGGCCTCACCAGTGCGTTGCTGTCCCATAAGATTCGCTCTTTTCTTCAAGGTTCTATTTATCTTTATCTAAGTCGTATTTTTTTCTGAATTTATTTCTACCTTAACAATATATAAATTAAATAGACCATCATATGGTCCAATTCCCCAGTCATGAGTCACCATCAAAATTTGAATAAGGCTACGCAATTCCTTATAAAATATGTGATTTTTAAATCTTATGCTCTATTCTTATTCTATAATAATTTATCTATATAAGTGACGTGACGTGTTTATGGGCTTTTGTAATTGGCAAAACAAATCTGTCTGTACCTTATATAAAATTAGATTGATTCTCTTAACTTAAAGTAAGTTGTCTCTTTTTGGCAAATAGTAGGACTGCAATTCGACTGATTTATATAGATAGCAAAGATATAATTTTTATTTACTCAAAATCGTGTGACCAAGACGGTTGTCACTTCACACCGCATTCATGTTCTTTTCAATAATTACTGTTGGCGAAACAAAATACAAGCCCGTTTCAATTAACTCTGGTGTCGAATTCAATCTTATTACGTAAGATTGTCCTCCTGTTAGGTGTCTAACGAACCGCTTAATATTCTAATATATCGTATCAAGTGTATTTACTTGTGTTTGACCTTCTGACATAGAGAGAGGTATATTTGATCAAGGCCATGAAGACAATGTATGTAGGCAACTGTTATGAATCGTGGGCTACTTTCGTATGAGTCATTATTAAATCAAATATCAATTTCATTAACAAATTTTCATTATCACAACCTACACACTACTTATTCAAATCGTGGATATAGCAAGTCAAAACATGTAAACTTTTAAATGAGTATTGTTCATATTTATTTAATTATTTTTGGCTAATATGGACTTCACATTCATATTATTAACAATTGGTTTTCTAATATGTCTAAAAATATCCTCAGAAAAGAATTTAATATAAAACTTATAATCCAGTAGACTACTAGTGTATTTAAACTTATTAAGACTATAAGTAATATATTATCTATAGTGAAGATGTCGTTGCTACTTAGAAAATAATATGTGTATAATTTTATCTAATAGCTTCACTATAAAATTTATATTCCTCATCGGCTTGGGCTTTACATCTTTCTCAGATAGCAACACATTTTAAATCACCGAAATGTTTCGTACATTCAAGCGGTATTTCCCTTGTTTATAATCTTAATTTGTATATTTATGACATTTATAATGCACTTTGAACTTTTAAAGCAATAACATTAATTCAATTTTTTCTTTAATTTATGTAAGTATTTTCAAAAATAAATTGAAGACACTGATAGAAAATGTAAGGAACTCTTCTCTTGCAAAATCTTAATATAACGCAAAAACACTCCATTTATTAAAATGGTTTTTTCTATTAATTATAGAGATAACAAAATTTCCTAAAGTATCTGTAATATTAGTGATAAATGATATTATCTTAATTCATTGGGTTTGAAAAGTACAGTTTGAGCCAAAATGTGCAGGGAACGTGTAAAAGCTCTTAAAAATCATTATAAAGTGATGATAATTTAGTTTAAAACTCTTCTATTATTTTTAAGAGAGCCTTACTCTAATCTAGTTAAAATACATTTAATACTCTCCCATTGGACGCATAAAAATTACACTTTCCGCAACAAAATGAATACATGTTATACAGAATATACTAAGTTTGTTTTTATATTATTCATGAAAAATATAATATAAAAATATGAAATTGCACCAACCGGAAGTCGTTCAGAATCGAGGTGCGTGACCGAAGACGATGTTATTCACAATACAAATAAAAAGCGCTAAGAATAAAAGAAAATTGCAAGGCTTTGACATTTTTGTCATTATCAATTGTGTACGATCTTCAAGCTTGATTACTCATGTCGATAAAGAGGAATAGTAATGCTACGTAATACCTAAAGAAATAACCTAACATCTAGAATTTTTATTCTACCAAAGTTGCAGCATTGTAAAGCTGTGTCCAACGCGTGAAAGGGGTTTCATAGAAATGCTCGCGAATATTAATAATTCATAATTTTTAAGAAATTTCGCCACAGAATCTAAGAGCTTAAGGACTTAAGTCCTCTACAACGAAGTCTAGATTGAGAGCTAGATGAGAGCAAGTTTTCAGCTCTTATGATGTCCGAAACGGTTGATTTCGAAGGCTTAGGCAGTTCGTGCCGTGTGACCAGGTACAGGGTCCTGGCCTAAGTATACGGTATATTTTTAAAAAGTGTATTGCTGAGAGATTTCACAACGTGATCCAACTATTTAAAACATAGACTTAGGCCGAAGCTTACTTTTAATAGCTACAAAAATCAGAAAACTGTTTTGTGTTTGATGAGACAAGTCTTCACAAAGTTTTCACCACTTAATCTTTAGAACTATGAGATACAGTTATTGTACGTCTCACCTGCGCGAGCTTCGGGTCTTGTTTTATAATACGCGATAAGATTTTCCTTCCTTATACATAATTCCAAAATTTTAAAGTCAATCTACGTGTTTCAAATTCAAAAGAATGAAAAATTTTAAAAATGAAATTTTTTATGTAGCAGTATTTATGGCGTGATTAGTTTGTTATATTGCAAAGTGGCTTATAGATTCAAAGTAGTTTAATTATAATGCCGCAGCAGTTTGCTAGGACAGTTGACATTAAAATCAACTGTCCTACATATTAAATTAATTTGCCTTGCCTGTGTAATACTTGCACACCTTAGACTGGTTTCAAATATCATTACGCTAAAAGAAAAAAATTCTAGACACATGATAAACTTTAATGAATGATTTTAATAGCTTCCAATAATGTGTTGGTGATAAAATTTAATATTATTCTTTAATACCTTGGTGTTTGTGGATAAAAAGTTGATTTAAAAATGATCGAATATAGAGAAATAGAGAAAACTTATTCTTACATCATTTTTATATTAATTTAATGAAATCGAATAAGTTCTACTTCTCATAATCATATGAATTTGAGAGTTGAACAAAATACAAAATAATCTTTTAAACTAATTGATTATATTGTGTCATATGATATTAATGATGTTAATAAATACTTTTATCACGAATCAGTCTTAAATAAAGCTCAAATAAATGCTGCAATTAATTGTAGCCGAGTAGATAAAACGAGTTTAGTAATTATAATCAATTCCAAGAGACAGACAAAAACTTGTCTCTTGAAGACTGATATTTTTTCCCCTAGTTAAAACATCCGGTACCTTGAAACCATTACCGTTGATAAGATACAGGATTTCTTTAAGGTTTATTTTTTATCTATGATCATGGGCGTGTCAAGAAGGTTGTATGTAAAAGTAACTGTGATCTGTAACTCCACCATGAGTTTTATGTATAAATGCTACTGGTACAGTCGTTTGCTCCGTTAAAGACCAGTTAGCTGGATTTTTTGTCTTATTACCCAAATTGTAAGAAATTACCTCTTCTATATTCTTATTTTTTACCATCGTTATACGCATAAGGAATGGAGATATAAAATTAGTAACATTTATCTAACACATTACCTTTTCCATTTCACGTACATTTGACAAATTGTGGGTTCATTAACCCCTGCATACGATCCGGTTTTCACATTAACAAAATTTTATCAATTTTCGTATGTCTCCGTTAAATTATATTCAACGCTTTATTATTTATATAAAACAAAAATTAATTTTTTTTTTTAAATATACTATTGTAAATTGTAATGATATATATAAATCGTATATAATATAAATATACGAATTGTTATCGTAAACAATTTTAAATGATCAATTTTTTTTCCCGTCATCCGTGTCTCTCGTAAAATCATTATTGACGTGAAAAAATAGATAAGTATCTCTGACGCTTTAACATCACATTATTGTTCGGAGGTATAGTATATACCTCCAATAATAGTTAAGTAACTAACGAGACTATAAGTCGTGTAAAAATTGTGTCCAGTTTATAATAATTATTCTGATAATCGATTTTATATTTTTAAATTCTTCAAATTATAAACGTTTTTAAGTATAAACTCTGTTTACTCCTAACTATTAATACAACATCGTTCTTTCCGTTTGACTGACTGTGGCCAGGATATATACAATTCTAATTAGCTCACGGAAACCAATGCTATTTCATTTAAACATAATGTAAATATATGTGCAACATACATTGTTATCTCGCTTTCCCTACAAGGCGAAGGTACTGACATTGAGGGGACCTAGCTATGAAGTATACATTACTCAAGGAATTCAAACAAAGGCATTGTCGGGCATGAGAAACCTCTAACCCGGCTGAACTATGGGAAGTTGAACTTGTTCTCAATTGATTAATAACAGGGTAATAGTGTTCTTTTAGTAGATAATTAGACGGTACAATTAATAAGAGCCGCTGTATCATTGACTATTTCCTAAAATTATGTCTTAAATGATCATTGTATTCGAAATTTAATTTGTTAATTCTTATACTGTGTGTGTGTGTCACATACAAATGTCTGTATTTGTTTCGTTAGTGTGCCTTTAAAAATAACCCATAATATAATATTTGAGTCTCTAGCAGCCTTTTTGTTTGTCCTCATTTCGCGGGCATTCGAAGCCATTCTCCACCTAATATGTGTATAAAATTAAATATCAATTTTCCTACAAGAATAATCTAGAGTCCGTAATCCTATCTCAGATTAATGTTGAACTCAACTTACTATTTTTTGGCATACAATCAATTTGATTATAATCAAAAAGGCTTTAAACTCTACGACATAAATTTATGAATTTGATTAAAATCATTCTTGACCTGTACCAATGTCTATGGTTTTTGTATTATTAGATGATTGACATTTGACAGTTTGAATTGGTTCTAGTCAGCCTATACGCAATAAGTGTTATGTAATCTATTGGTTTTAATGTAAGTGCCCTAGTCTAATCTTTAGTAATGTTAATAGTGTTAATATTTGAACTCTATTTTACCACATCTTGCCTTGGATGTTTTATTAAAAAAAACAGCATTTTTTATAATGTAACATTCTGTATACTCAATTACTCTCTTAAATTAATACGCACTGAAGATTTCCAAATATATTCATATACATATTCTAAAACTATAACTGTTCGCTTTTACGTATTGCAATAAGAAAAGTCACAAGTATTGTAAATTGGTTACGGAACTTCAGATGTATGTCTAAATAGCGGTGCGCGGTTTAACCCATACTCATTCAATTAATACTCTAGATAACCGCTTTTAATCAAACAAATTCTGCTATTATTACATCAGTACAAATGATACTCATTACCATTTTAAAGTAGTACGTTGGAGCCTTTGTAACTCCGAAGTCGTGAATCGTGTCACGCCGAGAAATAAGAATATTATTTTTAATTGGTTAGCAATAAATATTATCAAAGCCTTGTTTGTCTAGGCTGTATAACAGTATTAGTGTTAGTCGACGCACAGACGTCAGGCAGTATAGTCAAGTCAAACGTCGACTATGGACGTTCAAAACTCAAATAACGTTATTTTAGCTCTTGCCTAATTATAAATTACGTAATATCAAATATGTTGTTTTTAGTGCCTTCAGTGTGTTTTTGTGCATAGATAAGTGACGTGTGTTTGTGTAAACTGGTAATGTGAGCCGATGCGGAGATAGCATTGCAATTTCTTTGGTCGAAGTTGTGGTTTAGTGAAATAAGGTAATTTGTAGTCTGATAAAATCACTTTTTTAATGAGTGGAACGATTTTAAACGAAACATTGTCAAGGTGTTTATGTTAATTTCATATTGAAATAGATTATAAGTTTTATTTAATGTTTTTTTATGTTGGATAATTATTATTCGTTTAACATATTGTTCTGGTTCTTCAAATATTTAAAATAGATGTATTTTATTTTAATATATATTCATGAACATACGATAGTGTATGTAACTTTATGTAATTTGAATATCAACAAGACTACGATTAAAATAAATATGGCACCGGGACCCAAGTACGTCTGGCTTTGTCTTAAGTTAAACCGTGTATATCTAAGTTGTAAAATATTATTTTCTTTTACGGAAATATTATTTGACTTTACGGAAGGTCAAATAAGAATTGTATTTACAAAGTTGATAATAGAGCAGCCACAGAGTAATCATATAATTTTATCGATTTTCCTAACATTAATCTCTCTTATTCCAGATAACAATCAACGCAACAATGCAGAGCACTAGAGACTCCAGTCGAAAGCGCAACATCAAAAGACGTAACTCAAGAAAGAAATCCCTATCGCCATCGGATTTGAAATGCGACACAGAAAATAAACTAGGGAGACGATCACTATCAGAAGTGTCAATGAAAGTGAAACACAGAAAAAGTAACATACAAAGAACACTCACACATCCGATATCGTGTTTCGACAAAGTGCCAATCGATGTTAGTGCCATGAAAGTAGAACCCGTCCCGCCAGAAAGTGATGAATCCCACGTACCTCCGACGAGTAGTGATAGAGATACAGAAGACGATGCGCGTGCTCTTTCCAAACCTACCCCGCCCAGACGGCGATGGGATTCAGGGAGTGAAATGGATTCACTTGTATCCATTGCAGTGAGGAAGGCATCGGCACGACGACGCCGAACGTCCGCTAACCCAGGTATTATCTCAATTGAATTGTCATATAATAGCGCTGCAACCAAGGCCTTGGCCTTATAGATAATTTTTAAGACTTAAACATACTAACATTGCTGTTTTAATATTTTATTTATTAACAAGGACATAACAAATACATTTCAAGAACGAAAATATAAGGTATATATACAGATGCGTTTTGAACAGTGTTTCACCACAAACACACAACACACACACACATACACACGAATCGAACACAAACTCAAACATTAACAGAAAAAAAACTGATTAAACTATAAATTGAAGTTATAATCATGATTTCAGTTTTAAATTCAATTCGTGTAATAGTCGTGTTAGTATTTTCAATATTTTAATTATTATTAAATTACTATAAAAAATAAAAAAAATGCTTTATTTAGCGAATCGCGGTTACGAAAATAGCCACAGGGGTTTTGTCATGGTGGTTTGAGATCTGTTATCTCTCTCGTGTGAGAGTGATTGATAAGAATGAGCAAATATGCAGTATCTATTTGAAGCTACAATTATGATGTTATTCGCTTGTTGAGCCAAAACTTGATATATTTCAATGATGATCATGACATTAACGCTTGGTGCACTTGCCAAACGCAATGAGAATTTCTGAAAGAAGTTTTTAGTCAATATATTACCTAATATGATAGCATCAATTAAGCCTTAAAAATATATAAGTCTCGCTACTATTTTTTGTTTATTTCTATTTGAGTTTACGCGATGAAACGATACTCTAGTTGAAATAATCAGCTCATTTAGTTTATGTATGCGGGGTAGTTTAATTTTTGAAGTAATACACAAAACTACGCAATCGATTTTGAAATTGTTCCACAGCAACTCTAATATTATTCCTGAATATAATTATAATGACATTAAATTATTTTTATTTTCCGAGTTCCCCTCGAATCGCGCGAGTATTGCATTTTACACATTAAGAACATATTATTCAATTAAAAGTTGAAATGTGTATTATGGCATAAATTTTACTGTTATATTCTATAACAATACTTGCTTTAAGCAAGGTTACGAAATGGGTTGACATTTCCCAACAGCTTTGCGACATTCCTTAAAAGGTTCAACGTTTATTTAATATTAAAATCAATTTTTATTATTATTTAAATAATTTTAAAAAAATACACATTACAAAAGGATTCTCTCTTCGCATTCGTTATTATTTTCAAATGAATTAAGTTTTTGTTTTATAATATGAAATATTAAAATTAAATTTCTTACAATCTAAATAAATTTAAGTTACAATGGGATAATATTAACTACCGTACATTAAAAATATAATAATGAAGAAAATTTATACATAAAAGTTGTGGGAGAATATACGACTTTATTATACCACCCCTAATAAATGAATATTAATATTCCTTTCAATTCTTGCATTCTTTTATATGTTTCGTAAAATTAATGCAATTTCGGTTTTAATTTTATTGAAATTGTTGTAATAACTATTATTTATTATACAAATAAGATCATAATTAATCCAGTGGGATTACTGTCGTAAGCTATAGTGTAAAGCTCTATAAAATAAGCTTATTTCGCTCAGCAAGACATCCTGTCTTGAAATGTAAGTATGCTAATGATAGAAAATGATCACCCGGTTCGTTCTTTGCAAAAGCGTCGGCGTTATAATATATGATAACATTGAGCTCAAAATATTTTCCTATTGCGCATTGAATAATACTAATAGGGTTAATATTAATACAAACCTATTGACAGGATAAATGCTTTATTTTTAGGACGATTATCGAGTAACTTTTACCTTTGGAACCTTTAGTTCAATTTCATTAATCGGTATCTTAGAACTCTAGTTAATTTTAACAATTCTTTACGTACATTTTTTGTATAATATTACATTTCTATCTCCATTATCATTTCGACTGGACCTCAATAAGACAGCTATGCAATTCTCTCGGAAATACTTGTAACGATTTGCAGATCTCGTAGGTTACACAGCATATACATTATTCACGCATTAAATATAAACATCGAAACAATTGTATGTTTCGTAAAAACCTTACACAAAATGCTTTTATCTAGGTCGAGTTATTATATAATACAAACACGATGTGAATGCAAACGACAATACTATAATTACACTACAAATCACGATATTAGCAATTTAATCCGTATTAAAAACACGTGGCTTTACGAGTCGCAGGCGCATGTACTTTCTGACTCAGTAATTATTGCAGTTATATGTTGATGGAGTCACTTCACTATTACATGACAATTATTATGCTAATAGATTATATATTTCAAGGATGTAGGATCGTAGAAATGTGAAATTGCGACGTGATATACACGTAGATTGTCCAACAAACCGTATGGTCACATCTGTATAATAATATAGAAAAATCAGGAATAAAAGTAAAATAGTTCTCGTGCTTAAAATGTATGTAACGATTTAAACTGAAAGGCAAGTTGTTATTGGTGTTAATGGTACACCCCTTTGACAATTTCCGGATGTATTTTCAACGTCATTGAATATATATTCGTATAGGATAAAGAAGGATAAAAAAGGATAAGGCTTCGCAGTTGAATTCTGTAGAATTTATTTCATTAAATTTGCTGTCAAAATCGCTCTAATTAGATAATACAAAATCAATATTAATCAAAATTATGTATACCATGCTTTTCTTGCAAATACCAATACCATATTAGGTTTTATTTTATAAATTGTAAATTTACTTTATTCCCTTTTATAACAACTGTATTGTTTCTAGTTTGATACATCAGATAGTCTTAAAAATTAAAAAAATAGGTAGACGTCAGCAGTATTGAAGCATAACAAAATATATTTTACAGTAAAAAAGTGTGCGACATACTTTGATATACTAGTGCTTTAGTTTTTTTCTACTTTACACACGAACTTCGAACTTTCACTCACAGATTCTTGCTAGCAAGGTGTAGATAGGTGTTATAACTTTGAGTACTAAGTTGCATACACATTAGAAGGGTGATCATTTGCATAATTGTAATATGAAACGACGCAGATGAGCCGTAATTATTACTGACTACCGTATCAGATTACTTCCTCCAAGAGAGTGCATTTCCTTGACATCAATAAGCCACGCAAACTATAGTTTGTTGAAACGTGAATAACCTTATACCTTGATAATGGAAATTTTCATAGTAACATACGTGATTAATCAAAAAACTATTTTTTCTTATTATATGATAATGATGAATAATAAAGTAACGAATAATTTATTAATCAGTTTCATGCTAACTAAAAGTGTAAATTAATTGTAAGGTAAATTTCTCCGTAGCGCATTTTTTAATGGGAGGCAATTAAAATTACTAAAAAATTCATCCGTTGTTTATAATACTGAATAACAACAACAATTTATCTCCTCTTAACAGGCTGCAATTGATTTAATTGATATAAATGTTTTATCGATTTATTGACCGTTAGCACAGTTTCAAGAGTTTCGTCATAGCTTCAACAAGACATTGTACAAGGCGTACATTGCATTGTGGCGAAAACTAGAATAGGCTTTTAAGGACTAGGATACTTTTAAGGATACCGTTAAATGAACAATACAATGTACTAATTATATAGATTTACATATCAAGTAACAGGATTTCTGTAGTTTGCCCTGACTGATTCGTGGGTAAAAACTATAGGCCAAAGAACCAAGTTAAGACTTAATGTTTGGCTCTTGATTTAAATTATTTTGTTGCGAATCAGATGATAATTAATTTAGATTAAAGATAGGAAACGATTTGTACGTGGTAAGGGGACTGTAAATAAAATTTTGATATAGTTAATTTCATTTGTTTCGTTTTAAGGCTTTAGAAAATTTAAATATCATGTTTGTGTTATCAATTCACTTAAACCTAATAAAACACTAATTTACATGACAAAAGTTAAATTTACAAGTATGGATGTGATATAAAAGTAAAATAATATAATTTTAAAATATATAAGAAAAGTTTACGTAGCTTGTCTAATAACAAATTAACAACTTTCCTTTATTAGTGATTAGTCATTAAAATATAAATGAAATGTTATTAGTTTTTGATGATAGATTGAAATTTAAAATCTTATGTTAACCATTGTGCAAGCTTGACTTTTATCAGGTAATAGTCTGCATAGTAGCCAAGGTTACAGATACATTCTCATACGCCCAGTTCTTTTATATTTAAATTATCACTACTTGGACTTCTGAACAGTTTATTATCTTTTTTCTACATTGAGAATTGGACAGAGCATTAGATGTATATATATTAAGGTATTTTGTAGATATTTTTGTAGTCTATTTGAAGTATTAAAGGAATAATTCCTAGTACAAAATATATATTACTGATTTACTTAATGCTAATGTCATATTACATGTATATTGTCTGTTCTCTTTTAGCGCCATCTATTTTGAAACGTTCCAAACTATTCTGCGTTCTTTCCTATGCGATGTGTCTTTGCAGTCAGATTTAATTCCAGACGTGGATACTAGATGTCGCAATTATAAAATTGTTATGTTTCAATACATTGAATACAGAAACAATTCAGATAAAATTTGCATTCATAAACTAAAATAAGCTTTTAAAATAAGTTTAAACAAGTATACACATTCTGTCAAAGCAAGATACATTCTAAACTTCTCCACTCTCCGAATCTCAGGATATAGCCTCTACTGTGAGTAAATCTTAAAATTTACGTTTACCTGAAATTAAGAACAATAATATTATTTAAATGATTCTAATTACCTGTAAAAAAATATTTTAAAATTTTGTAACATTTTATTCGGGTCCAATTTAACATTATAACCTAAATCCATATAGCATACACGTAGACTTGTTAATAAATTGGAATGTCACATGTCACTTGTACATTATACTACATACTAACAGAGTTATAGAGAAAAACTCTATCTTATTGCTACATTTTGTTTAGTTATTGTTGTATGTTATAACTTCATAAACAATTATGTGACTTCGTGACAGTGCTATTGTTAATGCAATTATGTGAACATACGGACATCGATTGACAATAGTAGTCTATGTATTTGTCTACAGAGGAAGTGCATCCTGTAGGTGGCGTGTGGGTCGCACGAGTGGGTTGATAACGTATCGAAGGTTTTACCTTTTAGTTACACTTTAGGAAATGACACTGACACACTTTATACAAATGATACGAAATATTGTCGGAACAAAGCCTTAAAGTTTACATAATATAGCTTATACATAGGTATATATATATTATGGGCACGCGTATGTTCACGGGGGTGAAATTGCATAGTCTAGAATATAAATATAAAAACTAAATTTAACTAAGTAAACTTTACCAACTCTGAAAATAAACAGAAAACCAATATGTAATCTTTTGGCTTAAGCATTACGTCTCTTTTGTAAAATTGTGTTTACAATATGTTAAAAAGGGACACATCTTTAGCTTAACTATAGCTTTGATAAGTATTATACAATGTTAAGATTATATTCATTTTCATTATACGTATAAAGGAGATAATAAATACCAATCAAGGAAGGGATTTAAATACGATTTTTAAGCCCAATTATAGAGATCAATATAATAATTGTTGTATACAAAACAAATAAAATGTCTAGTAATGCTTTAAGTGTTGATTCGTTGATGTCTTTTATATGACATCTTGATTGTTTCATTATTACATTGAATACTTGTGAAATGAAATGCGGTATTTGGGGCACATCCCAAAACACAAATTTATCAGTTGCATTTAGTTATTTAAATTATAATCATTTCTGTTAATTAAAAATAATAAGTGGATTATAATTTAAACTATATTCGCTTAATTGACATACTTTAAATATTTCAATTGAGGAAGTTCACTATGTTAGTGTATTAGTTGACTTTTTACGAAGTATTAATATATATACATATAAAAAAAATAACGAACACATCCTCTTCAAATGCGACAAAAATTCACCGCGCAAAAGAACTTACATATATAAAACAATAAATCTAGTTTCATAATATAGAAAAGAAGAAGAACTAAAAGGTCCTTACTATTGTGCCTCCCGTTAGTATATATTGAGAATCATCGATTGGTCTCCCCTTTATGGTCTACTAAAACCTAGTGTAACTAATATAAGAAATTAAGTTAGGTAACATTGCCTATAATAAAGATAGCCTTCAATTTGATTTGCTTCACGATTCATATTCTGAAAAAACCGAAGAAAAAATGTAGTGGTTATCATTAGGGTACTGTATGAGAACTTTTTGTTTACAATAAATTATGGCATAACGAGTAAATTCCTAAAAAAATATAAACTATATTCATAGTTATTGCATTAACTGCAGTGGTTATTAAAAAGTGAAAGATTTATTTGGATCGCTTTCACGCGTAAACAACTGAACCGATCCTATTGAAGGTAAAATTTACACCCAAAAGCTCTAGGTTCTATTCCAGACGAAACTCTAATTTTATATTGTAGGCGGTAGAATCTGAAATCACGTAGACACTCTTCTGTCTTTTAGGAAAAATTACAATAAGATTTAATTTAACAATCATACGGAATCACATATGTAATTGTACCTTCGTTCTTGGTGTGTTTTTAAAGTTTTTTGTGCTGAGAAGTTCAACGCCGTCACGCTAAGAAGCCACAAACGGAAGATGACCACAAATTTCGAGGTCATCAATTATTCTGACTGTATTTTGTATCCCAGCAACTGTCAACTTTGTATATCTGGTATTTCTGTATTGATATGAAATTAATAAAAAAAATCGCAATATTATTGTAATTGAAACTTCTCTCTTTGTTAGCTCATAATTACGTAGTTATAAACTGATTTATGCCGTTAGAAGATCCATTTTATATGACATTCAGTTTTGATATATCCATACATATATACTAAAATTATCCCATTGAGATTATTAACGCGAAATTTTGTATGGATGTTTGCTACAATTTGAAGAAAAACAGAATATATAAGATTTATTTAATCTTAATTATAATACATATATCTAAAACAGGTTACTTTAAAAAATCGACCCCTAATGGAATGACCTGCACGTGTCGTGTGGGTTAAGAATACATATTATGTTAGTTTGCGATATCTTAACTTGACCGCAATTATTCTTTACGTGAGCTCAGTTCCATATTGTGTATATTTTTTTTCTGGGTTTCGTAATTTGACTCTACTAGCTCTCTCGTCTCTTGCAAATATTTCACTAATTGAGACGTACTTCTTCGAAGTAATTCGAAGGTAATAACCGTTTTTGTTACAAATATAATAGATGACCTTTGTATTTTTTCTGAGTAGATCTTTAAGTTGTAGCTTTAGATCTGTTACAATAAACAAGAAACAAATAAATTACTTTAACTGCAAGATTGTAATTATGCCTGGCAGATTTTAACTTTAGAACTAACTACATGGACAATGTTGCAAAACTTAAATTGTTCGTTTATACAGTACAAAGTCAATACAAAGATTGATAAACAGCAACTGCCAGGTACGTTCATGGAAACCCTAAAACCGATACTCGACCCTCCAATGTTACGGTTTATGGTTTCACCTGTTTCATTTGCGAGGTAAACTCCAGTACGTTTCCAACAGGCGAGAACTAAACAGTGTGCCATTTCTTTTATAGTGCCTTTTGTAAAGCCAGGTAAGAGGAATACAATACTGCCCATGTGTGAGTGGGCGTCCATGCCTACACACACATTTTGGCTTAGTCTATATACCTGTGCCTAGTGGTTTGGTCTAGTTGCAAGTTCATTGTTCGATTGAGTGTTATTCGAGAAAGGTCTTAAAAGCCGCGTTTGCTTTTTGGAAATCTGGCCTACGCTAGGCTGTGTTTTGTATAGTCCTCAGCGGTCACTTACGACTTTTTAAACAATTGAATGAGTTTTGTTGATGGCGTTGAGACGTGCGATGAGTCAAGTTAGTGCTACGAACAGCCAAAATGCTCTTATCGATATACGGTGTCAAAGCAGTTGTAATTATACCTTAATTATTAGCAATTTTACAATTTTAAAGTTATCTATTAATATGAACTAACATATTTCAATTTCTACTGTTTTTGTTATATTAAGCGCACAGCTATTGATGTAAAATAGGAGCATTTTAAGACTAGTAATAGTAACACATATATATTCGTAACGTTATTATGCACTGCTCTTAATTTTTTAAATAATTAATATTATTTAAAATGGTCTAAGTTATAATTATATACGTTATTTACTCAGGTTGTTTCACATAGCAACCAATAAAATTTGTTATTAAAAAAATGTATGCTATTATCGATAATGTTTTATCGATAATAGCTCGTACAACACTAGAGTAGCAAGCGCAGCGGTCGCCGGGTACCATGCGCACATCCGCTTGCGCGTTCGACTTCGCGCTCGTTTCCAGCCCAAACCAAAACTTATTTTACTTATCTTATTGAGTGATTAATTAACTGTTAAATTATTTTGTTGTGTTGAGTTAAACTTGTGCGCATCCGAATTTTATAAATGTGATGAAGCCATATTTGAGCATTATATGAAGCCATAATAAGCCTTCGAATGTGAGTATCATATATCGAGTAATTGGATAAAGATCAGTGTGACATTGTTGGATTGTGAATTAAATTTGAAACATGAAGTTATAATTAGGGCTTTTTAGGTGATAAAAAAAATAACAGAAAATGGCATTATTTCTTTACTACGCTTAGGTCTTATAGATTTAGGTTTAGTGAACAGACATACATAGGTTCTAGTATATTGTTACTAAAATTAAGATGATAAAAGTTCGTGATATAATGCAAGTTGTTTTATCGATGTTTGATTCATAGATACTAAAAATTAACAAAGAACATAGCAATCTTGCAAATCGCCTTGGCTTAGTCACTGTCTTTTCTGGTTTAAGAATAATACGAATTTAATATTTTAATCGTTAATTTTTTAAAGGAACCTTACGAAACCAAAAATAAAATAGAGCCTAAATTGAGAGGCTATTAATACTGCGTAACAAATAAATATGAAATCAATTTTTGCATGGTTTTTATTTCGTGATGTGAACGTACAGCATTTATGTATGCTTAATATAAATATCACCTTATAAAGCCCACATTCTCATATTGCGCTTTTGTATAGAGGGGTAAGGGGTAGTGGGGGTTTGATACCTCTGGTTATAGGTATAGTTCAATAGAAGATATTTAGCTTATTAAATAAATTATCGGTTATTTTCCGGTAAGCCTTCGTAATTATAACGTTAGTCGAAGGTAAACTAAAAAATATTACCGCCCACTTTGAGATTAAAGTATGCTTTTTATTTGAGTCAAATTACATCCTAGACCCCTTATAACATTGTAACAAGTTGTAACATTATGTGCGGGTATAAAACCTGAGTTGGTGTTGTCAGCTTCCACCTCAACCATCGTATTTATCTTTTGCGCAATTCGCATAGATGGAAAACATCGTAAGGAAAACGGTATAGCTTATCCCAAAATCTAGGAGACCTATCGATCTCAAGAAAAGTGATACATAAACCGGAAATGGGATTAGTTGCCATTGTCTTTAGTAAAAAAACAAGTTTTCAGACAAAATATACTTTCGAGAGTCCTTATTTATACAATATTATGAAAATAAATTTACTAATTATTTATATAATAATATAATAATAACTAAACGCGTTAAAGTGGTAATGTAAAATTCAAAATTGATAGATTTTCGTTCGAGCGAAACGAAAGGGACTAACGAAGTGACTATGATTCTTCTTATATATACTAACGTCTCTTTATAATAGATTTGTTTAAAATTTAACTTTGTCTCATTTTGCTTTAATGTATTCAGTGTTCAATAACTAAACCATGACCTCGTTGAATTGTCTTTTGTTAACATTACAGGTCGCAGATGTTCTTACTATACAATATCATCTAAGAATAAAATACATTTATTAAGAAACAATGATACATACCAAATCAAAGGTACTGAAGTTACGAATCATAAGCGTGTCCGAATGCCGTTAAATTTAACTGGAAATGAGACGGGTTTAAAATAATACAACGGAGCTTTAGGATTTTTATATAACAAGAATATTATATATAAAATTTGCTATTTGTTTTAACTTATTTTGCCTAGTATTAGACGTAGCACTTATATATGTCAATAAAGAAATGCTGTAGCACATGAATTAACATCTCATACACCGTATACAATGTAAGTCAACATTATAATTTGTTAATTTAACTTCATTAATCACGTGTTGTTGAGAAACATTTGATTGATTTTTTCCGAAAAAGCTCGCGTGATTAATTAGTCTGTTAGTCCTAACTTTGATCTACGTCATTAATATTTATACATATATGAATGGTTAGCGCAACATGCCATTTAGTATTGAGGCCATACATTACGTTTGGACTACATTGTATGCGTTGGTTTGCCAATAAAGAGTTACTTGTTGTTGATAGAGGACCCAACAATTATTTTACGCTTTAGGAACAATTCTTAATTCGAATCACGTATCTTTCGGTCAAAGTTCTAATAAGGGACATAAAATAAAGATGAAAAAATGCTTTAATATTTTAAAGAAATTAATCTTAAATTCCTTAATAAATGAAACTACTCAAAATGAACTAAGCTCTTTCAATATAATAAAAATTGTAGATTGTCTTTTGGTTATCCGTGTATGTATTTATGAAACTAATACATAGGTAGTTTATCTAAGCATGGTTCGTGTAGCATGTTGCTTTCAAATCACGAAGAGGGCCACCCATCCGTGCTGCTTTCTACTGATCACTGCATTTTCATTGCACACTCTTCCTCATGTAATATTTACTTAGAAAATATCTTATCTTTCAACAAATCTTCGCTACAATTAGCAATTCACTTTAATACCAACTTGCAATGCGATATTCATTAAATTCACCTTCGACATTGTGTTTCCATGGGCAATAAAGATCAAGTGAGCCTCCTGCAAATTTGCCCTCTATTTTATAAAAAAAACGTATTAACGTACACAATACATACTGTAATATACTAGAAATCTTTTATTATTGTTTGTGTACGTGCTTGTTTCAAATTACAAGAAAAGTGCCTATTACATTTTGCTAGCAATTGTTCACGTATATGTTATTGCTTGAGTTTTAATAACTGTTACCGATATAATGTTATATTTTAGTTTTGTGTTTTGTATAATTCATGTTTCAAAAATGTTAAGTATTATATTTCAGACTGGGGCGTCAATAGCGAGCCGGGCGAAGTGAGTGAGCCTGAGGCCGGTCGTATGCGTCCCGAGGACTACCGCCTTGTGTTCCTCAGCTCGGATTCGTCGTGCCGCGAGGACACGGAAGACTCTGCCTCCACTGCATCCTCCGCCGCGCCCCCCGTGTCTGACGACTGCGACTGGGATTACTTCGAGCCGGGCGCGGCGGCGGTGCAGCCTCCACCCATACAACCACCTCCAAAACACTCCCCACAAGACTGCCAACGCGCCTGCTCATGTGGCGCTGAACCACGATTCGTCGCCGTCCCAGTTCCCGTGCCGGTGCCAGTCCCGGCTGCGCTTTGGCCCGCTTTACTCGCATTTTCACCGCAAAATCCGCCGACGCCTCATTGGAATACGTATCCTGGCTTCCCGCCCCTAGATGCCGCCGCCCTCGCTCGGATCACGACGGCCGCCGCCGTTGCAGTCACCGCCGCCGCCACCGCTAACTCTTTACCTCGAAATCGACTCAAGATGACCGTCGAAAGGACTGATAAAGCCATACAGTCGGAATTGCAAACGGTCGAACTCAGCGATAACGATAAGAGCGATAACAATATCGAACACGCAGTACAATATGAAACATCAGACGGTATAAAAGTGATCGCTGAGGAGGATTCAATTTCTGTTTTGTCAGAAGGCACAGAAGCTATGCCTGATCATCTGGATGCTGAGAAAGCTTTTCCTTCATCTAACGAGTCGGCTCAATCTAGTGAATCCGAGAAGGGTGTTGCGCGGAGGAGCTATGACCTAAGAAGCGCCGCCCCGGAAGAGCCCCCTACGTCGGACGAGGACTCTGATGACTCCGGCGGAGGGGGCGGCCAGTTTTCAAGAGTGTTTGTTGTTAATCCCACGTCATCATCATCAGAAAACGAAGAAAACGCTGACAGTAGTGGAATCGATTGTGACGACTCTTATGACAAAAAATCTGACAGCTTGGAAATGGTAGCTATGGAGCTTGCATTACAAAATGACATCAATATACATGATTACCAGGAGGATTCTAATTCTAATAATAATGTTGTTGTACTCCAATCTCTTAATTTTACTGAAGAATATTCCGTTTATCCGATTCAGAATAATAGAATTAGTGACCATGAAAACCAACACATTTCAAGTTTTTGTGATTCAAATATGCTCTCGAGTGAAACCAATGAAAAATATAATAGTTTTGCTGAAGCAAATAGTGATAAGGATCTATGCAGTTTCGATTCCTTAAATCAAAATTCACAAAGTGGAAGTTCTTCAGATGTTATAGAGTGCGATTCTTTGGATAATTCTTTTAATTTCGAGTGCAATATTAAATTTTCCGAAGACTTCAATTCAGACTCTTGTAATAATAACAAGGAATTAAATTCAAGCCACGCGTCAATACCGAGCGCTATAATACCAGAACCGGTTCCGTCACCGGAACCTTCCTACCAAGACTCAAATAAATCATCATTGCCGCCCGTACAAAAAATTGATTTGTTTAAAGGTATTGAACGTACGCTTAGTGAGTTATTGAAGAAAGAATTAATGGAGGACCGCGATGAGGAGAAAATGCACATTTCGCGGCCGGTTTGCGCTGAGACGGAGAGGGGCGCGGGCGCACCTGGGGAGAATACAGTTTGCCGCTCGCGCACGGCCGGTGTGGACGGGTCCGCGCGTTTCACTAGCCGCGTTATGATAACGCACGATCGTGTCTCCGTAGTCACGTCAGACACGACGCGGCTAATGCAAGATATCACAGTGCACCACACAAACTTAGACAACGAACCAGAGCCTAACGCAAGCACACAACAAAACGAAACTAACGAACGACTATCCGACGACGAATCGGCGCAACCTTCAGCTGGAGTGACTGTTGTTAGTAACGCCGACACTCTCTCTGCAGTTGTGTGCCTTGAGGACGGTCTCGCCGACGATGACTCTTGGGTCGACGACGTCAGCCATGACGACGAAGAACCCACATCCCAGTCGGACTCGGATTCAGGGGATGAAGCAAGTTTACCCACCCGATCAGATGATTTTGCATACTGTAGGCGTTCCATAGACTTCACGTTACATACAATAGTCGAAGAAAGTTGTGAAGAAAGCGAGACTGAGGCTACAACAAAAAAGCCACGTCCTTTATCAACAACAGAGCTCGAAAAATATTTTTTCTTTGGATTGGGTGACGGAAAAAATATTCGGGATGACGATGACCATGTATCGGACACTTCTAGTGTGTGTAGTGAGGACGGTGAATCGATAGTGGACAGTGAACAACCTAAACAAAGTTGCGATAATGATGAGCTTGTGACCTCCAGGTTAGAAAAATATTTTCTATCCGGTTTTATGGGTTTCAACCAAGAGCGAAGGGATTCTGATGGTTCCGGAAGTGTAGGAAGTGACAGTGAAGGGAAACAGAGCCCGGAGCAACGACGAAAGCGCCTAGTTCGAGCTCGAGGTACACCGCGGTCTCATTCTTCATCTCTAGATAATTTACTCGCCGGGGAGGAACCATCACAAGAAAACCAAGACATCTCAGATGGCTCAAGCACCGAGTCCGATAACTGCCATGAGTCACTGGAGCGATTGGATTTGTCAGGTGAAACGAAACGGAAAAAACAAAGTAAGAAGCTGCGAGGCTCGCCCGCTGACGAGCGGCGTCAGTCTATGGAATTCCCTGAAGAAGCTCGCGAAGATAATAGGTCAGTGTCAGAGGGAGAGGATGGCCGTTTAAGTCCTCGACCTGAGTTCCCTCCTCTTGGATCAGAACTTTCTGAATCAAAAAAACAAACTAGTCGTGATAGCGGTTTTGTTGGCAGCTGCGACGATTTATTAAGGAACGGCGATTCAACCTCTGACTTCACAAGATCTCACGAACCTAAAACGGAATTAGAAGAAATAAAAGAAGAGGTGAGACCAGATACTGATGAACGCCTAGATCGACCCACGTCACGCCCTCCACCGAGCCCACTTTCAAGAAAAGATAGTTTTAACAATTGGTCTTCAGACGAAGAAACAAATTTGATGATGACTAAAATGAGACAGTTTTTCAAACAAATGATTAATTCAACAAATGTACGAACTTCTACTCCGGCATCTTCTAATCCCGAAAGCTCTAAACCACCGAAACCACCGCAGTTACTTTACTTCGAAAGTGAATTAACTAGATTAATGAAAACAGTTCCTGGAATCAGAGATGAAGAGGTACGTGAAATAGTGGAGTATTTATCAAGTGAGGACACGTGGAGTGATTCCTACGACTCATCAGATTACGCTGGGTCTGACTTAGAGGGCACAGCTAACAGATCCGCCTTGAGAAAACAAATATCAGATAGCTGTCGCGAAATTATTGACGAGTTCGACAAAGGCAACAGCGAGCAGGGTTCTCTTGAACGTGACGCTGTCGGAGCCTACCAGAGGTTGGCTGCAACACTAGGCCGAGTTGGTGACGGTTCCCCACCTTTGTTTGGTAAAGTGATGCGGCATATAGGCGGGAGGCTAGTGGCATTGATGCACGAGGTGTCCGCGGGTGCATCGCCAACTACGGATGAAGATAGTGCGTCTGAGCCGGGAGCGCTGGCCCGAAGTCGATCTCATGATATTCTAGAACAAACTGCGAGTAGGGGTAGTGTCGCGAGTGATAGTGAAAGATTTTCATGGCGTGGTAGCTTTGAATCAGCTTTACTGGCGGCTGACTCTCGAGGCACGTTAGGGGGAGGTGGTTGTGAGGCAAGGCGGTCCCCAGCTGGGGCTGACTTAGCCGCTCTCAAGTCACATTCAAGAAGCTGCGGAGCAATAAGTGGCAGCGAAGATCGGTTATGGCGAGGGAGGCGGAGAGCCTCTGCTCCGGACGCTGAGGTAAAATATATTTTATAAGGTACAAATTTATATGCATAAAAGTCATTTTTACCCAAAGAAAATTATCAAAAAAAAGTATTGGACTACGATACCCGGCAATTCTTTTCATGATTTCATAAATATTTCTCTTATAGAAAGAATACCAATTACACAGTTAACCTTAGACGCTAACAAAAACTATTTCTGACGAGTGTAAATGTTGGTCAATGTATTACAAGATATTGATAACATTATCTTAGATAGTAAACTTTACTAACGCAACCTATACAAATATAAACCTTGGACAATGTTATAATAGATTAAAATGAATCATAATATTCATTTAATATTTAAAATTAATGAACTAATTAATAAACGATTTGAAACATATAAGTTTATTTACAAGAAATATCAATCGTTAAGTATTCAAATTAAAACATTAACTAATTATGTCCTAGTTTCTAATAACGTTCTACTCCACTGATCTCAAATTGTAACTAAGAACCTTAAAGTGATTTGTCATTCAACAGCCAATTATTAGTAACGTTATTTAAAGTTATAACTCCGTTACTAGTTCTTATGTTCATTCACGACGAACTCAAATATTAACTTAAAAATAAACATTCCCGTTTTTTGGGGGGAAAAAAAAAAAATATTGCGGAGTATATATGTATCCTTAGGCACTAAAACCTAAAATTCCTTATTTAGAATAGATACTTGAAATTATCACTGATAAAATCGAAGATTAATATATAAATTATTTAAGTTATATTTATACGTTTCTATATCATATTGTATTTAAATATGAGACCTAGAGCAACTTCTTTCTAAGCACTGAACGTTGTTCAATGTATTCTTTAAGTTTTAATAGTCCTTAGCAGGTAACTTTGGCTTAACATTTGAATGAAAAAAAATCATTAGTATCTAATACATAGTACATTGAAGATTATAAAGAAACATTATAACATATTATCTGAATATTTATTAAAGGCCTTGTCCTTAAATCTGTATGCAAATAACTACATAGTACTGAGTAAGAATATTAATTAACCCAATGGATTAAACAATAAATTATATCATGTTCAATCCATTGTGTGTGTTACTTAATAATAATCGGATCCTTACATACGTTTGTCACATTTCCAATTACTTTGTCTAGTAATATTTCATCATTGATTTTTAATAATTCCTATAAGTTGCCACGAGTTATGGATGCGCAGAAGTTTCTTAGGAGTTTTATTTCTTAACACTTTGTTGCATACATATTACATAAAAACAAAGACATCTTAAGTAAAATAAATGAATGGGAATTCAACCAATTGTTACTTGAGGATACTAAATAAAACTTAAGGAACGTAAATACTTTTTCATACGGATAAATTTTAAAAATGTACTGCAGCCTCTGCTCAAAACAAGAATCTCATCCTTTTTTTCCGTGATAGGTACATAAAATACCTACTTAATTTCAATGAAAAGTCAGCTTTCTAATGGTGAAAAAATTATGAAATTACTCCTCTAGATTCGAAGCCTATTTGATACAAACAAACAATCAAATCTTTTTTTTGTAGATTATTGCGTGACTTAAACAATTACTCTTAAAACTCTCCATCAATATCTTTCCATCATCTCCATCATCGTAATTTTAAAATATATTATTTTGTTTTAGTCTGAAGAAGAGCAGAGAGCAGGGTCGCTCCCACGCTTACCGTCTATCAACGGGGCAACACCGGTGCCTGTGGGGCCTGTGAAATCAGCTAGGTATCGCGCCCCAGGATTCAGAACAGCAACCAGAGCAGCATCAGCCCCTGGTCTTCATGCACCTAGAAGAAGGCGACCGTTACCAACACCACAACAACCACCTCCATCAGCGCCAGCGTCCGCACCAAGTCTACAAGGTAAGACATATTTCATTGATTACCAATTTAGTTTCCAAGCAAACATATGCGCCTGTATCATCAGGTACAGGAACCCATTAATGATTTAGATGACGTACGTAACTATCCACCAGTAGATAATGTACGAGGCGAGACAAAGATTATTTTTTTACTATATATACATTAACTAAAGTTGATTAAAATGAATTATTTAAGTGACATTTGCGCAAGTTTCTATAACACGAAAGAAGTAATAAACTATAATCGTTTCGCAATCAATATGGATGTGCGATTTGTATTCCCGGAAATGGTATGTGGAGCGCAACCTACTAGAGGCTCGCTGATATTTAGAGAGCCAGGTGGCACGACAAATTAAAATTCAATGCAATGCAATTCAAATTCATTATAACTATAACACATTAATAATACTATTTAATAATAACGACTCGACAAAAAATACTGAAGTACTTAAAATATGTTAATATTACAATAATTAAATTTACAATCACGTTTTATTGATAAACATATTATTAAGTTTCAAAAGACGATATTTATTTATTTATTAATTTCACAACGCACACCTAAAATAGGCTTTTATATGAAAATAAACTACGGAAATTATGAACAACGGAAGGAAATTACAATGGCACAGTTACCTTCACTCAATTTCAATAATATATTATTGCTAATTTATGCATGAAAAATTAGCGGAATGATGGATAAATTTAACAAATAATATATATCTATTGTCATGTTAAATTAATGTTTGGACATAAAATACGGAAAAATAGCTGGTATGATTGTTACTTTAAAAATAATTATTATTATATCATATGTCGTAAAGTTATGGTTTCTTTAGCGCGAATTTATTAGAAGATGTGGATGACAAAGAGAGCGCACCATTAATATTGAAGTTTAATATTAGAGTATCAATTTTCAATTGCGGAATGTGCAAAGTATTTTTTGTATAGAATTTCTAATATATTCGTAGACACGTATCACAATGTAAAATGCGTTTATTTCTAAATCGTCACGGCTCCGATCAACCTGGCCAAAGTAGACCAAACTGGTTATTCACTTGCTTTGTTTTATTGGATTCCGTCATAAACAATGAATATAGTCCTAATAAAATATTCTATACTTCCATTTTCCCTCTTTTTATGATTTACTATAGCTTAATTTCATCGCTCAAAACGGAACTCCACCTTTTCACAGTTTTAATTGATGCTGCGCTCGTATTGGTAGATGATTGGTCGTCAATACCCAAACATAATAAATTTTCCTATCCATACCAGTAACCTCCTTAGACAAAACGCGTGCGACTAATCAAACAAAACTTATAGTTTCATATTATTACAGCCTATAGTTCCCAAGAATTCACTATTTTGTTTCAATCGAGGCGAAGTGAAATTGCATATATAACATATAAATATTATTTAATCGCGTATTTTGAAGTAATAGAAACCAAAACAGTAATGGATACAAAAAATAGTAAATAAAAACGGAGTAGTTAGGTAATTAATATTCTTGGTTGTTAAAATAAATAGCAATTCCGTTTTCACAAAAAGCACTTCGGTCTTGACCGCGCAAGGCTATCGAAATGACATAAGATATTGCATCGTGGAATTTTAAACGTAATTGAAACAAGGTGCTTGGCATAGTACTTTGATTTCGGGTCATAACGTAATACCTTTCAAAAGCTCCGAACCGGATTTTAATATTCCGGGTCAAAATAAGTGCTTAACTATCTCCTTCAACCTTATTGGATTATATATTTTTTACAAGCCTTGTGTATTACGGAATAAATAAATGAGTTTGGTTAAGGCTTTTAGTCCATAACGTTGCTGTTTTTACAACAACTTAATGACAAATATCAATATTTTTATTTGCACTAAAGCATACTCATAAAGACGAAAGGTTTTTACATTTGTAACGAATGAACTGAACCTACCGAAACTTCATCCGGACTGAAATCCAAATATTCTATTATCCAACTAAATTACCAAAAAAAGGCTACATCATACTACAAAGAATCGGAATTATCTGTGAATTAAGGATGCTTCAAGCCTTAACGGTTGTGAAACCACGCTCAACAGCGAGTTAAAAATAAAATTTCTCTCTGCATACTTCATACGAGAGACGGATTTCTTCGCATTCTATGTCCGCTTTAACAAGAAAGGTCACTAGGTATAAGTCAGCCACGTTATAAAGCTCCATAACTAAATAATACTTTTCAAAGGTCACATAAGCCTTTGTAATAAAGCTGTCCCATAATTTATGTGTGGGAAAAAACGCTATGCGTCACGACTTGTATATCCTAATATAGTACTCAAATTACAACCAATACATAATAATATCATTTATTTGCTTACGCGTGCAATAAAACTTATTTCATTGTATACTTGATGTGTTTCGTAGACCACTTTAGCTGGAAAACACTCGAAATGTCTAGTTATACATACGTTCAAGAGTGTTCGTATAATTTATTGCAATATCACAAATATATGGAATAATTTTATACATTTCTCATTTGTCTCAGGTATTAAATGAGACAAAATATTTTGTTTTACATTACTGATCACCTTCACTAAATTTCCTGTTTGTTTTTATGCGTAAAATAATTAAAAATCCATTTGTATAGATAAAAAGAAAATAGTATAAGTAAATAAATTATAACTCTTAAAATCAATAATAATTATAATTCTCATTCTAGCCGAGTGGTAAATTTTATCGTAACTCGAGAAAGTTATCTTACTTAAAAGCATTATAACAATGACCAACCGTTTAATTACAGATAGTAAAAATGTGAAAGTACGGTGTCGTATAATTTGTATTTCCCACACTTAAAACTAAATCATCTTTTTACAATCAATTGTGTCTTAGTGATATTACATACTTTCATTGTACAATTTGCATTATGAGAACCAATAGGCAGACGTCCTGAATAGCATTCACGATTTCGATTTGTGCAGCTGATGCATTGTAGAAATTCTAGACTTAAGGTTCGGCTGACGTGTTCAATTTGACCAATCGATAGACACAATTTAAGCACAATTTTATTAAGATAAGTTATGCAACCGTTTCCCAAAGCAAAAACAGGGTATATGTAATGCTGATATCCTTCTCAACACATTAATTGGTTTGTTCGGTAATGTTGAGCAATGTAAATTGCAGTTTAAACGTTTTCCAAATACATTAATTCATAAATCAATGATATACAGAATAGTGTTTGTATCTTAAGCAAGTTTTCCACACGCATACTGCGAAGAATATAGCTTATAAGTCTCCTTAACTATAACGGGGCATAGCTAGTCTTGACTTTAAAATATCTCTTACTAGATGAATGCCCGCATCCGCTCACATACGGGACATATTGTAACATCGAAGTCATGAAATTAGAGTAAACAGTGAAATATGAGTGTCAGTAGTCGATCGAGCGATTGAGGTCTGTCACGATTCTTGCAAAATTTATGAAATGTCACCGGTGCGCAATGAGTTGGATAGAAAGGTCAACGGTGCAGTATAAAGCCCAGTCATTCATACTACTTGTTGAAAAAAAAATAACTTATAGGTTATAGTAATTTAAATTTAGTCTAAAAATCTATCCCCACCCGCCAGTCGTACATTGTACTTGGTTATCTAAGAGAATGCCAAATCACAAGTGTGACTTTCTTTAGCCTAGAGAGAAATTCTTGTACCCTGCATACATCGGAGCTGCATATATAATTTTGTAACTTCAATTACAGATATAGGCCTCGACTCTCTGTGTCCTTTAGTAAGAAGCCTCCGTAGCTCATATCCGTCTTGTTGATATTTCGGATTTATTCCTCCGGTTTATGTCTTACGTTTAATAAATCTATACAATTCTAGCTGAATAGGTAAAAGCTCATGTAAGAAACCGATCTACTCGAGGTCAACGAGTAGAGGCTGACCGTGTGACGTAATACAGATGAGTTCATATTGTGCGGATCGACTTCCTTGATTATTCGGCTGAAAAACTATATTTGAAACCTTACAATATTTTTATTGTTCGTCAAACAAATTCAATGTTTCATTCGTCGGGCCTCATAATTATTATATCTCAAATTAGATGGCATAATACTTTTAATATTTGAGGCCTGTAGAGGTAGTTAATTAGTAAGTCAGAAGGTCTTGGCTCCGACTCTCGGCGAAGCTAACTGTTTCGAATTAGTCGCAGAATGCAAAATCTATTTGCCCATATTTTGCTATTGCTCATCGCTTTACGGGACTTTCGATTTTAGCTTGGTAGATAATATTAAGAGTCACATAGTTTACTTCCATCAACAAAGCGTGTCATTAACCTTATCTCAGTAAATTTTCTAGTCAAACACTCGGGTGTACTTGTGCAACTGTTTCACTTTTGCTACCTTAACCTGTTCTGTATCGCTTTCCGGTTACATTATGTTTGTTCACGTATATCACATTTACATGTTAAATGTTAAACAATCTTTGTGGACCGAATTTTACTTGATACATAACAAAATGATCTCGTATATTCATTACCTGTTAATCTTCTCAATTTTTTGTAAAGTTTATATTATGAATTGTCCTATATTATTAAAATAAACTCAATAACAATTAGATGTCTTTCTGACAATTGACAGTATTCACAATTAAAAATATGGTAGCATTCGAATATCGAACATCAAGTTCAAATATTAAATTGCACAACGTCATTGGTAAAACGTGGCATGCATATTATTTAAAATATTGTAAGACACTGCATTACGTAAATTACAAAAGCAATTAAAAATGGCTGCAGATTGTTCAACTTTCTATCGCCATGGGAAACACGACTGCAGACACGTCTAGATGACTTTCTCGAGTCATATCCAGCTTCATGTACCATTAAAAAATTGGTATTGTGTCGAAGTATTTTTTAGCCTTGGTTATCTTGAAAATAATGATGATGATATTAAAAATACCGTCGAGTATCTTGTATATTTTCGGTACTATGCTATTGTTGTAATCTTTGAAAACTAAAATGTTCCATATTTGAAGATATCCCAATCGCTATCCCTCCTAAAACTTATTACATTAAATAACAACGTGCTATAATGGAATGCGAGATAACAAACGGCAAACCAGATTATTATTTAACAGGATTTGCTGTAAAGACCCAAAACTTGTTCAAATTTTGTCATTAGAACCGGTTCAGTTCGACCGTATTTTGTTTTGATTTAGTTTGAAAAGAAATGTGGTGCAATAAGTTGTTTAAACCCGTATTATATTTGAATGACCTTATGGCTAAAGTCTCTACGAATATATAGGTAAACATAAATTTGATGTAAGACGTTTTTGTCAATAATGTAAACACCTGTGACTACAACGTTTTACAGTCGACATGTCTTCACCCTCTAGTTCCCTAGAAAGTAATTTAGCGTGACATTTATTCTTCGAAGTTCGAATTATTTACGCCACATTCCTTACAGTACAGTTAGTTTGTACTTTGTGATGAAATCGCAAAGAATTGCTCGTAATATAAGGAATTTATGAAACTCATTGAGTGCGTGCATTAGCCTACGATTATAGTGCGTTGACTTACTCTCGGACATACGTTTCCGTCTTCTTGATATAATCAGAAACCTAGTTATTGTCATTCTACCTTATATAGTATCTGGCTCAACGCCGTTGTGGTAAATGTTCATGGCGTGTAGGAGATTCGATTCCCGCCGAAAAGGTGTTTCGTAGCTTGGCTTACACGATGCCTTTATTTGCTAATAAAATCTGAAAATGATAAAGAAAACGATAAAAATATTGGAAAGTATCTCCAAATATCCCCACAGAGAGCTGCACAAGTTTTCTATACTATAAAAATTGATTGTGTATACTAATGTTTGTACAAAATGAATCAACTAAAGTACTCTGTTTCTGTCAACTTGCCAGAAACAGACGAAACATGTCATTTGTTTTATGTAGACTATTTGATTATATGCAAATATTATGATGTATAGAAAGTATAGTATTCCGTGTATTTTTGCCTCATCAATAACGTTTTTTTTTAAATTTTTAATTCCTGATTGTTTTACATTAGCATGTATCATAATCACATCATTGCATGATATATTACACCACTTAGACTTGACTGACGCGTAAATAATGCAAAAATGTATGTGCAATCCAGCATTATGTTTTCCTTTAATATAACGTCGCGAATTTTCTTTCAGATTTTAAGAAGAACAAATTTGCGAATTTAGTTGCCCTTTTTATTTTGTAACTTAATTATCATATTGAAAGTAATAAGGAAAGCTGTCCTCATAAAAAATTAGGTTGTTACATATATAAGCAATTTCAAGAGATGCGCAATAAAATGTATTTTGGAATAGATTATTTACAATTAAAAATTTATCAGTTTATAAGAACCTCCATAGGCACTTTTGAAATTCTACCCACATTTCTGCGTCAGAAGTAGATAAATATGTTGCGTGGTTTAAGGTATCAAGTTTGACCGACTTTACCTGACTTAGCGATCTTGAGACACGTAGGTAGATTGCACAACACTTGACCAATACAGGCTAGATATAAACGGAATAAGATAACATTTTTATTGATCAATCACTCCCACCTTGATGCATTAAATCATTTTGCAATAGATTTTACATTTCAAATTGATAATAATGAATGTTTTCATTTTATATAGCATGACAAAGAGATATAATATACCCACACATAATTTCAACAAAGCAAGAATCGGCAGGCATCAGAATTTTATTAGTGTATTGAACAGTGCTAATAATCCGTGGCTTTACATCGATAAGTGGACGATTCTATTAATCGTATTTATTAAATAATCCAATAGCTCTATACTAGCCGTAATTAATCATCTGGCTATTGGGTCTGAGTCTTGAGTGCGTTTTGGCCATACGCCTTTGTTACCACACACCAATATAAAAAAATACGACCTTAATCCAATTATGATATCTACTAAATATCTTCTATGTTAAAAAACAAAAAATGTAGATTAAAATGTTTAAGTATAAGAAGTTCATATGAACATTGAACACCTAAACAAACAGCAATATATATTAATCTATACAACATTAATTCAGGGTAATCGTTAATAAACTGCATTGCAATTCTGTTAATCTACCCATTTGGATTCAATTAATGTGAAAATATTTCACAACATGTTACAATCACATTCTATATCGCAGAAGACATTTGTGGAACAGTAACAATTAAAATGTCGTTAAGTTTACAAACATAGCGAATGTAATGATATTCGTCAACCGTTAAGGAAATTCAACAATGACATACATCCTTTTGCATTGCGGCACACGTTCCCAATTAAATATGTATTTTTTGTAATGAAAAGAGCCATTTTAGTACTTTATTCTTCTTATATCACATAAAGTTACGCAATTAAGTAAAAGGGATTATAGTTTATACGTGAAGCATTTGCAATGTGGTGATCATCAATTTTGTCCGTACAAAGTAATTAAATCATAAAGATGGTCCATATACCTCTATAGTGGACATATCATAGAACAAGTGTATGTACCGTTTATAGTGGGCCACGGCCTCAATGATTGATTGAATATCACATTAGCGAGATTTGAAACTGTGCGACTTGCAAAACAATGACTAGTGAATAATCTGCGTAATCTGTTACAAACAATTATGATTGCTGTAGATGGCGTTGAACGTCGTATCCATAGACAATTGTCATTGAGATTTCTACTAGTGAATTCGAATTTAAATTTGAGTTCGATAATTTTATCTATGATATAAATATTTGTCGAATCGAAGCACATATTGTATGCAACGTCTCCGTGTTTCAAGTTGATAAAAACAAATTTGTATACAATATCAATTATATTGAATATATTAATGTAATAAATAACGCTCCTGTATGTATTTGAAAATGTAAACAGGTAGTTTATATGTCCATACGTACGATTGGAACGTGGTTTGTGAAATATTAACAATTGCTCTTTTAAAAACAATAATTAATGTTCAGATAATCAATCTTACAAAAAAAGCACCTTCATTACATTATACACGTTTTTTTATAACCTGATTAAAGTAAACAGAATTTTTGGACCTTGTTTATTAAATACATTATTTACATAAATAATTAAATGGGAATGTAGGAAATCTTTTATACAATTTAATCAGAAAATCGATTAAGAAACCAACACATTTAATCAAGGCTAGTAATAAGTAAAAACTTATTTTTTATATGCAGGAAAATAATTTATATTTATTTATTTATTACATATTTTCAGAAGACGCCGCGGACTTTAGCGAGTCATTAAATATATTATTGAACACAGCACCTCGTATCTTAGATCTGCCGATTTAATAATCCATAAAATTTGACCTTTAACAACTTTCAAAGCATTTTATTATATTTTAGCATCGATGGCAAAATGTATACAGATATTATAAAGTAATTCTATCCCTCGATACTTGTTTGTTGCACAACCGTGTGTATTTAGTGTTGTAATTATTGACCATGACATAGATAATTCTAACCTAAAACAGTGTCTATTGTGTGCTTAACGAATCTGTTATTTCTCAAAGTGTACCCCAAACATATGGGGCTAAAAGGTTGAGACATATCCGATACATGGAAAGGAATGTGTTACCTACTGAAAATTGGAATTTAAATATGAATAATCAACTAAGATCGGAAAAGAAATGAAAATATATATTTAGGATATATATTATTATGATAATATTATTATGATAATATTATGATAAAGATTTGAATCCTGTCTTAAACGGACATATTCATGAAACCGTCTTCTGACATTGACTCATGACCTACACAATTAATCTCGTTTGTCTTATGCGATATATCAGCAATAACGTGGATTTAATATATTAAAATTATACTTTCCTTTCAAATCATATTTTTACTAGGGAATCACACCTACAACTTTGAGAATTTTTCTTTGAATTTTATTATAAACCTATATATAACATTCCATCGTACAACCTTTTTTTGTGACAATTATAAATTTATCTTTTGAATCGGACACAAAAAAATTTAGGATAAAAATTTCAATGACATGAAGAAGGAAGAAGCGCATTTGAACTGTATAATAGCGTTGTCTTGTTTATGATTCGCGTGCACTAATGTTGGCCTTAATAGAATTGCGTATTGTGTCAAGAATTGATCGCTACATTATTTAATTTATCCTTCACAAGTTCATCAGAGTGTTCGTGCTCAATAATTAATGAGAACTGGTTTTAAACTTATAGGTTTTCATAATATACGTACTCTTAACTTGTTCACAAAATGTAAAAGGCGTATTCTAGACGGACGTTCATAATATTGCATAACCTTTTTATCTAGAATATTTGATCAGCTATATTATATGTCATTTAAAATAAATTAATATGCTTGCCCCAAGCCTTCGTTATTTAATGTAGAAACCGGTTGAAAAACCTTTAGTCTTATGCCAGCCGGCGGGGCTGATGCTAATACATAATTAAATTCTATTTTTGTGTTGAAATAAAACTTTGAAATGGGTTTAGAAGGTGTTAGTGAAAGTGAAAATAATAGAAGTGAGGCGGATGTGAGTTGCTGGAATTGTTTTTCATCTGAAGATGGGGATAGAGATATTGAACCTCTGCCTCTGCCAAAAATAAGAGAGGAGCAAAGAGAAAAATTAAAGTTGTATTCCTTTCTGGCGGCCGAAATAAGTAGACCAAAAGCAGTGTCATTAAAGCAAAAAGTTAGTGATCATTATGTTGTGACAAAAAAAATTGACGAAAAAGTTGGTAAAAAGGCAGATCCCGTAAAGTATAAACAAGCGGCAGAAAAATATTTTGAAAATAATAAAAACAAAAAATCGTTTGAAACAAAAATTAAAGATTCTGAAACAAAATTAAAAAGTATGGATTCACAAGAGATAGTTAGAAAAAAATTAGCTTTACAAAAACAAAGAGCTATTGAGTCTCATTCTACTGCAGCAGCTAAGGTGAGTCTTGCTATGGCGAGAAATAAACTCAATCAGTCTCGAAGTGAAAAAAACTTGCAACCTGTGAAACCAATTAAAAGAAAAATTATCGCCCAAATAGATCGAACACCTAGTTCATCTTCTGCAGAGGATATATCAAAATACAGATCAGCCCAGTCTTTAGATTCTTCAGGAGCATCGGCCAGTATCCAATCGTCTATAGACAATAAGTATCAGGACGTTGAAACAATCAGTAGCTCATCACTATTATCATTACGTAGAAGTCAATCTCCTGTTTCCCTAAAACAAATATTGGTAGACGGTACGAAAGGCACTGGGCTGGATTATAGCGGTTTTAGCACAAATAAAGATAAAGATTCTGAGGAAGTTGAAGTTTTATATAAAGTACAGATCGAGACATCGACTCCGAAGGAAAACAAATCTTCTGGAACAACACAATATGAGCGACAAAAAGAAGTAAAGTCACCAAGTATTGAAAGTAACTCCAATACTGAAAACGAGGAATTAGCGTTAAAAGAAAAGGCAGATAATGCAAGTTCCAATGGCTCTGAATCTGGATACGCTGGGTCGGTTGTCACAGTTCAAGATGTAGCCGAAGATGAAGATAATACTCAAATAGAAAAACTGACAGAAGAATTACAGAAGCTAACCATACGGGAACCATTTAAAACTTCGCTTCCAACTCTTAATAAAGTAGAAAAGAAAATATTGAAAAATCCTTCAACTTCAGTCGGAGGAGATATGAATCTTGTCCATAAAAAATCACCAAAGTCTATTAGATGGAGTACAGCGACGTTGCCGGCTCGGTCTTTCAGTGTAGAAGGTAACAAGTTTATTTTATTTATGTTTTACATTTATTGGGCGCACCTTTATGACTTAAAAATTAAATAGTGTCCTGCTGTGGTCGTGCGCATCGCGTTGATTAATCTAATTGCTGATAATAGACCTGGATACGTTGGCTTATTGGTCGCTGAGTAGTCATGTGGTAATATTGGTACCATTGTGCACTGGTACGCAACAGGAAATGTATAGCGCACGGGAAATGTGATAAGTCGTGGCTAAAAAGTACTAATTATACATTTTATATCGTTTTGGTCGCGTGTCACAGTAGTATTTTATTAACAATGGCTTCGACAGCTTCGCTACATCCGAGTTACACTTTAATACGTAGGACTATACCGGATTCAAATATATCTATTAATCATTATGAACCAGTGAATATCTACAACATTAGATCAAGTGAATTTATAGACCCCAATAAGAAAACATGTTTTCAAAAGTGTTATGAGTGCTGTTGTCTTTGTTATAAAACGCGTAATTATCAAGAGTATGAGTCTCCTTTAGATGACCCAAATTCATCTCTAGTGGGTCATGTGAAAAAAAGTTATTCGCTAAAAAGAAAAAACATTACGAACATCCCACCACAGCCAAGCATACAAATATCTAAAATCAACGATTGTGAATCGGTATCTTTAAAGTCAACCACAAAATTATTGTTCTCATCAGAACAAAACGCTAGTGCGATAAGTCTTCCATTGTATCAAGGACAACCATCATCTGAACTCGCAATTTCAGAGTCTCTGAATTCTGAAAATAACAGCAGTTGCAGTACGCTTCGCACTGGTGAGAAAGTCTCATTCATTCGTGAAATTCTGGCGTATCGTGATACGTTTTTAAAATCATTGGAGTGGTGTGACAATTCCCTTACGAGGGGCAAAAAGTGTCGGTATATAAAACGTGATGAGTGGCTTGATTTGCAGACCGATGGTACCAAGAAATCTGATTTGATTTCACAGTGCACGCATGCACATCTCTTATACAATAGCTTGACGTCTGTGCTCCTTGTAATTATGTTTAAAAGCATTATTTTGCCTTTTTACAAAGCACCTTCACACAATTACTCTTAATTCGATCATTTTTTGCACTGCATATTATACACAAAGGTATATGTGTAATTAACGCAAATAACTGTGAATACATTTAAAATATTGCATATTTATAAATACTAAACAAAGGATCGATTGCACGCCATGCGTTATTATTTATTCCTGTTATACTTAAACTATGAACAGAAAAGGAACTTTGATACTGAAGGTCTTAAATTACATACATATAACTTTTTAATACAATCGGTAATGAATATTGTTACAGATGAAGTATACATATCGGACAACCTGTCACCTGGCCATGCAACCTTGCCCAGAAGGTCCAGCTCACCGTTGCCACATGATGCTGACCGAGACAGGTTTTCTCTCAACAGGAGTGGATTACAGGTATGCAAATATTACAAAAAAACAAGTAGTCTAAATTTAGTTTCATAAGGTCAATATTCTTTATAACAGTTATATATATAAGGAGTCTTGATCTTGGGTATAACAATTATAGTAGTAGGCTACTTAGCCATATTGCGTATAACTGTAATGCTTAGGTATTGTTTTTGAAACCTCGCGGTGCCCATTGTATTATATTAGGGGCAATGTCTTACGCCATGGCCTGCGAATAACTGGGTTTGCAAAATGTCGGTCCGATGCGTATCAAAACGGTCTGTGGCGAATTCACGAAAACCAATTCGTAAAATTGAACATAACTTATCTATTACCAAACAATAATCGTCTTAGCTATAAAGAATCATTTATTGTCTACCTATATTAACGTATTGCGTAATGATTAAATAAATGTAGGAGTTTGTAGAATGTTTCTGAAATATAACAAAAATCGCGTTTTTATTAGTTTTAATATAACAGAAATAATGAGATCTAAAATACTTTTCCTCTCTCAATTATTTTGTTGTAATTGTTAATTAAAATTGAACATAAAGTATCAAATATCAAAGTTAATTTTATTAAATAGCCTCATAATTATATTTACCTACTTGCATGATTCTATTTTACTACGTGTTTGTAAATTTAATTGTATTCAATATCATTTTTTAAGTATTAGTTTTATCAAATACTTAAAATATATATAGATATACAATGTTTGTATATCAATTCAAAGTTAAGTTTGACAATGGTCACAACACGTTTGTGACTTGAGGAATGAATTGAGCCTTGATTTATCCATTATATATTGGATTTGGTTTGTTTTTAACAGCCATTAAGTATCACATAGTTAGTATAATTTTATTACGTAAGATTAACAAGAACGAAAAACAAACTTGATTTCCGCATAACTAGTATACGACCTTAATGTTACGTAATGTCGTTAAAGTTACTTTATATTCTTGTTTTAATTTTATATATCTATAAATTATAATAAATAACTACGCTGCATAAATCGGTCAATGTCAGTCCCCAAAGTGCCCAATGACTTCTAATGATTGTAAGAGGTGACTTAGCTTTCTCATTTTGTTAGGATATTTCTTTCTTTTATATAAAAAATTATACATTTTCCGGTCGAGTTCATATTTAAAACGTGCTGTAAAGAATTATAAATAACATTAATAAAATAAATCCATAAAACGAATTCAAGATGACGTACACATGATAATACGCAAATAAGTTTTTCGAATATTTTTGTTTACAAGCACTTGTGTAAAATCTGGCCAAGATCCTTGCGAATACCCAAAAAAAACTGTGTCACTATGGAGGTTTCCTCAATTATTTATACGACACGTAACATCACTATTTAAATATTTACGTATCAGAATACCAGGTCTAACGGTTTCTTGGTTCGATGTTGGATTTTGGCGCTTATAAGTATTTGATCATATTAAATGTGATGAAACTTTGGCGTTGGATTTTATCAGCGATAAGTGTACTCTTAAAAACACTTTCGAAAACTATAATAATCATATTATACCACTAAATAAGTACACATTAAAAAAGTGTCAGACCTTTATTAGAGACTGTAAGAAGTGTTAGTGGACACTATTCTTATATTATATATACTTTAGCAATTTAAGTTAGATGTAAATTACTCATTAGTCTTTCTCTAGGCTAGATCGTAATTTTTAAATGATTTGTCTCTGTGAAGGCAATTCATCCTTATTTAAAAAAAAAATACCACTAAATTTAATTTCAATTTATAGTATAAAAATGGAACTGAAAAACTATTAACAAGGTAGAATTTAAAAAACTCATGAAGCAACAATTACTTTCATTCGACTAACGTAAACAATTTATTCGTTTAAAAATAGAATAATCAAATTGTACACCAATTATGAATATCTAGGTATCGAATGACGGTCAGGTGATAAACAGAAAGCACCGCAGCTAAATCCAGACAGTTAACATGTGCGAGGGTAATACGTATTACGTATTGAAGTTGTCATTGCAGTGCGTGCGAGAGTTGATTAGTTTATTTATATCTGCTGATTGGATTTCTAATCTCATCGCAGGGTGATTAGTAATGGTATTTATTGGTTTCTATAAAATTGTTTAACATGCATTCACATTATATTTGATGCTATATATTTTTACTTCGTCGTTATTTCTGTCCTGAGTGACATTTCTAAAACCAAACTAAAACAACTTTTGCAAGTTTTACATTTTCCCGTCAACGCTGAGGTTCCTAATTTATTTGCATTATGGGTTGATCAGCAACACTCTCTATTGGATCCTTTGGAGGGTTTTTTTTCTATTTTTTTTAATGCTTGAATTTGTCCTTATACATTTTTGAATTGTCCTCTAGTGAGTAAAAGTAAAAAAAATCATTTCTCGCCATATTAAAATACTACCCAAGTCTAAAGTATTAAATATCCTTTTCCAGAATCGTTCGGAATCCATGGCATCCGTCTACTCAGGTGCAGGTGAAGGTCTTCGTGGTAGCGTCACTATTAAAGGAGAAGTCCAGTTTTCTCTACTATACAACTATAGATTAGGAGCTCTGGAGGTTGGAGTGAAGAGATGTCGAGATCTTGCCCCTATTGATGTCAAACGGAACCGGTCTGATCCTTATGTCAAGGTACGTTCGAAATTTAAAATATTTAAATATATATATTTTCTTAGAAAAAATATCATTTTGTTTGCAATAGCCCAAGAAGACTTCTGTGGTCAGTGGCCAAGCATTGGATTATTATGTTTAATTCAAAGGCTATAGCTTAATTGATCCATATCAAAATAGGAAAGTATGCTAGCTGTTATCAGTTTTATAGACTCGAACATAGAGCAGAAAGGTCTAAACTAGACATGTAATATTTCCAACACATTAAAGTATTTATTTTAAATACATTCATAATGTATATATCATGTAATCATACATAATGTGAAATTAATTCAATATAACAAGAATTTAACTTGTGTCTGCAGCCCTTAAAAACCAAAGCAATCACCATAATCTTTTTATGGATGAAGTGTATATTCGTGTATATTAAATATTGCCATATAATTTCCAGGTGTACTTGTTGCCGGACAAGTCCAAAGCTGGCAAGAGAAAGACGAAAGTGAAGAAGAACACCCTGAACCCCGTGTTCGAGGAGACCCTCTCGTTCGCGCAACCGCTCGCCTCGCTGTCCTCGCGGACACTGTGGCTGAGCGTGTGGCACGCGGACATGTTCGGCCGGAACGACTTCCTTGGAGAGGTCTCTCTGCCGCTGGCCGACGTCGTGTTCGACGACCCCGCGCCTATGTGGTACCGCCTGCATGAGAGGGTGAGTTACGCACTCCCAAAAGGGGTTTTCATTGCTTTCCATTTACAAAAACATTCTTACCATCGTATTAAACGTTCTTTTACACCTTATCGTGACTAAGAATTTATTTAGAATAATTGTATGCTAAATATAAAAAAATTATTAGTTGTAGTAAATTATATAACAAGTTATAGATTATAATTTTCACACGAGTCTGGCATTACTTTTAATAATCATATTATTATAATTTCAGACGGAACAGTTTGATGAACAGCAAGGCACCCGAGGTGACATCATAATAGGGTTGAAGTTTGAGCTGCAAGAGACAACAGCCAGGGGCAAAGGCACTCTCCACGTACTCGTAAAGGAGGCCAAGAATCTCGTAGCAACCAAGCCCAGTGGATTGGCAGATGTTTTTTGTAAAAGGTAAACTATTGGAAATATTAATTTGAAACGAAATAAGAAACCTAGGTTCTAATCCTATATCCAAAGTATCACTTTTTTATTGAAGGTTTTTCGAAAGAAATCCATGCTTTTGATTTTTGTTTATAATTTACGGATGCTTTTAAGTATTATAAGTTTCAGAAAATTTTAAGTAATTAAAAATCAGCTATCAAATAGAGTATAAAATAAAAATATAAACTGAAGAAAAAAATTATTATTGCAAGAGCTCTGTAAAGTAGCGGGTTCTTTAAAATGCATGTTTTAAATAGAAATTGAATTTCTAGGAGATTAAAAGAAAACACAAGTCTTCTAAGAACTAAATCTTATTACACTTGCTCTTAATCTATCTTTATTCTTTTAGCCGCTTTAAGAACCGGATAAATTGATGCTTACAAAATATCTGTATGTAAATAATGTATTAATCATTATCATAAATAACTATTTACCCTTGTGGTATCTTCAAGTAATCATTTCACTGTCTTGGTCAATAGTTAAAAAATATATCATATCAATTTACCCATCAAATAGTCATCATATCAATTAATGATAAAACCTTTATCACATCCGCCTCCATGATCATTGTATGTAGATTAGCTAATGTATTGATTGAACTATTTTAAGTTCTCTAGTGTGACTAGAGGGAGAAAATAATGAATTGCAATATATATTGTAGTATTCTCCAGTAGTTGAGATTTTGTTAGTTTTTATGACCTGATATTCTATATATCACTACCGTTTTAATAGAGATATGACATTTTATAATATTTCATGACATAAATTTATATATTTGATTTTAATATATAATATATAAATATGACTATAAGATATTGTATATATAAGTAACTTTTTTATAGAAATATGAAATCGCAAGTTTCTTAAAACACCTGACAATTGCTTCCTACCAACTCAATGTACCACTTCTTTAGAAATAAAACAATATAATTAAGTCTGACTAAATTTTTTTCTATATAAGTGCTAGTCTTAGTCTTAACTAGATGTAATTTTATTTTTTATATTTTACAGCTATCTCCTACCAGAGCGTGGTCGTCTTGCGAAACAAAAGACAGGCGTGGCGCGTCGCACATTAAACCCGAGGTGGGAACACACGTTTACGTACCGGGGCCTGACTCTGCAAGATGTGGCGTCCCGGGCCCTGGAACTTAGTTTGTGGGACCGCGACCGGCTTGCCTCAAATGACTTCATGGGCGCCATTAGGCTTTCCCTGGGAACAGGTCAGAAAAAATTCTATAAAAATTGCTTTGCTGATGCAGTTGTAATATTAGTATCAATTTTTATTATCACACCATCAAGTCATATTAAGGAGGAAAAAACCCTAAGGTATTCAATATCTCAGGAGTTCTCATCTAGGAATTTACTATAAATATAATTTTTTACGTTTTATTAAATTAATCTTTAAAATTACTGTACCAATGGGAATATTTTATAGCGAAAAAATGTTATTTTATGATTGATTTGGTATTTGGATAAATCTAATAAGTTATTAAATATTTTACTGTGTGAGATAATATATTTTTATCTTACAGGAACCTACATGGGAGCAAGTGTGAACTGGATGGACAGCGTCGGCAAAGAAGTCAGTTTGTGGCAGACCATGATGCAGCGTCCCAATTTCTGGGTGGAAGGATGCCTCCCTCTTAGACCACAGCTTAACAACAACTAATACTCAGTGATATAACGGAATAAAAGCCTGTCTACTTAATACCGTAAATTATCGAATGCTAGGACCAAGTTTAACTTTATGCTCTTTTCGAGTAACTAAGTGCCAATTTAGAATTTATAATCCAGATTTCAATATACATTCCAGCATTGTGATGCTTGTTAGTTTTAACGCCTGCTAGGTTAAGATATAATTTACGCATTTAAAATAAGACTTGTACAAATTTGAAACACGAATTCGTCGTGGCTATTGTGATTTAATTATTTTACTAAAGCCTAGATTTTATTGTATGTTTGTGGACGTTTTATTATTAGAACTGTTAATACAATATAATTCTGTAAGATTTATTTTAATATGGCAAATACTTGGTAGTAGGTGCCTTTTATTTTATAAATAATGTAAAAGACGATTTCAATAAATATTTTTACTACAAACCACAGTCTATTTCATTCCACAACTTAGTGTTTGAAAAAATTACAATCTTTGTTTATTTTTTATCAATCTATCTCTAATGCAGATTGGAAATGGTAAGAATTGTTCATAGTACAGTGAATGTTTATATTTTGATGTCTAAGCAATGTACTAGACGAAGAAGGAAGGGTAACATACATAAATCATTTATTATATAAATCAAAGTCATTCGGACCGTATTGATTTAAAAAATAAACCTCTTCCAGGGTTTTATTTATTCTGTTTTTCAATATTTGTTGTTGTAGTGGCCCTTACAATATTGAATAAAAAGTTAACCGTGTGATCATTTCATGATAATTACGCGCTAACATTAGTGATCAAATCGTTAGGTTTCATTAAAATATCAAAAGATTCGGCTAGGATATTCGAAAGTGCCCTCTTTAAAATATTGACATTGTAGATAATTTATCAGTTTTTATAGAAAACTAATTACAACGTGATTACCGTATAGACCACTAGATGTCGTTCACACATCTTGTAGGATGTTTTTCCATTTAACAATATAATAATAGTACTTCCTTGTCTTTTATAAATAACTATAAAACATTTAATGAATGTGTTTATACAAATAGTGTTTTGTATTTCAATTACCTGAATTAATATTAATATCGCCATCTAGTGGTCAGTTTTATTAATATAACTAATACTTTACTAATAACCAATAAAACTTCAACCAGATGCTATCTATAATTATTGTTACTATGACTTTGTAGATGGCGCTGGTGCAAGTAAAGGTTTAAAGACTTTCATTGGCACAAAGACATTATTGTCACGTAGTTGGAAGATAGTAAATACTCTTAAAAAAAATTTTTTTTTTTTTTTTTTAATTAAGGACCTTGGTCGCAAAGCGATTAGGACGGTCCATACGTTCCCATTTATGTACACCTCACTAGCCTAATAAGAACTCAGCGTTTTAGTAACTTTATATTTTATTATTGAATATTCTGGAAGCATTGAATTTTGCGGTAACAATGAATTTTGCAAACTCTTTATCGAGATTCGTAACAATTGTTTTATCGTTGATGTTAATTTAAGTACTAAATACCTGTATTATCCCAGCGCAGCGTGAGAATTAAGATAATTAATTTAAATATATATTTTATACAAGTAGTTATATTACAAAGCTGAATATGTTATGTTTCTTTGTTCAAGTTCGTGAACAATTGCTGGTCCGATTTAAAAAAAAACATCAAATAAATCTGTTGAGGAAAACTATAACAGCACGCTACTAACAAATAGGAGCGAAACATGATTTTTTTTTTAAATTTATTCCTTTTTGAGATATTCGTGTGAGACGGTGAAGTTTACGCTAGAATCATGAACGAGTTCCGCTTTTCTTAAATGATATCTAAAATATAGTCACAGGACCCAAGTGGCACATCTTCACCTATTTTATAACAAGACACGCCTCTGTCTTTATAAGATCAAGTTAATAGAACTGGTTACCGTGTGTCTAGTCTAATATTAAAATTTAGCTATATATGACTAACGTGCATCAAAATTCATAAAACACGTCGTTAAACTGTTTTTTGGATATTAATGTAATTTTTGTCACAGGACATTGATCTTATAATCCCTGATCTCCTAAACTCACTCTCTACAACTCTGATACACCTGGTAGGCTTTTAATATAAACAAAATCTGAAATTATCCATAATTAGCGTCAAAAAAGTCCCCTCAGATGACCTGTTGTTTGTTTGTTTTAAAACTGAACTTCGATTGTATTTGAAATCCTAACGTTTCGTAATAATTGTTTAGTTTATATTACATAAGTTCTATATTAGTTTTGAATGTGAATCGTGATATTTTAAATACACGATATTTGATTTCTTCATCTTTTTTAAATTACCTTTTAGATCATTAAGCTTAAGCTGTAAATTAACCTGAATGACAAAGGTAGTTTTAATACAATTAATAGATTGATAAATTTATTGTTTTATTTTTAAATTTATAAAAAAACTGGCCCATCTACGGTATATAGTATTAAGTCATTGGTTTTTATAGGTAACAAGTAGCTACCCTCACAAATAGAATCATGTTTCTAAATAGCCTTTATTTAATCTACCTGTATTAAGTTATTTTAATGACCCTTTAAAAGTAAATGTGCTCTATAGCTATTCGTAGTGCCTTCTATTTTCGTCTGTTACGTATTAGGTTTAAAGGTTCCCAAATAACTCGGTTTTTATCAACATATTCTATATGATTGAAAAAAAATCTAAATTGTTCATCAACATTTGCAAAATACACAAAAAAGCGTTTCAAAACAAATTACTCCAAATTAAAGAGATAAGTACAATAGACATTTTTTGACAATTAATATTTTTATAATTCGTCATTTGTCAAATACACATCGGCTCGTTTACAGCTAGGTTTAGTCGCCTACGTCGTAGAAGTTTATACGCAGCATAATGATTTTCGTCGCAAAATATTTTTTAACTATATATTAATAATATTTTACTTAGTTTGCTTTTCTAAATATTGAACCCAAACAACTTAAATAACACTGTGTGACAAGGTGGTGTAATCAGAAAGTTAAATAACAATTATTATGTTTACCCTAAAGACTTATTCGTTTGCATGGGAAAACCAGGTGGAAAGTTGATTTCATTAAACAAGACAAGAATAGGATAGTTAAATGACACTCTAATTCAGTATTTTCTTTCACTAGGAAACTAGTCGTTAGTAGTAGTTCATATTTATTTATGTATTTATTTATTATGACCTACCAACTAAATGTACAATTAATAGTTCTAATATAAACTTAGCTTAAACAATATGTACATATAACTTAAAAGTGGGACGTGCTAATAAAAACGTTAAAGTATCAGTTAAAACACAAAAAAGCAAAGAAACTGTACCCAAATGAAATTTTAAGACAAACGTGGAGGCTCTGACCATACTAAGAGCCTCTAATCAGAGCCTCCACAATAATTTTCCTAAAATTGTAGACATTGGTACGAACTATATACATATGTATACTTTCTTCACTCTTGACTTAAGAATTATATAATCTTAATATTAGTTGAAGTGGTGAATACAATCCATAGTCCTTGAAAAATCTAAATACAAAGGGGAGGTGAGTAGGCAAGACGACAATTAAACGAAGGTACACAAAAGCCGACCCGCGAAAAAAGTGACTGACAGCCCAACTCGTTATTTATTACTAATTAACAGAGAAATATAACATGTGCTTTCTGCCTATGCACTTCTAAAGTTTCAATTTCCGGTGTTTTCACCCGTGCCTCATATTCTTTCGCAACAAAACTTAGCCTAGCAACAAATTTCTTTTGTACTGATTCTACTCTCAAAATGTATTTTTTGTAACTACAACATATTACGGCATTATTAATAATTTTAAATTAAGGGTTATATTAATAGTTTTTTTTAAATTATAATGTTTCTAAAAACCATTGCTTTTTTACAAATTCGTGACTGAGTTACCCGGTATGTGACATAAAATGAATCTAATCGTAAACTTATGCGCAACTTATGGAAATAATTGTAATATTTTTATTATTCACGAGAACTTATGCAAGTCAATACCGATAAAAAATAAATTTCATAGTAGTGAAACAAATTATTACTTAAATAATTTAGATGCAATATTCTTTTAGGTAATATTTTACTAACGAACTTCTTATATTGTTACGAACGCTTGTCCTGATTTGAATGGCTTAAATAGATAAGGAAATTACGTACAAAATGCTTGGGGCATAAGCTTACCGTAAAAGAAATATAGTTATAAATTACATTGTATAATTGCCTAATAACCGACCATACTTTAGATAGACTTTTAAAGAATTAATTACCAATGTATTTGTTAATATTGATTTATTTCAAGGTTTTCGTTTGTTATGCACCTGACCTGAACCTACTTTTCAATTAAACAAACAAAGAAGTCACGTGCCTATTCTCCACTTAATATCCTAATTCCTTCTTTATAAGTTTAATTTAATTTACCAAATAAATTTAAAACTATAAAGATGATCGCCACGGCGAAAAGGTTAAGGTAGGTCGCTCATATTTGATAATGTCAAGCCAGGAACTTGTTGGTTTAAGTTTGTATAGTGAAATTATTGAAACAATATCATCATTATGAATACAGAAATACAACAAATATTGCTGAAGTTATATTAAACTTCAACAAATACAGAACAATGATGTTATATAAAAACTAAGCAACGCCCCAGGATCGAAATGAACGTAAACGTTATTTGTTTGAATTGACAAGTGAGGAAGCTATCATCCCTCTGCCAAATTGTGTGCGTTCGTTGTCAATTGTTGGAACTTGCGCGAAGGTCACGATCTCGAGGGTGCGACGATGGTTGAACCTGCGCGCGCAGTGTGCAGCAAGTAACAACCTTTACTAGCTTCCACGCTCAGTCGATTCACAGCATCGCGTGCTGTTGCCGGCCAGTCAGAAACGGCGACCCAGCAGCCGCGCGGACCGCGTTCCAAATTTAAATTACGAATTGGTTTTTAATTTTTAATAATCGTCTGTCTTGACACTTTTATCAAGATCATCATATTTTAAGACAGATTATAAGTGAGTGTAGACACCAGCGAAGTGAAAAAATTATAGGTGAGTTTGTTTGAATATGTTGTGCTAATTAAATGTTGTCATAACGTTTTCGCATAGTCCATAAGATATTGGAAAGTATTTCAAGGCGATCGCGGTTCGCAGTGTGCTGACTTTGAATTTGCAAAATGCACATTTTCAGTTCGCCTCAGGCATATCACGCTGACGTTAAAGATAGGTACCTAAGAAATTACACATACGTAGAATTCTAGAGGCAAAACAACTTTAAAGGTTAAAATACAATTTTAGAAGCTTACATTATTAAGTAAATAATTTTAAAGAAGGAAAATATATTTACATTCCTGTTGCATTAATTTATAAATTAATTATATATTTTAACTTTGTATTTACAAACATAAATAGACATTGTATTTACAAATTTATTATAGTCACCTCTATGCTGATATTCTTTTTTTCTTGTAAAACAAAAAGTCAGTTGAAAAGTAAATTTATCTAATAAAACGGATAGGTGCTACATTCCTTAATTTCACAGTGGGGATAGCAACTAGCTGTTTACACATAATTTCTCATTGATATTTGCGCAAACCAGTCAATACCGAATCTTCTCTGGGCCAGGGCCAAAATATTTTGTTAACGCCGAAGTACGAAATACTTAGAAAGTCGATTGTCAAGTTTAAATTTCTTAAAGAGACAATTACTTTTACGCAACTCATTTACAAAATTGGTGACACCGAACTAAAAGACATTCAGAAAAAGAACGAAGAGAAGAAAGAACTTCTCTAATTTTTGGGCAAGAAAAATCAATTAATTGTTAAACTATATAGATCTATGGTCATAAATACAAATGTATTTATGATATTTATATATTATACAATGTATTATATATTTTAACATCTTTTATATATGCTGATCTTTCTAAAGTAACAACTCTACGCAACTTTTGAATAAATAAAATAGCTTTTATATATTTCAAAAATTGAGGAGGAGTTATAACAATTATTATGTACATTGTTAGCTTTATAGAGTAGTTGCAGTATTTACTACACCTACATAGTGCATAGTGTACTAAAGATCAGGTGCAGGCTGCAAGTTATCATATATTAAGCAACACAAGGCCGTTTAGACCAGTCTCATTGTAGGTACCTCACTTACTCAACATCGCGTCGTTAGATGAACATAATAATAAAACGCAAATCTAATATATAATTATTATTTAATAACTGAACAGTAAGCTAATCGCAATTAATTTTAAGGAATTAAAATGTTGCCTAAAAAAATTATAAATATTTTACACTTAAAACATGCGTGGAATTACTAAAAACATATTTTTTGTGACCATGTTAAAAATAAATCTTGAATGAGAAATATAAATCACTTTGTACGTAGAATTTGTGTAATGTAGGTATCAAGGATTTGGATTCTTAAATTGAATCAATAATGCATGGCTTAATGGACCAAAAGGAGTACCCTACAATTTAGTAATAAGGTTTAAAAATTTACGGAACAACCAAGGTTCAAAAATAAGACAATTCTGGGAACAGAATGAAGTCCTAATTCTCACACCTTTAGTGGTGTGTAAAAAAGAACTCTTGATAATTATACTTATCCGATACATATACATATTACATACATGCCCTGAGACTTTAGTAGTTATAGGTTAGTATGACTAAAGTTAGTATGTATGTAAGAGATATTTTTACGTCTGTTTTGTTTATATTTTTAAATGCATGATGTGGTCAGCATTCAGAGGTTACCAACCTTAGTGTGTTCTTCAGGATGACAGGGCGTGTTTTGTATATATGAAGAATACTGTAGTATAATATAAATATCAGGAGACATTTCATACGGCTAGCCTTGAGGCTCAATAGCTTATGTTATAGGTACTAAAACAACTGATAAACATATATACTAACAAAAATATTTTACGTACATATAACACCCAGACTGCAAGCAACATACATGGTCATACATACACATAAATGTTGACCGTACCGGGAATTGAATCCGGCATGCGGTATTCCGGCAAGGTAACCATTGAGCCAAAGGTCGTCAATAAATAGACAATGTGGTAAAAATTGCACTAACCATTCAGATGCTTCCCAAACACTTAATTTGACGGATTCGGAAAAGAATGCAACAAAATACGAAGGTATTTTAAAATGCAATTTACAAAGAGTGTACGGAGTAAAAATGTTATCATAACTGTAAAAGTCGAATGCCATTCACAGTGATTGTGCATTTTTAAAATTATGTTAATATTTTTGTACAGTTTAAAACTTTGTGTGGGTCGTATAACTTTATATGCATATCGAAAGATCTGGTAAGAATACTTGGTTGCCATAGTAACGCAATATACTAACTGATAACTGCCTAAACCTTACCTAAAATCTGAAAAATTACCTTATAATATCTCGATTTAAACTAAAAAAATTATGATATGCAAGTCATACAGATAAATATAAAATGCAATATTCTGTAATCTTAAGCGAAAATCAAAAGATGTGGATGAAACAGTTATTTATATAATTTATAATAACATAATATTCTTATACAACCTTAAAAATTCGCAATTATAATTACGAAAGAGTTATTTAAGCAAGTTTGTATTGATAGTTAATATTTGTGGGTCATTGCCAGCTCGCATACGTGTTTGATTCTATTTATTTGAATACTATATCTTACGTAAACCTTGAATATTTAGTTGAATTCTTATTGAATTTCGCACATTTATAGTCTATATTAAATTATGGCTCAAGGGTGCTGTAAAATTGAAAGCCCGTTTATTTGAAGTCTAAAAATAAAATTAAATCTAAATTATTAGAGAAAGACTATCCGAAATTATCTGTCCCGAACTTTTTCTTATTCTAAATCTGTATTGATATAAGATAAATAAATCTTAATGAACGTCTATGAGTCATTGCTAATTGAATAACAATTGCTTCTTTAGTATTTTTTTTGCACGGGCACGGGCTTAATCTAGAAGAAGCCGTCGCAAATGATGTAAAATGTTAATTGTTTTCTAAGATTTTGGGTTTTAAGTAATATATATTTTTTTTAATTTTGTCCTTAGTGTTATTTTTTTAAATATCAAGTTCAATAATAAAATGTTGGTTTTGTTAGGCCAATCTTCTCGACGGAGATTACATTATGATTTTCCAAAATAACATATTGTCGTATTTAATTAATCCCCAGCGCGAGGAGTTATTATATATGACGTAACTTAATTTTTTACTATATTTTGTTTTTAAATAGTAAGGTTATTTAAATTAAGTAAATTATAAATTACTCTTATAATCTTCAGATCCTATTTTTCAATTCGAATTATTTATGATTTTAGTATCCAGCAGAGTGCATCGGTCAGAGAAAGTATAAGAGAAAGTCCATAACGAAAAATATACCGAAATTGAACGGCACTTGTACTAGTTAAATAACTGGTTTGTCAAATTTCAAAGTTATAACCATTGCTAGGTCAGTTTACCTGACTGCAAAAAGAGTGCTTTTTTTAACTCAATGAAAAATTATTTAGAATATGGTATTAAGAATAGTATAATAACCATAAATGGTTAAATATTTTAACGAGTTTTTATTTTTTTCTTCTATGACACATCAAAAAAAGAATTAGCAATATTTTCATCCGTTGAAGCATGATGCAATAACGAATAACAAAAGAGATTTAATTAAACATTTTTTATTTGTTCTACACAAACAATCATTTCATTAATACCTAAATAACAATAGAGAAGACAGCGCCTAAATGTAACTACATATATAACTTGGGAAATATGGGTGTAACAACTGATAAGAATAATATTGTTTCATATTATTTAATTATAATAGGTATAAACTTAACAATAAATATGGCGCAAGAATTATTTCAAGAATAATTATGTCAATAATATAAAGGTTTGTAATGCGACACACATAAATATTTAACAGCAATGCTTTGCAGCAATTTTAACGTACGTTGTATTATATTCATATTATAATATTAATGTTTATGGTCGCTAGATCAGATCTTTACTTTGAAACAACATATGTATCCTCCCTGGCTTAACTTATTTTAACAAAGGAACGTCGAACTTTGTCGTATTGAAGGTTAAGGACAGGTATAAACGTCTTTATTATATGCTGAGACTGTTTAATTGGTCTTAATTATGCAAATACCTGTTGTTATATTGCTGACTTTATAGCAGTCTTTTCAGAACTCGTATATTGCAATTATATTGTATTTTCGATTCGAAAATTTACTCGGTGTAATACGATATAATAAATAGCAACTTCATTTTATCTACCCAATATATTATTACAGACTGTATAGTGGCAATCTAATTCATTTCACACTTAATAGATATTAAATTATAAATAATACATGAGCTAATGCAGCGGTAATATAATTTGCTAGTATGTTAACACTCTTACATCGGGAGATGATCCCAGTAGGTACCTCCAGCTTATTCGCCATGTTCGTTAGTCGCTAATTAAAGCCACAACGATGCCAAATTCTTGATTATGCCCATCTGAAATAAGAATAAAGTAGTACCCTTTTTTTCCCTATTCATACTCGTATTCATAGTATAGAATTCACTAAAAAAATTGACGTTTGCGTTAAACATGTTAATATTTATGGTGTATTATTAACCATATTCTGACATGTATTCAGCTGTTGAAAGAGCAATTCTGACGTGGCAGGAAACAAAAGACCTCGAGGTCATATTGCCATAATAGCACGTCTTTCATTTCAACTTCAGGAAGAAAGGCAATTTAGTATTCACTGTTGTGTATGCTTAACAAATTATAAACATATTCTACAGTGCTGTATGAGTCATTGATATGAAACATTATTTACTTTTTTACTATAGATTTTTTACTTTTTTGAAGGTAAATTATATTGTTCCTCTTCATGTAGGACAGCGTCCAATTCAATTCAAAGGATTATGAGTGAACCTCATATAAATAAATAAATAAAAAATTTCGTCTAATAATCTAGTTCGACTAATAATTGTTCTAACACGCTGAACGCTCGGGTGGTAAAATCATGAATAGTCAGGAAGAAGTATTTTCATCAATAAAGCAGTCTTTATCTTTTAAATAAACAAGTAAATAAATAAATGTACATATGATACACTGTATTTAAGTTTACAGTGTACAATAATATAATAACATTAATTTTGTAAATTTGGAATCTAAACTAAAACATCTGTATAACATTTCATAATGTTAGTATTTATTGATATAGTTCAGGGACGCGAATATTTGTTTTCGATTCAAATTAAAAGCTACTGTTTGGTTTAACTAGTCCCCATAAATAAAGCAAGATCCACCACACTGTCTTAGTTCTGGGCTACCTGTGAACTAATGTAATGCAGGAAAGTATCTTAAAATTTTTATTTATTTAATTGACAAACAATTTTTGTAAATAACCCTAAATAAATAAAGACGCTGTGGGTACTCATTTTGATGATGGATGAAAAGAAGGATGGATGTTTAGCTTAGACCACGGCCCCGGTGACAAAGCCGGGGGAGGTAGGCCGATTAGGGGATTTAATAAAAAAAAAAAAAAACTGTGAACTAAAACAGTTCACTAAATATGACCTGTTTTCAGAGTTTAGCAAATACATGACCTGTGAAGTAATGCGCTTTCGTCCCAAAATATATTGCGACATTAGCTTACATCAACGTGAAATTTTTCCATAATATTTGTATGTCATCCTATAAATAATATTAGCAATTTCGTTTCGAAACATCCGTATTTTAGGGTATTTCGATTGCACAAGTGCAATATGGAGATTATGATAAATTATATTATATAAGCCATTGATTAGGAAGCATTTTAATGATGTTTCTTTAAAGCAACTTATGCTTTCGATTTTCATCGAATATACACATTACATAACTCATAATTGTCAGTTGTTTGAAACAATAAGACCCTTTTGGTAAACATCGGCATTTAATGAAATAGTTAATTTTCATAAAACTGTTTAGCATTTTTTTATTTACAGAATCGTAAAATCTATAGTGGGGTCAGGTCTCTATTCTTTTTTTTTGAATAAAACGTATTTAATAGACCTCTTTGTTTTTTATGTTGTTCTCTTGATTTGATTGCTGTTATTAATTATTATGTATTATAGTATTATTATATTATATACTTTCATAGTATTGTTGCATTGTCGCCGTGGCTGAGTGGCAACAGTCATTTATGGATGTCGATGCTCTATTGTTGTTGTACTTGAAATGGCCATGACGCCAATAATCAGCCTTGACAGTGCATACTGGACCGTCTAGTCCTTAGGGCTATAGTTTTAATGGCATTTCGAAATGTTAGTAAACCCTGCTCTGCATTACACTTACTTTAAGTGGATACATATTATTATAACTTCTCTGTATTTAGCTATTGTACGAAAATAGTCAGGAGATTAAGCTACATATAGCTTACCTTATAGCATATAGCTATAATAACAGTAATTTACAACAACGAGAAAATCGTATTTTTCTTCAAAAGCCCCTCAAACGTCAATTTTTCTATTCTAATTGGAGAGAGATGATGTACCTCAATTTGACAGATAGCATTACAACATGTACTTGACATCTTCTTGACATTTTGATAATGTTAACAACTTATACCCACTGGACGGATGACATCAGATAAGGGGTCCTTCACGTTTTTCATTATTACATTATAGAAACTTGTGGGTTAAAAGAAACGTGTGTGTAATATTTTATTAGATCATCGTTATTAACACATATCACTGATTATTTTCATAAATCATCGTTTGTAAATATAATAGTGACCTTCGGTGTGATAGATGTACTACTTTAGGGCTGTCATTCTTATTTAAAAATGTTTATTTGTTTGTATCATATAGACTATAGAGAATATCTAACATTTTAAAACTAGTTTTTAATCTGTAGTAATGTCATTTTACTGAATTTAAATTCAGAATTCAGTTCACTTATATATTATATGCATATTGGCATTGTTAGTTGGATTGATTTTAGTAATTAACTCAGTACTAGGCTAACAAAATGATTCCCAAAATTTTAACTACATCTAACCAAAGCCAATTTCTATTTAGTTTGAATAATAGTAGCGCAAACATCACACATTTTTTTAATTGGAGACTTTCCGGAATGAAAAGTAAGACTACAACTTACTATTCATGTGTGTGCCATATGATTTTTAAGGGCATCGGCATTGTACAATGATACCCATTGGTAAGTATTTTAAATAGCAATGGTAGCCCTAGTTCAAGCACAGTTTGTGCAATGATTGCACTCACCGGCCGTCGTCATTGCGACACGGTATGTATGGAGTAGTAAACCCAATGGTTTTCTACAATTTGTACCAATACCTAATGAAGTCTTTGAACTTTTCAAAGATTATAAACGTGCTCTTTCTTTTATTTAGTAATACAACTTCTCGGTATACCAAATTACTTACATTTAGCGAAGTTAAACATGTCATATATCCAAGTTTAGCTGTAATCTTTCGGAATACGGCCAGTCTGAAAACTAAACGTTGACAACTGAAAAGCATCTAACGCCGTCATAAATAATAATAATAAATTTCGTTTTAATCTGTTATACAGTTTTTTTAAACACATTAACATTGGTTGTACTTTGTAGGAAATAGATAATTAGATTAATCAATTACATTTTAATATTGTTTCTATATAAGTGTTCATTTTATTAATTACTATGTTATTTTTATATTTACTATACAAAGTATATGCTATATTACTTTTATTATTATTTATACCCTACAACTGCTGTGAGTAAAGGAATGTTTTTAAAAATAGGCTGTCGGCAAATTTACAAACTTTGAAATCTTAAGTAAAAGAAAAGTGATTTTATGAATGCATTTATTATGTTCGTTCGTTCTCGTTCAAAATATAAATGTGAGCGAGTTAAATATAACTGTACCTGTCAAACTGGATTTATAATAAGTGAATCTTCTTAAGTCTCGTTTTTCGCCTCATCTGGCATCTGCTACTTAATATGCTGCTGTAATTTTCCAGACAAAAATACTTGACTTCAATTGAACATTTTATGACGTTTTTGGTAGTAAACAATCCGTGTGGGTACAATCAGTGCATAATATTAAAATGGTAGTTTAAGCACAAAAATTATAATAATAATATCCTATATATATATTATATTAATTGTTAACTGTTAAAAAGCGAGTTTATTAACATTATTATTTGTTTGATGAGCGTATTCGTTGACAATGGGCTAAGTGGTATAAGATGTATTTATAAAAGTAAATGTAAACATGTTTATAGTTGTGCTAGCATCTACAACGCAAGCTACAATCTTACCTTGGGCTAACCGACAGTATGTCAAATGTGTCCTCATACTATATTCAGTTCACAAAAAATTGACAATATATAATAAAAATTATGTCTAGACCACCATCAATATTTTTTCTTTTGAAACCAGTTTACAATGTTAAACTAGAATGAGGAATTGAGTCATGGATATTGGTTTAATACTACAGAGGCAATGTTTATGTTTGTATTAAAATTCTGATAAACACTAAACTAATAAGTTATAATAACGCTTACAATCTATTAATCACTACGTACACTTACGTTACAAACATTTGAATTGCTTTTGTGGGTTCATGCAAAACTAAAATCTCTGACATAACTGCCAAAGCGAATGAACCGTTACTTTGGGTTACGTCACTAATGATACAGTAACATAAATTATCTAGCGCCGAAATTCTATGTCTAATTATAAAATATTATAAGTGAAATAACACTCTTATTTTGTTTCAGATAGTACAACGGTGATGCAATAATCAATCATAATTAGTTAAATATAGAAACAATGAATATGGAAACGCAAGAGTACATTAATGGCTTAAGGCCGGGTCCTTTGACGAGGGAAATACCAGAATGTATGAGGAACAAATACACATTAGTTCAAGCCATTTTTGAGCTTATTGTTACTCTGTTAACAGCGCTTGGACACTTATTTTATGAAATATATAAATCAATATTTAGAGATCCGAAGAAGGACTTGAAGGGTCAAATTGCCTTGATAACTGGAGGTGGAGGAGGTTTAGGAAGCCTTATAGCGTTGCGGCTCGCCCGACTCGGATGTGTCGTCGTACTTTGGGATATAAATAAGCAAGGTCAGTGTTATCGTTTGTAAACAGTTATAAATGAACGCGTTTAAGTTAAACATACAACAATTTTTATTTACATATTAATCATATTGTCGGTTATGAGTCATTCTTAAACATAACGTTTAATTTATGCGTAAAAATACATGCATGAACGCATAATATAAAGAACGATGCGTGTTGATAATAAAGAATTGTACCACAATTGTAGGTTTTTATTATTTGCTAATTATTTTAAAGTATATTAAATACAGTTTAGTATATTAGCATATCGTACATCGTAAACAATTAGTAGATAGGCCTGATTCCTAATAGAGCAAAATATTTCCTATAAAAGTTGAGAATTTGTGAAAAATTCATTTCAACAATTTCATTAATTTTTAATCACGTACCATTTTTTTCTTATATATTATATATATAATAATAATTATATGGTATTGCAAAGGCAATAATTATATACTAATATAAATATCAATATCAATGTAGTTCAACGTTAGTAGGATTTTATTTTAAACCCGCGTAAAATTAGGGTTAAACATCCGCTTGATATCAGCAACCTTGCATTCAATTTTAAACATAAATGATAAACAGAAACATGGAGGCAGAATAAAGGCTTCAGAAGACACTTTATGCCGGGCATCACCAATATGTAGTACCAGGTGCCAATAATTTTTCGAACCAATACGACTTAGGCATCTTTAAGAAAGGAGCGTATCTTATCCGAAAGGCTGGTAACGCACTTGCAAGCCCTCTGATATTGGTGGTGTCCATAGATTAGGTAAGATCACTTAAGATCAGGTGACTCTCCTGCCCGTTTTCTTCTATTTTGTATAGAAAAGAACATAATGGTTTCCCGAAACTTACTATGGGATTCGTAGACGCCATTCACATATATAATTGATACAAGATATAATTCGAATGAGACTTCGACTATATCTGTTATAGAATCGTTTTAGTACTCCGATTCTCACATTTTTTCCACGAACATTACAGATTTTTTTGTGTACAATTAATCTGGGTTTTTGAAAACAATAAAACCTCGCTACGGTTTATGTCTGCGGCTTCTAATGGCAGTGTTTATAAATATATTTCCAAGCCATCATTGCTATAATCCCAACACACGATCCTAGCAAAATTTTCCTGCCACGCTACAATACAGAACTGTATTGTAATTTAAAATGGCTGTATTCGTACTTATGATTTTCATAACAGTATACATTCAAATTCCAGCTAATATAAGTTATCTTTAAATAAAATTTGGGTTCCTATTGAGTAAATAAAAAATATTATTACTGTAGTAGATGTATCAGGAATACTGATTGATTAATGGTTATATGTATAAAACTTCTTTTAGCCAACGTAAGTCAACGCCGTTATTTTAAATATGTACCAAATCTGGGCATCGTGTAATGCAAACGAAACAAGACATTAAAATGTAATTACTATTTAAGTATATCTTTTAACCATGACCTTCTTACATTAAGTCTTAATCCAGATATTCGCAGAAAAAGCTAACGATGGTTTCTCTTGACCTACAAGCCATTGAAATACTGTGATAAATCAGTAAAGTTTATGCTTCATTCGTTTTATGAGTTAATCGTTTGGAAAGCGAGTGATAGTTATAAGTTATTACATGTCCGTGTGTCATTGGAAACGGTGCTAAACTTTTCTCACTAATGGAGATGTCTCTTAAGCTCCACGAGTGTTTTGAGCTTAAAAATTTACACTTGAAATACTTCATTTCTTTGTATAGGTTTTAATAAGTATAAACACTGCTATATCTATTTATTTTATTTATTACAAGAAACACAACAAACACATAATTTTTTACACACATACAGTAAAAGTCAAAGATAGACATATAGATGCGTTCTTAAATACGTTTCACAAATAATTAGAGTGAATAATTAAAGCGGGACAAAAAAGAAACACAAAACGTAAACATACAAGCAAAAAAGAAATTAAAAATACGATTAATTATCCATTTAAATCGATGTATGTACTTTAATATGTTTCAAAAACTAGGAGACGTTCATAGTGCACGCATTTTTATAGTAAATTGACGTTATAATATATATTTAATTAACAACTTCGGTGTTGTTATTGCGGACCCTTGAGCATTTGCGACAGAAATGTATTTATTTATCATTCACATGAGGTCACTTGGCCGCGATAATATTAGATACTCCTAGCACAAACATTACATTATGTATTTGTAAAGTATATACAAGGTCTCCAAGCCGAACAAAATTTAACATACCGTATTGGAAAGCTGGTAAACTTAATGTGAGTGTAATTTAACTTGAACGTTATAAAAGACTGTTATTTTAATTTTATCTTGTAGATGGATATCAAAGTTAAATCATCGTCACGTTGTGGAACAGTAATTTTTGCTTTCAACGTTTTGTGAAACTGGAACAGATTTCATCTCTCCTTTAGTGAATGAAAATATATGGCATCAAAATATTCATCTATTGGCTTGTTTACTTCTTTTAAATAAAATAATAAATAACAATGTTTTCTGAGGTGCAACAACCGTGACTTTATAATGCGGGTACATTATTAAGTCACCAGTTTTGTTGTGTAGTAAAAACTATGATATCTCAGCGTTGACATCAAATTATGTCAAGGGGAATATGTACAAAATATATGATGAATAACTCATTTACTTCGTTAAAGACCATATAAAAACACATTACAAATAATGTATAAAAAAATATTTACATAAAAAATGTATAGTGAATCAAAAGCCTTTTTAAGACATGTCTTATATTTTTTTATTCTTACAGATTTAAATAATGTTAGAAGTATTGAAAGCTTACCTAAATACAGCAAAAAAGGGATACCCTGTTTTTGCGATACTTTTCGTTGATTTTCTGCCTATTGATCGTAGTGTGTGTGTTAAAGTTCTGATGAATAAATATTTCAAGTAGTTGAGGGAAAGAACATGTATCTAAAAGCAGAACTCGCCCTCAACCACCGCACTTACTTCCAACATACATCTTTTTTTACATATAAAACCTTCTATGAAAAACTTATTTTTGAGCTTAGCTTGCTCCTTGGGCTTGGGCTTGGCCGAGGGGAGGCCGAGGCCTGGGGAGGTAGGCCCACTAGCCCATAAATAAAAATAAAAAAAAAATAGGTTTAGTACTTTCAGAGTTGATCAGCCAATATATTTATATATCGCATTAATTTCTCTATATAATATGAGAGTAATGATAAAAAAATATAATTACTGATATTTCAGACGTACTAAAATGTTATAAAATATGATTACGAACATTTAGGAAAACAACTATTATAAACAATCTATTTCGGAGTAAATATCTGTCCACTAATGATTAAGAAAGAAAACCTTAGGGAAATTTAAATGAAAATTCTTTTAATACGTGTCAACAATTTATATATCCAAATTAATTATCTAATGATCCTTAGAAACTTTTAATAGAAGAACTATTTAAAACCTATTAAGGTTTCAAGGGTAATGAAATATTTACGACAGTCACGTTGATAATATCAATTTTATATGGTAAATGTGAAACGTAATAAGGAAAGTTAATATGATCACTCATAAAGGTTTTTAAAATATCTAAGTATTATCTATCTATAATCTTATCTATCTTAGACTTTGCATCGAGAAATAAAGTACAACAACGTTGCATACTTCAAATATAAGAAAATTCTTGAAATACTTATAAATTTAATTATATCGAATTGAAGGCAGGATAGCAATAGCTATCGCTAAAGTATAAGCTACGCCGGACATAGATATTTCTTGATAGCCCTATTCCGTTTTCTTATAATTACCTTAGATCCCTGACATTGTATGTATAATTATATTCTTACTTGTAGGAAGTATTAAATTGAACATATAATCATTTGATTTTTCATTCATCATTTGATCATATTCAGAGAGGACAGTTATTTAACTGTCCTCTCTGAATATACTCCTTCTTATCTTTTTATGGATAACATGGTCACGCTGTTTAATTGCTATTAATTGTGGACATAAACCATTTTATTGTACATGCTTTTATTAATATTTTGTAATAAAACGTAGACTAACGCTTAACATTGTGTATTACAAAACGTGATTGCGTACTCATTTGAAAATTTGAGAATGTATGTACAGCACTATTTTCATAATGGTCGCCAATTATGGTTATTTGGGTTGTTGCAAACGAAATTGTAACAAAATCAGCCATCTTCGCCTGTGTCACGTAACTCTTTTGTCTATTATTATGTTTCAAGGCTTTCGAAAATGTCACGAAATTGATGCAAGCGACCGTAACAAAAAGTTTCCAATATCTGCTAAAAGTGGGCAAAACCTTTCAAATGTAATGTATCTAGGTCAAAATTAATATTCATACAAATTTTAGTTCATTTAGTCTTTCATTTATAATATATATTTTTCGTCATCTGAACTCTTAATATGAAGGATAAAAAGTAAATTGTAACTATCCTTACGGCTTTAACAAACTTAGTATTAAAACAAAAGATTGTTGTAAACAAATAAATTATATCGGGTTAAGGTCGCAAAACCTTGGGATGATTTTACAGAAAGCGGAAACTGAACTGGATTCCCTTGTTGGGATACATGATTGCACTTTTTAAGGCCAATAAATAAAATTACGTAATATTAAAAGTATGTACGTGCCTTATCTAATTCACTTTGTAAATAAAGGTACATTTAATTTTTTCATAGGGAAAGGAGTAGGTAACTTGTAAATATTTCACATAAGATCGCATATTATCATGCTATTATAGATATAGTATTAAACGTGTTCTGTCGATATTACGGACTTAAATAATTGCTTTTATTTAGTGTCCCTACAACATTCCCTTTGATTTTAAGTTTTGAATAAGTATTTTATGTATTCATATCATTTTATTTGAATTTAATCTGATTAATTGTTAATATAAAAATGTAGATTTGTATATTATAGAATTTGAAGATAGATTTTTTAAATCGAATAATCGATTTCTGTTTATTCCATTTTAATAATAAATAAAGCCTACATTGCGTATAATTAAGATACATTTTGCACATAAAAAATTGGAATAATAATTCAATCTTAATCGATTCTAATTATGCAGACAGTACCGGCATCAGTGGCCGCCGTTTTCAATCCAAACATATTATAATTGTACGGAATATTATTAATAACGTTATATGACTGTCATCGATAAGGAGAGTGTAAACAACTCTAGTCTAGATATTTGACATTATCAGCAATCAACTAAATGCAAAATTTTAACTGACACGATCTTCTATTAACCATATGAGTCGTTTATTAATTCTCAACGTCGTCAAAACTTTTATTAATATAATAAGGTAGAAATGAAGAACTTGAGTAAACCCCTTGAGGCGCCTTTAAATTGATGTTACAGTTCTACTATAATTTAGCCAAGCACGTATTTCTCTAAAAGCCATTAAAAAGTGGGAGTGACACTCAGTTATTTAAGTAGCAACGCAAGTTAGCGACATTTTTGTTATTTTTTTAATTCTTACACAACTTACATTCATCATTTCCACTCATAACTTCTTTGCGTACTCAAACAATAATAAAATCGTTTATGCTATAAATGTTGTCTTAAGGGGTCAGAAAAGGATCAAGGAAAACTTCATGTTATATAATTGTATGTTATTAAAGCATATTTGTATTTTTATCATTAAGTAATAATTTTGTATTATTTGCGAGGTAAACAAGGTAGACATTTACTATAAATGATCACGAGTTAACCTTTGGTTGTTATATTTTCGCTAACCTAATTTGCTTGATTCAATATTATATGCTACTTTTAAATGCGTCTCTAAAAATTTTCATTAAAATAACTGAAATCCATTACATTTTTATTTTAAAATTGTTTCTTAATAGAAATAATTTTAAAATATAAATAAATGAAGAAATATACCCAATTATTTAAATCTATATATAGTACTAAAAAAAATCTGCTATCTCTAAGAAAACATTAAATAATCACTCACAGATACTAGACAGATCGGTTAATTTAGAGCTGTCAAGTGTCAGTAGTACGCAGATATCACAAACTTAACGTCCATACAAATAGTCATTAATTAAACAAAAATTGAAATTAATCTACTAATCGCTATGTTGTATTGACACATGACGTGTCATAACACTCCGTCTTAGATTATGCTAATTATACCACAACTCATAAGTAGGTTGTATAATTTGTACAATAATAGTTTCAGATTGACTTAGCTGGGAAAATAAACAAATGAAATAATGGATCTTAATTGTGTGTACTACGAAGTTAAGTAAAACCTAAGTTAATATAATTACTGTTCATGAGTTCTGACTGTGATACTCCAAAGATTATAGATCACATTTGACTTTAAAGGCTTGATTTATGGAGTCGGTTACTTGGAACCAAAACTTTGTACGTAGCTGGCAATATGGTGTTAATTTGAGTATTTGTATTGTAAAAGTAACATGACCGCTGAATGGTGTGTAAATTTATACACTCGCTAAAATCACACTTACTTCACGTGTTTACTCCTTTCTCTACACAAAACCACTCAACATTTATCTATTTAAATAACCGAACGTAACCGTACAACCGTATCTAGTGGGTTTATACAATACTTAAAGCCTGAAAGTTCCGGAATAAAAAAAATCGCAAAATAAATACAGATATTATGTTCTATTATATTCTGTGTTACATGTTTGTCTAATTAGTGTTTTGACTCTAAATGCAACTATGTGGGTTCCCTATGTTCATCATATTGTATATAACAAATATGCATATAAAACCCACGACCAGTTGCTTCCGCTGTTATCGTTCGAGAGGTTTACGGGCAAGTGTATTCAAATTGTATGTTCATCAATTGTAATCAAATTATTTCGTAATATAAATAATTGCAAGCATTATATAGATTATAATTCACGTTTATCTCTATATACATTAATATAGGATTCTATAAAATAACACAGAATTTTTTCTTTCTTTTTTGAATGTTGTTTTTCTTCTAGTTATATGTATGAATTTGCAAAAAAAATACATTTAAACTAGAAATATGTACTTCCTGGCTGTCATCTTAATTGAATCGAAATCGAAAAAAAATTCGCTGAATAAAACGCGCATTTTGACAGATGTTTTAATTTTTTTAATACACGTATCTTCTCGTGCTTAGCCGTCTACTTCATATAGCTTTAATCTAGTAGGTTTTAGTTACATGTTTGTGTTGTATGCAATTAAAACCCAAAAAAAAAAGATAATATAAAAACATTGCTCGAATACTATGAGTAAAGTTAAAGAATAATTGTAACTGAGCGTGTAAGTAGCGTTCTTTAATTACAATATAACAAGTCTTCTGAGTTTTAACGAGTATTTTTTCCTTAAATTACGTATGATTTAATCAAACATAGGAGATTTTTCACTTTCGGTTTCCCAGCAAGCAAGTTTCGAACCAAGTAAACATAAATTTGGAAGGTAAACAACCAGTTTGCATATAAATGTTATTTTATCAAGGTTTCATTCATAAAACGTAAGAGTTCATTTAAATATTCAAATTGATTGATGCAACTAATCTAATTAGTAAATGTTTAAAAAACGCTTCCTTGTTATGATAATAGAGCGTAGATATTTATTTACATACTAAATATATAAAACTTAGTTAAGAAGTTTAGAAGTATGTATTATTGTTTAATGCAATCAATTGACTGTACAACTTTACGAAGGAGCTAAATTATACAACGGGCTGCCCATTTCAATTAAGGAAGCTAAAACACTATCCAGTTTCAAAAAAATACTGAAAACACATATTTCGGAGGATTTTCCGCTTTTATAATACGCCAATATTGCATTTTTTTTTAATGTATATTTCTCTGTAAGTGATATATATATCTTAGAGAAATAAAATTATTTCAAACTTAACTATTGTCTCTCACATAACCATCCCTCACCCTACATAGACCCACTTATTATCACTATTTATAACCTCAGAGTCCTCTTGAGCCTCACAACGATTACATCTCCGAACAATTAAATATTTTTCTTGAAACAAGGTAAACTGGAAACAGCAATTTTGTAAGTGGTCGTTGATTGAAACAATTGCCAAGTGTAGTGGGCCAAGATCAATTACGAAATAAGTTTTATACGTGTTATAAATATGATTTTATTAATTTCACGTAATGTAATTCTATTGAATACAATTTATTACTACTTCGTCTGCGTAATTAAGAATAAAATATTGTACAAACGAATGACAATAAGATCCGTGTTACCACGATATTCCTTTCAACACCTATCAATTTCATAAATTTTGGCACATGGCTGATCTTCCGTGAGAAACGGTAGTTATCACTGACGAGTGATGGTCACGCATCAGATCACAATCTTGTTACAGCATTCTTGCGAAATGAGGAAAGGAACGCGCCAATGAGCAGTGAATAGGAATTCAATTGTGTACCTATGTAATGTAGTAAGTAATTTTTATTAGGAACTAGCTGACGCGGCGAACTTCGTACCGCCTTAGCGTACTTTGATGCACTATTTTATATTGTATAGTTGACCTATCCTTATTTCGTATTATAAGAGGGAAAGAGAAGAAAAAGCCACGACCCCCCCCCACTCTCATGACGTTGACATTCGTTCTGCGCGTTTTTTAATGCAATATTAAATGTATATTTTTTTATATTCCTGAAAGATTTTCTTAATATTTTTTCCGTAAGAACCATCCTTGGACTTGGAAAATGGTTAGCCATTCTTCACGTGATGCCGTGACAACGCGAAACGGGTTTCATTTTTATATATAGATTACAAATACATAGAACAAGTTTAGAATCCCTAATGCACAAACATATTTAATATTAAAACTTCATGTATACGTGAACAATATGAAAATCTTTTTGCCTATTTATAATAATAACTGCATTGAATAAACAATATTTATTTAGTTAAACAATAAATATTTGTTTGGTGCGACGCGCGAATTCGAGATAGCCAGCATGACGTTCGTTCGTTACAGATTATAGTAATCTTAGCGAGGGTAATTGTAAATGTTATTATGTATAGAAAGTTTATAGCACCAACCCACAATCTACAATGTCACTGAACTTATATACTTTTCTTGAAAGTAGAAAACTATAGTGTAGTTTTATACTTATATCAATGGTGATCTTCCAAGAATCTTCCCATTATCCTATGTAATTACGAGATGCAATTTTTCAGACGTCATCCTTATTTTTGCATACAACTATTGCAATTATTTGAATAATATTATATGAAGAGAAGAATTCTAAGCTAAATTGCCTGATAATATTGTCTTTTATTAACATAACTCTTACTCATTTAAAAAAACACTTTCTTAACGGATTAAGTAGTATTTTACAAAATTTAAATATATTACATTATTTTTAAAATTTCCCGACGTTTCCCGAGATTTTAGTTAAGAGATCATGAAAAACAATCCGGGAAAATGGAGGACACTGTGAGCCATTTTTGCAAAAATCCTTCCGGTTTTAGTCGATATCAACACCGGGGCAATAAATACAGATATCACATACACCTCTCTGCAGCTGCGACACTTATTTTGACAATTAACACCGTTTTTCCGTGTGACCACGCACGCTGTAAAGCACGCGAAACGTCGGGAAGATTTAAAAATAATGTAATATACTTAAATTTTGGTAAAATATATAACTTAATCCGTTAACAAAGTGTTGTTCTTTAAATAAATTGCCTGAGTTTGAATTCACTTTTTATTTTAAAGTCTGATGAGGAAATCACCATCAGTAAGATAATGCGGTTAATTTTATACTTAATGTATAAAATTAATCTTAATAAATCAAGTAGAGTTGCGGAAGATGTATAAATTGATTAGCATGTAAATTTATTTTCCAAAGGTGACAACAAAAGCCTCACTGTCGTGTGTAGTATGGATATGTAAATTTTACTTTCAAAATATTATGTTCACTAAAAATTTAATACAATGGAAGTAGGTGTGGAATTTTTTGAGATGTAAACATAACCTCAATACACTTGAATTGATTATTTTTCAATAAACGTTTTGTATATATAAATTCAAAACTCTTATTTTTGAGATTTATTTTATCAATTGACTTCTATAAGTTTAGTTTTGTTATGCTCTGTGCAGAATTTCATATATCCTATATCTACAAGTTCCATATCGAAGTAGTCATTAGTTCTATTTGTGTTTACACCGCTAGCCCATTATAGTTATTACTTCTCATTTCAATGTAATGATGCCAGGAACTTGATCTCTCGATTCAAGTGTACGTGTACCTTGAATGAGCGAATGTCCTATTAATGTAATTACAAATTTTATGACGACTATTTATGAGCCCTGCTGCAGCAAATGTTAGAAATTTTGTTACCGCTGTGAATGATGCATTAACCCCAAATTGAATATAAATGTGATGAGACGAGAAATGATTAATTAATAATATTTGAATATTGGCTTTGGTTTTATCGTGATATTATCGTAACCAACATTTAGGGCTAATAATCCAACAGATTGGTGGAAGCTGTAACTCGCCCTCTCTAAACACGCCCTGTTTTTTGGATATTTTAGTTTAAGCCTGTACATTGCGAAGCGTATTAAAATATTTCGACATTTACTTTCCATTAGGTTTATATACAAATAATACTATACATATATATTAACAAGTTTGACAACAGCTGCTAAAAACATCAACTTCGTTTGAGGAATGTAGTAAATGATAGAATATGCTCTACTTTCTATTTCGAGATAAGTTGATCTGTTTCAATTATTTATTGACAATCGATCATATTTTTTCAGGTTTAGAGGACACAGTGAAGTTAGTAAAAGGCGTTGGGGGCAAATGCTTCGGTTATGTCGTTGACTTGGCTGCTCGTGATGACATCTATCGGGTCGCTAAAGAGGTCAAGAAGGAAGTTGGAACCGTAAGTTTATAATTAGATAAAAGCCATCACACCAACATCTATTTTGTATTATAGTCACGTGACAAGCATGATATAATTCTTTTCGTATATCAACATGTTTGGTTTTGTAGGACTCGTATGTAACGAAATTGTATGACATAACAAAGCACAAGTTGGAATGAAAGTAAAGAAGGTTGATGCTATTTTGATATTCGAAAATTCAAGAATCATTTTAATTCTGACTATACTGTGACTTGTATAATACAATATGTATTTATATGTGAAAGTATTCGTATTTCGTATTTAATACAGATTTGACATGAGGGCATCATTTCAAAACGATGGAATTGCTGGATTACTCTTAGATTTTTTATAAACATATTCTATGCAGACGTTCACCTCAACTCATTGTAGATCTCCAGTTTTATATTGGCGAATGATTTTAATGTTTTCAAAGTTAACTACTGTCGCAGACAGGTATTCTGGTATAAATGTAATTACACTCTTGCATTAAACGACATATTAAATTTTACATTAAATTACTCACATAAAATTTTATAAGTTTTTGAAATTCATCTCGTTGAATCATCGAAGAGCAAAAACTGCAATAAAGGTACCGCCTACACAAAAAACACAAATTTGTCTTGACGCTGCCTGGTTTCCTTAACAATTGATGGATGCAGATTTAAACCGACTGGTTTTAAAACACGTTGTTAGCCCGACGGGTTATTAAGAACTTATCATTATTATTACCATCGTTAAAACGCAGAAGACAGCAAAAAAATGCACATTTGTAATGTAAATTTACTTATATTAACATGAAATATGTTTTCCTTGTTTTTGTTTACATTTCGTACTTCGTACAATGTGTAAATTTCTGTGTCCATCTTTACTATTAAATACATAATAATTTTAATCTTCAGAACAAAGAAAATTAAGAATAAGTAAAATATTTTAGGGAGAATTTTCCTCATAAAAAACTCAAGACAGTTTAGCTCTGCGAACAAATTTTATGTTTTTAATTGTATTTAAATAATATCTGATGTTCCGCCGATTAGAGGTCGAGTTCGATGATCTATCTGATTTTTTCATTTAGTTCAATACCTGATGATTACATCAATGTATTCGATTCAATAGTTATTTATAAATAATATAATGGTTTGCGGTGCGCTGAGATTTTAGCATAGAGAGTTAGGAGAAAAGGCCAATCTCCTTAAGCCTAAAGACCATTCCGTCAATAAAGCAAATTTGTGAAATCTTTCATATATGCAGCTTAGACGCTCTTCTGCGCTCAGCATATGCCTTAGTCAATATTAAGTCCGGTACGCTGAGCCTCACGCGCGGCGCAAGCTATGACGGTATTTTAGGTTCGGGACCAAATTAATGGCTAAAAATAGGTCGTATCTCGAATTTTAAAAAACAGAAGCAAACAATCTTCAAAATTAAAATGCTTGTCTCATAAGTCTATTTCATAATTGACGCTGGGACGCATGCAGCTCGCGAGGCTCTATATAGTTCGGAGCCATATTACCTATGAAATTCTAAATAATATCATATTCCCAAAGATATAATTATTTCCGTAATTGAATTACTTGTGAAAAGGTAAAATGCCTTCTTATATTGATTCTAACAGTTTCTGCTACCTGCTTATTGTGGTTACGGAGCCCGCGATGTGGGTTTTAGGATTTGCAGTAATAATTCCAGGAAATTTGGAAAATAAAACATATCCCGAAACTGATGAATGAACGTAAACGTGGTAATCCAGATTTGGACCTATAGTGTAATAATATCATTCTGAATATTACTATGCATTATATTTATGCACCCACTCAGGATATGATAAAACATGTAATATACATTATATATCTTAAGTAGGTAATTAGGTACAATGCTTAATGTCAAAGATGTTTTGAGGTATAACGCTAAAAAAAAAAAAAAATAACTTATAAAAATAATACGAAAATTTAAATTTAATGAACCTCAAGAATATTTAGCGTGGACGGTCTGGTAAGAGCGTGATTTCTAATGAAATCTATTGAACGATACTTAATCTAAATTCTTAATTATTTTAAATTTACAGGTGTCGCTGCTCATAAACAATGCTGGAGTGGTATCCGGTCAGTATCTTTTGGAGACGCCTGATCATCTCATTCAAAGAACCTTCGATGTTAATATCTTAGCACATTTCTGGGTGAGTTTACTTATTAAATCAATTATTATTTTTTTATATTAAGGAAATTCCTACTTATAAATAATTATAATTTATGAATATTTAGTTATGACCTGTGTAATGGCTAAATGAAGTTGCATAAGTCACCTTGGTTACATTTCTGCAATTTAAATACTTACTGCTTGCAAATGATAACTAATCTTATCATAAAATCTTAAAGTTATGATGAGTACGAGTATGATGAGTCTTTCTTAGTCTGTCGGTGGGCCCGAACATTTTTTTCTATCCCTAGAAATAAGACGCAAAAATGATTAACAAACATTTATTGTAAAAAATCCGCGAACTGCAATTCTTGTATTAAAGTGAATTCTTATATAAAAATATATGTGGATTTATAAATATATAATTATTTAAAAAATCCTTATTACTGCATAATGAAATAATTATTTGTAATTCTCAAAATATTAATAAATAATTTGTTACAAACATTATAAAAAATTGCACTGACGTGAAAACTTGCAAACAATAGATGCCGTTTATTAAAGGTACAAAAACATTACAATACTATAATAATAAAACGAGTTACTCATTTTTACGGGTCGTTTTTTTTATTTAGTTTTGTACGTAAGTCTAGCTGGTGCATTTTCTTTAAAAATCTTTAAAGAAAATTAATAAAAGCATTTTGTCAGTTTTGTTACTGAGTTTCAAAGGTAATGGCGCCATCTATTTATTCTATACTGTACAGTGCTATGTGAAGCCTTTGATTATAATGTTGAACTAAAAATACTTAGTTTTCCATGACTGAATGACGTCCGCCATACACAATTGATTTAGTAGGTACGAAAGACGGTGTACTAATGTCTTTGTAATGTTTTATGTTTGTAAAAAAATCCGCGGGAACCAGTCACATTGTTATTTTAGTGTTTTTTTTTTACACTAAACTATTGCTTCCATATAATAACTCTATACATATGAACTAATAGCACATCTTACTACATCTTATACAATAACTTTTGTTATTCACTTTGAAAGATTGAACAACTTACTTTAAAATGTGATCAAAAGATGCATAAGTACACATGTTTGTCACACCCTGCTAAGTTTATAACAAACAGCCCTGTTGTTGTCTATTTGAATGTCCCCAACCTTATTATTTTGGTTGAAAATTCCAGACGGTCAAAGCCTTCATACCAGATATGATAGAAAGCAACCACGGCCATATAGTAACAATAGCTTCAATGGCTGGTCACGTTGGAGTGCCGAAACTGGTGGACTACTGTGCTTCTAAATCGGCTGCTTGTGGTTTCGATGAAGCATTGAAGGTCGAACTAGAGTCAAAGGGAATAAAGGGAGTCCATACCTCATTGATATGCCCTTACTTTATCAGGGCGACGGGGATGTTCGAAGAAGTGCAGTCAAGGTACGAAAGTCACAAATAAAAGTTTTGTACACAGCAATTAGTTTCAAATGATAACCAATATTCAATTTGTGTGCAAAAATTTAATAAGTAGGTCCAACCGAACTTGATAACACCGCACGATATGTCATTTAAAGAGTGATTTCGGAAGAAATAAAGAGAAGGTCAATCTTCCCAAATTTGGTTCACTTCTAGTAGAGACAACTCCAATAATTCAAAGATCATACTAAAAATACTAATCATTTAAGTTTAAAGTGGTGCAGTTAATCAGTTTTTATACTGATGTTAAATCAATTGTATACATTACTAATTATCACTCTCCCTAGGGAAAGTAAATTATTATAAAACATATACATTGAGACATATTTAGTTTAGTCTTTCATTAAAAAGATATAAATTTTGCAGACTCTGGGTTAGACTCGTATTCAGAACTTTAGCATTTGACTATAATATATATATATATGCCTTATTACAGGATCGTACCCCAGCTCAATTCGAATGACGTAGCAGACCGAGTAGTGTACGCAATTCGAACTAATGAAAATGTTGCAGTTATCCCGAGCTACCTACGAGTACTCCTACCATTCAAATGGTAATGGTTATTAATATAAAAATATCATAATTGAAGCATATTGCGTAGATGGTTTTTAATTTTTAATCAACCATCAATTAAACCGTCTAATTAATCAATCAATTAATTAGACGGTTATAAGATTTATATGTAACTTTACAGGCTGGTACCATGGGCGTGCGTTTCTGAAGTCATCCGAGGCTTAGTTCCAGACGCAATGCCTTCACCGATGCCAATGCCAAACAAAAAGCTTAAAGAAGATATTTCCAAACCAAACGGCAAAATAGAGTCCCGCCCTATGACCCTTATTCCACCAGCGAGACATGATCGACGTGTCTGACACTCTCTGAACTCTAAATATATGACTCTATAGTCTATAGTGCCAAGAAGTAAGAATGCTTTTGACTTTTGACGGTCTTCTGGGGCAAAAGTACGCATATGTATGGCAGATATGCGTACTATACTTGGCTTCAATAATATAATCGTATTGGTATAATTACATATATATAATAATTGCTGAGATCGCAAGTAATACATCAAATCTATTGTAATTTCAAACAAAATATATATGTGACAACGACAAGAATAAAAATATCTTATATAACAACATAATGTAAAAAAATATTAAAATAAGTATATTTTCGTGAATATTGTGAAGTGAAGTCATCATTAATATTTGGCAACATACATTCTAACTTAGTTTTGTCAAACTTTTTAATGCTCCATTTCTATAAAACTTATCAAAAGGTGCTTGGGTGTTAAAATATAAAACTTGAAATTGACTATGGATCAAAAACAATCCATAAAAATAATTAGGTAATTATTTTATTTTGTTAAGTAAAACTTAAAATTCTACTGGTCATATAGTATAAAAGTAAATTGGTTAGTTTTTTTTTACCAAAAATGTCATAATGGTGCAGTTTGATAAGTGTCCTTATTAAGTTTTTAAAGTGTAAGTGAAAAATTTAAACCACTATGTTAACAAAAATAAACGAATCATTTATGAATACTTATATCGTCTTCCATCAATGTTATCAGCTATTTGTTTTTAAAGTACATCTTTGATCAACAAGACACACTAGTAAAATTTAAAAAATCAATACCTTCTAGAGCTCTTTATATAAACTTCGAAGAATTTGAGTAATGGAAAATCCTGAAAAATGTGCCTTAAACGTTTAATTGAAATATCAGGATAATCATAAATGATATTGATGCTAACATTAAGTTAAGGAATAATTGTAATGTTGTGGTACTTAGTCATATGTTAACAGGAAATTCTGGATGTGATTTCTAGATGAATAGTTTATGTTATTCCTTTTGATATATTGCTAATTACTGGTATAGTTACAACAAATACACATTTATGGATTAAACATTTGAATTAAAATATACAACCAAGACTATTTGCTTAAATGTATTTTTTTGAAGACATTAAATCTTCCCAAATTTTCAATTCTCAGAATCTTATTATCTTATCCTTAAAAGCTGGTAAAAAGTTACCACTTATTTGTAATTATAGCAGTAAATGGTTTAATCTGTTCTAAGAGCAGTTTTATGACATTACCTCTTATTTTAAATTAAGTAACCAAAAAGGGGTTGGTTAGGTTATGCAAATTGCTCAAGGTATGAACTATTTGTATATTTAATTTTTACCATCTAACTTGGCCACTACTAATAACAAGACAGACTGACTTACTGTAGAATATTGTACAACAGAATTTGAAACTAATTAAGAATACTATTTATAAACAATTATTATAGAATTTCCAACATAAAACAATGTTAAATCGATTCAATAATTTTGGTAACATCAGCAACAATTAAAATTTTATTTCTTTCACATGGTCAAGTCAGTGTGCTACATATAATTATATTCTATCAATATACATAACTTATATTGTGTATTTATATAAATATATAGAACTTGATTAAAATTCTCGTTAAATATAATATGTGTTTGTACAATTTTGCATTTGAGTAAAAACTTATTTTTCTTTTATATTGTGATAAATACTTTGGATACATATTTTTGTAATTATTGTTATAACTTGATATGTAAACAATTCATAATAAAAGTTTGAAAATACATATTAACTTGTTTTAAAAAATCAACCAGGATGCTGAGTGAACCTGCGGAAATTACTTTAATTTTTTCTTTCATATCACTATTTACATATTATTTTGTTAGAGAAAAAAAAACATACATAAAATATTAGAGAAGTCATGTCCTTCATCAAAATCTGCATACAAAATGTCGAACAAAGTCAAATGTTATTTACATTTACTTTATATTTGCTATAATAGAAGATATATTTTCAGTATTATCTTTAAGCAATAACCAAAGTATATAAGTAAAAGTTAAAACAGTAAATATTTTTGGTAATTGGAACCAAACCATGGTGATATCTTGCGCAAACGATCGCTTATACCCTTGTGATTATTAGAATTGAGTACCAGCTACCACATATAAATAAAAACTGATAACGCTTTTTGCAACATGGACATGGATGGTTTCGTTACCAGATAATACAAACAATTGCAAATTTTTTAAGACAAACGTTAGCATCAAGTTACACAAAATAGACAACTTGATAAGTATCTCTGTCTTCTTATATATCTGGGCAGCATGCTCAAGTTTGTTGCAAATCACTAAAATGTCAGGAATTTCAAATAATATTATGAATAATTGCCCTTTTTGGTGGAGAAATTAATATTTATTTTGTTTGAGCCGTAATCTTTTGTGGAACAAATAAAAACAAAAGAATTTCAAACATAGCTTATTATTAATAAATATAAATGCACTTATTTTAAATTTTTTTAAACACGTTTTTTGCATTTCATAAACCTGCAGCTACTAATGTCTATTTTAATATATTCTCAATAGATATTAATAAATTATATAATTCGAAGTTTCTTTATAATTACTGACACATTTCATAAAAAAGGAAAATAATCCTACAAAATACTTGTTATTTAAGTACAATATTATAGTTAAAAAAATGTGATTTTAGTGACTAGGTCAAGGTGTAACTGTTAGTCTCTTTACAACATCTAACCTTTATTCATAAACCCCTTTTATGGTTAGTGTGGTTGGTTTAAATGAGGTGTTATTTGAGGCGTAAGAATAAATGTCAGATATAATAATTGTTTTATACATTACGTATATACTCTGCAATGCCCTGAAACTTAATCTATTTTAAAATGCCTTGGGGGGCAAGAGGTAACGGTTATCAATTTACTAATTAACTAAAATACAAAGGTTTATTATTATATCATCATATTTCATTTACTAAAAGCTAATAAGTACAAGTTATATAACATATTTTATAATATAGCACCCTCCATTTTTGGTAATTCAAATCTCCATACGCAAAGATTTTTCTTAACGAAGTTTTTTAAAGTTGCATTCGCAATATATATTCTAAACATGAGTAAATATGTTACACAATATTTGTGTTAAAGAAACAGAATGTGAGAGTACATAACATAGAACAACATGAAAACGAAAGACTTATTCTTAAATTACAAATTTACGTCGTAATTTATGTCATGTAAATTTTCCATTGATTCTAATCTTTAAAATAAGTCATAACTTAATTCCTATCCCTTGGATAAGACTCTGGTAACGTAAATTTTGATATGGGCGAAATATACAATGGATTCAATTCTTGCATGTTCTTTCTGCTCTCTTGGGCTTCTTGGACAAATTTCGCGTATGCCCGACGATCAGACACAATTTGCGCACTCTTAACAGCTAGGATAATAATAATACCGCCTAATATTACACATGCCATTGTAATAATTGCACTCATCATGATCTTGGCTGTTGTAGGCTGCGTACACTCTCTGGACCGGATGATAATTTCCATAGATATCATAGCCTGTTCTGCGGCGTTGTATGTGTATTTGTATTCGCATTCCAGACCATCCTCCACCCGACGTAGAATGCATGGTAGATCATTTGTTCTGGCGTTCTCTATAAAAAATAGGAGCATAAATCTATGACTCATCTATGGTTCACAGTTATGCAATTAATGCAATGTTATATTATGTGACATAGAATCTATAAAGCTTACGAAATAATATCTAGTGAAATTCCAATGTATTGCTTTAAAATAAACACTTTGCGCAAATTAGTCTGTTTTATTTAAAGGCAAGCTACTCATTTGTACGAAAAATCAGTCTAATGGTGGCTAATGTTTGTAAAAACCGCAGTTATGACCGTCATTACCCTACATTTCACAACGAATTATTACACTTCAATATCATACAATGTCGAGTGAAGTATGTAGTAGATCTTAAATTATCTTTGGAATATTTAAAATCTATATTTATCTTTTAGTATATATAGGAGAGGCTCCATGAAAGTATAGTTAGTATAAAGAGATAACTTTAAGACTGGATAATTTCGCCAATCCGCAATCACGCACAAATCAACTCAAGTTGCAAGTGTTTGCCAATAATAATAAGAGTTTAACTTTATTTATTTTGGTATGATCTCAAACATTATTTAAGTTAAAGACCCTACGAATAAAAAATATACATATGCAACAATTACATCTGAACTTAGCTTACGTTGTTGGCCCAAACGGAGCCTCCCCCAACCTACGACAAAGAGGCCCAACCGAATCGACCTTACGCATCGAAAAAGGAGCGCAGCAATTAAACAAACTTATAAGAAAAAAAAAATAAAGACACCACAGCCTAACTCTTTAACTTACCGTTCAATCTTTCACTAACAGTATAGTTTAGTCCGCGTATACTGCAAGTTTTATTACAATTGTTGTCAAGGTGACATAATACACAGAGTTCTGCGTTTGCGCAAAGAGGATTTTCACAAGTGGCACACGTCTCACAAAACGGTCCTGTATATCGCATTCCATCTATGGTGGATGCGCATTCACACTTGCCTGAAAAAGAAAACAGTTTTTTTTTTCTACAAACAAAAAATTTTCCCATCACGCAAAATCTGCACAAGTTTTACCGCACAATTTTAAAGAGCAAATTGTATAGTTTAAGATTTGTACAAACTTCTCATAGGGCACCTTACAAGAACAGGCCCTAAACGTAAAACTAAATGGGCACAATATCATCACTGTAAGAAGTACCAAGATAATTGTAAATATTCGGTACGTAACTCACCACAAACGCAGTCCCCATGTCCAGAGCAAATTTCGTCCTCTCCCGGCGGGATACAAGCGTCAACGTCTTCAGTGCAATCACAGGCTTCCCCGGTCCATCCAGCCTCACAAGCACAAAGACCGCACACACACACACCGTGTCCAACACCACCGCACGCCATGCCGTTTGATCTAATTTACACATTGATATTGAAAATAATTTCTTTGTTGCCTTTGGGAGTTTTTATTTCTCCTCCATACATACTCGTTTCAAACGGAAAAAACGGAGACTGGAGTTGTTTTATTAAGGCGAAGGATGAGAGAAAAGAGAAATGTTAGGTAATCAACGACCCTGGTGAAAATGTAGCCAGGGAAGGTAGGCCAAGTAGGAAAAAAAAAACGAAAAAAACAATGTCTGCTTAAGCTATAAAAATAAATTCATTATAGTGCAATGGGAGAGCACGTTTAACCTAGTCGTAAAGCGTGCCCGAGACTGACACTAACCATCACTATTGTGTTGTATCTTCAGTTATCAAGACATTATGAATCAACAGCTTGTCTTTGAACGGTAATCCCAGAACGTTAAGCGGGCAGATCCTCATGTACATATTCCAGTATTAGAGGCGAATATAAATAGAAAACAGTTGCAACGAACCTGCTTACTTCACAATCCTTACACTGGCAATACTTCCCGCTAAATCCTCTATCACATTCGCACTTCCCGCAAAGACAATCGCCAGCTCCAGAACAGGCTGGGATTCGAGTTGAATTTGGCTCTTTGCATTGTGAGAGTAGAGCTGCGGACGCTGCTTCATCTTCTATTGAACAATCGCATTTCGGACCAGACCTGAAGAAAACTTTAGTCTCAAATTCTTTTAACTTCTAGAACCAAGATCAACTAAAAACTGGCCTACGTCATTTTAAAGTGTACACTTACCATCCTTTATTGCATTGACAAACACCACATACGAGGTGTGAATGAGTTGGACACGATAATGACATGTCCTTGATCAAATCACTTTCGCAGGAACAACCACAATGAATATCCACTTCAAGAGTCAGGGTATCTTGGCCCAGCTGACTCTCTGATATAGTTATTATTTGTTGTGTCTGAAAGGTCATTTTCATATATTATAAATGTACGAAGCGTACAAATTAATAAGTAATATTTAGTGCAAAATATCTGTGAAATTCAGCTTAAGGATGAAATTATTTCCAAGCTAAAAGTTATTTTCTTAACGCATATTAATTTAATTATACTTATTATATTAAATAAAATTCATATTGATTGTCCATTAAAACATGCAATAGAGAAAGTAAAAACTAACCTTTTTAAATTCGGAACATGAGTCCAGCGTAATATGAGCTTCAAAGTTGAGTGTCATCCCATATTCTATACCAGTACACCGATGGGTCTCGATTAACGAGCCACCTTTCACTCCACAATCGGTGAAAAATTTGACCTTAACAGGCCCTAAACCGTCCACTTGGAAGTTGACAACACTGACAATGTCTTCATAACCCATTTTTACCAATTTAAGAATGTTGGAACTATCACTTTCCAATTTGGCGATATATGTGAAATCGCTTAGCAATTGGTGCAAACTGTCATAGTGGTCTTTGACACTTTCTGTCACAGCAAAGATAACGTTCACCTGGAAACATATCGCAGAATAATGTCAGCGCGAATAGAAACAATTTATTTTCGTTTTAAAAACATTATTCATGTATGCTCCACTAGGATTGATAGCAAGATGTTATATAGTCTATGACATATCCAACACAAACATATCTTTACAGTCAGTATCAAGCCAAATTTTGCCGAGACTGACGACTCAGTTGGCGCCATAGTCACCATGCCGAATTGCCGAGACAGAGGGTTCGATTCCCGGTACGGTCAACATTTTTGTGATGAGCATATTTGTTGACTAAATACATATGTTACACAAGTTATTACAAGACAAGTTCACAAGTTAACAGGTTTGTATACAAGTGGTATTAGCATAAGTACTACCTATATTGGGGCTAACTGTCCTTGTACGAATTGGGACATAATATTTATTTATTTATAATTATTTACTGTACATATTTACTTAATTAATTAAAAATATTAAAATATGTCAGTCTTTCTGCATAATTGATAAACTCACTACCGTCCAACTCGCGAATAAACAACACAAAATAAACCTGCGTCTACACTGATAAGAAACAAAACGGTTTGCCTAACACTAGCGAGGTTAAATATACGTTTATACAAAGAGCCTTATTTACCTTATACTTATCTAGGAGCCTGTAAACTTGTGCAATGGAGGGATAGTCATATTTATCTGCTTCTGCATAGTAGCCATTTTCATCTAAGTGACATGTTTCGTCATTTTTCAGGGAGGCTCCACCTGTAAAGACATAATTTTATAAATCAGTGGTTAATCTGTTTATGATTGACAACCCAAAATATACATACGTTTTTTTTTCAAAATTTAAAGCATCTAAAGAAATCAGCGAAAATCTATAAAAGGTGTCAATTCAGTGGCATAATGGTTAGACCATGAACCGTCCTGGGTTCATATCCACTGAGAACAATAATTTCAGGCTGATAGGCATAAAAGACTTAAGATGAATGTATCGTAATATATCCTTATGCAACACGATGCAATGCAGTTATTTCCCAACATTCATAACTATGAATTTACAATACACTATTAAATATGCAATTTATTTTAAAAGTGCTTACCTAACTTCCCATCGCCGGCGGTATGAAGCAATCCGTCAGACAATAGGATTATTATCTTACGACTGCGCAGGCTCCAGCCAATACGGCTCCCGCAAGTAATAGCTTGAACCAAAGCGTCGAGTTGGGCCTCGGCGTTATCTAAGTTGGCTGTTACTGAACTACTGTTCACGCTCTCTATAAAATCGTTTACCTTGAAATAATAATAGGCTAAGTGATTTGACGGTTTTGACACATCTTAGTCGGTAGGTTTAAATATGGTCTGTATTTCAAACTTGTGTCACCTAATCCTCCTGGTTCATGGGGTTATAATCTTAGTGAGTAGCCGTATGTGCCCCTTGGCACGGTAATCATGCACTATATGAATTCTATTCGAAGGATGTAGTTTCAAACACGCACACGCACACGTGTGTACGCAAATCTCCTGTCACGATGTTTGTCCGCGATGGTCTCCTAAATTACTTAACCAATTTTAATTTAAATTGGCACACCGTGAGCGGTCTGATCCAACTTGAGATAGGACAGCTTAGATTTTTCATTATAGTCGCAATTTTATTTTATTGCAAATTATTTGTCTATAATTACTTGATAGTCACTATTATCTGTTAACTCCAAAAGATTCTAACAGATGTCGATACTTTTCGACTAGATTGAGAAAGTAATCAATAAATGGCACTACTATGGTAAACCGACAAACGTGACATATTTCATATTAATTCATTAATGAATCTAAATAAAGCATACTCTTATTGTTTAAAACTCTTTCGATTATAAAAATATCCCCGCACACTTAAAGCTGATAATTATATTGAACTAAAAAAATATATTGCTAGAAATCACATTTATGGCAAAACAACGTTTGCCGAATCAGCTAGTATACCTTTATCTTTCCTAGTTTTGGTAGGCTGGCAGTCGACATTAGTTATAACACTAATGATAGTGTATGAACCCTACAGAACAATCCTAGATTATTAAAAAATACCTTGTTAGTTAGAGACAGATGATGTTTATAACTATAGGTGGGCTCACAAGCCTGTTCTTCAACTGTGCAAGGGTTGGCGCGTCGACCCGGGTCTACACTGATGAACGGCATTATTGGCTTCTCAGCAAAACTGCCAAAACCCAATCTGAAAAAAGTAGCCAGGTATTACTATTTAATACCGCTTTCCATATACGTATATACATAATAAAGTAATAATAGAACTCCAAAAAAATATTTTAAAACTATTTAAAAAATACCTGAAGTTATCAGTTAAATTCTTCAGCATCACTGGAAGATCGTCTCTCAATGAAACCAGTGTTTGCTTGTCATCTTTCATGGACCACGTGAGGTCCATCAAATAATATAAATCCAAAGGATAGTTCTTCGCTGGCCGATACTGAAACTTGATTTTCTTGGTTTCACCTACAACAATCACAATATCTTGATATTAAATTAGTTAACTTCTCATATTTTACTTCTAAACCACTTTCATAACAACACCGTTTAATTTTTAAACGTGAATTAAATGCATTGTTTAATTAACTATTCGCATACTTCCTTTAAAGATACGCCTCTTTTAAGTGCACTTTTTACATACGTGGTTTTAAAGAAACCCTTATCCTCTGCGGCTGTATTTGTACTGCAGTCAAGCCGTCTGAAAGCATATCCTGCAGACTGCTGTTCTCAACCACCTCCCAAACGGGCTTGTCGGGACGTTCGATCATGCCTTGGCCGCAACCAAAGGCTACCAAACTGGAAGCCATATTAATTAATCATGAATAACGCTTATACCACAAAAAAATTAAATACATACATGGTTTTTATGTAGCGTACTTTAATTTTAACTAAAAATTCCGAAAACCTTGTTATTTTTGTTACTTAACTATGCAAGTTTTATTAAGTTACATAGTACATAAAAAGAAGTGTTAATATCTGTAATGTATTCGTGTTTAATCTGCAACCGTTATGGTGGACACAGGAATTGATCGAAGACCTAACCCTTAGCTAATACTGTTCCAAGTACATTTTATACTTCTCTTATGAGAAGTGACACGCAATGCACTGTTTTAACATTTCCCGCTAGAAAATAAAACAAAATTGGAAACAACTTAAGGTTTAAGTTATTTATGTAAATTAAGGTCACAGCAGTAATGAGTTGAAATGTACTTGAAACCTTACCACATAAAAAAAAAGGAGAAAAAAAAAAAAAAAAGGGGAAGGGGAGGAAAAAAAAAAAAAAAAAAAAAAAGGAAAAAAAATAAAAAAAAAGGAGAAAAAAAAAAAAAAAGGGGGGGGGGGGGAGGTTGTTTTTTTTGGGGGAGAAAGAAAAAAAAAAAAAAAAAAAATATTGGGGGGGGGAAAAATGAGAAGGGGGGGGGGGGAAGGGGGGGGAGAAGCCCCCCAAAGAGGGTCAAAAAAAGAAGTAACCAGAAAAGTTATGTGTGCAAGTTGTTGAGGGAGGGATGTACATAGGAAATTTTTTTTTTTTTTGGTGAAAAAAAAAAAATTAAAAAAAAAAAATTTGGGTAAAAAAAAAAAAAAAAAATTTTTTTTTAAAAAAAAAGGGGGGGTTTTGGGGGGGGGGGGGGGGAATTTTTGGGGGGGGGGGGGGAGGGGGGGAGGGGGGGGAAAAAAGGGGGGGGGGAATATTTTATAAGGAAAAAAAAAAAGGGGGTGGGGGGGGGTTTTTGGGGGGGGGGGAACCCCCAAAAAAAAATTTTTGGGGGGGGGGGGGGGGGGGGGCCCCCCCCCGGGGGCCCCAAAAAACCCCCCCCCCCCAAAAAAAGGTTGGTGGGGGGGGGTGTTTGTTGGGGGAAGATCGACTGGGACATCCCGCGAATTCGGGCACTTTATACTTGGCTGAGTCAAATTCAGCATCTAATTGCTAACAATTGGGTGTTAAAAAGTTGTTTTCCCGATGGATACGCGCATTCGCTCCGTGAAGAACAAAAAAGCGGCCGCGGCTCGCGTTACTTGGTACGTCAGAACTCTCGAAAGATTCCACGCAGGATCCTCAAATGCTGTATACAACATCGTATCAGGTGACGAATCCTGGATTTATGCGTACGAACCCGAAACAAAAAACCAGTCACGAGTTTGGGTGTTCGAAAATGAATTAAAGCCAACAAAAATTGTTCGCTCACGGAGTGTTGCAAAAAAAAGGTGGCAACGTGGTGGCGACGTTTGTCTCCAAAACCGGCCTTGTTGCAACTATTGCTCTTGAGGGACAAAGAACGGTTAATGCAGAATGGTATGCTAGCATTTGTTTGCCACTGGTCGTTTCTGAACTCCGTAGAGAGAACTGCAACCGCCGCATCATCCTTCATTACGACAATGCGAGTTCTCACACCGCGTATAGAACAAAAGAGTTTTTGGAGCAAGAAAATATAGTATTATTAGACCATCCGCCGTACAGCCCCGACCTAAGCCCTAATGATTTCTATACTTTCCCTAAAATAAAGAATAAATTGCGTGGTCAGAGATTTTCATCACCTGAAGAAGCTGTGGACGCCTACTAAACGGCCATTTTGGAGACCCCAACTTCCGAATGGAATGCTTGCTTCAATGATTGGTTCCATCGTATGGAAAAATGTGTCAAATTTCGCGGAGAATACTTCGAAAAGCAATAAATACATTTTTAAATAGTAATGTTGTGTCATATCCTTGATTCTCGAAATTTTCAGTGCCGCCCTCGTATGTATCAGCAACTTAAATTTTAACAAACACCACACACTTTAAAAATATTTATTACATTATAAACATAACAAAATACTCGAAAGGTCGAGGTGTGTAAATAATATTTAAAGTTTTCGCAAAAAGTTCTAACTTGAGCTGCTCCGCAAAAATACCTAAGTTTGTATATATTTAAACATTACCAAAAGTGGACCCACACACACTTTTATTATGGGATACAGGGATATAAATACTGAAAAAGATCCTTAGGTCCCGCTTTGGATGAGGTAGTCATCATCCATTTAGTTATACCCAAAAAATAATATAGCAAAAAATATACTCCAAATGCTATCAGTTTATAATTTAAAAGATTCGATTAAGACTGTGTCTACTTCAAAATCATGTTAAAAAGCTAGCACAAGTTCTATGCTGATAGTACCTACAAGAAAGCCTACGCTAAAACAAAAGAAATTTTTAGGTACATCAGAGAGTACAAAGGTCAATTCTTTTGAACATGTGCATCTTATTCTGACCCCTTTTACTGTTCTAAATCGTCTGTCCGTCAATGATAAAAGTAACTTACACAGCATGTGAGTCGGCATTAGGCTATCATCAAAGAGAATTCGAATTTACTACTTAATAATAATTGGTCTTTGTGGGCGCAAGTATTTAAACACAATTTTAAGTTTTGCACTTAGTTGCATGTGCGAAATTAAGAATTCCCTAAACTTGTTATTTTTAATATAGTAAATTTAAAGTTTATATATTCAAATGGAACAATAAAAAAATGCAGTTAATCACACTAAATTTAGTACTCAATTAGAAGTGTACTTACAAGGAGATGCTGACTCCATATGATATTTTGACAAAATGTGAAACAAAACAGTATTTATATATTATTATACGTATTACTGTAGATTATATTAAAATATCGCATTCAATTCGCTCTCTATTAGGAGAGTAGACAATAACCACGTCTTTTCCGTTAATCATGTTCCCCGATCAATCAAGATATCTTTTGATCATGTTAAACAATCCAAGATTAAAGCGTTCACATTCCCATAAGACATTTACAAGTTAACTGTCATTTTAGTCTACATAAAACAACTATAGAATTTATTTAAACTCTTTGGATAGCACGAATGCTATATGGAATTATTTTAAACGTTGTTCTAAATTTAAAAAGAACATGGAAACTATTTTTGTAGTATATTTAAATTCTTACACTCGCGCATCTGGAATACGGACATTGTGATAAATGTATGTTTTTGAATAATAAGAACGTTCTGAATTTACATTTGGGATTATTTTGATTCAATTCAAAGGACGTAACAAAGTTATTTTCGCTGTTGGTTATTTTCGTATAATTTTGGGAATATTAATGAAAAGTTTGTTTGAAACAATGTCTAAAGTTGTTCAGAGATCGTGAAATTAGATTTATTTCTTGGAATAGTCGCATCAATGGATTCTTAAATAAGATTGACTCAGGGGATTCATACCTTTGATCGTCATTGCATCGCGGCGCAGTGTTGGGGTAGTACGGGTCAGCGCACCATCGACAGTGTGAAGCGGCAGACAGACAGGGTCCACACTCCTCATGTTCAATACACACCAGCTTCTTCGCCAAATCTTGTTGCTGCAATACTGGAACTAATTTCACTTTAATTTACAAACGTTTAATTAATATGTAGAACAAAAATTGATGAATGGAATATTGTGGTCGTTAAAACATTGTATGCTACCTATTTATTTTCTATTTTTAACTATTTAATTTAATTTTCTCCTCTAATATTTGAAAGCTAACTAATTTTTAATGAAAATAGAAAATGTAACTATTTACATCAGAAAGCTGTTAGCTTATATGACGCTATTGTACATACAAAACTTTTAGAAACAGAAATGAAACGAAATATATATATATATATATATATATACAAATTTAATTACAGGAACAAATGACAACGGTGCAATACTAAAGTTTTATTAGTTATTTTAATTATTTAAGCATAGTCTTCTGCCCTTACCACCGTTCGATTGAATATATGGGGATCTTATTTAAATAGAGAGATCTTGTCCTTTTATTCAAGGTTAGGGATTATTCAAGTATTGGACTTCTGGCCGAAGCGGCACCGGGCCAGTTGACACCGTGCCCAATATCAATACAATAATTAACTACAATTTCTGTATCAGGTCAACACAATGCAAATGTATTTCTCACGATCGTATATACGCCTTGGAGCATAAGTCTTTTTTATAGATTCCTAGACCAAAGGTGTGTGTGTGATTTAAGATTTAAGACATTTTGGAGCTACTACTACTTTTTACTTTACACGTCTAAATGAAGGGAAATAATCAAAATAAATCGAAACAATTCTGAAAGTGAATTAATTATATTGATCGCATTCGCTTGAATTTGAATTTTACTTCCATTTCATTGTTTTATTCCTTTCAGGGAATATCTAGTTAAGATATTCCAATAACTTTATGATATAAAGGAAGTTCCACATCATATTTTTTTATAACATATAATAACCATGGGTTATTCTAAGCTAAGAAATTAGACCGACCTTAGGCACAACGATGTATTGAATGAAATGACTGATCGCTAAAATCTATGGCCAAGCGTTGCAACGCACTATTAAAACGTTATAAACACGACTTTTCAACGAATATAGAACCTAAGAAATATGACGGAGCGCATATAGCAGTTTAATTTTATTTTGCCCTTTTGCCTTAAAATTTAGATTTGAATCCCAACTTACTAAGGCAAAATATAACTATAATATAATCGTATTTATATATAAACACAATTGAAAACTCTAAATACACGTTTCGCTTCAAACTGTAGTTTTTTTATTATGGTTTCCCAAATATACGCTCCTTCAATATCGCTCTCTACTTCATTAAACAAAGTGTGTGACTGTTGAAATACTTCCATCTGACAAAGTGGGACATGCGTGAATACAATAGATAAATGTTAGCGGTAAACATCAAAATAACTAATGTCATTCATTAAAGCCACAGACTGGTTCATTAGTGATCGAAACCTGCCAAGACTTACTTCCTACTTACAACACGGAACCACGCCGTGAAATACCATTGTGATTAATAATCATTTGTATCTAAGATAATTAAGAAAATTATAATTATGTTTGTTAAAAAATCGGTTTATCAGTTCACATTTTTCATTCGAACTATTCCTGGAAATATTAGATCGTTATAATACTTATTGTATATATAATTATTATTTATTTTAAGAAAAACTAATACAAACATATCGACTAAAACCGGAACCTATCAACTCCGGGGCAATAAATACAGATAACACATAAACCTCTCTGCAGCTGTGACACTTATTTTGACAATTCACCATTTGTCTTCAGTCTACCGTGAAAATTTAAAATAATGTAATACTTAAATTTTTGTAAATACATAACTTAATCCGATAATAAAGTGTTTTTCTTTAAATGAGTAATACTTATGTTAAAAGACAATAATTATTATTTATCTATATAATAGAGATATAGTATAATTCATCTCATCTCGTCATCATATAGTACTATCATTCTTAAGTTTACTAGTGTATGTGACAATATCAAAAAAATAGAATAGAGATAACGATAGATTCATTCATAAAAATTAGCCATGTCTTAATACTAATATTTGAAGACAAACAACCGGATTGAATGAACGACGGTAAAGACTTTTTAAAAGCATCAATCTTTGTTTACATAGTAACATGTAAAGTGTTAAAAAATTATGACAAATAGTTGACCTGAATTCGAGTACAAACCTGTGGCATAAGTATTGATTGCCTGTTTGTTTATACGGTGCAAGTCCAAATATCTCCACGTACTTGTATGCAAATACATCTTGTTTAGAGAAACTAGCCAGGCAAAGAAAAAAACGTATTTTAACTTTAAATCCGAAAGAAAATTTGATTTCAAAAACTTCCAAAGCATTGTATATCTCACGCTAAAGCTCTAGACTAAATATGGAAAAATAAGTTTTCACTATGTACGAATTCTTACTCTATGCGGATCTTTATTTGCTTGTTGAAAATGTTAGATACTCCATAAAAAATATTATAATTTGATGCGGAAGTCTTGATACATCTTGGATATGTTTAATAAAAAATTAAACAAACGAAAATACACGGACGAAAATCTAAAAATAAACAGTTGTGAAAGGTTTTCTATGTAATTAATTTACCACTAAAGTCGAGTATTGACAATAATTGGATACGCACGGCGCCATGGGATGCCATTTATCTTAAATGACGTAATGATCGCCGCCTCTATAGGTTGATAAATTCGTTCAATCAACACAATTTCTTATGATGTTTTCCCAAAATATTAAACAAAAGGTATATCTTACTATATACTACCAGGGAAATTGGCCCTTCCCAGAGCAACTCTATACTAAATACATAATTTATTTAATATGTGCACGATTAAGTCGAAGGAAAACATTGTAATGAAAGAAAGATGAACTTTGGTGCTGCATAGATATGTAATGTAAGACATCTTCTCCCCGCATTTATCATGCAGTGTTCGGAGGATTTCGATTTCGTTCGGATTGATATATGAAGCTGAATCCCATCATCAGACATTGAGGCAGAATACGCAATTCTTTCTGCACCACCACTATGTAAAACCACCTAATAGAGATATTTCCGAACCTATACGACTCAGAGCTTAAAATACTTAAAAAAGCAAAATAAAATACTATTTATTTTATATTTAAAAAAATACTCTTTTGGAAATTCTTTGCTACATTTATATGCATTATAGACGATAATTATAACTGTTGATAAACATAATTTGTTCTTACCGGATACCTCAATTTATTGATTACCAATATATTTTTAGAATGTTATTTATGCGTGAAATAGCATCTTGGATCACTTTAAACCAGCGTACCACGTGTAAATTACCGTAAATTTTATCATTAATTTTCACACATTCTCAAGCGCGCATTTTAACCGTTTATCTATAATAACTTATAATTACAAAACTATAATTATATAAGTTTACGATAAATTGTGAGTAGGTATATGAAACAGTTATTAGATTTATAATCCACTTGCTTTTTTCTCAATTAGGTGTGAGTGCTCACACGTCGAAGATGTTTTAGGTCGATTAACTCACGATGTTTCCCGTCAACGCACAAGAACACTGTTAAATGATGCCAGCGAATTAAAAAAAGAAAGAACATTTGTTGTTTAGCTGGGGTTCGACTAAACAATTTCGAGTTTAGAATCGCAGGCCAATAAAATATGTACTTGCGCAAAATCTATTTCCTTTATATGAGGAAGCAAGGTTAACTTTGTATTTTATAGTTCGTGGAAAGTTATTTAGCGTGGTTTAGAGGCGTAATTTATGTTCTCGAAAAGGTATATGGATATATTCATAACAACACATTAAAAATCATTACTCAAAACTCATTATAATATAGTTACAACATAAAAAATCTCTTTTGTGGTTACTTTAAATCCTATAAGGCTAATCTCTATTGCGATTGGGATTTTCATTATTTATAAATGTGCTGTCTGTGGTTTATTTATATTGTGAGACAAAATCAATATTTAAAGTTGTGAACACGTGCGTCGATTGAAAATATTCAATCTGTTCCATATTGTTAGACTTTAGAGCAACAGAAGGTTAATAAAATTTGACAGAAAGTTATACTGGTACTGTTTTTTTTTAGTTTATTTTTATTTCTTAAATTTTATGCTTATTTAAGTATAATTTGGATATAATTGCTTCGAAAATAAATAGTCCTTGCTATTCGAACACTCTTTATCACATATTAAAACAGAACTTTTTTTACCAAGATCCTAAAATGGACTGCTTTATAAGAGTCGAATTATCGAGTAAAATCATAATTAAAATAATTTTATATCTTAAATATTATAATCCGTCAAAGTAGAGAATTGAAACGCCTACTTTTTGATATAACAATATTACTATGCACATGTGAGTGACGTTATGACGTGTGTGAAATCAAATATGTCGGAACTCTGAAATAAAACATTCAAACTAATGGATATAGCAGGTGGGATCCGGAAGAGCATCAGGCTATTTTTGATTTTATGGGCTGCATATATCATTCTTTGAAGATAAGTAGAGACGTTTATGGACTGATAAAAATTAATTTTAATGAGTGGTAATAAGAAATTTAAATATAGTGTCGGTATAGACTTACAAGAACTGATTTATTTTAAATCAAAAATTTTATTCTGTATTTCTATTAAAACCACTTTTTCAATCATTAATTTCTTAAAGTGGTGTTTTACACTCAAATACATAAACAAAACTTTCTATATAGGAATATATAGAAACTATTCACATTTCAAATTCTTTTTAAATCTACATTTATGATTAAAACTATGAAACAATAACTATGATTACTGATAACACACTTGTATGACTCAACCTCATATCACACACATGTAATTTTGGTACATAGGTATTTAATAAATATGAAATTACAAAATCTCACCTTGACACAAAACATATCCGAAAAAAAAACTAAACAACACTTCATAGTACATGATCGGGAATACGATTTGCACTGAATTAACTGTAACCCGATCGGTTTCGCGATGTCTGATAACAGATAAGGGCCGATAAGTGATAAGGCGCGGGCGGCGGCGCCGCGCAAACTCCCGCCCGTCCCTTCGACATCTGCCGTTGTACTAATCTTTGGCTACCTTTGTAAGTGACTCGTACTATGGAGCTTATAGACGAGCTTCGAAATACACCAGAAAAGCGCTACATATACGCCAATGTTATTCATTTTTTTTGCTAGGTTGCAATAAAGCGTTTTATGTTAGATTTATCTATTGATGTTAAAGATTATAGAGAAGGTAAAACCAAGGAAAAGAAAATTAACGTATATAACATAAAGCTTGAACTAGATTAAACGTAATAATTAGTATAATAGTCTTAAGTATGTTTAGTTTTAACAATACTATAGTTTTAAATCATATACAAAGCATTAGCATAGTTATTTTTCATTATTTGAAGCAAATATGTCGTTTAAAGATGTATTAGGAATATAAGTTATTTTATTGAGACGTGGCTATCATCTAATTTTCTATTTCACACAACGCCCGTTTACAAACGCCTTGTGCGATACGTGCGATGCAACAAGTTGAATAACAAAAATAAAAGCATGTTATCCATTGCGGTTTTTTACTACGCTATATCAAATATTCATTATTAAAGGCATCTATGTATGTAACGTACTACGTTTACGTCGTTCGTATTTTTACTGAAACATTTTGAATACAACAGCGTTACGACAGACTCCTGATAAGAGGTTTTTCAGCAATTTAATACAGATAATTTAATCCAACTTTTCCAGTCTAACCAAAAATTTGTTTTCGAATGTACTGTAAACTATCTAAATATCTATTCAGGCCTCCATTTTGACGACAGAAAACAATGCTTTAAAACGTATCTAAGATGCTAAGTTCGAATTCGTTTAAAGTAGATACCTACTTAATCACATCTTAAATATTTTATGAAAAAAAAAATGATCACCAAGAAAAGCTAAACCACTCAGCCGCCTCTACTGAACCCTGGTACTGTGAGATTTAGATGGAGCACTTATGTATCTTCTCAATAGACTCAATAGTAATTCACTGAATGACCGCAACAACCGGGATAACAATATGAATCGTTTAATTTTTAGCGTGTTGTAAAATCCCTGGAAAGCTTTCAAAAGAACAGTATAATCTTATCATGCATCAAGGATGGAACCGAGCCCCGATAAGGTATTAAGCGATCTACTTAAATATTTGGTACAGTAGTAACTGCTATTGCATGTAGGACGGAAATATTATTCAGCTATTGAAAAATAAAATTTGCCGCATCATTTTGTTTAAATTAAAAATACATTTATTGCGTGATGTATATATGCTTAAATTAAATAAAAATCGTATTATTGAGAACTGAGTTGTTCGATTTACTGATCTGTCAAAAATTAAGTTTTACTCAAATCAAGCATTCAATGCAATAAAATCGAGTGAAGATTAACACAGCGGTAAGCATGAATTAAATAAGGGCTTCCAATAGTTTTCACGCTTTTACTTGGAGCATAGTGAATCTCTTAAGTACAGGATATTATTTATTAAGGGGCATGGTGAATTACGCCATTCAACTTAGAATATACTTTATAAGCAATATGTAGGCGTATTGGCCTTGAAATAAGGCTTAGGTCAACTTTAAGTGAACGTCTACCTACTTAATGCTCGGTTGTAGGCGTAAACCATTCGCTACTAATCAGGATGACGACGATTGCGACACGCTTAAAAGGATTACAAATACCATAAAAGGTTTTGGCCGAATGCTTAAAATATTTTCGAATATTCATTCAAATTTCGATTAATTCACATGTTCTATTTTAATTATATCAGTCTGTATGTACTGTTAGCCATTGTACTGTTATACTTAATATAATTTATACATTAGTACGTAAGAAATGGCTGGGAAAGTCTATATAATCTTTCCTTGGAAACTAAATCACGTTGATATACTGGATATACATATAATGATGTACAATCATACATGTTCGGTTTCTGTAAAACTGTGTTTCGACTATCATTATGCAAAGAATGGTGATTTCGCTATAGGAGTACAAACTGCCAACCAACATTGTTTATGACGATGACTACGGAACGCTACTGCAGAACAATAAACGACGGGATTAGCTAGTGTTATTGTTCTATTAATTAAATTAGTCTCTACAAACACTTCGCACCTACCCATATTTACAAAGAGACTTATCAATTATAATCAGCTTGACAAGTGCAATACTAATTTCTTAAAGTGATACTCAAACCATTTACACCCAACGCGAACCTGTTCTGTATTGTTTAAATATTTCACTCACAGCTTTGTTGATGGAACTTCCTACGCTTAGGCCGCACTACGGTGCAACCGCTAGCTTTTAAAGTAGTACTCCAAAAAGTCGCGTCGATTTTGATATAACAAGCCTACGTCTGAACTGAAGAAATATAAAATAGAACGCATGCATATTTAACCAATCAAATATTAACGTCTATCCTTTATTCTAATATGTTCGTATTAGCAGTATCTATATAGTTGTGTATGTGTCGACTTTTAAAAGTCCAAATAGTAAACCTTCCAAAAATTTACAATTTCCCCACTAATTTACCAAATGAATCAACAAAAAGCGGACCTGACTTTTTGACTTTTATTCTCTCAATATCCGCTGATCTGGCGTGTAATTTCGTGGTAAGAAAACTCAACATTGAGATAGGAATCGCTATTGAAAGTTACGTGGTCCAACCTCTCGCGGGAAAGGTTTGAAGTACGGCCTAAACCATAAGACGATTTATTATGCATTTTGGTATGCTTGAAGACTTCCTGTCACGTTGCAATAGTAAAGCTAAAAGTTAAATGACCCACTTATACCGTTACACCTTTTTGGCTATCGTCTTAATTGGAAAGAATAATGAAGTACTATGAATTAAGTTTAATAATAGTCAATCACGTATGCGCCTTTTAAGTGATGTTAGATTGACGTGTAGATTTGGTTATTGCATCATATCGCTTTATATGGTTAACTTTTATTCAACCGCGGAATGGTTTATTCTATTGTATGTTTGATAAGTGATTTTACTTATAGTGTATGTCACGTATATAACGTGATCGCGAGTCACGGGAGAGATGACAATGGATGAAATTCCATATACTGTATATACTATTTTAGTCCTTTAAAAAACAAATAGGTTAAGTTAATAGGACACAATTTACCATGTATTTTATACTGTATTCAGGTTGGATGACAAAAATTTATATAGACAATTTGCATCTGTTAAAGTATAAAAACCAAATCATTTAAAAATATATTACTTCACTTTTTTCGGGCGTTTATCCGCATCCTCTATATCCATACTCTTCCCGTGCTTCCGTAATCTGACATCGCGTGTCTTTTCCAACATCTCATGGAAATGGTTAACCGGTTGGAACCACCCAAAACCTTGCTCAGCTTTTCCTAACCAAGTGTGTCCATTCGGGTCAATGAGCGTTAAGTTTCCTACAGGAGCATTTTCAGCAAAGTCACAAAGTAGTGTGCTTTCATCGGGGTATGTGTACCTTCCGTGGCCGCTGTAGCTCCAGTCTTTGAGTGTACCCTGGTATTTCGCGCCATCTGTAAACGTTATGGTGACTTCTTCATTACCTCCGAGACGATCTCCCTCCCAGGTACCTGCATATACATCTCCTTCGGCAGTTGTGTACACCCCCGGACCTAAAAATGTGCATGTAAAAGTCAACAATTACGTAACTATATGTAGGGAAGTAGCACCCGCCGATAAAGGTATTAATTTTTTAATGTTATAGTTATAATTATATTTTCTAAATTATGTTTATTAAAGAAAAATTCATTCAGTAGACATTGCTTTCGATAAAAAGGTTTAAAACCATTATCCTTCAAAGCCGGCAACAATCTTCTAGAGCTGCAGGTATCCATGAGCCTCGCACTTTACTCCAAATGACTCGCCTACTGCTCTAAGTCTAAACCCTATGACCTATCCTATAAAAAACTAGTGCTGGTTCTATGCTAGCATCATTTCTTTCGAGTGTATATATTAAAGCTTATTGATTATTATCGAATTTTCCATCAATATACAGCTTATGGCATTACATTTATTATAGGTACTATACTTTTTAGTCGTATAACTAAAGTAATTTACCAAATATTGTTATTTGTTGGTCCGTTCCAAACAAAAACAACAGATCTAATATTTGGAGCAATTGGAGCATAACGCAAGTTATGGAGTGGAATGGAGAATGGTTCATTAAATTAAACTTAAAAGACAAAAGCATTCCGAAACGCTTCGACAATTTCGATTATAGGTCGATGAACCCTTGATAGACGTAGGTAAATTTAAACACCATAATATATATAATAATCACGTTTACGCCTATGGTGCTGATTTGAAAAGTGGTGTTTCTTTGTTATTTGTTGTATAAAATAAGCCTAACCAAATTCACAGGTCACTACTGAATAAAAACTAGATTTGAATATAGTGAAGGTATAAATAAGTTACAAGAGTTTGAAACAATATAACTAACAATAAAAACAAAAAACTATAAATAACAATATCTTATAGTTAATAATTGTTAATGTCGTAGTGTTGAACTTACTAGCTGTTGGCCGTGACATGATGGATAAATTTTATATATATTTAGCATATAGGTACCTGGTTCTTGAATTTGTTTAAACAACAAATACGATATTACTCTTTCTAGACATATTATGGCATTAGAGTACCTACATAGGAAAGCCTCCCGTTATATTTAATGTATTCTAAATAAGTCTACCTAATAAATAAAGAAACATATCTTGTACCATTTTTTAAGAATTTTAAAGAAAAAGGCATTTAATTTGCTAAGTATATTAAACAGTTAAATATTAAACTTACCATGCATTTTAACATTTCTATCTTTCTTTTTCGCTTCAAAGAATCCATCATAAGTATCTCCCGTGTCGTGGATGAAATAACCTTGATCCTGAACTACGGGTATTTCTTTTACCGCCTTTTTTTCGTCGCCTTCAATTTCCTGATCTACAGAGTCGGCCATCTTGTAAAAATTAAAAATTACGCGATCACTACAAAGTGTCTTTATTCAAACTTGCCTGCATTTCTCAAAACAAAGCTATAAACAAGACTTTATGTGACATTTTGAAATTTTACATAAAATCTTCCAAATATCATATATGATATAGACAGTCTTCATTAACAGACCTATCTTTGCAATTGATACAATATTTCTTATGATCTTGAAAATTTACATACGTCTAATAATATAATAAGATTATTATTTGCCAAATTAATGACAAGCCCAACAGACACACCTTCCGCATTTTAACCTTGTTTTCGTTAATCTATGGCCGTTTGAACACGCAACTTTTTAATTTATTTTAGTATGTGTCCTTGACCTACCTACAGTAGGAACATTTTAACTACCGAAAAATAAAGCAAAAAAATGTACATCAATTTTAAAAATTAAGGTTAGAGTAAAGTTGAAGAGTGTAAAATGCACAGTTTTGTACAGGCGTGCCTCTCCATTGTCAAATATTAATGATTTGGTCTTTGAAGGTTCCACTTTTTAGTATTATTGTTATAAGCGCAACTGAAGTATCATCAGTGAAAATTCCAAGTGCTGAAAAACCACGCTTCATAAGATTCAGACGGACAGCTAAATCTCAATAAGAGGGCTCTCATTTATAACGAAATCCCAAAAATCAGCACTCTCCTACATAAAATCAAAATTTTTTGGGATAAACCCAAACATTAAAAAATAATAGGTAAATAAAACATTAAATTATTTATGAATAAAATATATTCCACTAACGTTCACATAATCACCTTTCAGCATAACGACAGCCTTGATGATAACAAAAGATTTATTGTACAATTTTATTTAACATAGGGTGCACCTTCCATGAAAAACTACAAAGATCTATCATATCCCTATAGCTAAAAATGCATGAATCCAATTCTTGGTAAAATACATAAAAAAGGAAAAAAAAACAATATTTTCGCTTATACTACATGATATCATTATATATAAATAAAAAAAATATCAAGGCAATTTTAAATATTTAACCCAGCTTAAAATTCTCTAATAAACTATTTCCACGTTGCTTGATTTAACGTAAATAATACGATTGGTACACAATAATCTCTTACAATATTATCCTCCCTAAAAAATATAACAAAAAAAATAAATATAAAACAAAGGGATAAGTAACGTCTCAAATCAATTATCAAGGTCCGTCCAATTCCAATAAATAATAAATATCTAAGCAACACATCCGGATAAATTGATTTAAGATATGGGGCATAATGAGGCAACATTTCTAAATCCATCATAAAAAATATTCTCAATAAATATCTATACAATATAACGTAGTTCTAAATATACCAAATAAGCTTCGGTATTTTGCTTCGTTACCTCTACTGCCCCATTCGTGCAACTTTCGTTAGCCAAACGCTTTTTTAAAATAGCTAATCAGAAAACGTTCCATTTTTAAAATTCACTTATGAATGCTAATGATTTTTATGTATCATTTTACTATACGTCAAAGATTTATTATTGCATAATCACGTTCACCTGCGATTGGCTATCAAAAGTTACCTATGGAAATTTCACTGGTTCTCTTATAGGATTATGTTGGCTGGATCTTCGAGATTTTCTTTAAGTGCCTTCATCCATTGAGCGCCTACCGCGCCATCTATTACTCTGTGATCAGCCGATGCAGTGAATGTTATGAACTTAGCTAAACGGAACCTGGAATTCACAGAAAGATCTAAGTCAAATGGACCTCTGGTCTAATATTAAACTTAAGATATAAAACATATGTGGAGGCATATTTAAGCAATAATATATACAAAGACTTTGCACAATTTATTTTTATAGGTCTTGTAGGTTTTTACATTATCCTTATAATATAGGTATCCTTTGTGTTGAAAATAAAGCCTCTTTAGTATCTTTATTGTTAACAGCACTAATTACCATAGTTACGATTTTTTTCCATAAAAGAATAGTAACCATGGCAAAACTTCAACAAAGCCCGAGAGGCTTTTGCGTACGACTCTCAACGTGGGGTGTGAGTTCGTATCGGATTGTGTACCAATCCAATGTTCGTTATATGTATTACTATAGTTACTCACTTCTATATCTCGTGGTAAAGACCACTTTAATTTAATTATCGTAATTAGACTATTAAATTAAAATGGAGAATACTGAAACATACCCTTGTGGTTCATTCTTGTCAGGTATAACTATCTCTTGTAGTCCGCCACAGGCTAATATTAAGGATTGAGGCGGATTGATGATAGCGTTGAACATTGTAATACCTGAAAGTTCAAAATTATAATATTTAAATATCTTCACCTTCACTCAAAATTACTCAAAATACCGCCAACAAAGCTGGACCCACGGGAACGGAAAAAAGTACACAGTACATGTAACTAGCTCTAGATTTTTGGCTACCTCCACCAATATCAAAATGACCAAATCGGTGCAACTACTCTTGAATGTAAAAACATCTTTATTTTTGTTACAAGTGTTAATTTATCCCTCATGGTGCCATACCCATGGGTTCAAACGGGTCATATTGGGCCAAAAATTCCGTCAACTGCAGAACATGATGCTCCTTTAATTACCATACATTCCAAGGTTGGAGACAGTGACAGTTCCACCCTGGTATTCCTGAGGCTGCAATTTACTATCTTTGGCCTTTTGAGCCAGCTCTTTCATATTCTTCGACAGGTCAATGATCCCTCGCGAGTCAGCGTTGAAGAGAATGGGCGTGATCAAACCAGTGGGCGTTGCTACTGCCACGCTTACGTCAACGTTGTTAAATCTGTAAACAGAGTTATGTTATGTAAGCTTGCTTATTATTTCTGGATAGCTTAGATGTGGGAGCTAACCGTGCTTCTCTTTCTTAAAAAACTTAATTTAATTTATGTAACATGATATACATATTTCATTATTTTCCATATTATGTACCTTCTGGTTAATAAGGAACTACCATTAAAATAAAAAAAAGTATCTCACTGTCTGATGAATGAGTCCATCCAATGAGAATTAACAGCCGGTACACGCTTGCAGGCCGCCGCTACTGCTTTCACAATAAAATCGTTCACTGAAACCTGGATATTTAAAAAATGATTAGTTTTTTATATACATGTTTCATTTCTTGCAAGCTCTTACTTGCCAAGTATTTTGGATAACATACATTTTGTATTTGTAACACATACGCACACACACATACACATTTATATTAAGAGTGGTTTTAGTTGGCAGCCTTATAAACCTACACAATATCAAAGCTTTTTAATTACTAAGACCTTGCCTTAATATCAGACTTCTCCTTGGCAAGCCGATCATTGACCATCTTGCGCATTTCCAAGGTCTTCTCCACATTAACAGTAGCTGACAACTGATAGTGGGGTATTGTCTGCTTAGCGGCTGACAGTCTCTTTGCGATCGTTTCCCTCATACCGGAGAGTGGTATATCCATAAAAGTGGCACCTGGGGCTGGTGCTGGGATCGATGCAGGAGCTGGTGCTGCAGCTGCTGCTGCGCCTGCGAGGTCACCACTCTTCACTGAACCATACAGTCCAGACCCTTGGCCTGTGAGGGGTCATTCAAATGATAACCAAAATTGTAAAAATAAGGTAAAATACTAACAGAGGATATTATGTTGAGTATTAGGTGAGATATTATAATTCTTAAATATAAGAATAATACCATTGAAGCCATATTATTAACTATTAATTATTGAAGATTTAAACATTACAAGTTATATTTTGAATCCTTCTAAGAGTTACCATATCAGTAACTTACCACCTAGCCGAATATTCTTAAGTTCCGCTAGTCTTCTAGCCATAGGGCTAGCATAGATCCTGCTATGTTGGTCGGTTGTTTGTGAGGAAGCTGCCGGCGTTGGGGCTGCCGCTGCTGGGGCTGCGGTCGTTGAGGCTGCAGCCGGAGCAGGTGCCGGGGCTGCTGCAGTTGCTGAATAGACGCAATTCCATTACAGCATCAAACATGAAGTGCCACAGGTGAATTACCTCGTTATTTCATACCTCACTGTTTTAATTAACTCTTTGTCTCACTGTTATAGACCAATGTTATAATTAAATTTAAAACATTAAAACAGTGTAGTAAACTTATCTATTTTTTTGTGAATAGGGGAACCACTCGATAATGCATGATGCACATTAGATTCAAGCAAAAATGCAGTTTCATCAATACACATTGAGTGGCATGTCACATGATGAGACAGGGATAAGTATACTATTTTTTACGAAAACATTATTTAGATGATATTTGTATGTTGATGTTGATGCTAATTCTACTTTGAAGATGTTTACCAATGAGTGTTTTATGTACACAGTAAGACAAATAGTGAAAATGATAACATGCAAGTTGATGTGACATTTTAGTGAAATTTTTAATAATAACCTTTTTCTTTTGGCACTGCAGGCTTGGAGGATGCACTTGATGCTGTGGGTATGTCCATACATTAGTAAGTATTAAAGCAAAGAAATGTAAGTAAAGTAAATATTTCCTATATTAATCTTACATAAAAATACAATCATTATCCACTAAATAATTTCACTGTGATTATTACAATATTTTTACATTATACATGCAAAAAACAAAATCACCAATTAATTTAACATGCTTAACAATGCTCTACAATGTTACTTACCATCATCCTTAAAGTCTTTGAAAGCAGCAACATCAGATTGATTCTCAACAATGATACAAAGAAGTTTGCCAACAGGAACGCCCTTGGTACCAGCAGGAATCAAGATCTTAGCTAGGTATCCTTCTTCTGGGGTTTCGAAACCCATAGTTGCTTTATCCGTCTCAATTTCACATAGAAGGTCACCTTGAACATTAGTATATTAATATTACTCAACTATACTGAGATAAGAGTAGTTAATTGGTAAAATGCTTATTACTCTATTTTTGTTCTTATTCATTTATTTATCTGTGATCTTTTGACTAAAAAGTTTGTGTTTTTGCCAGTATAAGACTTACTATACAACATTGTTTGGTCTATCTGCAATAAATTTCACCAGACGTCAAGTCAAAATGCAAAATTTCATGCATATCACCTCGACATCTGGCGTTCCACAACAGAGAGCTTTTTTAAGGCACTTTTTGCCGCGTACCACTCTACTGTGGAACCAGCTGCCGGCGGATGTATTTCCGAGCCGATACGACTTGGGTGCCTTCAAGAAAAAAGCGTACGTATCCCTCAAAAGGCCGGCAACGCGCCTGTAAGCGTCCTGGCGTTGCAGGTGTCCATGGGCGGCGGTAAGCACTATTCTGTGACCCGCCTGCTCGTTTGCCCCCTAGCTCATAAAAAAAAAATAGAGAAATCAATCCCATTGGTTAGTTTTGATGATCAAAATAACAATTTACAGGATAAAATCCAATAGACCAATATACAAGCAATACTCTGCGAAAAACCCACAACCACACGACGCACGACATTAATTTTTATAACACTTGACCTTCTTTCACCATAAATAATAATATGCAGTGATGTATTTACAATTTCAAACAACATATAAAAGTTTGAGCTCAGGGCATAGAGGCACATTTCTGGTTGAGTTTGGCAAACTATATGTTTCACTAAGTCTAAGAAGAATTTTATTACAGATAATGTAACAGTGTACAATGACAAATGAGAGGGGAGGGAAGTCATTAGCAAAATTTGTTGCTGAGTTCTTTCTGTAAAACATCAGATAACCATGGTGCACAACAGTTTTTGATTTTTTAGGTTCCAGCCAAGTCCTCAGCCTGCTGGTAAATCCTGCCCAGAGAGTATGGCAAGATTTTCATTTGCCTTAAATGAAACTGTGAATTTAGTAAAATTGACCTTGACTGCGGGAGATGTACCAACAAGATAGTCTGAACTCTGAAGTCACAAACTGAACAGTAATTTTTTTAATACAATATGGTGTTGCTTTCGAATACATTACAATGTATGTGATCACTGTAAGAGGAAGTCTTAATTGCTCAAAAATAAAAAAGAATATGCATGGGTGTAGTCATGAGGGTTGAGACTCATGTTACAGAAACTAACTGTTAACAAAAACCATTTTGTTACAAGCATATTGATACTTTACCTTCATTAAGTTTGTCTCCTTCCTTTTTTTCCCAGCTAACTATTGATCCGTTTTCCATAGTTGGTGAAAGAGCTGGCAGATTTACTTTGTTGTGTGGAGGAAGGTCTGAATAATGTCTCACTTGTATACTCCATAGCTCAGTCGCAGATAACTGCTTATGTGATGGAGATAATAATCTGCAAAGTTTTGGTTGTTTACAGAAAATGATATGATGGTCTTCAACTTTTTGTATCCACATTGGTGTTTTCACTGTTCACAATAAGCACCATCAAGATTGTGATAAATACAAAATGGATTGAACAGAATGAGTTGAATGGCAAAACTTTTGTACGTGATAAATCAACATATGGTAAATGATAACAAATTGTAAATTACCAAATACACCGGTAATATACACGCACATGCTTCCACCAATGTCATTCACCAAGGTTTTGACAATACGATTATGCAATTTCCTTAAGCTTGAACTTGCAAAAATAGTACTGATTTACTATGCATAAACTTTATACGATGAATTGAAATACTATAAATACGTTACCAATAGAAGTTAACTATGAATAAAATCACTATAAAACTTACTTATTGGCTTGTTTCCTCCTGGCTAATTCTGTGCTCAAACATCTCGTGACATTACACCGAATAGCTTTTTTGACGCTATCAGCTAAAACTTGATTTCGTACAAGAATCGTTCGCAACATATTTGTTTTTATATTACTATATTTCTTACGCGTCCAGATTTTCGGGACGGTTTTCAAGCCGAAATCGACCTTTATCAAGCTGTAGGTCGAAGAAATGGTTCAAACGATAATCTTGTCAACTTCAAATGTTTTCGCACATTACCTTTAAAAAAATATGTCACTGTCAAGTTCGATTTATCGGTTTTTATTTGATATTAAATAACTGTAATTTTTCCAAACTCCTGAATGTGGATACAAAGATGAAGCATTGAATTTCGAGACTATTTTCGGCAACAATTATATTGGAAAATTCTTTATGGGATCTACTACTATTTTTTATAAAAGTCGTCAAGTAATAGTCAGACTGTGTTCAATGATTTTAAACTACTAGTAACCTATGGTTTAACCTGTCACCGATTGTTAAACTTCAAAGTCAGCGAAGGAAAAATGGAGGAACATTGCTAATGACATCTCTTTTCTGTCAACCGTGTTGTTAGGCAGGTTCCTCTAAAAATGGTGAGAACTTAATTCCAGCTTATTTTATAAATCGTACTCAGTTATTTGTTAAAATTCTATTAAATCCAGTGCAAATATGCGATATTTATTTAAAACCTTTATATTTCTCAGCGTGAGTGATAATTTTCTTTGAAAAATATCTTATAGTGGTGAATATGTTTACAGGCCAAACGCACCAAGAAGGTTGGAATTACTGGCAAATATGGTACTCGTTATGGTGCCTCCCTTCGTAAAATGGTCAAAAAGATGGAAGTGACCCAACATGCCAAATATACTTGCTCCTTCTGTGGAAAAGTAAGATTTAACTTTATTTGTTATTATAGAACTGCTCTTTATGATGTTAAATAGGTTATGTTTAACCGTAAATAAGTTGTTCATCGTAATAATATTTGTTTTGATAAACTTCTATTTCATAGTAGAGCCTCAATTCACCCATTTGAAATGATAAGTTGGCCAATTAATTATCACATTAGACTAAATTCTTATTTTATAAATTATTTCAGGATGCCATGAAACGTAGCTGTGTGGGTATTTGGTCTTGCAAACGTTGTAAAAGGACTGTAGCTGGCGGTGCCTGGGTTTTTTCAACAACTGCTGCTTCATCTTGTCGTTCAGCTGTCAGAAGGTTACGTGAAGTCAAATAAATGTTAGGATAAGTCAATAAAAAATTTTACCAAATGTCTTGTTTTTATTATTACTGGTAGATTAATAAGGTATGTTGATAGCAATAAAACTATTTTGAATATAAAAATATTTAATAATAAAAGTATGATATGCAAGTACATTATTAGCACCATTAAAAAGTACTTATAGCTCAATACTCGGTAATTAATGAAATATTTTCCATTATCATTAATGATAATTCAAACAAGTATAATTGATTCGTATCTGACCATAAGTTTTTAAGACTTAATATTATTTAGAAAACATTTGAATGTAAGTACATTCATCTCTTAAAGAAATTGTTAGACAATTGTTAATGGACATACCTAAATTATTTTAAGTTTTAAACATCAGTTGATAAAATAATTAAAATATATAATTACATATACAGTCTGATGACAATAGTAGCTTTAATGAGAATCATACACAGTCAGTCACCTAGATCACTATCTTGATCTCCTATGGCAAACAAAATATAAAATGCAATTCCAAGTAATGCTGTGCCAAGTAAATCACCAAGAGCAGTTAAATAGGGTATAGCTGAATTATCTGGATCTAATCCTAATTTCCACATCCATACAACCAAATAATGGCTTATTATCAACAAAAGAAATACTTGCAATAGTGCTGCACACATATATATCAAAATAAATATGGGTGTTACAGAGGTATGACCTGCTTTGAGATAAGCAATTGTGTAAACAAAAACAAGTTGACCAGGCACCACCATCAACATCAACAATTTAGATGTGTTGCTTATCACATTTTTTTCTTTTTGTCCTGTGTGCAATAATGTAGAAAGTCTGGAAGCATGCACAGCAGCCATATTTCCACCTATACCATTAATAACTAATTGAAAAACAGCCACACCTTGATAATTTGAAACAGTATAACCTAATATCAAACCCCCTGTACTACTTATAACCATTCCAGAAACAACAGGAATCCAACCTTCATCTAAAGCTTGAGTAGTAAAATTATTTTTAGATGCAACATATCCACAAGCAGGCACCAAAATAGCACCAATAATGATAATAATAGATGGCAATATAAGACTTGTACCAAGTGATTGATATAACATTGAAGAAATCCATGACAACAGTGCCAAAGTTGTTAAATCACCCAAACTTGCAGCAATTGGTGTGGCTACATTATCTGGGTTTATATTTAATTTTTTTGAGATAACAATAACACCAATCATAATAAGTCCAAGCACAAAACTTGCAAATGAAGCAGTAAGTACACTAGCTGCACAAAGCAACATAGCCTGATGAATATCAAACAAGCCCTGAGGTATCCAGCCCATTGCTACAGCAGCCATGGCAGCTAAGAATCCAACAAGTACTGCTTGGCACTGTATAAGGCACAGGTTACCCACAATTAATTGCTTTAAACAGGCCTCTAAGTGGCCCATGTTAGCATGTGTTGACATTCTTGAGGCTAAGGTCATTTCTAAATTTCCTTTGAGTCCTAAAAGCGCTGGTACAAGTATGTAGACACCTGGTATCTTCTGAAATACTTCCCAATGTTGTACAACATCCAAAAGGAGGCTTGCTACAACCATACCAAACCCGGCAAGAAGAAAAGACACAAACATTTGCACTGCTGCGATCCATGAATTTTCTTTACCATATTTAATATCTGGTGGTTTATCCTCATTGGTTATAAGTTTGTATACATTTGCACTCATTTCACTTTCAATGTTACACTCTGACTTCACCGATTTGGAGTTATTGCTTTTAGTTCTATTCATTTTAATTAAAAAGGCAATTAAAAGTTCCTAATTAATTATAGATATTAACCAAAATTTTGTGGTAATTTATATTAAGTACATTACTAATGTCATTTGGGCTTCTACTAATTACATATTAGGAAACTACATACGGTACTTTTTATTATTAGTATAAAAAAAATGTTTATTTGGTGATTTGCATTATATATAACAAATTTGCGAAAAATCGCTCGACTGTCAATACATGTAACATGAAAAAATAAGAGCAGCCAATAGCTGTAATGTAAAACATATATAGTCATTAGTCAGTCAGTACTCAGTAGTCACTACGTTTTATCACAGATATCGTCAATTATCACAGATTAATGTTTTAGTACCTATATAAGCTTTAGCTGGTATTTGGATAAAGAGTAAATTTATATTTCAGTTGTTTCATCGTAATAGCATACATTATATGTACTACTAACTATTAAGTACTTTTTTATTCTTAGTATGTAAGTTCATATAAAATGTTTTTATCGAAGGGAAGCGACCCATCCATATTTATAGAAGTATAGCTTTGTATAACTTTAAATATAAAAATAACAATGTAGTAAACGATATCATAAATATGTACTCTTTTTAATTTAGCACTTATAAAGTTAGTGCAATATCATAATCAAAACAACAGAAAAACAACTTTTTATTAGAAATACAACACAAAACAAGTAGGAAACTAAAATATAACAAAGGTTTCTTTTGTACATTTTACAGTGCCAAATAATTAAAATTAGAAATTTTATTTAGGTACAAAAGTAAACTTTGTGTAACGATATTTTTATTACATTTATTTTCTATCGCATTTATCACGGAGAGTGTTCGGAGGAGCTGTTCGGATTGATACCTGCAGCTGAATTCCATCATCGAAGATCGAGGCAGAATACGAAATTTCATCCGTATCACCTCGATGTCCGCCGTTCCACAACTGAGCGCTTCAGAAGGCACTTTCTGCCGCGCACCACCGCTATGTGGAACCAGCTGACAAAAGAGGTATTTTCGAACAATTACGACTTAGAGACCTTCAAAAAAAGAGCGTATAAGCATCTTAGAGGCCGGCAACGCACTGATGAGCCCTCTGGCTTCGCGAGTGTCCATGGGCGGTATCACTTAACATCAGGTGAGCCTCCTGCTCGTTTGCCCCCTGTATTATAAAAAAAATTCTTTTCTTACTAGAAGATCCCAACATTAGGCATAGGACTGTATTTATGTTGACCTATGTAATTTATAGATAAAAAAAGAGATTTTTGACGGTTATAAAGATAAATGATAGTAATTGTGACCTCAATCCTCATTTTATGGTTATTTTATTTTAGAAATTTTAATTTAGACAAACATCAAAACAAAACAAACAGGCAAATGACAAAATTTCTTCTTCATTACTTGCAATTGTTATTCGTTCGTTCTCTAATGCATAACTTGTACAATACAGGGGTCTAATTCTCGCTTTTGGTCGACATACGCAAATAAGAAATCTCAATTTTTGACATCATAGTCTCATGACATATCTATGTTTATTTATTTATTTAAATATGTTCGACATTTCGTTCACTACATTTATTAATTTACAATTTTATTTGAGTTAGGCGGAAGATAAATAATCGATAACTTTTTAATGAACGTATTAATGAACTCACAATTGCATTGATATGTGAAATTTTATTACTTTAATAATAAAAATAAGGGAAAAGATAATTTGACTGCTAACAATCATTTTTAAACTAAAGTTGCACATTATTTACATTAAAGCAATAGAAAAGGGAACCTTATAATCGTATCCATTAATATTTTGTAGTTTATTAGTTATTTTAAATTTTGTTTAGGGAAAACTAACGATATTCTACGCAAAAATATAGGTGACTCTAGTTATAAGAGAATGTCCTCGAGCATCTTTGGAAAGTTACAGAATATTTCCAGTAAAGAAAACGTAAAAGCAACAGAAATGTTTTTCTGTAATAACAGGGTATGAACTTCCAGCTCTATCAACGGACTTAGAAATAAGCGTTACTGGTAATGCCACAGTCTTATTATTTGTGGAGTTCCGAGGAATTGAATATCTATTTCTGGTTTTAGATCCCTCATCCTATCCTACTGTGAAATAAAAGGAGAATTTTAGAGAGCAAAAGTTTTCGGTTTATGTTTGGTAAGTCAATGTAATTACTGTCAAGCAGAAGAAGGAACGATTCATCACATCATTATCGATTTCACAAAGTTTCCTCATTCAAAGATATGTGCTGGCTAGTGAACTTAGTGTTACCAATGCATATAACTGTTTTTCTTCCTCCCACCCGCCGGTACTCAACGTTTACTAAAAGATCCACCATCCTATAGACCTATTTATGATTACATAGAAATACAAATCAAACAATTTAACTTACGAAATTTAGTGAAGTGACTCCAAAGTAATGAACATTTTCCGAATAAGTTATGACTTAAAGTTCAATGTAACCGGGCATAAAATTAAAAAAAAAGTTTGTCAAAACTGTCCAGTGCCAATTTCAATGTCAAGTAGTGGTGGTTAACCACAGGGTAGTTGACACTTGACACTGATATAATTCATAAGTCACAACTTACAACTCACAAAGTACATTGAATTTATAAATGTTCAACGAGAGCCGAATGGAGGCTGAAAGGTGTTAGCTCCGGCGTTTGTAATTAAAATAATAAGTTATTGTGTAAGTTTAACGACGGTTAACTATTTATTAAATCGGAAAAATATTCAGTGGATTCGTGAAAAGGAATGATTTCAAATGTTGTGTTAAAACTTCAAGTAAAATTATATATATCCGGAAACCTACTTTTAAATAACTTCGTTAATGAAGTCGGAGTGACCGTAAGTGTAAACCGATAAATTGCATCGCTCTTTAAACTTAAATTAACATTAGTTTTCGCCCAGTGAAACTTGATCTTTAAATACTTAAAATCTTTGTCCCATTGTTTTAGGTGAATGGTCTAACCACTGACATTGGACTGTTGAAATTGACATGTGGCAGTGAATAAAGTTGTAAATTTAAATTGTTAAAATGTTCAGAAGTAAAATAAGAATACACACGTGCCGAATTATCCTTCTTACATCGCTGGTGTGGTTGTTAGTTGATGTTGCTATTCTAACTTTTTATTCTGACTGTTTTGGTGATGGTTGCAACAAGAAAACAACAGATGATTATGGATTAAAGGTAAGTCTTGATTTTTCTTACATATTTAAAAAAATAGTGTGATATTGTCCAGTGAAAATGCTTAATAATATTTTTAATATATATATAAAAAATGATGGTTTATATTTATTGTAATGTCAACCATTTCAATACAATAGGATGTAGAAGAATTAAGAGGCAAAAAAGCTGCAATAGCAGCTGGATTACATAGAGATGTGGGTGATGATGACACAAATCTTGAAGAGAATGAGGTTGAACCAGAAGTTGGTGAGGACGGGTTAAATTTGCCCCCATATCCAAGATCTAGACTTAAAAAGTGGAAGCCTGTTCCACAAATAAAACCTCAAGGAGATTCACCAGGAGAAATGGGTAAGGCTCTCATATATTTTTTACAGTAATATAACAATAATTTTTAATTTTTAATTAAATTAAAAGAGAATATCATAATATTGAAGCAATAAATGAGGTTTTTTAGTTTGTTTCATTTATTTCTAAAAGATATGTGATGTTAAGTCAGAACAAAACTATTCATTCTCATCAAATATAGTAGGTACCTACAGTATGTACAGGTACACATTGCAAATATATAACTTTTTCTTTAATACAAGTAATTATAATTCATAATATGATAAAGATTTTTGTTTGTATTAATTAAGCCTTGATCTTCAATTTTTTACTAGAAAAATCTGTTAAAATATTTTCTTGGTTCAGGTAAAGCAGTAAACATTCCAATAGAGCAGGAAAAGGTTATGTTGGAGAAGTTCCAAGAAAATCAATTTAATTTAATGGCTAGTGACATGATCTCATATAATAGGTCATTGACTGATGTTAGATTTGAAAAGTAAGTAAATATTACTGTATTGTTTATAAAATTAAACAGGTATTACTAAAAGTATGATTTTATGAGTAGATACTAAAATACATTTTACTTAATTGATATTTACTAATAAAGTTGTAAAATACATATATAATTTTATGTTAAAATAAGTAAGTAAATACATATTTTAAAATACCTGGCTTTTGACAAACCAGAAAATAAATTGAATTTATCATAGTATTGATATCTGTGTCACTCATTTTGGAAAAATTAAAAAATTTGGACAGTGTGGTTAAAGAAGAACAATAATGTAATAAGCCTGTCCACGTCATTTAATTACCATTACTTTGCATACTTAGGTGTAAAGATAAACAGTACCCGCAATTACTACCTACAACAAGTGTTGTAATAGTTTTCCACAATGAAGCGTGGTCCACCCTAATAAGAACTATATGGAGTACAATAAATAGATCACCCCGGCCTCTTTTGAAGGAAATTATATTAGTTGATGATGCTAGTGAGAAAGGTAAGTTTGCTTTTACATATTTATGAAAAAAACATTCATTTAATTATATGTATTTATTTGTTCCCATTCTAGAAAGCTTATCCCAAAACTCTTCATTTCTTGGCAAATGCCATTATGTCTCCATGGAAGGTTCTAGAATATTAGTTTATAAGAACATAAAATTAACAGCAGGTGAGCTTCCTGCTCGTTTGCCCCCTGTTTTATATAAAAAAAGTTATTGTTCATCCACATTTTATTTCTAGAGATTCCTTAAAATTTTCAAAATAAAAGCTTTATTTTCGTTTTAAAGTGTCACATAAACATACACAATATGTCACGAAAACTGACCCATGTCATAAAATGACAAATGTCATAAATTTACAATTTTTATAATGATTCACTGAAATTCATACCATTTTCATATCCCAATGATATGTTAATAAAAGTTATTCATAAGCCGACATAAACCCAACACCATAAGAAGTTTATAAGAAAGATAAAATATGCGACGCCTTCATTATTACTTATAATTTATTTATTTATATTTTGATTTTTAGACATTGGTTACTTTCCACACTAGCTAACTAAAACTATTATAAGTCTATAGACACAGGATTTTCTTCTTATTAATAATTTTCTTCCAGAACATTTAGGGAAGAAGCTAGAAGAATATATTAAGACGCTGCCGGTGCCGACGCATTTGTTTCGTACGGAGAATCGTTCGGGTCTGATTCGCGCCCGGCTACTTGGCGCGAAACACGTGAAAGGTGACGTCATCACCTTCTTAGACGCCCATTGCGAGTGTACAGGTAAGATGTTTCCTTGTATACCTATATAGCAAAATTGCTCTAGTGGTTTAAGTGTGTGACAACTCTTCATGCGTGTGATTTTGAGCAATTGAAAGGTAAAGTCAGCTCAGTCGCAAGGTAAAGGTAAACATCATTAGGAAACCGGCATGACTCAGAGTCAAAACTTTCACCTGCATTCAAACTGAAGGCTAAAAGACAAAACATAAATATGAGTTTCAGATTTTTTTACTTTTAAATGTGTTCATCAATTTATTTAATATTAAAACTCGACGTTTGGATAAACCATTCATTGCTATCATGTGGCTTAAAATATGTATATACTATATAATAATTGAAAACCTTAGGTTTTAAAATGAAATATTGTATAGTAAATATTTATGTAAAATATTTTAAAATGGAAGGTTGTTACATAATCATAAGCAGTTTGAATTGCCAGTGGGTTTTTATAAACTAATAATTGTTTCAATGCATTCGCAAATGACACTGACAACAAAATTGAAAAGCGTAGTACCATCACAAAAAAGACAATCAAAAATAATATGCGAACATTTCTTGCTCTTAAAGAACTTAAAATTAATTACAAAACAAAAACGTTATTTTGCCTGTGCATTATCCGAAGCAAAATTTTATACGTGAGTAATTAATAGTATCAATCGCGTTATGAATTTAAAGTGTAAATAGAATTTCCAAAGTAAATTAATTAACAAACAAACTTTTCCAATTCAACATTGTTATCGGTAAAAATATTCAGCTCGCGAATTGAACTGCAGACATCTTGTTTAGTTAACTGTTAGTACAATTAGCAACGTGTATTGGGAAAGTGTATTTCATAGATGTAGCAATTGAGAACTATGTGTTACAACGACTTGTTAGGAGACTCGATTTAAATGCCGCGACAATTTATATTCAACTATTATTTACGGAATCAGTTGTGTATTACATTCATTATAGTAAGTTTTATAGCTCCATTTTAATATCTTTACTCCGCTGTGGTGTTTGAAGTTGTACGATTGATTACCCACATAACTACCGGATTATGGTAAAAATGCCGATTCAACGTATCAGGGCCGGGTCCTGTGTTTTTAAGCCAGCTCTATAAATGTATACATATATATATATATATATAATATTATATATCCGTTAAAGAACCATACTGAAACAACGGACTTTATTAATGTGTGTGGAAATTATAAAGCTGTAGAAATGTAGCTTCGTTGAGGTACAAAATTTATTCAGATCATTATTATTGATAATATAAAAACTTTCAAATTACCTAAGATATAAGATCGAATTTAAAACAGGCATATTTTATTTATTCTCACGTGTAACTTATATCATTATTGTATTAATTTATTGAGCTATTTTTTTTATTTTGTTATTAAGATGGATTTTATACATATTTAATATATTTTTATGTTGTAAGCGAGAACAATATTTTCTATTTTATAGCTGTAAATCGCAATTTTATTCGGATACGTTTATTATAAAATACTTTTATTCCGATAAGAAGTAATCGACATGTAACAATTTTTCATCGATTAGACACATAAATTTGTCGCGGTATTTACCACCACAAATACATGCGGTAAATAATATACACGATAATGGAAACGATATCTAAATATTGTATCTGGAATCTAGATCTATCTAAAACATGATGTTTTTAAGTAATTTAGTTGATTAAGTGGAATTAGTATTATTTCATTGATTTACATTTTTGATGCTACGCTAGAAGGATTTTATACCAGATACCGCAGTTAATTTAAATTATTTTTTATAGAAAGCTGCACAGATTTAGGGCAGGGTTATAGGTCAAGAGTTTAGTTTAAGTACTAAGTAAACAGTAATTATTCCAAAAGCTTAGTGCTATACGGAAACGAAAATGTATACGAGATGACTTTTCTCTATAAATACATTTTTTTAACTCAAGTATAGTTAAAAGGATAAAAACAAAGGAAATTGTTTTGTCACTATACATTAAATAAATTACATCGACCATCCGAAAAAGACGGATAAGAGGCTATTGGGAATCTACAGTAAGATATTTTTCTCATAGATTCTATCAAATGGAATATGTTTATTGTCGAGTAGTATCCTTCCAGACCTTCCAAATGTGATTAAAACACGAGGAGTGAAGGCTGTACCTGGGGCTATGTGTTAATTTCTCGGCTGTCTTGGTTTTCTGAATGTTAATGTTGAACAGGAAGCTATTTGTAAATACATTTTTTAAATGAAAACCGAAGTCCAGTTATGGCTAGCGTTAAAATATCGTATTCTTCAACAGAGGGTTGGTTAGAGCCGCTACTCGCGAGAATTGTTGAAGATAGGACTACAGTTGTATGTCCGATCATTGATGTAATTTCGGACACAACTTTCGAGTACATTCAAGCATCGGACATGACGTGGGGCGGTTTTAATTGGAAACTCAACTTCAGATGGTGAGTGCTTTTGACATTATTTTAGTAATTAATAGACTGCAGTGACGTATACTTGAATGTTAGTAATGTTTCATAAATAATATGAATATGAGACGTTATAATGCAGGGTTATGCCATTTCATTATTTTTTACTTACGTTGTTTTTCAAATTATATTTTTTTGCATTTTTAATTATTGTATCGATAATTTCAACTAAAATGATGAATAATCGATTGTATATATGCGTTGCATCGTTCTATAGACACTTAATATTATTAGAGATGCTTAAATATATAACAGAATTATATAAACGAACTATAGTCAGCTAAATACGTAATCTAATTAGTTCCCATTCTCAATGTAAATTTCTCGATGATAAGCATTATAAGAATATTGTTTTTCATGATAATAGATTTTGTTTTTAATTTTTTAAATCATTTTTTTTACGTATTTCAAAATTTGTATTTTTTGCATTTCTGAACATTCCTTAACATTGTTGCCACCCATTGCTGATTACAATTATTTAAATGGTTCAAAGGGACCGTTCCTATCTCTTGCTTCTTATGATTTTGTAATTGTTTAATATGTTAAATAAGTATATTGATTATATAAGCAACATTTTCAGTTCATTGATGTGCAACCATATAAAAATTTTACTCTTTACATAGGCTGTAAATGATGGAATAAATGCAAAATTAGTGTAGAAGTTTAACTCTCAAGGTTAGGGCGATCGTAACTCAAGATTGTTTTGGTTGCATAACCCTACCATTGTTCACACTACGTCCGCTAACTATAGTTAATATTATGTATAGCTCCATTTATACTCTATATAGGGAGACCTCGTTAAATACGACAATGTTAGATCATGTTATTGTCTAGATATATTCACCGTCAAAACGTTCATTTATTGCATGCAATTCTCATCAATGATAACAGTGCTGTTTCGTGTAAAGCGACTTAACGACCATAGTCGTACTGATAACGTCATAAACCATATTCTAAAAAAAATAAGAGTACCCTTTCTCGATGACCCGTCAGACTCTAACTCATTAAACTATAGTTACTAAAAATATATGATAAGGTACAATTTAATAATAAGATAAGTGTGCTGTTATATTAATTAGTAGATAGTATAAAACGTACCATTAAAATGAATGCTCATGTAGTTTTCAAGTTGCGCTCGTCATCATAACAACTCTCATTAAAACTTTCATTAATGGTTGAGTTTTATAAGGAAAATTTTAAGTAATAGTTTATTTATATTAATATCTCATATTTCGTATATATGTATATTTAATAATTATGTGTTACCATCTTAAGATATAGATTTAACGCTGCAGCTTTTAAGCGTTACATAACGTTAGTTTAATTTGCATTATCACCATCTTAGTTATCTAAAGAAAAGGTTATTATTTTCTCTATTTATATAAAAGTACATAGACAAAGTGGATTGAATAATAAAAGAGGGGAGAAATAATTGGCATTAATAAATCATTCATTCGCACTTGAGACAACCTCTATACGTTAATGACATAATGCACGCGACAAAAAGAAATTGTGAGACTAGACAAAATAATAAGGAAACCGATATATCAACTATATATACTCGTACGTCATCGGAGCGAATTAAGACAAAAGCAGAAATCCCAAGTTAATCTTTACAGGAATTCACAAGCAAGCCATACGTTTCCGTAATCTAATTAAATTCCATACAATTACGGCGCGTTTGCCTGTGATTATAAGCGCGAGTTTATCTATTAGAGATCTCTCACTTTCACACACATTGGTTATAACTCTTATACATAGATTAGATCTGGAAGATGAAAGCTGAAGTAAGAAGCTTAATTTTTATACATTTATTATTTGAAATTTGGAAAGCACTCCTCAAATAAAAACTAAAGGAATTGGTTTAGATTTAGAAAACTATTGAATTTACTAGTCGATGGCTACAAAAACATAAAGCTAAAGTTTCCATTTTTTTCTTAGTATATATTTGATCATGATGAATTCGTGCTGTTACGAGTGTTTTATGTGTCTTTATGTTGACATTTATTGTAACAATTTAATGCGCTAGTTTGTATCCTCTTGTGACTTATGTGAAAATAAATGTGTTGCGGAATGAGGTGAGAATAAGACCATGAGATGCCATGTTTATAGGCGTTTTCACCAAATAATAGAAAATTAATAGGACGTCATACTCGTACGTCATTGGTCACGCATCGCAATTATTTGTTTCATGGTTGAGTTGATACCTACTCTGTATACTTCAACACTACTTGGCGTATAGTGATTTACAGCAACAAAAGCTTTTATTATTGCATTTTGCAATTCCAAGTCTTGATATAATTAGAAATTTGTATAATAGTACTTGGTTGGGTGCTTATATACTCAATACTAATAGCACCTGTTTATGGTTTATAGTAACGCCTTCCGTAATTGTATTTGCACAGACTATGATTGGATCTGCTATTGTAATTTTATTGATAGAACTGGTTTTGTCTGTGAACTTTAACTTAGACGTGGAGAAAGGTGGCCTTGTTACTATCTATTATATAAAGGCTACGAACAAATACATTTTTTTGTGCATAGAGGTATTTAGTATAGTATCGCTTTTATAACTTAGTATTAGGAGGCATCTTATTAAATATTTGAAAAGCCGATTTCTCCTATGCGTATAGCTTTATTATAACGAAGTGGACTCCTATCAATTTTATGTCTCTTTTCCTATTTCCTGTATTATTATTATTTTTCAGTGTATATGATGTTCTTGCAATTAACTGACTGGATGGCTGAAAAAATAAGATATAATATACATCTATTGCAATCAGTATTAGTTCTTGAATTTATATAAGATTTTGATATTTATTTATCAACAATAATAAGTAGAAAGGTAAAGTTATTGTAGACCATCAGTCTCGCGTTAGTGAACCGGCTATGATAATTCAGGTTGGCCATGACATCCGACAGTGCTGGTTAAACCACTTGCCATAGCTTATATTTCGTTATAATGTGTTGTAAATTGTAATAGACTCTCATATTTCTGAATACTGCCTCCGTTGTTTTGTTAATACACGTGTCCCGGACGTCCTGGGTTCTATTCCGGTGAAACAATGGTTATTTAAGGTTTTTAAACATAATGAAGATCCTTAAACAACGTCAGAAATGTGTCTGCCCCCATTCTATGGTTATTATACTCATGCCAGTCACAATTTGTATGACATAGTGGTGTTCGTATTAACACTTTATTTTTATATATATATAAAAAAAAAAAAAATAAAAATATATATATATATATATATATATAAAATGTACACAAAATACTTCTTTTCATTAGAGGAGACGTAATTACATCCGGTACGGAACAGAGTATAATATAAGTATATACGTTAACCTTACTACGGTTTAGGAATTCTTATCGAAACAATTGTAATGCCAAATGAAATTGGTATTAGTTTAATTTGTACGGATTCATATAGAGTTACAGTAGCTCGTGGTTGTTGTTTGTAGTTAAGAACTTATATGACATATTTATGTTTGTGTAGTGGGTTTGAATCCCGCTGGGTACCAACAGAAGCAAAGAATCAAATAATCTTTAGCCGGTTTTCGCCGATGAAAAGTTACCATCACTTTGGTGACAATTCCTGTAATTTCCTTGTCCTTGTGTTGTTCCTTCCAAAAATTAACAAATGTGTGAATCATGTTAGTGCATTTGGCGGTAAACATAAAAGTAATGCATGGCTTTTTTGTTTGGCCTTTAAAATCCAAAGTCAGTCATACGATGAAAGTTTATCATTTCTTCTCACGCATTTAGGTAATAGTTCTTCCATTCATTAACTCTTCTATTAAGTTACTTTGACTAAAGCTTCAATTATATATACAACTTCTTTTCTGACAAAACTCAAAAATTCGTCATTATTTTAATTGCGTTTATATGTTGCCAGCTGCTAAAAGAGGTATTTCCGAACAATTACGACTTAGGGACCTTCAAAAAACGTATAAGCATTTAGGGGGGCGGCAACGCACTGGTGAGCCCTCTGGCATCGCGAGTGTCCATGGGCAGCGGTATCACTATTTAAGGTGAGCCTCCTGTCGTTTGCTCCCTGTTTTATAAAAAAAAATGTATTTACACTATTTAATTTATTAATTCGAATATGTAAATATTACTTATTATTAATAATATACCATAATTTACTTTACTTCAATACCTCTATAAATAAAATTTTATTTACATATTATACATCATGAAAATACTGTGCAAACAAATTAGGTCATATTTCATTTGTTATTACAAAGCTAATTTACTTAATATGTGCTATTAATTCAACACAAAATTGAAAAATAAGTAATATGAATTCATTCTGCAGCTGGTGCGATTTATCTGCATTAAATAGATATGTTTTAATAATTGTTTTTTGAAGTATTTATTACTTGCTTATCTTGAAACAAAATCACCGAGTCCTCTTTGTCATTATACTATATTGATGGAGATCTTTAATTGATTTTCATTGTAAAGAATAGCGATTTTTTAAACGTAAAAACCATTCCACATATATTTTCTTCTGTATTAGTATGCCCCACATTTAAGGAAGATAAAATTTGTATACATGTAACTATCAACTATATCGACTACCGTATGTTTTTCGTAATTGAGAAATAAATCGTAAAAAACATACGGCCCAAAGTATACCACTATCAGCCAGAATACTATTTATTTTATTAATCGTAAGTGTTTATAAATTTCGTGTATTTCTGTTACACTTTGATATTTTCAGTACTCATATTGCTATTTCTTTAGTATATAAGCAAAGACAAATAGTACTATATATATATATACCGCTGTGAAAGTAAACCGCAAAAGTAGGTTCTCCATATGGTGACGTACGTTGATAATGTAAAAAGTTCTTAATAGAGTCTAGATCTACTTAAGATAATTTCTTAAGAAAATAGATACCTGGATCCATTCGGGTTCTAAATTTGAACTTTATTACGATTTTTGTCTACATACATTACAGGTACCGTGTACCAGAGCGTGAAATGTCGAGAAGAGGCGGCGACCGAACAGCACCCTTACGCACGCCGACAATGGCTGGCGGCCTGTTTGCTATCGACCGGGATTATTTCTACAAAATCGGCTCCTACGACGAGGGCATGGACATCTGGGGAGGAGAGAACTTGGAGATGAGCTTCAGGGTATCGTATACACGACGACTTCATTATCTTTAATTTCGACAGACAGGCAATAGTTTCAAGGGAATATTAGGTATGCTTTATCGACACAATGCAGACAGAATTGTAAAAATACAAAAATTCCACGTGAACATTGTTTACGTGTAAACAAAAGAAGAATTAAGCGGTATAGCAGCTACAGGCTGGGAAAAAATTGGCCAAACGTCCCATTAATTGGTACTTTTTGGGGTGAAGGTGTGGCAGTGCGGCGGGCGCCTTGAAATAGTGCCATGCTCTCACGTCGGCCACGTGTTTCGTGATAAATCGCCGTACTCGTTCCCCGGTGGAGTTCAAAACGTGGTCCTCCATAACGCGGCAAGAGTTGCCGAAGTGTGGATGGACGAATGGGGAGAGTTCTATTACGCCATGAATCCAGGTTCGGTTGGAATCGCGCACGCGTTGCACGTTTTGCCAAAAAATTACGATTACGACCTAATATGAAAGTGGAAATTTAACCAAAAATCATTTTGTAAGATTTGTCAGAATATGCGTCAACATTAACTTTATACAAAAACACATTGTGTTTGCCGCTCATACAGAGCTATTTATGGCCGCGACCTTACTTTCATATCTAATCATGAGTCAATTTCACATTCGGCATGTTTGAAACCAGTTTTGCATCAGTTTAATATTCATATGGTCGTTTTGTCTTACATTAAAAGTAATAAAAACCAAACACTAATTGAATAAGAAAGAATAAATAAAGATAAATCCATTATATTACTAATTTATCGTATATATACGATAGCTTATCTTTCGTATAGCGATAATGTTCTGAGGAATTGCCGTGATTTTATGGCGGCTCCTTGTGAATATGACATAATATTGATCGATTGCGATTAGGGATTTTTGAAGAAATATTTACTTCTAATTTATAAAGTTTTTTTTATCATCTAGCAACGATATAACTTCAATTTCTAAACCGTGTAAAGAGATTTAAGAATTCAAACGTTAGTAGATTTGGGATTGCGAGTATGAGCTTTACCTTCGTGGTGTACGATAAAGTTTTCGTCGTAACACCGTACCGTAGGTACAATTGGCAAAGCGTGAAACGCTCGCACAAAGTTTTGTTGTGGCTTGGGAGTATTAACAATTTGTATGTGTTATTAACGCTTAATAACATTTGATAATCATTGCAACTGCATTCCATCTTTATTTCATTTATTTCATATTTCGCTTTCTATCGCATGCTTATACCTTACTTTTAACCTTTTCTTTGGGTAGTTTTCGTTCTTTTGTCTTTTGTTTTGCTTCTTCTCAATGCAGAAGCAATGAGGTTTAAAAATTAAAAATCCCACAGCAATTCTTCGCGGAGAGTATGCAACGGTTTTAAATAAACAAAGTTCATTGACTTGTGCAGTTGGCAATAACCTTGAAGGGTCTTAATCGTACTAATTATATAAGTGTACGCTATTTGTTTTTATTAACGGTCTTATTCGCAGATGATTTTTAGGAATTGGACCGGAAAACCATCTGTATTTGTCAATATGGGTTTAATGAAACAATGGTTCAAATCATAATATTTACATTAATAGTATTGGTCATATTAAATGACCCTAATCCATACTCTTAATTATTATATAAAACATATATTATGACGATACTCTCCGTGTCATGGCTTAATAGAATATATAAAAATCTAAATCATTACTAAGTTAATTATTACAAACAATGGTCTTGTAGGCTTAACCATCTAACACACACACATTACGAACTTTTATCCAATTATTTTATATAATATTTATATAATACATGAATGATATATGAGTGCAAAGTAGTCTGCTCAAAACGTATAATTAAACTTTTACAATTAAGATAATAAAAATTAACATAATGTTTGCATTTAATCCAGGTGTTAAAACATATTTAACCATTTATTATGAAGCTATTTAATTGACATTATTTGTTATAAATGTTTTTGCGGAATTTTCCATTATAATATAAAATTTTATTAAATATTAATATTTCATATCCGATATATATATTTAATAAAATATTATAACACGTAGTGTATATTAATGTATTTGTTTAATTCTATTATAAGACGCATTTGTTTCATCTCACGCTCTATAAGTGACTGTGAAAATTGTTTATATAATAACTAAATCAAGGGAGTCTCACGCCGGCATAATCGTATTTATAAACTATTTTATTTGATTGCGTCATTCGATTATTACTATTATGTGACTCTAATTAGTATTTTAATACATAAGCCCTAGACGATTCAAATTGTTTGTAAATAGTCCCAACAGTCAATCCCTTACAAATGATAGCACGATACTTACCTCAGTCATGAAGTATTTTTAGTGTAAGGCACCATCCCATTCTATGTACCCAGCTGCCTAGTTCATTGTTTTATTTTTAGGCATTTGTTACACAAATTTTAAAACTGAACTGTTTTCGTTGTTTTTGTAAATTTCCTCCAATGCCGCCGCGTTAATGTGTAGCCACTAGGCTAATTAGGGAAACAGTCCTTAGGGACATGTTACTATAAAGCTTATTCTATTTTTATTTTTTTCATACGGCATTCTTCGATTTTCTTAACAGGCTGTGGGCCAAATATTGGAGACAATATCACGCTACAAATTCTCTAATCCATAGATTCTAATTCGCAATTATCGTACACGTTCTCAATAGTTCTTAGAAGTGAATTGCGATAATTATTGAATAATGATCAGATACTATTAGTCGTCTTTGTTGTGAATTTGAGAAGCAAAATAACAAAATTAAGTGATAACTGACGATTAATGTACTCAAACCATGATGACAATGACTCCGAAATTTTGTGAGTTCAAAATTCGTTACGTGATCTTAAGTATTTTAAGCCCTACTTACGTAAACTACTTATCGATGCTCTTTGCTTTCTTGTTTACAATTTTACAAAACGATTTTATTATTTATTGTGGTTGAATAAAAAAATAAAACTAACATACAGCTGCGTCATAAAGTGTCTAGATTGACCTTTACATTAATTGCATAATTCGAAAGTGACATTACATAAGTTTCTACTTGTCTAGTAAGTTATCCCTAAAACCTCTCACTTCATACATAAAATGAATATTAACAAATCGTTACGTACAGTCTTAAGATATTACGAGTATTTTCTATGGTTGTCATCATCGGGAGTTGTCATCTTTGACAAGTTGACTGGGAACTAAATCTGTTATTGCATACATTATAAACTATGGTTTAATAGCTCCAGTAGCTTAAACTATGTCCTCTTTAAGGTTTATCTGGTGCCTAGGGTTGACAAAGGATTTCGTGTGTCAAATTGAATCTCATTTTGTCTTATATATTCTTGTCGTCGCGTTGAAGCTAATTAGCCCCGGCACCAGGTTGGACATGCTTAAGTTGTGAAAAATGGTCTTAAGTATGCAATACCAGACTTGTGCCCCAGGTATGGATGTGTGGTGGCACTCTGGAGATAGCGCCATGTTCCCACGTGGGCCACGTGTTCCGCAAGACCACACCCTATTCGTTTCCGGGAGGGACAGGCCGTGTCGTGAACCACAACAACGCGCGTCTCGCCGAAGTCTGGCTTGACGACTGGAAACATTTCTACTACAATATTAACCCAGGTTATTGTGACTTATATATGGCGTGAACGTGTCGCGGGTTATATCTGATTTTTTTTAAAGACTGTTCCCGTATGAAAAACCGCTATTTGATGTGATGTTTAAAAAAAACATCTAATTTTGAGTTGTATGATCGTACTTTCTTCATTGAATGCGGCCTCAGGTGATATGGCCGCTTTATCTATTGTAAAGTCAATCGATGAATATTAAAAATATACATCTGTTTGGCTGTATATTTTTAATATTCGGTCATAATGATCATCTTATTGACTGTTATCTGACATCTTAATGATTGTTATAAATCTCATAATTTATTTATTTATTTGTACTCTAAATCTTTAAGAGTTTCATACTATTTAAATTATTATCGCGATATTTCTATTTCCGTAACATGCATCATTGAGTTATATCATTTCATTAACACATTTTAATTCATTAAATAACTCGCAACACGCGTCATGGTTAACGCACTCGTTCTTATTCTGTTGATTATAATTAATGAGTTTAATCTTTTAATGCGATTAACAATCTTTTATTGACATCATTATTCTGGTATTTGTATCACTAAATTAATTGATTTTTTAATTTTTATAAATGCAGAATAAGAATGAGACAGTAATACGGTTATGGGTATATTTTATGTATTCTAATTAATGCATGTATTAACAATTTCGTATATATCTATGTAAGTTTTGAAATATTAATTACTTAGTAAGATTTTGAATTAATGATGTGTGAGTAGGTGCATTGAACGTGCCCGTTGGTGACGTCACTGAAAGGAAAGCGTTGCGTGAAAAACTGAAATGCAAGAGCTTCAGATGGTACTTGGAGAACATATACCCTGAGAGTCAGATGCCGCTCGAATATTACTATTTGGGAGAGGTGAGTTTGACAGTTTAACGTGACATTTGACATTTTACCACTTTATGACGTCATCGAAAATTTAAGAGGGAAAATATTTTGTTTTAAACAGTGTTTTAGCGAGTTTACTGGCTGAAAAGATAAAACAAGTTTTTTTAGTATGGTTGTTAATAATATATGTAGTCGAGATATTGGTAATATAAATATATATGTAATCGTAGAGATGTTTTGAGACCTTTTGTCGCGAGAACAGAGGGGTGATGTTTGTATGAATCTTAGTACTCACTTTTAAGTTAGTAATAATTCCCTTTTCGAGCCCGAATGTACCTTAAGTATGAAACAATTGTAGATGGTAGATTATTATAATAGGTTTATACGATTGTAATCTGGTATCACTATCACATTTGATAAGAAAACAAATCAGAGCGCTTATCGTGTCTGCCTGTTTGTTGATATTGTAACATAAAGTGTATAATCTTATTAGGTATGTGCCCTTGGCTCCGTGACTGAGTTGTTTTGTAAAAAACTAAATTATTTCCTTTCTCAGATTGACATTTTTTATTATTGATTCGTAATTTTTGTTGTTCTTGAATCAATCGTGTGGTTTGAAGTAACTCATACAACAGAATCCATATATGAAAAGTATTTTATATTAAATGTATGTTTTCAGATACGTAACGCCGAAACGTCAAATTGTCTGGATACGTTGGGCGGGAAAGCTGGACAGCCTCTAGGGATGGGTTACTGTCATGGAATGGGTGGAAATCAGGTAAAAATTCTTAATCTTGTTTAAAATAGCTTATTATTCTTGGACAGGTTAATTTTGCCAGTAATTATAGACTGTAATTGAAAATTTGTTTTTGTATTAACCATAGAAATAAATAAAGAAAACTAATAAATAGTATTTAAAATTCACTAGAATGCAACACAAAAATAATTTTCACCAGTAAATGTGATTTAATTACTACTACTAAATTTATGATATTTCAAATGTTTTTACCGACTGAAAAAAATGAGGTTGCCGCATTCAACTTTTTGTTTGATTGCGTATTATATGTTCGTGCTAGGACTTGTCGCTTATTCTAATTTTTTTAATCGAAAGGAGATTTTCCAAAGAAACGAGGTCTGTTAGTATTGGAGGATGTAGTAGGAACTTTGGTATATCGTAGTTTCTATTTGACATCATTTTTGTCATAAATTTTCAGGTATTCGCGTATACGAAACGTAAGCAAATAATGTCCGATGATAACTGCTTGGATGCAGCGCACCCGAGGGGTCCAATTAAGTTAATTCGGTGTCACGGGATGCGTGGAAACCAGGAGTGGACGTATGACGCTAAGGTAAATTGTCTATCCTATAAACTTATCAAAATTTAACTCATTTTGGATTGCAATTCATCATTAATCAAAATTATATCGAACCGTTTTTTGGACTTAATCCGAAATTGAAAGTGTCATTTACTACTAATATTAAATTATTATAGATTTATTATTACTATACATTAATATTGTCTTTTATTGACTATTACTCATTTAAAGTAAAACACTTTATTAACGGATTTAAGTTATGTATTTTTGCAAAATTTAAATAAAGTTTACTAAAATCGGAAACTGGGAAAATGGAGGACACCGTGGGCCAGTTTTGCAAAAATCCTTCCGGTTTTAGTAGATACCAACTCCGGGGCAATAAATACAGATAACACATAACCTCTCTGCAGCTGTGACACTTATTTTGACAATTAACACCTTTTGTCTTCAGTCTATTCAGTAAAGCACGCGAAACGTGGGAAAAATTAAAAAATTATGTAAAATATATTTAAATTTTGCAAAAATACATTACTTAAATCCGTTAATAAAGCGTTTTTCTTTTACTATACATTATACAATTATAGACCCTGTTTAATAAAAAAAAATCTGACTAACACTGGAAATATCTTTCTAATTGATTATTTGAATCAATCCTCGCGATATGAAAATACTATATCTACGGCGAGACATTGTCTCTTTATAAGAAATTCGTAATCCCTCACGAAGTATAACATTTTGCAGTCGCGCACCATAAAGCACTCGAACACGGGCATGTGCCTGAGCAAGCCCGAGTCGGCGGATGTGTGGAAGCCGGTTCTCCGCGCGTGCGACAAGTCCAGGGGCCAGCAGTGGCTCATGCAGCTCGACTTCAAGTGGCAAGCCCGGCGCAGCTAGTGCACCGCGCTCGGTAAGGCTCTGGTCATGTACTCCTGTCCTCAAAGTTGCCGAGACTATTGACAGTCACAATTATCTGTTAACTCCAAAAGATTCTAACAGATGTCGACTGGATTAAGTAAGTGATCAATAGATGGCACTGCTATGGTAAACCGACAAACGTGTCATATAAAGATTAATTTATTAACCTAAATCAAGCATACTCTTATTAAAAACGCTGTCGATTATAAAAATATCCCCGCACACTTAAAGCTGATAACTATTTTTAATTGAACTAAAAAAAAATATTGCTAGAAATCACATTTATGGAAAAACAACGTTTGCCGGGTCAGATAGTTGTTTACTATTTCTACAGCCCAGACAAATGCATGTCAGACCATCCATAGAACATAAAAATTTCAAAATTAAGTATTTCAGCTTTCCTATATTAGTATTTTATTTGCAGATTTCGCAACGATAGACCACAACAGTCTTCCCCTATCGTTATAAATTAGATTCGTTTATTCCTATAACTACTAGTTTTATATCCGTTTTGCCCAATTTGACAATACATCCCCTATTTCCTGATGTTGCTCAAACTATTTGTTCGCTCTTGGAATTATTTAGGGTAAGATGGTTTGTACTGATTTTAAAGGATTTTGAGATTAAATCCGCGTTGGAAATTTTGGCGTAAACAAATTTTTGTATCTGTATGTAATCAAATATTCGAAGACAAGGCAGCAATAGCTAGAAAACAAACTAAGATTTTGTTAAGAAACTCAAGTAACCAACTTTAATATGACATGAAATTATTAGCAGTGTCTGTATTTTGATCTTCGCGTATTTGAATGTTTAAATAATTGGGAGTTTTCGTATTATGTATGTCAGTTTTCAACGTGCGAAGTGATAAGTCACAATATATGACATTCTACAGAAATTATCACGAATTTATTATGAATGTTCCAGAATTATTTTGGCGTTATTTCTGTTTCGAGTTCAGTGTTGAATTTTTCATTTCCATTTATTTTCTCGTTGAACGATTGACAATTTTAACTATCATTCCTGCATTTATAATTTTCAAATAACCATTGTTAAAAAAATGCGTTTCCTACAAGATAACTGGGATATGATTCTATGCGTTTATTCATTCCTCTCAAAGTGTTCTAGAATAATCTTACCTTTTTACATATATACGTTCTGTTAATAAAATGGGTAAAAAATATATAAATATCTCTTAGTCATTAGTTGTCTGTCGATTCGTCATCGATAGAAAAATGGAAATGGTTCAAGTGTTCACTAGACAGAAATAATATAGTTTTTATAGGATCTATGTATTCAATAAGATTTTAGCAGTAGAATCCGCGTATTTTCGAGCACTCTGTTGATATTTTCCTATCATATTTAGAAGGCTAGGGCACTCTGTGCCATATTCGATTTATGCTTCCTTCTTCAAACACCATTTTATTAAAGTTATTTTAACATCTTCGAGTAATGTTATATATTAAAAAGATTGCAACGATAGTGATCCAGACGCGTCTTGATTTGATTTCTGTAATGTTACATTTTTGTCTATCCACATATCTGCCGACTGTTATATAAGTTCAGAGCCTAAACTATAACGCATTATTATTAAATAAATTATCTATTTTCAAGGACATCGAATTCGCTTTTATTGTCCACTAAAATGTGATTAATATTCTGTAAAAACTAGCTCGTAAAAGAAATTCTAACGTATACAAATTTTTTATAACTTTTTCTACGCCCGCGTAAGATTTTGACTTTACTCGAAGGTGTCTATGACTGTTTAAAGTTACTATTTTCTTTAGCATTGTTTATTTACTGCCAGTGATAGGACTTATTTTCATTAAATTTATTAAATTATTTAATATAAATGTATGTTACGTCGCATGGTTGTTATATTATATATTTAATTTCGTTGCAACAAGAGAATTTGTAACATTAGGTATTTTTTATAAATATTTAAAAAAATGTGCTAAATCTGCATACTGATTCCAGTCATAATCGTATAAAAATCCTCCTGTATCTTAAAACCTTGGAGCCGTTCTCTAGCAATAATTAAATTTACTATTCTCACTTTAAAGTTTATAATAAAAAATATTTCGTTTAAAAGGAGTTGTGTGCAGGTTTAACAAATACACTTCTACTGTTGCCTTAATTTGTATGTCTCAAATTCTTGTATTAAACGTTGAATTTACTCTTTGTGTAAGAATGAGAATAATTTAGTGCATATCGAATAGAATAGGCGCTGAATGGAATTGCCTATATTATCATAGTTATTCTAGGTAAATATTTTACAATTACGATATTGTACCCCTCGATATTTGTTCTGGTTACTGAAATGCCGGAAAATTTACGGAATTTTCAATTTGATTGCGGTTTTGGCAATTCATGTAATTCGAGATTTGTTAATTGGTGATAAGGGTGTTTTTTAAATGTTAATAACGATTATAACGAATTTAAATTTAGTTGAGATTATTTATGTTGAATTTTGGCATAATTATTTTAAAAAATTTTAGGCATCGCATCACAAATTATTTTTCCTTACGTATAGTTTATTTTAATAGTTTCATTCATAATTAAGATTTTCTTTTCTATCAGTCAATAAATAGTAGAATATATAATTATTGTAAATAATTTGTTACGTCCATTTCGTCCAATCGATGGTTGCATCGAAAAAAGCATTTATTTATTAGAAACACAGAATCTCGAAGATAATTTTTTTTTGTAAATATTATAACGTGCCAAATTCAGTTTTTTTATATTATTTATTCTGTAATGTTTCACCATTCCAATAGTCAACATTTTAAAATAAAAATATTTTGACTGAAATCGTGTTTTTTATTGTTTTAAATCGAAACCAAATAAGTAAAAAAAAATTTAAACTATATTTTAATCAAGTATCTACGAAACTAGTGCATAATAGAAACATCAGTTGTTTTTGTTTAAACGCCCTTCACTATTAGATATTGGATTGTCTTTAAGAAACAAACTGCTTTTAGCAGGAAAACAGCCCATTTGTGTCGCATCTTATTCTAAGTCGAGGTACTTCGCATACTTTTTTTGACTTTAAATTTTTCTAGCAAAATAAGCCACAGGGTTCTTAGCGTATTACTCCTCTTTATACAATTTAACTAAAACGTGCATCCGGACCGAAAAATAAGTATATACACTGTCGATATTATGATTATGTAGCTTTAAGGAAATGAAACATTTTTCAAGAGAATTGTATTTGTTCCCGAATAACGACCAAGCCCGTGCACTGCCGGAGAACAAAGTTGATCTGCGGAATCTTGAAGCGGATCCATCGCACGAGCTAGCTGGAAAGGTGAGTACTACATGAATGGAGTGTAGCAAATCGACAAACGCGCGCGTTTTTACCTTACTAATGGTAATGTAGTAGTAGTAAATGGTAGTTCAAAGCACATTTTAAGATTTTGTTTCCTGTCCGATTTTTTTTAAATAAAATCATCAATGAACTATGTTCATGGCAAAAGTGCATAGAAAGCAACTTTACATATTTAAATAATGAGACTATTTTCTTAAATTCCATTCCAATTTTATACGTAAAGACCTATTATATAACGAAACAATTATTACTATTAGGTACTAGCTGACCGGGCAACTTCTTTCCGTCAACCGACGATTCTTAAAATTTTTAGTCGATTTTGAATTTTTTCCCTTCCCAGAATTTCGTATGGTATTAAAGTGCTAATAAAACTGTTAAGTATTATTCCGAATCGTTTGTATAGTAGTATAGAAAAGTTTTGTTATTAGAATTTTTCAGGCAATTTTATAAATTTTTCACACTATCGCACTTCGTTTTATTTCAAGGAATACACTAAAAAAATAATCGGCTTAGTTGTTCTAAAATCTAGCGATCACTTGTATAAACAGCCGCTCTGTTGGGTCTGTAGTACGCATTTTAAACGACTTTCAGTATTGCCAGCTATTGGACGATTCTCATAAACACAATGTAGCTTTCGTATTCTACGCCCAAGAAAATAATGGTTTGCGGGAGTAAAATTAATAAATTAAATACAACATGAAATTCCATATGCTTTATTAAACTTAACATTAACAATAATTATGTAATTTATACATAGTCTTTATTACATCTAATAAAATCATATATTCACACACCAAATACAAGTAGAAATTTAACACATGAGTGAAACGTTGCAAAGCAGCAACAATTCAAAAATATTTCTCAATGAAGTTGACATTCACTCGTTTACAATTATAATTCGTTTAAAGAGCCCTAAAACGTGCCCTCTTCAACACTTGTTATAAGTAAACAAAATATCAACGTTAATAATTCTTTATACAAAATCTACTGCAATTACGATTTCTCTGCATGCAAGAACAACAATAAATGGTTATAAAATTTATCCTATTCATAAAAACTAAATCAGTCTGATATCTAACTGTATACTTCAAGTCTCTTTCCATTGGAGACTTCAGTTAAAACAATGTTTACTGAATTACTTTTTATGAGTAGAGTTTTACATTTTCCATAGACCACTTCCTTAAATATTTAAAAAATCTCAAACGGTTTTTATAGTGTTTTGTGCAAAGATCACAACTAATAATCAGACAAAACAAATTTGGAGTCAAATTTATCACTTCCAAAACTATAGCAACTAAAATAAGGGACTCATACATTACAATCTACATAGACATAGCTATATTTAAATCGAATATCTGTATTCTCATGTATAGAAAAGGGATCTCATAAAAGTAAAAACTTTAATGTGTGATTATTTTATAGATACAAAATAAGTGTTGTAAGTTTATCAAAGCTGTGTTTTTGTCTCTTTTGAGAGATATCGTGTGCGTACGGTGCCATGTTTGGAACCGAATTAAAAAAAAACCTGAGGAGGTGTAGAATTCCATGTGTACTTATTTCTTTATTTATCTCAAAAGGTAACTCAAATCGTTGTTGTTCTCGACCAAAATATTGTATTTAACTATCTGATGTAAAAAAATGTTGGGTGATTAGAGAGGTCTTGAGTACCCGTATTACCAATTCCACGTCCGAAGATTTTAAAGCTAGCGTAGCATCCAATCACTCTTTAGTACATTAGATTTTAATATACATACATCTGTTTCCCATCTTTATCAGAGTGATGAGACCTCTCGTTAATAATACATTTATAGATCTTACCATTTTTTTATTTAATAGTGAATAACTACGTGTGAAAATATTTTCAATAATAAAAGAACTGTACAAAAACATATAAACAACTTCCGGATATAACGACCAAATTAAATTCCTTTATCGTTGTTATAACCGCAATCCACCATGAAAAAGTATGAATATAGCTATGCCTATAAAACAATGAGAAACCTCGTTTGGCGACGTGAGATCAATGTAGTAACTATGTACTCACATAAGTCTTTCGCACTCACCGCGACGTCACACGCATTATTGTGACTAGATAACCTCAAAAATATTAGTTCAGTTTGACTAGAATCATGAATTTGCGTAAAATTTTCAAAACAATTTTTTTTAATGAAATAAAACGGCAAACGATAAAATAGAACATTATTTTTACAAAGCATTATTTTTTAAATTATCATTTACAGAGAGATATATGCTGGTGAATAGTTTCTTTCATGTCAAAAATATATTATTTGGAGAAATTAAAAATAATTTAGAATTGTTTTTACCACGGTTGGACAAACAATTATTTATAAAACGCATGGATTGTCTATATCATAACATTTTCATTAAAACATCTCTAATCTTATGTTTGTTTGGGCGTTACTTATCAGAACTAAAAAAATCCTATCGTGGAAAACTATAGGTTAATAAAATATAACATCTGGCTGCTATCAATAATTTAAAAAAATCGTAAATTCCCGTCTTAGCAACTTGTATTGTCCTTTAAGAACTACAGTTAGTCCAACATAATGGCGTTTAATCCAAGAATACCTCGTGTCAAAAATGAAAGTGACAATTGACGAATGCGTGTGCCCGCGGTGTCAACGTGACGTCACTGTGGTGTGCTGTCACTGGTGCGGCGCTTCTTCTCCTAGAAGCCAGCTATCATTTTCCGCCCGAGTCACCTGATTCTTCAGTGTACAGTATAGTTTTATTAGCGAATCCTGAAAACAATTTCGAAAATGAACATAAGGAATGTGTATGGGAATAAGTGGAAACCTAAATACACGGTAACATTCGATGAGTATTACAGAATCTAAGATATATCCAGAAGAGCATTAAAATTCTATAACTTAAACTGTTCGAACTCCACGCAAGCCAGTCATTAGTAGGTCGGATAACAACGGAATAGGAACGCTGATCAAAGACTAACGGATAAGGCAAAATAATATTTATTTTCAATTGATCAACCGTTAAGCAGATTTCGAAGACATTCAGCTAATCAATATGTCGAACATTAAACATGAATGTAAAGATGATTGAAATTAAAGTAGTTATGTAGTCCACCAAAATTTTGCGAAAAATAAGTTATGTTTTTTAATAGCCATAAATCGTAAAAATTATATATGTTGTATATAGAAGCACGACTTACCTTAAAGTTAAACGAACTACAATATTTTATTTGTGACGCTGGTATAGATCCCAGCTATTCAAATCCCAGCGCATGCGGTTTTGGGGGTTTTTTTTAATCGTAAAGCATTAAGTATCCTTTAGTATTCCATTAATATTAATTTGTGACCTCTATCCCAGCGCATCAAATAAATATGAGCTTTCCCTACCTTTTCATTCTCAAGCTGTATGATCTCTCTCTTTTGTCTCAACTCTTCATCATCCATTTTTTCTTCAAGCTCCGACTTGTGTTTGCTGAGGTACGCTAACTCAGTTTGTATCTGAAAGATACAAAAATTATAAAGCTTTTATCCACCGTCCCTCCTTTTTATTTTTTGTATGTATATTACATACGGGTTGTTTCACGGGCAGTATAAAAACATATTAGACGCATTAGGTGATTTTAAAACAGACTAAAGTAGCGGTCTTAAGAAAGTACCTTGAGATACTCCTGCGCCAATTGCTTGTGCTCCTCAAATATCCTTTTGGATTCCTCGTTTGTGAGGTCCGGCGAGATAGGCCTCAAGTGTGGATCTAGCATCATGTGCATAGAATCGAGATCTGGGTCAGGTTCGGCAGCCGTGGCCGCGCCTTCCGCGCCCGAACTACTGCTGTTACCTAAGAAATTAAATCTGTTAGTAAACTAAAGTTTTGTATGTTTGCCTCTTTACTTTTTACAGTTTGGTATAATTTTTCAAGATTTTACCGAGATATTTACTATAATTACAACTACATACTTATATATTTTTGTACGTTGTCAGGAAGAAATAGCTATCGTAGCTATAAGACCGCCGCGCCGTCTGTACACAGACATTAAGTTCATAATAAGTTTATTTTTATGTCTACTATAAGTTTCTTTATGTTTTATGTTTGCAATAAAGTATTATTATTATTATACATATTACGGATTACTAATATAATTTGAAGATATGCTTTTCGAACCGACATAAAGGACATTAAAATGTAAATCCTTATAAAGGTGAAATGAATAGAGAAAATTTCTAACACATGGAACTTATTTTTACATTTCTTTAAAATGACACGTACATATGTTTCTACTCCATTAGTGTTACAACTGATTCAATATTAACACTAAATTTACAATCGCATCGCCGTACCTCTAAATGTAGTTAATAGCAATTAGATAACGTAATAAGAGTTTTTAATAGATCTAAAAGAATCATACGTAGTTCTTTAGCAGGGTTAAAATACGTCAAGAGTTAATTTTACTCCCGGTGCTGATGTCAGACGTTCACCTAGATTTAAAAATTTACCCGCGCGTAGATGGCAGCATTTAAACTAAACAAAGCTCGGTGATAACAATACACATAGGACGAAAGTTTGAGAGCACTTAAAATCACATTACAAAACTCACAAGGAATACACGAAAATATTCGCGACTATTCGGGCCGCACTGACGTAAAATGTGGCCTACAGAGCTTCCGCGTTTAGACGCATTCTGCTCGAACGCGTCTAAAGACTGAGACTCACTGTAAAATATCCAACTACAGCTGACTGTGTCCCTGATAGTTGTGAGGATGGACTCGCGAGGGTCGCGGGACCGGAGGGGCGGGGGCAACGGAGGCATGGCGCGTCCGCTCGACGAGACACTGCGATCGGCACTGCGCCAACCGCCAAGGCCCGTGTGACTACAGACCACGCAGCGTACGCGGGAGCTTTGTTATATCACCATCACCAGGTAGACATCCACAGACCAACACTATCTTTTTGTATCGTGATTACCGAAAGCCTACATTTGCCTTATTCAAAAGGTCAAATTTGACAACTGATAGGTACAAAATATTTTAAAATAAATAAAAACTTTTTATTTAAAAAGCGTCCTCGTCATAATTAATAAAAATAATTATCAGAGTATGAACCAAAAAAGGGGGCTTAAAAAAATAACTTTTCTGTAATTTAGGTGTCTTAAGCAGTGTGTATGCTAGCTCGAAATAAGTGGGAGAGCCGGGAACGGACGATGCAACAACAAACTGCCGCTATTCCCGGTGGTATGACTCAGAGACGTCAGCCCGAGCTAAATGCGGACGCCGTGCGCTGCCGCCCTTCGTCAGCTTTTCTGCTTTCCGCTGGCAGGGCGGGATCTCTGCAACAGGTCGATGAACCCCGCCCACGCAATGCATGAGGCATTCGTGTTACTACTCACTTGTATGGTGTAGTCTTGCAAATCAAGAAAATATTTTTTTAACAACACTCGCCCATTCAATACCAATTAACCGTTGATTGCAGCAGCGCAATCTTCTCTAATTCATGAAATTATCGAGTGCAGTGCACTAGCGAATGTGCAGCGCTCAAAACAATAATTATTGTGCCTTATGTGCATTATAACATATACGGAGCACAACTTGAATAGTTTTCTCCTAATCTTATTTAGGCTATGACGGTATATTACAAAACGCCGAGCACGTGCCCTTATAACGTAGTTGATTCGGTGTGCCAATTTCAATGTTTACGATGTATGACTATCACAGTCTTAAGGAGTGCCCAAAATAATCCAGAGATAAAATTTTACGCGAGCCGGAAGTGATTAGCAATATGTTTCAAGTTGTAGGTTTTCTTGACTTGTATTCTCAAAAAAACTTACTAGTTTAATTAAAATTATACAATAATGTAAGATAATTTGTCGAAAACATTCTGGAGTGTAGTTATGTTTCACAGTAGGCAATAATTTAGGTAGGAGGCAAACGCGTGTCCTTGGTAATGTACCAAAATAAAAATAAAAAGTAAATTTCTACATTGCATATTGCAAATATGACAGAAACACTTTAGTACGTGTAATATTCAGCATAAGTGGATAATTGCGACAAAGGCGCGATAATTAACGTATGCGCATGTCGCTGACAGGCATCTGGCGTGCTGGGGGAGCTGTTGAATGATCGTCTCCGGGTATTCGTTAGATCATGACTAATACACGACACATTTTACGACTGCGAACATCGATGAACCATAAAACTAGGGAAGTTTACGCGTATGTATTTCCATTTGGCACACTGTAGTAACTAAGTGAACTGGGCTGAACTGGACTTTTTAACATTAAGAATCGAACATAATTTATTAAACGAAAACGAATTTATGAAACGTAATTTATTTTTATAGCACCAATGATTAAACTAGCCTAAAATGTACTTCTGAAGTATCACTACTTCGACGTATAGCAACTGAGGCAAATGTGTCTAAGCTTAGATAAACGATCTGCATCAAGGGTCAAAAATTCTAAAATTTCAGGCAAAGGGCCCGAGGTATTTCAAGGATCTGTTTGGGTCATGTTTAGTATCAGATACACTGAAAGTCTGTTTAGGTTTAACAGTTAATATAAAATACTTTTTGTTAAAAAAGTGTATATAAACTATCGCTGTTGAAACCACTGCAAAGTTTAAGATAGTTAATCAATAACACTATTGGTTTAAAACTACGTATGTAAACTCAAAATTGATTGGTATATTTATGCCGCCAAAAGCAGCTTATTCAGGGGAGAAAAAAATAAATCTCTCCAACTGGTTGCCGTAAATATGTTTTCGGGATAACGGCTTTCGCTTCTGTGGCTTTGATCGGAGACGTTTATATGTTTTCAATTTAGGAACGTCCCGACAGCTCACAGACAAATTGAATATAGAGTAGGTATTTCATTGCGGTATTTATAAACGGTGACACATTCAAGTTTTAATTAATACTGCCCAGATTAAAGAATTCTCAGGCATTTTAAGAGGACAACTGTAATTAGGTAGGAAAGATTGAAATGCTGACACTTACTTTAATGTCGTGTGCCAAAAAGCTGAATGTACAAAATTATAATGTTAGATTAACGTTGGGCAGATGACAGTCACGTAGTAGATTTAAAAAAAGTCTGATTCATCCGCACTTTCATTCGATACGGAAATATCTGTACGAGTTTAAGTGTCCTTGTACTGTTTTAAAACAAAAATATAAAGCACAATAATACTCAGCTTAAATTAGTGATGAGACATTGTGAATAATTTATTGGCACGCACGCCTTTCATATTTTATAACAATGAGTGAAAGTATATAAAAGCTTTGCTTTTGTTTCTGTGAATGAACCTTTTGCAAAATGTTATAAAATGAGAAAGAAAGCGAATAAAAAAAATATTATCACTAACGAACGCTTGTTTACATAACGTATGTTTTAAAACATAACTTATATTTATCTATGATTGAAAAGTTTATTCTGTTTGATCTTCAAAAATGGATTACATTTTAAAAATATCTGTCAATTTCTGAAGTTTTACGCAAGATTTATCAGTTTAACTGTTTCTATAGCATTTTCCCCGTACATTGTACCGTTATCATAATGTTAATTTATTTATTGAATTACCCCACGATTTGAGGTAGGTTACTTTTACAAATGTCATTATGTCAAAATCAATTTATACCCGCGATCCGTCTGAATTCATAAATCGTTCCACAGTTTTCTGAGAGCACATTGAAATATGAGTATTTAAAGTAGATTAATGCGCGATGCCGGTGAAATACTTAGCTATTTAGCGCCTATTGTAAAGAGGGCAGTTTACAATTCCGTGCCAACTTCTATACCAAAATCTAGGGCGATCATCGTAAACGTGCTATATACGTGATAGGTTCCAGATTACATCAAAGACAATAACCAGGAGCTTGTTATAGGACAGCTAGGGGACGTAATCTGTTTAAAATGGATTGAGTTTTCAATAATACATAACAAACTAGATTGCAAAGGCGATTGGTTAGAATTAATAGATTTCAATGCCCGAATTCTGAAGCAACGAAGGCGAACTTTAACAAAGTGAATTACTAAGACAACTATCGTACTACATATATAACATTGGTTATATATAACGAGATAAATAAAAGTAATGATGCAATAAAATAGTTCAACAGTTCATATTTCGCCATATAATTGGAGGTTTAGAAAAGTAAATTTTAATGGTAGCAGGAAGCAATACAAAAGCGATTGGCAAAGGCATCGTCGTGAAATAGCGATGTGAGTCATGTATGTGTTCGGACGAGTGCTACCGGATAACTACTGAAAAGTAAAGATTTAACATTCAAATGCATAATAAATATATATAATAAAAACTAATTAATATAACTAGGGGGCACGGTTAAGCCCAGGAATGGTCAACAAAAAATGTACAATATATTTTCTTTACAATTCTGATTGAAACGCAGTTGATTCAGAATCGGAGATCACTATTCCTCATATTAGAACCTCTCTAATCATAGCATACTTATATATTTTCGGTTGTAATATGTATGAGAACATTTTATTATGTTTTACTGGAGCCCAGAAAGATAGGTACCAGGTAGTTACTTATTTTTAGGCTGCAATTGTACTAAAACTAGATCCATGCCGAATCCAAATTATTAATAATTGTATCCAAAAGTCAATTTTGATTTTAAAATAATGATATAATCATTTATCACCAAATTTTAATTACAAAAATAATAAATTTGCGTGCTAAAATAATCTAGTCATGTGATCTAAATCGACTTTTCATTGTCTGCGTCCAAACAATCATTAATTTAGCATTTTGTTGGCTGACATCATAATAATAATATCAAGACACATTTCACACACGTTCGGTTAGCCCCAAGGTAAGTCATTTATAGCTTGTATTATAAATAGTAGATATGCTTTTTATAAATACACATTATAACCTCTACTTTCCACTCATCTAACTCCATCGTATTCCTCGATCTCGACCCTCTGTTCGCAATTCCGGCATGAACGGACATTTTATTTTTAATCAGATGTAAAATGAAAATAGGTAATAGAAGCGTAACGAGATTTACGTAAACAAGCGACGATCAACCACGGCCAGCGCCGCTCATGACGCAGGCGCAGGCCCCGACCTACTTACGTTGTCAAAAAAACCAGATGCTCCTTGGTTATAACGAGAGGGTGCTTTATATTAATAATTATTGAAATATTAAATGGTTGCTACCAAAGAGCATGTTACGTCTTTAGACAAGGAGACCTATACAACCACGTTTAAACATTTTCGCAAACCATTACTTTACCGACTGTCAACACGCACTAGGTACCTGAATAGAAATAACACTTGTCACATATTTTGATTATATCTAGAGCGGCTTAGTCATAACGCACGATGCCAACGCTTGCGCACAACATCGATGCTATAAAGGCAATTGTATTCTCTGAATCACCACTAAGCGCCGTCTGCAAAATGTCTCACTATTCCTCATTTATTAGGCTTCTTAATATTTTTCAAAAACGGAGCAATAAAATTCAAAGGATGACTTTCAACTTTGAGAGTGTCAACAAACATCATAACTCATTTGTTATCAACAAAACCGTAAACCGTAAACAATCGCAACGTATTTAAGACCAAAGTTAGACCAGCTGGTGGAGCATAAATTATTTAAAATGACAATTGACGAACAGTGTACTTGCAACTAATCGCCGGTTTAAAGCTCACTCACAAAATAATTAGCCATGATTCACTGCCTTAACGAAAAGTTCTATCGTCGCTGCATGGACGTTTGCCGAAAGATTTGGCATTGCCATCAGCCAATGATCCCAGTGTTTGATAATTTATACATTTATATGACGCGTGCTTTTTATTTTGGTTATGATTTAATAGATGTGGCCAAGTGGAGTGACCTGTCATAATACTGTTATTTACTCTATCAATTTGTCAAATTGCATCAATGTAATTATGTATTTTATTGAACTCATTGATTTAATTTATTTCCGTTATAAATTTACTTAATGAACTACCAACAAACATTTTCTATCTTTTGAGTTTAAACATATCAAACACGACAACCATACAATTTCTTTCATCCAATAATCTGCTTACGTACTAACAAGTACTGTCTTTTAATCATTTATAACGCAAATAATTTGGAAGAAAGTGACATACTAATACTTTAGGTAAATCGGTAAAGGATTTATTATTTTTCCAGAAAGTAAAAAATTGGGTTAAATTTCTAATTCCAGCGAGATACTTCCATATGTTTGTCAATTATAAGGAGCTCATATCAGAGCATATATCTCAGCACTGTTTCCCAGAATTTTTATACAACAATAATTTAGCATGTTACATTGTAAGAACTGAAGTATTAATAAATCTGATCTCATTCAATACAAGTAAAATCAATCCTGACTTTCCAATACAAAATTACTCACTCATGAAAACGTCAACAAACACTTCCAACTTATTAGAAATCTCTTTCACAGTTATCGAAACTTGTACGGAACAATCCGTTTGCGGCATCTCACTGGTGTATGTACGTACACGTTTGCGTGCGTATACGTTGCAAATTATGACAAAGTTGCATCAGTGCAGCGATGCGCCGGCATTCGACGGCGGCGCGAGACTGTGCGTCGTCCCAACCCATGCCTTCCCGATAACCTTAAATTAGATTAATTGTAGCGAGCTGATTCATGCATGTCTCTGTTGACATCCGACAAATGTGTAGGCTCAATATAACGGTCGGAGATTAAGATTCGCACTTTGCGAACTACAATTGTTTAAAATTAAATCTCTAATAGTCATGACACAGGTGTAGTCAGGTCTTTCAATGAATAGACAAAGCCATTAGTATTTTGACACTGCTTGTCAATCTTTGACTTCACTACAAAATTCGTACGAGTTATTACCAAAAAGATATAGGAAATTTCTAAGTATCTTAATGGCGTTTTAACCTATTCATAAAACCGTAGCAATAAATTCGTATAATAGTTTTCAAGAAGCGATATAGCTGGCTGAGCCAGCTCTCAAGCGGACGTTACTGTATAAAAATCAACACTTTTGTTTATTTGAGTAGCGCATAACGGGCAAAAAGCCCGCCGCGGCGGCACCCATGAAAATATTACGACTTATTTACTTTACCGCGATACTGCTCTTACCGCATTGACGTGGGCGCAGATTCAGCAGGGCACGCGCCATAGGATGGCTAGTTTCAAAATACAACACCTGTATTTTTAAAAAAAGAGCAAGACTAGCTGGTTTATTTTTTTACATTGTATACTTATAAAAGACTAAGTTCCAAACACGGGATACGCATACATAATTTAAGTTCGTAATGTTAAATGTTTCGTTTCTACATTAGAAGTTTTCAATGATATGAGTATTTCGTATAAAATTACGAGCAAAATTTTCTTGCAAACCGGAAGTAAAAAATAAACAGTCTAACCATTTGCGCAGACGTCTGTCAATATTAACTAGACCGGAAGTGCTTTCATCACGCAAATCAAATCACCTCATCAAACAAAAACAGAGTTTCAAGTCAGCGAAAATAGTTCGTTTTTTATATTTTTTAGACTTTATTTATGAATTTCATAATATATGCAAAACAAAATACTTTGGGATTACAATTATTGTAACTTTATATTTTTAAGTATTTAAGATTCCACTGTATCGCAATTTCCAATTCTAATTTATAATCGGTTCCGTGTGCATAATTAGAGGCGTGATGTATCACTATATAAATGTTGATTAATCGAGCCGAGACTTCCTGGAGGCGGACATAATACTAGTGGGAATAAAACGGTACCAACAACCCCGTTCAAGAGCTAACAATACTTTAGATCGGTCGTTGGTCCCTCGCGGTTCCTAGAAGGTAAGCGGACACAGTCTAAAATAGTAACGGCCTCTTCCGAGAACGGTGAATCATATCGGGACCGTCCCGAAACGCATCTGGACTGAACTATGTCGCTACCAGCACTATAATTTAGATGCGCGATACGAAAACGTTAACTTATTAATTACCGAATAAAATGGCGACAGAGTGTTAGCATAGGAGACTAATCGAAATACTCGTATATTATTATTTTAGAAATATGTTTATCTAGATTTTAGATTAGGATATGGTTTAGATATATTGGTTTTGTTAACAATAATATCGAAATTATAATTCATTGATGGAAAGATTTTATTTTGTATTATTTTATGTGCAAACTTTAAGTATTAAACTTAAAAGATAATAATGATCATAAATAAATGCTTTCCCTAGTAGTTTCACCCGCGTTGATTAAATATAGCCGTGTACATTGTAAACGCGCGTAAGTAGTCTATAATCTATATCATTCATCGATAACCTTTTTTTTCTCAATTGTATCCAGTACTTCCTGAGATTGCAGTGTAAAACCAAACAATAAAATAAACGCCTCAGCTCTCTTTAGTATTATATTAGTATACATTAAGATAATGCCTGAAAGATATTTTAGTAGGGGCGAATAAGAACCATTACTTTCAAACCTTGTTACCCTATACACGTAAGGCAGGTTATGTAGTAAAATTTAAGAAATACAAATCGCACAATTCTAACCGACTGTACCGAAATGAGTAAAGCCCAAAGAACTTGCTAACATATCTTCTCAAATGGCAACGTTATTTGTTCCCGTGTTTCTAGGAACACCGCGTTAGAGCTCTTTCAGTAATAAAACTACATTTAGACCGCGGTTTCTGAGAAAGCAGTCTTATTTATATTACAACTCTGCAAAGCACCTAGATACCAATACGAAGTTATAATATTACATCAGCGATGTGCATAGATTCAAATTGGTCTTTACTCTTTAGTGATCCCCAGTAGGATTGAGAATGATTAATCGTGAGAGAGAGAGAAACACTCTTATTATTTACAGGCGTCATGAAAGAAGCCGTTCTTCAATCCTATTTGGTCATGATTGCTAAAATGAGCGTTTCACAAAGCGTAAAATAGGTGATTATTTCGGAATCGAATCATCTCTCATACGCTATTCATCGCTTATAAATGTTTACCATGAACTTGAATCATCTAAGAGGTTTCATAGTTTACAGATGGTTCGTTATTAAATTATATCAAGGTTGTTAAACATTCGTAATACAATAAACATAGGAATCATTTAAAGCGCCGTAGACTGATATTTGAGTAAACCATTTTGAGAAGACTGAAATATTAATAAATAAAATTCAACCTTTCACGTTGGAATTCGTCTCAGACTGTTTTAATATTTTATGTGCCAGTTATAATAAAAAGAGGCTCTTTGAATATTATATCATTCATGAATTTTTCAAGTCTCTTGTTAAGCGACAATTTTTACACATGTTGACCCGCAACAAAAGTACTTTCGTTGGAAATGAAAAGCAGTTTGTATGAAAAAACATAATATATAAAACCAGTTTTTCAATCAGCGGCTTTAACCGGAAAGGTTTTATTACATATATAAAACTATATTTGTAATAGTTCAATATTTAAATTGAAACAGTTATTAAAAACTATAGTAGTCTTTTGTCTCTGTCAATATATGTATTCACTTCGTGGTATCAGTCAGATGGGGAAGATGAGAGGCTTATAAATGGCTCATCCAATCACGGAATATTCTTCATAAATTATAATAAAAGACTGCTTTAAATAACAAATTAGCATTTGATAAAGAAAGACACTTACCAATGGGCATAAACTTGTCAAGTCCACCAGTGTGTCGCACTTCTACATAGCCATCAATATCTTGAAGTCCTTCACGCAGGTCCCATGAATTCTGAAAAGTATAAATTATAATATTCTATTATCTATGTCTAAATTATCCTTATAACATTATATAAAAAAAATTGCACTGTTTTTAAGGCATACATATATAATCATATACAATCCCAGGTCTCATCCACTTATACAGTTTTCAGTAAATTATTTTTCGTGAAAATTGTATGATGTGTTAAGCAGAAAGACAACATGCAAATTAGTAAGATTTAAACTACTTTTACGACTAAGAAGTCGAAATCAATAGATTTACCAATTTTTTTTGCCTAGGATTCATGAATCACATGTGTATGCAATTGGTCTGATTCCCCAATGGTGCAAACTTTATAAAACTTTAGGAACGATCAGGCCCACAAATAGATCACATCAAGTATTTTATAATGACTATGTTATAAACCTGATCAATTATATAGAAATAATAAGTCTATAAAAAGTTGCTAGAAAATATAAATAGTATAGGGCTCTTCATCGAACATTAATCATAGACAATGAAAATTAAACTTACAGGATCTATATCAATTTGCAATGGTGTTTGGTATCTTGTATCAGCCACATTCCCATTGTACTCCCTTATCGGAGTCATGGGACTGTTTGCCGCACTCAATTTATCACAGTAATTCTGGTTGTAATCCTCCTTACGCGACGAATTTGTGCTAAGTGCTGAAGGTGTCCTCGCTGGAGACCTATCACTCTCCCTGTTCCAATATTGCTCAATATCAATATGACGTGGGTTCATATTACCAATATTATAATTAACAATAGGTGATGGACCACGGGGCGTAGACGATTCACTAAATATATTGGGACTTCTAAACACTCTCAATGTATCTTGAGGCGTGCTGCCTTCACTGGGCATACACCGCTCTGAAGCTGGTGAGTTTAATTTTGTCAGTCGACCTGGTTCCAACAGCTCTGGCCTTTTTGGTTTCAAATCAGACAATGTGGGTTTTGTTTCCATTAGCGTCTGTAATCTATTTACTTGGCTTTCTACAAAACTTCTAGGTCGAGGGGAAAGATTCCCTGTATTTCTTATTGAGTTTGATTCATTTGAAAATATAGGATTATGCGCTTGTGTCATGTTCTCAGTGTCAGTGTCGTAGCTCTCCCGACTGTCATAGATCATGTAGTCATCAGAGTATTCTTCCTCATCTGCTTCCAGGTCGTCATAGTTGATAGGAGTATCAGCGCCAGGAAAGAATTCACATAGAGCTTTCATTATCTCCACTACCTAAAATTACAAATAATTGTATGATCAGTTTAGATAAACACCAATTATGTTTGTTTCAGGATGGGATCCATTTTAAAATACCTTAATATTGTCTTATATATATTTAAGCTTTCTCTGTTTTAAAGTGTACTTAAAAATATTAAATTTTTTTGGAATGACCTACCTTGGCCATGCTAGGCCGCTCTGAAGGAACTTTATGCCAGCACTGGGTCATTAATTGTTCTATTGGCTCTGGACACCCTTCTATTAAATTTGGTCGCTCCCCTGAAATGTTAAAAAAGATTAAGGAATATTTGTCACTACAACAACTGTAACAAATCATGAATTTGTAGATCCACAATTCGTTAATATAGCTTGATTCAGTTATAGATATCAAGATGAAGACAAAATAATGAAGTACATAGGTTTAGTAATAAAATCAAATTGTTGTTGGAGGTTTCCGAAATTAAGACTTCAAATAAAGAAATAGAGTTACTTAAGTTTTAAACTGAAAATAATTCTATTGGTAATAGGTAACTCAGTCACATGCATTCAATCATGTAATTATCATGACATATCAAATACTGCTTTACATACAAAGGTAAACTATCCTTGATTCATGAGTAGATATTTCAGGCTGGATTTTGCAGCAGATCCGGATTATGAAGGTATAAGCACAAGTTTGTATAGAATCTTTTCAATTTAACATCACAATACACAAACATTGCCCGAGGTTATTAGTCCCATTCAGTAAGTTACTGTAGTCTATCTACATTTCACAAAATCATGTACAATGCTTGCATTTATATGGTGCCTTAATTAATGCAAGCAAGCAAATAATGGTATATGCTATATATACATACATACATACATACATTGACTGTGTGTATAAAATAATTCAAATATTAATTATACTTTGACTTAATTAAACCCAACTACTTGGAATTTATTGTTTGTGAATATTATTTATTTATACCTGTATGTACTGCCCACATAATTCTATAAGCTGTTCCTCCTTCTTCAAATGGCTTCCTTCTGGATAAAACTTCCCACAAAATAATCCCCCATGAAAACACATCACATTTCTCTGTGTAAGAAGAGCCCTCAAATACCTGTAATTTATAGTTTCCATAAAAACATCATGGTACAACTAAATTTTACATATACAAAACACCCTAAATTTAATTGGGTGAGACCAATTTAATTTAGGGTGTTTTAAGCAGCTAACATCACACTGAAAAGTGTATGGGAAGAAATATACTACTAATGATTACAATGTAATAATTTAATGAAAGTGATGTCTAAGTCTTATTATAAGTATAGGTATAGGTAATTGGTATCATCCATCCTGTACTAAATTTTCTATGTTAGATCATAACTGGTGTATAAACACTAGAAAATTTTCAAATAAGTTATTTCATTAATTGCCACTAATTCCATGGTAATAATAACACTGAAACACTTTGGAGAAGTTCCTCTAGCTAAGGTATAGTTAAATATAGATTTTACCTCTGGGGCCATCCAAGCAGCACTACCTTGATTATTAGTCATGTATGTAGCCTTATCAGCCGCTGTGCCAAAGTCACAAATTTTCAATTTCTTTCCTCCTGCCACTAAGAGTAGGTTTGGAGGTTTAAGATCCCTGTGAATAAGAGGCTTTGGCTTCATTGCATGAAGATATGCCACACCCTGTAAAATTTAAATACATAAATTATAATACTCTCATACCCTAGATTATACCTACCTTCTAGAAGCTATACATATAAAAAAAAATTACAACATTGTGATATAGTTCAAGGTTTGCTTTTATTTGGATATTGCATTAGAAAAGTAATATTTCCCATATTACCTCTGCACACTGTCTTGCCCAACTCATAGCATGAGCAGCAGTGTATTTAGGTTTTGGCCGAACATGAAGAACATTGTACAATGAGCCTCCTTCAGCATACTCCATGACAAGACACACATGAGCACCTTGTGTACATGCTCCATACAACTGCACTATATTTGGATGCGAAACTCGAGATAATTGTCGCACTTCAATTGCAAATTGCCGTTTCTCTGCCTCTGAATTGATATGCTTTACAGCAACAAATATATTCCTCCATAGACCCTTCCATACGACACCAAAAGCCCCTTTACCTACAACCTATTTACACAATTAAATTATGCAAATTTGAAATCGACAACTACTTTTTGAATAAATACCTGTAATTCCTGTATTTCATTGTAATCAATTTCCTCAACAAATGTTTGTTGAGTGAAAGAAGAGCCTTGCAGATTTGAAGCCATCGGTTCACTTACTATCACATTATCAAGATAAAAAAACTAGTGATGGTAATTGGTTTCCCTAAAAGTTTATTGTTTTTGAATAGGAAAAGTATTTAAAAAATTTAAGAAAATCTATTTTCTCATTATTGTTTAGTATTGAATAGCAACTGCGACAAGGACGCCATTTTTAAAACTATAGATAATAGAGTTTTAATTAAGACAAAATACAGAATAAAATTTCATAATAACGTAAAGATGATGATACATTTTGCTATTCTACACTTGCAAATTATTTTGTCCGAATTTTTTATGACTAAAATCATTCTAGTTTAACTTGTGTGTGAATCATTCTTTATTTGTATTAATACATAAACTAAACTAACGTAACTCGATAAATAGAAAATTTGTGTTATTTACAAAAGGCTGTTCCTTTTAACATTAACATTAAGCCACTTTTTACAGCAATGAGTAAATTTGTACCAAAATAATTCATAACTTACTCTTCTCAATTGAAGCTTAAAAACCAGAAAACGAGGTGTACAAGTCGACGCATTTGCATGTTTTTTAATAAGGTAGGATGACTGTCATCCTACCTTATTAAAAAACATCGTCTCCATATATGATACTCAAAACTATGGATAAAAACCAATATAGGTACTTAATAGAACTTTCTTAGTAGTAATAATTAAATAACCCTGGTCTATATAAAGAAGGGTGATTTATATTGCTATGAGGTTTAGTGCGTCAATATCGACATAGATATTGATACCTAAGGTCTACAAATTACAGATAGAATGTACAAAAATCCTCGTCTTGATACCTTACCGTAATAAGATGCCATAATAAATTATTAAAAGTATTAGTTATAGGAAACTGAACTTAATGCTCTTTATAAATATAAAATTAAAAATGGGCTAAATCAAATCGTCATCCAACTCTTCAATGTCATTCAGAAGATCATAAGCCTCCTTACAATCAAAAGTAGCTGCCACTTCTTTTGGCGTTTCATTTCTGTGATTAGTTGAATACAAACTTGCTCCTAAGTCTACAAGGATACGTATAAGAGTGCAGTTGTTGCTCATCGCTGCAAAATGCAAAGGCTGTCGGCCACCTGGTGCATCTGGATCGTTAACGAGCGCTCCTTTTTGTATGAGAAGCTCCATTATTTTCTCCTCTTCTTCTGTTGGAGTTGACATCATGACGAATTCTATAGAAATATAACATATTTCATAAATAATTCTCAAGACAAAATATTAGCATCTAACACAATAGGTGTTAGATGCTAATATTTTTATACAGGTACAATAAAGTTATGCGATAATTATCTACTGTTATTGTACCTAATATTGCAAAAATTAATCAAAAGATAAAACATAAGTAGATACCCTGATAAACTATTAATGAGTTGGTTTATTCTTATAGCACATCCTACTTATGATCTTTTTAGTTTAGTTAGTACTGAGTCATTTAATAATTATTATTATAATAACGGCGTATAAATTATTACCAGTACAAACCAATATTTCCTAATATTGGTCATAATTTAAAGAATGTTCCTACATTCTTAAGAATTTGAAATAACACAGTTTTGAACTAATATAGCGAACTATAAACAAATTTGGGCTTACGTATAAACATTCCCGTATCCATAGGATTTGAGCGTGCCATCAGCTTAGCCCCATAATCAAAAAGGAGCTGAGCCACTGTCAGCGATGGCCTGTAAAAACAAACGAAATCCTTGAAATAAGATTTCAAATATGTACTGATGCTGATTTGTTCCACGACGATGAAACGTTACAGTGCCCAGCATGTTTACATATATATATTTACAGATTATAATAACTTTACTCTTTACTTTAATAAAAAAAGCGGGATTTATTGATTAAGTCACCCGGAAGATTTATATTTACTCAATACTTGAAAACTGAAAAGTAATTAAATGGTGAACTGCCTGTTACTATTCTTTGATAAAGCTTATTTGGTAAAAAGTTGTTGTAACGTTATTTAAAGTAGAGTCGTTGCAGCGAAAGCCAAAGGTATGTTGTTATGCATTGAGGTATGTATGTACTTCGCCAGCAGAAAATTATAAAATTATAAAAATTAAATGGTTAGGTTTACCTGCGCATCAAACACAATGAGAGCGGAGTCATTCCAACGCTGTCTTTAACGTTTGGATTTACCCCTCCTTTCAGCAATAGTTCTATGGCACGCAAATTATCGGAACAAACTGCAAGGTGCAGTGCATTTCTTCCTAGGTGATCCATCTGCTGGACATGTGTATCTTTCCTCCTTAAATACATATATATATTTAGGCTATATTTATTTTCATTATATTATGATATATAACCATTGACATCTATGGAGGCATATTAACGAAATATTAAAGATAAAGTTAGGACGATGTCAAGATTGAGTAAGTTGAATCTAATGAAATAAAAAAGTAAGACGTAGATCTGCTAGTTTACCCAAGTTATAAAACACTGGTTCTGGACATTTACTTCAACAATAAAAAATTATCTATTTTACCAATTCACATTTTCAAAATGTTTTCATTCGGTCGAGTTCCAACGGATATTAGTGTAGCTCACTATACCTACTTTTTAATTAACTTTATCTGCTGATAAATAAATCTTGAATTAACCAAAAATTATTAATGTTTTTCGTATACATTGCAGAAACGAAACATTCATAATAATGGACATGCCTGATTGCAAGATAACTTCCTGTAATTTTGTCTGCTATCAGGCCAGTTACAAGGGTCATTCTTTTAAAATTAATACCTAATAAAAATCCTTTAGCTATTCGACGATATTGTTAAATTCCTGATCATAAAATTATTACCAGGAATTATGAAAATTACCTCAAAATCATTTCAATATGTTGGTCGTTGCCAGTTTCGGCAGCGATAAGCAAGTCTTTGTCTGCATGGAGGAATTCTAAAGCTTCTTTTAAGCGATGATCGTGCTTGTAGTCTTCAAAATCAGAATCATTAGAAAGTTGAGACCCAAAGTCAAGGGATCGTGGTGAACCAGGAAATGAAGGGATGTGTACGTCCAGGGAATTTTCAGATATTTCTGGATTAAAATTTAAACGCTTAAGTATCAAGTATTGAACTTACGTTAGTAAAAACGGTGAGAAAAAATACATTCAATAATACAAATTTTATTTTAGCGTTTTTATACAATATTTAAGAATTGGGATTATTATCATAATTTATCAACATTTGATCAATTTCTATTGATGAATTCATAACAGAAGGGACTTGGTCGCTTTCTAGTATGGTTTCCATTTTTGGTACATCACTTAGAAGAGAAGATCTCTTCTTCGACGATAATAAAAGGCCATCTCTACGATTAATTTTATCCTTATTTGTAAGGTAAGCTAGGACTATAGATTGGTCTTCATTGTCGTTACAAAAGACTTTCACGGGAAGTTCACTATCACTTTGCAGATTTATATCAATCACTTGTAACTCTTCTTTGGACTCTATTTCATTGGAGGTAGATCGTAGAGGTGTTTCTCTAATTTCTTTACTCGTTGATGGTAAATCAATTGCAAATAAATGTTCCTTGATATAGTTAGGTACATCTGTCTGGTTTGAGTATCCTTCGTTGTTATTTATCAATATTTCTCTTGAGCTGGGATTGCTTTCACAACTTGAGTCGACAATAACGAAAATTGGATCTTTTTTAATTATGTCAAATTCGACATGGTTTCTTTTTGATGAACATGCAATGGGTAAATTATCACTGGAAAGAACACACACTTTTAGAATCGCCATTTGGCCAAAGTGCGATCGTTCATCTTGAAATCGTTTTTTTTACGTCGTTAAATTTCTTATAATCTGATGAATGTTGCTCACATGCAATTTTAAATTCTTTTTGCGCTGCTATTAGCTCCGTAATATGATGTGGTAATGGAAATGTCGGGCAAAAACAGCGAACAAATGAAATTAAAAAGTCTTTGCCTACTCGACCAAATAATGTTTTAGAATAGCTAAATAACCATAAAAACAATTCATACGTTGCACTCGCCGAGGCTTCGCCATCTTGCAGTCTATTAATGGTTGCTTCTGGTTCAGACGGTTTTCCTTCTATACTTTCTCTTATATTAAATGTTATATTTTTTTTACTCATAGTAGCATCGAAATAATTATACACTTATTAAAGGTTTTCACCCTAATGATGCCTGGCTTAAATAAAATGTAATAATAATCTATCAGTCTGTCAGTAAGCTAGACAGTTTTGCTTTTTTAAACAGTATCAATTTATTTCTCAATAAAGGTTTTGTAATCTTATGATATGAGCAAAAATTGTTTTGCTTCTGACGTTTAGGGAAATAAAACAATAATAAGGTTATGCTATTTATTAATACAGCGGTTTACATTTACACATCTACCAATAATAACTAATATTTGTGTATAGAAGAAATTATAACCTAAACTCTATTTTGCCACTATAATTGTGTGATTTAATTTGTACGAATCATATAATGGATATGCTAACTGAGGTAGGGAAAATATTATGATTAGGCCAGACTGATGTGATGATGCCACTGTCTAAACTTTAACGTGCTACTTTAATAAGATATATTCATTATCCTAAATAAATAAAGTTGACACAAAATACATTAACGAGTTTGCGCTTAAATATAAACTTACTGAATAAATACCGACTTACGATTCCCTGACTGAAAAATATATATGATTTAGAGTATAAGTCGCCGGTAAACGGGCAGGTCTTGTGCCTGTGCACGTGGCGAAGAGCGAAGAAGTTCTGCTAAAGTGTAAAGATCATCGCGCGACCTATAGTTGTTCTGGTGAGCCATACCATCTGATCGTTTACGAGCAACCATGAATCGCTTCATTCTGTTAGCATACATTCTTTTGCGTCTGGCCTCTTCATATCTACGTGCAACTTCGTTTGGATCGACTTGGTAAAGTTCAGGCAAACCCTGCGCTAGTGCCATGCGGTTCTGTTCAGAGAAGTAAGAGTGACGTGGGTAACCGTCATGACCGACTACAACTGGCTCGTTGTACCAGACATCACCGTTTTCATCTACTTCAGGTTGCTCTTCGTCAAGAGTGTTCACGTGTCCATAGAAACGGTCGGCAGCCCAGTGATTTGCGTTCCATTCTTGCTTTCTACGTTCTTGAGCTTCCCACATATTGAGAAGGGCCCGCACATCTGCTGCGCTCAGTCCAGAATCTCTCTTGCGGCGGTCAGAAATTGGGCTACAATTATTTATTTTTTATCAATATCAAGAGCAAATAAACAGATGATAGTTTTAGTAGTTTACGGTACATACCGGAAGTTCTTTTTATTTTCTGCAGACTTCTTTGCTGTTAACTTTGCTTCACTTGTGTCGGTAGTTTTTGATACAGCGCGTTTGAGACGGTAAGCATCTTGGTCTTCAGCTACGGAATCTACAGGTGACATTCCCGCTTGGGGTCTAAATAAAGAACAAGAAATTAATGAGAATGGGCGATTTAAAAAAAATTACATAACATCTTGTCAAACTTACTTTAAATTTTTCTTTCCAGAATTAGATTTCGTAGCTACCTTTGTAGCTGCACCAGCACCCCCAACTTTACCACTACCTCGCTTTCTTCGCCGGGAGTCAAATCCAGAAGATAGATCTTCGATAGCTGGAGGTTCTCCGTACAGCTCAGGTCTCATAATAAGATTGTCTAGTTCCCCGTTCGATGCCGGGGAATCATATCTCTGATCAATGGCTTGTTCGAATCCTTCAGCGTTTCCTGTAATTTTTAAAAATAAAAAAGCAGTACAAATAGTGTTTTTTATTTTATAATGGATTATTAAAACTTTTTTTTTAAATATTAATATATACTTAAAAAGGACAAAAACGTATTCCTTATTTACCTTCCTCGCTGAGAGCGAGCGGATATGGCTCCAAATCATTTTTGTCGCTTTTATTTAAGAATAACGATTGTGTATCGTCTTTTGTTTGGTCCCAATTCTCGGGCAGCTCAGCGACGGGACCATTTTCTAATAAATAATAATCTTGAAAAAATTTAAGCTAATGTAATAAAAATAAAAATTCTAACATGAAAATGATAATGCATTGACATTTTTTATATTGCTTGTTCATATAAAAGCCAAGAAATTAATATAAAATTAAGGTTTACGGTAAAAACTCAGACAAATACAAAAAGCTACAAAGGTCATAAGTTCGCGATAGAATCGCGCAGGGCACCTGTTGCTAAATATAGAACTGCGCGGCACCACACCGGCTGATCAATAAAAACAAAACAAAAACTCATTGATATAAATGAATTTTAAAATGAATGTATAATTTTATTATTATATCTTTTTTTTAACTAAAAACTAAAATAAAATTAAAAAGTCAACGTACCTTTGTTTGAAGGAGTAGGGAGCGCACTAGTTACAGAGATTACCGCGATTAACGCGGTTAATGGAAGAATCAACATATTCACGTTATAATTTATTATTTAATCCCCAATAGTGCACTATTCGAGGGCGTGTGGCAGGCAGCAGCACGTACCGGAGAAAAAGCTATCGTCTCTGTCGATATTGTACGAACATGCGCATTAAAAGATACAGGCTTGATAAAGCCTGGTAACCACTAGCCTCGCCTACTTTAGTTAATATAATAATTGATTTTAAAACTTAAAGAGCCCAATTTCACTTTATAGGAATATCAATACGAAGCATATAGATATAATATAACATTCAGGAAAATCTTTCAATATATATTAAGATTTTATACAATTGAATAAATACAAAATGACGCTTGATAAACGCATAAAAATAGTTTCAGATAATTCTTTAAGTTCTTACTAAGTAGCAGAAAATTCGTCCTCTGTGTATTTTGTTTCTATACGAGTAGTTTTATCTTTTTTTGGACTACGGGCTTTATAATTGAGTAGTTTACATGGAACGCAGAGACGAATTTTGACATTAAAGAATTTGTTTTGCAAAAACATCATTGATTGCGTTAAAACATCATAAATTTAAAAAAGTCTAAAAATATATTTATTAAATTACTGTAAGACAGGACTGTACGTTCCTCTTTGTGAGGTCTTAAAAAACTTAAGTGTTAGTATACTTCTTATAATGTTATTTGCTTATAAGTTATTTCACTTTTTTATGGTAATTGTTTGTTCTAAAATATGTCATTAATTCAACGCGCATATTAGTATTTTATTTTGAACAAACTTACCCATTATGTGACTATTTTCTTATTTCTTCTATTTTTATTATTCATCAGAAGATATCATAGTTTTAAAATAACTCATAAACTGAATTATGATCAAATAGCCAGGTACCATGCGCGGATAATACACTAAAGTCGTGCAGGGATCCTAACTCATCAGCACATATATGGTAAAAATGCAATAAAATGTATTCGATGATGATAGTTAATACATCTCTGATCTTATGACGTCTGGAAAGCTATGAGATAGGTACCTATCTACTCAACAAAACAAACCCTTTGAAAATATTGCAGTACTTGGAAAGTATGGCGTCAAGACGAGAGACGCCCATTAATAACGTGTCATTAAACATTTTTTACATTTTGGGTTTATGTCATGAGACGCCTGCGTAGATTGTAATTTTTATATATTTTACGTCTGAAGTAATCGATTTTTTTTGGGTTTTATGAACTAATTTTTTAAATGTATCATGGATTATAGTGAAAACTCTTCATTGTATTTTTATGTACCTAGCCTTTATCTTTTTGCGTTTAGTAATTTAAGTACGTCGATTTTGTAAATTTCATTTTGTCTCTTTGTTAAGTTTCGCACCTAAACCGGGCACAACAACAAAAATAACATTTTTTTTCCCCTAATTGGGGATTTCCTGAAAGAATCACCTGTTACTGTCAAGGCCGCCCGTTGCAATCCTATTAAGTTACTATTTGTCTGTTTTTTTCGACAAAGTGTGTTGTTGTATGTAGGTCAAGCATTTTCAATAGAACTTTTTTTTGAGGGCCCAATTCAAATTTTTAAAGAAATTTTTTCTCTAAACCAAGTTAATATATACCTACGAGGCAAATTCTGACCGAATGTACTAGATATTTTATTTTGCACGAAGGTATGTTCCGCTAATAACCTGCCACACTATAAAGTTAACAATAGCAGTCATTCAGTTAACATACAATGAATACAAAGGCAGACTGCTTACTTAATAAAATCTCGGGACGGAGTCAAAGACGTCCTGTTATCATCCAGATACTTTGACATCTTTATAGCTTCCTTTCACCTATAATGTTTTCTTAAATTTTACGTATAACATTAGCATTTTAGCTATTTTCAAATAGGTAGCAGCTATATTAAATCTTTTTCATACGACCTGATACGGATTTTTAAAAATGTTGCGTTGTTAAAAATTTAATTTTCTTGCCTAATGAAAAATACTAAAGTACTGACAGTCATGGTTGTCTCACTAGACACCTATTTAACTTTATTTGAAGCCTAAAATATACAAAAACGTAAGCATAAAACACAATATCGTAAGCCAGTGCTTATGACTCAGTCGTAGTAGACTTAGGATGGAAATACAATAAGGAAAACCAATAGTTTTTGTTTTTTAAAAACAAAGCATTAACAAAATGTTGATCTCTTTTTTAAAATTTGTAATTATTGGAGACAAATAAAACCGAAAATTTATTTAAAAATTTATTATCACCTTACAATGTGAAAATTTTATATTTTTTGACTTATTTGACAATTGAAAGTACATAAGTAGTATATTTAAGTATAATAAATAATGCATATGTACTTTTCAAATAAAATTAAAATGTATGCAATCATATTTCTGACTTATGTATAACTCCTTTCTGAGCTAAGCAAAATTGTGTAATATGAAAAATAAATAAAAACAATGTCAGTAAATTAATAGTATAGCAAACATTGTATTGTTTTATGGATTCATAACAAATTTAAAGTTATACAGCAATATTGTATATTTTGTACTTCATAAGCCACATGTATAAGGCTATTTTTTTGTTTTTTTAACATTTTTCCTAGAGTGAATCTTTTTTTTTTCGTTTTCTAGAATTGTCTTCACTTTCTGAACTACTACTAGTGTCACTACTTGATCCTGAACTTGAAGAAGTACTTGAGCTACTGCTTGATGATGGAGACTTTCTTTTTTTTCTTTTCCGTCTCCTATCAGAATCACTAGAAGAAGTAGATGAATCAGAACTAGAACTTGAATCTGACGAGCTATCTGATGATGAAGTTGACAGTTTTCTTCTCTTTTTTGATAATTTAGTATTTTTTTTAATTTCCTTACTTTTAGTACTTTCTGGTTTTTTCCTTTCAACTATTGGAGATGGTGTTTTAGGTTCATATTCATCATTATGGGGAGATCTATTTGTTTTTCTTAATTTCTCACCTAAATCACAATTTTTTCTGTTTTTATATCGCTCATCTTTCTCTTTTACTTTGAAAGTGTATTGATTTTCACTATTGTTTACTTTTGCATGTTCAGTTTTTTCATATTTTCTATCTCTATGGCTAAGAGACAAATTATCTTTATGAGATTTGTCAATATTTTTACTATAATTTGTAACTTCATCTGAATTTTCATGATTTTTTTTTCTAGAAGGCGAGTGGGTACTATCCCTTTTTTTACCATTGAAAGGGGAAGACTTTCGAGAGTAGTTAGAATCTCTATGATTATGCCTATTTGACCCTGTATGTTTGTCATTCTCATTTTTATTGTAATCTCTTCTACTTTCCATTTTTCTTTCTAGATCTCTATTACCTCGTGAGTTCTCTGCCCTTAAACCACTTCTACTTTGCTGAGACCTATCATATTTGTATTTACTGTCTTGGTCCCCTTTCCGTCTGTCCCATCTTTCGTAGCTTTCATGGTTATCATGGTCTTTATTACTTAGTTTACGTGTTCTTTTTTCATGTTCTTTACTTGAGAATCTCCCTTTCTTGTCGAAATCTGCTTCAGAATTAGTATCATTTAAATATTGAACTCCTCGACCTTTACCTAAGTATCTCATTTTAGAAACTGATTGTGAAAAGTCAACATGAATACGTCGGTCATCAATCAAAACATTGTCCATTTTAAAATAAGCATCTTCACATGATTTTTTATTATCAAATTCAATAAATGCATACTGTAAGGAGTTTCCAGTTTTTTTATCACGAATTACTTCACAGCTCACAATTCTGCCAAATCTACTAAATATAATCTCTAAATCATCATCTGTTGTGACAGGGTTAAGCTTACAAACAAATAGTACATTTTCTGGTGGAGCAATATCTGCATCTGGTAAATCTCCAACTATTTCAAGGATTGTAGCTCTTGCTTTAGCTTCCTTCTCCTCAATCATCTCTTGTATCTCAGCTGCACTTTTACCCTCAGTTTCATCAATATCTTCATCAGGAGCAATACGTCCACCTTTTAGGCGCTCTGGGTTTGGTGATGGAGATCTTGAAGGAGCTCTGAAGCCAGGAGGGTCTACAAATGGGTCTTCTAAAATAACTGTGTGAGTTATACGTACGTCACGGTAAGGTCGGTGCGTCTCATCACAAATAACTTCATTTAACTTGGTTAAAACTTCATGTCCTTCAGTCACCTCGCCAATAACACAATGTGTTCCATCTAAAGAGTCCAAATCTGCTGCTAACGTAAAAAAGAATTGAGAACCTACCATCATATCATTAGTGCACACCATAGATATTAAGCCTACTTCAGTATGACGGATTTTAGGCATTTTTTCTCCAGAGAAAAATCTTTTCTCGGGACCTTCTAGAACACCCCAAATTGATTCTCCACCGGAGCCTTCGCCTGTTGGATCACCCGTTTGTGCTATAAACCCACTCCTTATAGAATGGAATAAATTGTAGTTGTAATATTTCATTTTGCAAAGTTTTAAGAAATTCCGACATGTTTGAGGCCTTTGTTGTATGTAAAGATCTACAGTAATGTCACCAAGGGTTGTTTCTATTACAACTGCCATTGTTGAATATTTAACAAATTCATTCAATAAATATTCTACAATACTTCTTCTATATTATTGTATTAATTACAATTGAACACATCACAAAATGTATACTATAATAACCTGAAATATAAAGTCAATTTTTTGAGCTTCCAAGGTATGTCAATTGTCAATTTTTCATTAAGCATGACAATTTCCGCCACTCGTTAGCGCTACTTCGGCAAGAGATCCTATCCCTTGCCGAATGTTTGAACAAACAAGGTCCAACAAATAGCTTCAATTCTAACTTAATAACTAATAAGTATGAAATGAATGCGAAAAGTCTTGCCAATATGAAGCCGCAAACATATAATATTTATGACATACATAATACAAATATCAAAAACCAAATAAATAGGGAATTCACAGAAATTATATTTTTGAATTCACCCATTTTTGCCTTTATAATTGTCTTGAGTACATTCTAGACTATCACACCCAAAAATATAGAGAATCATTAAATTGTTTAAAAAAATGACCACAGATCCGACTTCTCAGCTTCATACATACTATAGATTACATACTCTTTGCACACATACCAAACATATACGTCAAGTCATGACTTGACGCGGTAAGGAGGCCAAAGATGGCGCTGAAGTACAAACCTGAATGAACAATGAAATATTCTCAATTGACCTGACTTATTTATTGTTTTTCAGTGTTGGATTTTAAAACCTACTCAATATTATTTAAAAATAGATAATTTACATGTGTATGTACAAAAAATTGGTTCCCGAGTCATAAGGTGAGCTCAAAAGAAAAGAAAAGGTAAAAAGCACAAAGAAAAATCATTTTTATTATTTCCGCTGTTTATTTTTCAAAATGGGAATTACTAATGATGATAATGTAAAAAAATCTAAGTTATGATAGTTTTCACAAATTTCTGGACCTGTCACTTCAGTGCTGCTCACCTAGTGAGAGTAATTGCAGAAAATCCTCATTTGCTTAATATGCTTTGCAATGACATCTAGTCTTAACATTTGGAACTAGTACAACAAGTATTTTAAAGGTCACTTTGCCAAGAAAGACCTGCATTGTAAATAAACACTGTGGCAATACCAACAGATAGCACTGCAGTTAAAACTAAAAATTATCTTTTTGGTATCGGATTTTTAGTATTTAGTATTTTGAATATTACATATTTACATACTTTTTAATAATGTAATAATGAAAAAATATAAAGATCTTGTTTTTTTGACGAATACGAAAAGATCTGCCTTATGAATAATTAAATTATTCCGTATGAGAAAATAAAAATAGTATGGTTACGTTCACTCTGATTCCTGACAGATCAAAACTTACAGTGATGTCTGGGTCTGTCTTAAAATTTCATAAACCAAAAAAATATAGCCTTATAGTATATACGGTCACATTTTTTAGACTGACTTTTGGTGGGCTATCGAAGGTTTCAATTTAATTTTCAATAAAGATATGTCAGTAGCAACTCAGCTTACGGCAATTGGCTGTATGCTCACGTTTCTAGAAAATCTAATAAAGGCAGTTTCGTTCACCCTCCTTCCGTTTTCACCCCTAATAAAGTGTGTATTGAAAATTTACCAACAATTCTTCGAGGAATAAGGTTAGCCCAGCATGAATGGCGATCTCATCTACAAATGTAGTTATGCCAACATAAAATCAACCTTATTATTAGGAAAAACAGTTGAATTTCGTAGCATATGTGAGATGTAGTGGTTTGAAATTGTTCTCCGTGGAAGCCAACGAGGTTACGTAGCCTTTGAAATAATAAGCTCTGCCGGCTGGAAAATATGTAAGCATGACAGCATTTGCCTTTTTGAGATTTTAACACGTAAGACGTATGCGTTTTAAAATTCGCTCAACTTCAACTTTACTTTACAATCATAATATTAATTTTTTCGATAAAATTTTATATGTATTTTTTTTACATTTCAAACTTAAAAAGCTGTTTTGTAACTTATTTCGTTATTGTGATTCAAAGAACTTTATTTATATACTTACCGTTAACGACAAAAGCCTTCAAAGTCTTTTATATTACAGAACAATTCATGTTTTCAAGGTTCATGTTTTTATATTTGGAAAAAAGAATTGGTCCCTGTTTATGTGGCTGTTACATTATACTCTCGCTGGTGGGGAAAAGGCTAAAAAATGTTACACAAAACTCATCTTGCATAAACTCTCAATTTAATGCCTTGCAGTACAGAATCTACATGAAAAAGCAATCAAATCAGCGAACGTCAAACTAACAACAAATAACATGCTATGTATTTTTAAAGAGCGAAGAGGGTCCGGGGTTGATGCTTATATTTCCATACAAATGCTGCATAATTTAAGAGTACGTTTTGCCCATTGCTTTTATGATTTGTATTTCAATCGTTCCATTGTTTTTTTAGTGTGAGCTTGAGAATATTTCCATTTCTCATATACCTAGGTGCTTGCGATTTCGTTCGCGGTTATTATACACGAATTCTGACGTTTAATAAAAGTTACCAAATTACCTTCGTATTTAAGTATGTCGTACTACTGAAATCACAATAAAAAATATACAGGCGAAATTTTTGATAATTTTTTTTCATTCAAACTATTAATTGATAAATTTATTACGTCCAAGATGCTGCTACAGTATCCAAATATTTTACAAAAACATTAAAATAAGTACTATAAGTAAAATAGTTTATTGATTGAATGATGCAACAGTATACTGTAACTTAAAAGCAGTAATATTATGCACAATTTTTGAAATCATCGAAAGTATGCTTACAAATGATGTCATTGTTGTAACACGCCAGAGTCATAAAAAGAATACAAAGTCATAAAATGCAACGAATATGCCTCCCACCCTCTAGATTTAATCTGTTTAGATTTCGCCGTAAAGCGTCGCCTATAAAATAAAGTGAGAAGCAAAAATTGTGTTATCGCCACCAAGGTTTTTGTGTAATCTACACATAAACATGTTAAATTATCCCGCGCATTGCAAGAAATTTAGGGAGATGAAAGAAGAAAATTGCATACGTCACGGGATGCTACGGAATTCTCATTTCATGGTAGAGTACTACTACACATTAATTAATTAATTTATTAGGAAAACAAACATATGTATGTCTATTTAAAAAGAGGGTACAATTAAAATATAGGATATACATATCAATATATCATGAAAATAGAAAATTCAATAAAGTTTTTAAGCATGCAAATATTAATATGAATATATTACTACTTTATCAAACTCCAGCCATTCTCTTCATGTTTACAAATATCATTAGCGTTAAATGTAATTTTATAATTAAAAAAAATGATGGGAACTATCCACAAGCAATGAAATAGTAGATATTAATAACATAACGTAACGTTTAAAAAAATCATGTATAAAATTAGTTGTATGATCATGTAGAACATAACTTATACAAAACGCCACATGAATAAAACGGAATGGGTGTTATACACCCGACATTGCGATTGGCTTCAATTATAGCCCCGCAGAGACAAATACACTTTTCTTTTCAATGTATTTGGGGTCTATTTTTTGCGTCGGGCGCAGATGGCGATCGGTTCACGTAAAATTGCTGGCCATTGAGTGTCTTCTACGGCACAGTTGGGATTGCAAGGGTCACTTAGGTTAAGTAGCTTCAGCACGTACGCTGAAGTCAGCAGGTGCGTGGAAGCGAATGTGATTGAAATTGCAGCCTTCCCCGGGGGTATATTTAAAGAATGTAATGGTGTCGTTATACGTGCAGCTTTGATCTCGTTTTATGAGTTTACCGTTTTCTATGACATTCATTGTTAAACATTTAAAATTTTGTTAATTTAAGGAAAATTTAGCCTACTTTTTCTTCTCAAAGCCATTTATTTGGATCGTTTTCACACCACTGTAACTTTTTTGTGTACAATTAGTTTTAATCCGGTCACCACTAAGACGTTATAAAGATGAGAATAATTATTGCACACTTAATAAACAGTTTGAAAACTATAGAAGAACGCTTTGATTTAGCAAGATTTTAGCAATAATTCTTTTAATTAGCTATCCGAGCCGTATACAATATCTAATGTAAGAACGAAAGCAAAAAGTAAACATAGCGAAAGCAGTAGCAGGCAGATATTAAAGGCATATCTCTCTATTATGAGCGGGAAGTTCTGTAATTTAAGGGCGCGCTCCAAGCGACGCGGCATATGGTGAGAGAAAGGGTTGGCCTGTTCTAGGATATCGATAGTTTAAGCTGTAAGCTAAAATTAAAAGTACAATAAAAGAAAAAGCTTTTTTCGGTACTATACAACATATTTACAAGTTGGTAAACATGTTTTACAAAAGGCAAAAAACACTCCCTGCATTTATAATTGTTGTCTATTAATTTAGCATAACTCGAGTTATTTTTATAACTATTACAAGTTTTTATGATTACAATAATAGCATTCTGTTAATAGTAACATGGTACCATGGTACCTTTGCAACATGCATTTTATAATTCTAAATATAATAGAAACATGTACCTAACGAATTTTTACACCAAGCACAATATAATTTTAATCGATACCATACGAACAACACTAATGCATGTTCATTTCTCAAACACAGCTGTAGTATATAACTTTGTTCGATTATAAACACAAGCTAAGGGAAGTCAGAAAAATAAACCGATGAATGGTCTTCCAATATTTAGTGGCTTTATTGATTTGGCTTTAAAATGTAATAAAAAGAACCGTTTTCTAAGGCGCGCCTATTCGCTGGCGTCAAAATTTAAAGTTTCCACTAACATCTCACCTGCCTGGAACTTGGCTACCAACCAACTTCAACTTAGAAGAATGATATGAAATTCGATATGGCGTCGAAATTTTCAAAGGCAAAATAAACCTAACCTCCTGTTTAGTGAAGTCAAGAATCTTGTGTGTGACTGTTCATGGGTGGCGACCACACCACCATTGACACCAAAGAGATACTTCATTTATGACACTTTCATTAAAATAAGATGTATGTTAAAAGCATTGAATTCCTTTTAAAATTACGTTGAATATTGTATAATTAATATTGAAAACACCGTATCGTTTCAGTTGTGTGCAAATTCCATTTCTCCGATTTGTAAAGCGTAAACACCTTTAAAATTGGTTGTCAGAAAACATAATGTCAGAAGGAAAAGGGTTGGTTGCCCTTACCCTATTCTTGACATTTTAAATTGTTTATTTGCGAACAAGTGTCGAGTTATTTATTCAGTGACGTCGGTGCTTTTCCTGTTTACATACTCGCGTTTGTGCAATTATTGATTGATGTCTGGGACATTAACTGGGGGCCTTAGTAATTTTTATCACAATATATATATATTTACAGGTATAGTATATTATACTATTTGTAATACAACTTATAAACCTGTAAAGTACCTTTCATCTTGTGTGACATTCTATGCTTATAAAGTAGTTTGAAAGAATATTATTTAACTATAGTATTATTGAGACTGATTTTCAATAGATTGATTTTCCTCGGACTGTTGTTTTCATTATCTTAAAAAAAAGATTAATTTACTGTAACAGATTTAAACTGACAAATATACAGATTTTAAAACTTTCCATTAATTTAATGTATTAACCAAAAAGAGGTTGACCTCAGAGTTATGATAAACTTTTGGTATCATTTGTAGCAATAGTTAGCGTCAGTTTGACTTACGATGGTGAAATCATAGTCTAACAATCCAAAAAGGAATAATAGACTCATTTTTATTAGAGGAGATGGAAATACTGACTGTACATTACACATATTTCAAACATCCATGCATGACGTAGTACCTGACTAAGTCTAATTAATATGTATACAGATAATGTGGGACCATTGCTGTTTCAGGTCTTGTATTACCGAGAACCTTTTTTGAATGTACAAAAATTTGAAATTGAAGGTTTCAAAGATTTTTTCTGAAAACAAAAAGAAAAAAAATAAAAAAAGAACTTATTGGTAGGAAAAGAGGCTTTAGCCTATAACATGGGATGTTATAGGCAACTTAACCGAAGAATTTAATCACCCCAAAAATTGGGATTATGATATCTATTTAATGAATATTAATCCCTGATAAATGCAGGCAGCCGAGAGATGTAATTAAAATACGTTATAATGCGCCATACTTAATATTGGATGAATTAAAGCGATTGATAATATTCATAAAAATGTCTTCACATTGTTCCATGATATACTTTATGTTGCCAATTACTCCTAAGCTATTTGGAAAGAGTACAAGACTCTTGTTATTTCAAGATATGCTGCAAATGAAATAGGAATTAAAAAAGAAAATATGTATTCATATGATGATTGTGTATAATTTATTATATGGTTTTGTCTATATAAGAACCGGACATAAATATTACATGGTATTTATGGCCTGTTTCCCCCTTATTTAGTTATTTGTAACCCTTATGGAATCAATTTTAATTTTTTTCTTTATTCTTAATTTTCTTTTTTTTTTGTTTATAGATTTGAATTAGAGAACACTGGATAATAGGTGTAAAGGTTAGACAAGTTTGGGTGACCTAATCACGTGGTCGCGGGTGACAATTTGTAGGTTAGCCGCGTAACCGCTGTTGCGGCTGTCGACGAGCCCTGACTCTTGAGCTTTATTTGACGAAATATAATCTTTTTTTTAATATATATTAAATAGGGCAGTTTTTTTGCATGCGTTAATATTGTGCTATTATCTTATAGATACGATTATTATATGTCTCTTAGTGTGGAGTATACAGGTAAATAGCTTAGCTTGTTTATATAGCTATCCTTGGGTACAATCGACAGTGTATGAAATGTGTCATATTAATTCATAATTTTCTAATTAATCATTATATAAATTCGACATCAAATTTAAGGACAAATTGTTGGCATATTTAATTTAAATCAACAATATTGTCAATATATAATTGTGCTTGTATAGTATTTCTTTGTTGAGAACCGTCAACACCTTTCGTCTTGTATCGAGCGTTTAGAACTGTCAAAATTGCCGCGCTTTTTCTCAACAAAAACGCAGGCGCGTGCAAGTGAGATGAAGACATCCTCCTTTTCATTTTCTCCGACCAAGTCTGCGGATCGCGGCTAACCTTCGGCGCGAGGTTTGCGGCGGGAAAAATGTGTGTTTCGGTGTGCCGATAGCGGAGCGCCGCATCTCCGCAGCCCCGCCCAGCAAGCCCGCGCCCGCTAACGGGTCTTGAGCCACTTAAGCTAAGACGCTGCACACACTGTTAAAGATAAAAGGAATAAATGGAGTTTAAATCAGTTCTTTTGTTATTTAATGTACTCTATATTATTATATAATAAGATGGTTGGATTATATTACCATACCCGTTCGTAACAATAATAATGTTAGTTATTTAAATTCAATGTAATAAACACTTTATGTTAAAGAAATATACGAATTCGTACAGTGTAACAAAAACCAAGAGTCGGATTTTTTTTAAAGAATAAATACTGAAATTGAGACTTCAGAGTATTTGTTAACGTGATAAATCATAGACATAACTTGTGAACACTGTCTTACCACCCGGCCAGATATGGAGCCGCGAGCTGTCAAAATGGAGTGGGAAAAAAGGCGGGAATGTGGCCTCGCTTTATGTGAGGCTCATCATTGCGTCAGAAAGAGACGGTTTGCGTTTACAACTATGGGAGAGAGGGACAGGAATCCTCGTGGTTTATAAGAAAACGCAAGACGTTGGGCGTGTTTGGCGGGTGGGCGTGCGGGTTTTGGCTTAGTAGTTGTGTGGTTTATGTGTGTGTATGGATTGCGGTCGCAGGTGTGTGGGTGAGACCGTAAAGAGGTTTCGGGCACACTTATCCTTTTGTCAACGATATGATCAGCTTCTGGTTTCAATTAAGTGCGCAGTCAAATTTTAGTTAAATTCTTAATTGAATAGTTTGCGTGGTAGATGAGGTTCTAAATTTGGAGAAAAGATCTGAAATTTAACTGAATTGATAATTAAATGGAAAAAGGTGTTTTTATTAAAAAATTTAAAAAGATGATAATTAAAAAAAGAACTTGAAGTGTTGTCACGGCTAAGACAGTATCAAACTGTTTGAGTATTTTATATAATATTTAATCTTATTTTCTTTAGCATGAATAAACAAGTTACGCCGTAAGGCACGGAAAAGTCCGTGCTTTACTGCATCCTTAATTTTCAGAGGGAATCTTGAATGAATGTTGATGATGGTTTAATTAATTATTAATATAAGAGGGCCTAAGTAGATATAGGTTAAAATAATTCTTAATATTCCTAATAATAAAAAAGTATTAATGTATTAAGTAATATTCTTATTGTAAAATATTTTTCAGTTTTCAAATTAGCAAAACCCATTTATTATTCTGTAGGAAAATTGAATAGCTATAATTGTTCACCAATAATACCCAATCTAAAGAAATTTACTTACATTTTTGACTATCATTAAAAAAAAAAAATTTATGTGTGTATATGATGTATGAAAAAATATTTCGATTTCCTATTTGAATTATTTTAATTTTATTTTTACTTTATTTTTTTGTGTTTTCTTTGTTAGTTAATAAGTAAACTAGGCGAAAAACGAAAAAACCTGATATTTTTTGGTAAATTTTTCAAGGTTTGCCTTTCCAATCCAATCAAACTTAGAGGTTCAAGTGAGGCCGTACTAAGCAATATTTAATATAATTATAGTAGGTCCTGTCTCTACTAGATATGGTTGGGAGAAATATGATAGAAGGTAGGAAAGAAACGTAGAAGAGTAGAAATTTCTTCTTCATATAGCACGTAACGCATTCTTTGTTATGGCGAGTGAAAAAAAAATAATCTTCATTTATATACTTTACTCAGTTGCCTACAACAACGACTTTAAAAATACTTGGCATAAAGCTTTTTAACATTAACCGAAACAATAGAGACTCTGCTGTAGCTTACTAGCAACAATAGCTGTGTGAATGCTACGAGCGTAGCGCTGAGAGGGCTACGAAAACAATAATTACTTTTTGGTCGCCTTTCTTAGGATAAGACCGAGTTTTCTTACGCATGTTTGTTAAAATAAATTTCGTTATATATTGTCTGTTAATTGAAGATTCCTTGAATTTAAAAATTGCTTTTAATAGATGATTCCGTATGAAATTACTTATTTGTGATAAAAACGTTTTAGGTTTTTTGTACGAATCACAATTGGCAGACAATATTTTCAGTATCGATATTTTTAGTTTGAGTGAATCGTCATGCATGTTCAGAAGTCCTACCTAACTATCTCTTTTAATACTTTATACGCACACAACTACAGCGTCCCCCTGTCGCGTTGCTCGTCGCTGTGTGGGTGGACTTCTTTCGCGCTCCCTGTGTGCGAGTGAATTTCTTTCGAGACGTAATAAGGGGACGGTTTCTTTCCCGCTAAGGTTTTAATGTCGACCACGTTTCGGTGGCGAACGCGCGGCTTCGCGGTTACTCATGAAACTTTTTTTTGTTGAACGGACTTTGGTGTTTTGTGTCAGTGTTTGAAAAACTTGCAAAGAGTTTTTTCTCTGTGAGTATACGTACATTTGTAACATTGTAAAATTAATTAAGGCGAAGTTTGCTGGAGTTGAATGCGTGATGTTTTCGTGTAGACCGCAAGCTCATTAGGCCGTAGTCACACTACGCCGCGACTATTAAACTTGTAAGATAAGGGCTCACATTGTGATAACGTCGCACCTTTCACGCTTGTGGATTAATTAAAGTTTTGTTTGCCATTTAAACACAGAATGGGAAAACTTATATAGACTTAAGATTTTGTAATAAGGGAGTCGTGATATATTGTATCTCAAATTTAATGTGTTAAAATGGAACGTATACTTCCTGTTATCCAAACTCAGATAGAAGATACTCATCTATATGAAATTATACGAATCAAGTATATCTTACTTGCTACACTCCCATAATAACAAGCAGACCCACACAAGAACTTCAATTCATATGGAGTTTTTCCTTGTATTTGAAATATTAACGTAATGAACAACTGACAAAATGTTCTAACACTATATAAAAATTTTGCTTAAATAAACTTCATTATATTGTGAGATGTCACCTTTTATAAATGTAAATTAGGTCAGAGGCCGAGGAATGACCTTATAGTAAACTATCCGCGTTTGTATGTCTTCGGTATTTTTTTATAAAAAGACGTTGATCTTCACCTATGTATAGCATGTATATAGTATAGAAGAGTGAGTTTACTCCGTCCAAAAAGCAAGCAAAAAGACATTTCTTTAACTGATATAATAATAACAAAACATAATGTTTTGCTATTCTTTGAAAATTCTTTGATAAGTGCACGAAGTCATTATTTCTGTGACTCGGTAAGGGACTTGTTAAAAAGTTAAGTTCAACTCCCATTATGGTGAACGCTCCCCTTAACTTACACCTGTCTCTAATTATCGACACCTTATATGAAGGATGTGAGACTGTATTAGTCTACAATATATTCTATATTTTATTCACTATTCAAATAATAATTTAAATAAAGAGTTTTCAAGTATTGTTCTAATAATATATCATAATTAATTTGATTTCTATTTATAATTAACTTCATGAAACGAATTTGGCCACCGAAAAGTTCGTACGACGTTTGTTTTGTTTGTTATTAATAATAAAATGTATATATGTTTGTCTTGTATTAGTTCCTAACCTAACATGAATTTCCACAATCCTATTTATAATTTATTATTATTACAATGCTTAACTACACCTGTTGTACGCCTGTGCTGAAATAATAAACTCAATCAGCCAAAATGGACAGTAAAGTACCAAAGTACCTATCTGAATCTTTTCACCATAGCATAGCATAGCATACAAAATAACAGAAAGAGATCAAAGAGACTGATTTGATTTTATTAATTTTGTCTCAATCAACTTCATCAAGTTGGAAGATAAAACTACGTTCTACTATATATCTACAGAACTACTAAGTTATGGCTTAACAAAATGAATAATCTAGTATTGCAAAAAACCGAGGGGCTGTTCCTACCTACTTAAGACATAAATTATCTAACTTTTCACTATATTTGTCACGCTAATGTATGTGAATTTTTTTGTATATACATATATATTAGAGGATATTTATCATAAAAAAATCAAATCCATATAGCCGCACGTAAACAAGGCAGACCAAAAAGAAGGAGGGACGTATTTTCGCAGAAGTGTGGCCCGGGCTGGATGACGCGTAGAGGGGATATAAAAAAGGGGGGGGGGGGGGGGCCCACGCCGCAGAGGCGAGTACTCAGTACATGGTACAATAAATTAATATAGCTTTATATAGTTAGTAAAAAAAAAATTGTCTAGCTTAAGGGTATAAACTATAATAATAATTAAAATGTAAATAGCTTAGGTATAGGTAGAAATAAAGGCCTTTTTTATTTATATATTAGAGGATACTTATCATAAAAAATTAATATATAACAATTGAAGTGAGTACTGGGGATATTCCTCATCATTTAAAGTCTGTACACGTAGATTTTTAATACGGCAAATATTGTACCTATTGGTGTATAACCAGGTCAGTTCTCTGATCAGTACATAAAAAGACGAGCTAAAACTATGAAGTAACAACTATTGTCATTTGTGACGGTCAAAATGATGCATATTTTTTTCATACATTAAAATGCATTTAAATCATCTTGAACCAAAACAAAAGAACAAAAAATGTGGGTGGGGTTTTAATAAATGACGTCACGGCTGGCGTCGCATTCCTCGCGATTTTTATTTAACTGCTTGATTGTGCCTGATGTTGTTTATTGTCACCAATATCGAAGGGACGACCCTTTTGTAACGAATGCGAAACGACTTCTGAAATCAATAACTTTGAATAGGTTTAAAAAAGTACATGTCCATTTTGAATTTTATTCAGTTTTTTTAGTCATCTTTGGTTTCGATATAAGAGAACTTGTTATGGTTGTTCAAATTATTGTACAACCTAATCAGAAAAGGTGTTATATTATATTACACCTATTTCGCAATGCTGACCTATTAAAAGTAACTTACAATAAGTATGTAAACAAAACCATTTTTCATATATTACTATAACGTAATACTTCGGTTCTGGTAAGTTTCTATTCTTAATCTTTAAACAGTAGCGGTTTAATTACTGTTCTTCGTTCTTAGAAGCATTCCTCAAAATCGAATTGTCCACATTTTAGCACATTTAAATAGGGTAGGACGGGTCGGATATTACATTTGCTAAGCTATTTGTAACCGTCGTTGGACGATCATTATCCTTGTCCCTCTGAGGACCCTTAGGAATCCGGTTCGGTCAGCTATTGATTGCTTTATTCAAGAAGTGATAGTTAAGGGTCTTAGGTGGGACATGCGACAATTATTGGGATTGAACAATGGGGAAAAACGAAATTGAAGGGATTTGGACACATTTTAAGAAATTCCAACCTTGTAAAGGTTTCCACTAGCAGTGCAGAGGATTTAAATGGGCGTAGGCTGCGTGACCTGGTCTGTCTATAACAAAGAAGAATAGTTTTATAATTAATTACAGAGAAGACAAAAAAATAATTTATAAGTATTAAGGTCTATGTATGTAACATTATGAATTGGGTGATTTTGTTTTAGACTTTTCATATTATATTAATTTTATATTGCTACACGTTGATGGTAAATTCAAAATGAAAGACTCCTGAAATGCTACTGTCACTACACACACTACAGGAACCTTAATATTACCTTATTTAAAAAAAACTCATGATGATGTTTATTATTATGTCTGTATATAAAAACAGCACGGACTTATATTTGTGATTGCTTATACTATAAAACTATACATTTTTGTGTTTTTTTAGTTTTTGGTGGGTGTCATGTATCTGTACCCCATTTACTATCGTTATACACCCTGTAAGGGTTTAGTAACGAGCTTTACCCACGTGAACGACCCTATTCCTTATTATTTATTACCCTATATGTTTCCAGTTAAGATTTTATTGCTGGCATTCAACTTTTTGAATTTGACTGACAACTTAAAACAAAACTGCACATGGTAAGGGTCAAATGTATCAATCTTTCGACGCATATATTATACACTGGAAAGATATGTAGGTTTAATTATAACGAATACACTAACGAACTACCAGACATATTGCAACAATTCTTTCATCATTCGAAAATTGTTACTAAAAATGTCATGAAAATATTTAATCTTAAACAAAATTGCATTTGCTTTCATTTGATTTGAAATTAAAGAATCAGGTACGATATCTCATAAGTAACAAACCCAGTACTTGATCAAAACTTACCCATTATATTTTCCAAACTTGTAATCAACGCGTACTAAGCGTGTAACTAATCAATACTTACTCGTATTATTTATTTCAAAAGTGCTTAGATATTCCAGAACTTGTTTTCTCACTTACTTCATGCAAACAACCTCAAGAAACAACAATCATCCGTCATATGGAATTCATACATTCATATTCATAGCGTAACCTTGATAATAACGACATATATCTTACAAGCACCCCATATATTTTTCAAATCATAGCACCGCTTGTAAACCAAAAAATATAAGCGCACAAGCGAGTTACAATAAGCGCTGACTTTAATATCTTCCAAAACCATTTTTTATCATCATTACACTGATCAACTCTAACGTAACTGAACTAAACCTGATTGGCAAGATGGCCGCGGTTTTCGCCAACCTTTTGAAGTTATCTATTTAACTGACAGGCTGACACCAGTGCTGTCACTATAGAAGATCTTGGTTGTTGTGTCTTTACTAAATATTCATTTATATTGAACTAAAACTTACAATTGTAAGTTTATTATAAACTTATAATTCAGCGCAACATAATTATGCAGCGGAATTTATAATGTGCTAGACGTATTTTAAATAAAAGCGGGTGAAATTGAGGCGATTAGACCAAAAGATACGTAAGCGCTTAAGTCTTATAAACTCTAGCTAAGCCAAGAGAAACTTTTTGGTATTCGTGAATTTGTAGGTTTTTAGAACGACTAGTATATTTAGAAAAGCAAGTAACTGAATGTTTTACAATTTGTATGATATTCACAAAGTATGAAAAGCCGAGAACTTGGCAAAATTACTTAATGGCGTTGTCGTGGATCACAAGCCTTTATCGAGCGGGAATCAAAGTAAACATCAGGCCGTAAAAAGGCAGACGGGGTGAACCCCTTGTAGAAATTAAGTTTAACATCACGATCGACATATCGTGTTCGCAAACATGTTTAAGGGGAGCCTTCAGATATTGGAGTAAACATTACCTATACTGTTTTAATATCGCTGAACGTGATTTGACCTTAATTTTGATTTCAATATAGGAATATGTTTTCTTATCGTTGGTTCAAGTTATAACTGAATAATTTGTATTCCCGTGTGTTGAATATGACATATCTTATAAAGTAAAAACAATATATTACGTACGTTAAGTTTGGCTTGGTCTAGGATCATAGCATCTTTTTCAGAACGGTTATGTTTTCGTAGAACATACGAACACTATAGAGAACTATAGTTACTAATAAACGCTGCCAAAAACAACAGAATATGTTATATAACATTTTAAAGACAAAGTTAATTATAAAGTTTTTGAAATTTATTGGACATAATTCAAAGCAACAAATGTATTCTCCCTCGCGATGTCTTCTTTGAACGTACGTTTGTCAATATGTTAGCATGTGATGTTCGGCTTTTGTACGCGTTCTAATTCGAATAGAGCGTTTAATGTCATTTCAGGAGAGTGTAAAGCTATTTTATGTATGAACAATGTTTATTATTTATTGATATTGGTGATCGGTATTGACATCATTGTTTCCTTCATAGTACAAGCATACCCATATCTTGCTTAAGCACTTTGGTACAAGTTATGCTGCTAAGAGTAGAAAAACACTAGATGTATAATAAATTTCATATATTTGCTGAAGATTCAAATATTGATTTTACAGGTACACAAATGAAGATGGCGTTACTAACTTTCAAGCTTCCAGAACGAGAAACAAGAAAGGATGATCTGTATGGAATTATGTGACATATATAGTGATTAACTTTGGACAGTGAGACATTCAGTGGACGATGCATCTATCTAGTGAAGTGAGCTCAACCACTGGTTTAGGGCACGAAGCACCCCCATCCGGGTATGGCTTGCCTAGTCAGCCGTTGACGGCTGAGTTACTGGCCGAGAGAACCCTGGAGGGCCTCTTGGCTGACCACCCAGGCGAGCTTGTGAAGACTGGTTGCCCCCATGTAGTGAGTATACGTATTAATTATTAATTAAGTGTTTGTACTTTGGATAATGTACGACTTAGTTTATCATAATAATACTTATGCGTTATTATAATCTGGTAGTAAATTTACTTTTTTGAAAGTTTATTATATCCTTCTTTAAGAAGTAAAATATTACTTCTTCATTTGAAACGTAGTGTGACATTTCTATCCGTGTTTACAAAATATAGAGTTTCCATTATGTTACAGATATATTAGCGTCAATATTAATGACATTTCTCTATGCTCAGGTATGTACAGTGCTGCCACCACACTGGAGATCCAATAAGACGTTGCCAGTGGCATTTAAGGTGGTAGCATTGGGCGATGTCGGTGATGGAACATTAGTCACGGTCCGCGCTGGAAACGATGAGAATTGTTCAGCGGAACTTAGAAACTGCACTGCTGTAATGAAGAACCAAGTGGCTAAGTTCAATGACCTGAGATTTGTGGGACGAAGTGGTCGAGGTAAGAAATAAAATAATAAATAAATTGGTGTAATAGCAAACCAAATCCTTATTAATATAATCAAAAAATACGAACCTCAACTAAAATAAAGATGTTTTGATAGATATGTTTTTTATATTTTATTACATTTTTTCCATATCAATGATGCTATATATTTACGATAATAAATTCAATATTCCACGCAAAGGATTCCCTCTCGTAAACATTCAAGCACACGCTCTGTGCGTCTCACGAGTAGCTGTTGAATATTTCAACAGTATTCCCTTTGTTTAAATATTAAGTCACTGAAGGTAATTGATCTCTTACGAATTTGCTTGAAAATGCTGAGAGCTTTTGGCTTATACGATACTTGTACAATATCAAGGGATTTGCTAAGTATTAGTTCTTAGGAATATTAATTTGAAAATACATAAAAGACTTACAAATTGTTTACAGCTTTGTGTTTTATTCGCAATTTATTTTGAGAGAGAAATACTGGAGATACTTTTTAGACACATAACCATTTCTTAATGGGAGAAAATTTTACAGATACAATTTAGTCGAAAACAAAAAATTTAATGATACTGATTCAAAAATTTTGAAAATATTCTTTATAAGTGTTTCAAATCACAGATATCAAAAAAATATTATCAAAAAGTCACTTAAATAGCGGACGTGTCATATAAATTATAAGCTGCAGGATGTATGATTTTCCAAAAAACTGTGTACACTGATCAGACTAATTAACCGTACATAAGCCTTACTTAGGAGCCCTTTTCGTCTGGAAGATTAAAGTGTTAGCCACGGCTAATGATACCAAATACTCTAAGAGTTTAATACAAGTCTAGAATACTTGATGCACTTATAGCTCTTCCTAATTGCATGCATTCTTGTAAGTGATATCATCCCTTACAAGCGTACATCGTACCCCTTCATCGCGTTGGTTTCGCTGTTCGATATCTAGCTAGTTTTTACTATGAGTCACTATTGAAACAATTTTTTGTAATATGTCTTGTATCAAAATGTTTAATTATGTAAGCATGTGGAAACAAATTATTGATGTATCTTTACGAAAAAACACATAATATTGTTTAATGATAATTAAAAATTATACTTTGCTATAGTTGCTTGAAGATCGGTCACGTTTACTTTGAAACTTTTATAAAAATCGAGAAAATTATCTGAAATATATTTTTTAAGCATGGATACAAAACACACGAGAAATTTTACCATCACCATGTTGTAACTCAAGCAATAATTACCGACATACATGTACAATGAATCATATTAAATGTAGCAATAGGCAAAACTATTCTATAGTAAAACAAAAGTTAAAGGCTCAGGGGTCGCGAAACATCGCTGAACTGTAAACTTGTCTCATATTCAAATAGTGCAGGGAGCTAACGAAGCGAGCGACGGTGATAGGGTTGCTAAATTTAATTTGTTTTGTAGCCGCCCTCGCTATTTCCTTCTGGGTTGATTTGTTTTACAAAGATCTGGGAATATACTAAAATAATAAATATCTCACTCACCTGCAGGAGACTAATCTTTTAAGGAATTTTAAAGGCAAAGTAGGTGTCTGGTGCGTAATCTTTTAATTTCAATTTTAAAGGCAAAGTAGGTCGGGCATAAATAAAACGGAGGTAGTTGTGCTGTAACTTAATTCATTTGAGTCTGAATCATCTTAACAAGGCGAAAGTTATGAGAGTATGTCTATATTTGCTATTTCTTTCACAAATGGCGTGACTATTTTTGATTCAAACTAGTAAGCTGACTCACTGGATTAACAGTGTTTATGTACTACGATTTATAAACAAAAATAACGTTCATGTGACGATGTTCAGGTAGACTTTTTATTAGCTTAACATACGTTTAATATTATTTCTAAACAAACCGATTTTTTAAAATCAAATACATACGCACACCTCTCAGATAGTATAAATGATTAAATAGTATGTGTAAGCCCTGTCAGCCGTTGAACTGTTAAACTTGTAAGAAACATCAACATTCGGTCGGAAGCTTGTAGGGGAGCAAGTGTGTCACGTCACTAACACTGCTTACTATTCATGTTTTAAACTTACTATGGATATAAATTCATAATTCTTAGTTAAATCACGATTGTGTTTGGGCGTGGCCTAGTTTAAGATTACTTTCTTAAAATTCATCATCAGTTTAAAGAATTTCAGACATCTTAAAGTCTTAATATATACCTACTGCGATGATTAATAAATAATGAGTATTTCAATATTTTAAGATAACTTTTTTTTCTTATTAAAGTTTGAACTTAAAAAAAGTGACTTTGTGAGAAGCGCAACAAATAATTTCTTGGAAAATTTTATTAAATAGTGGGTAATAAAGTAAAAGATTATGGAAGTAGGAGCATTTAAATGTTTACCAAAGTTTGATTTCGATATTATTTTATTTTTCATGGAAGTTTTATATAATCGTAAGTAATACTTATAATTTTAGTTATTTTTATTTGGTTTTGAAAAGTCAGTATTAATATAAGAGAAGTATAGATTCAAGTAACATTTGCATTATATGTCTACAACACTATAATTCTGTGCCTAAATACATTTAGATAATTGGTTTTTATTAGTCCTGAAAAGTGTGAACGACAATACTATCTAGAGTAGTAGATAACACGGTGATATCTTCTTTTATACAAAAAGTAAATGGCAAACGTGAACTAACCATTAGCCGTATAAATAAAATAGCGACTAAAAAGTTAAAAGTCTTTCAATGTATTCATTAAGGAGATCTTAAACAAACAAAGGCCAGTCGTGTGTTTAGTAAAAACCAATACAGGCCAGCGGGAAGAGGAAAAGAAGTTAAGAGGTGTCTATTTGTCACGTTCCTTCCTGAACGTTCTGCTTTCCAATTAAGGGTAAGCGCTCTCTTTGTTTATCTTAAATTGCGAGAAAATCTCACTCAAATTATCGCCAAGGACGAGGGGAGATCCGTACATAACTTTTTTTTTTTGCTAAAAAGTTGATGTTGATGGACGGCGCGGGGAATTTTTAATAAGCGAAAAATTTAATGACCCCTCAAACAGTTTTTGCTTAGCTGTGTCAGTGGGGGAATGGACAGCTCTCTCCTGGGTACGAGTTCTTTAATGTGTAATGTGCACTTTGCTGTTTCGGGGATTTGGCTAATAGGAGCTTCGCGTAATTCATAAAAGGTCATGTTTTTAATATTAAACTCTGACATTGTTATAAACGTATAAACATGTATAAAGAGATGTCATTATTTATTCTTTAAAACAACAACGGTTGAAATGGTGTAATAATTTTCAGTATGTTATATGAAATTATTAAAGTCTCATTCACATACAAGACATACCTAAAACCAATGGGAGTTTTCATTTTCTCAATCAGCAAAAATCTTCAAAAAACCACGCTCATGAAATATACGAATATAATTTGCTTCGTTACCTTCAATCTCATTATATTTGTAACGCAATAAGGAGCCAATTTATCGCACCAGTAGTCAAGACGCGACATCGCTAATCGATTGATTGACCCCACTTTACCGAGGACGATAAAACCCCGGCTCGCATGTCCCTTGCTCGATCTCTCTCAAAACTTTTCATTGAACGATTATTTTAAGTGGCTGTAACTAAAACAAATGTTAAATCATAAAAAATTCAAGAACATTTTCTCTTGTTCACAAATGACCTGGGGCTAATCTCGGTATAAAAAGCTAGCTTTGTTATTTTTGCGAGAACAAAAGAACTTAAAAGACACAATGCACGCAAAACTATGCTCACTATGAACTCAGAAGGAGCTTGTTAGTCAAACAAGGTTGGTGAAACGACACAAAAGGCCCCCACCGATCCACCCGCCCTCATTCAGAGGTGGAAAATTATTTTTTACAAGCGCCGCGGCGAAAAAGATCTCAGCCTCACCTTTCATTATTAACTCGAGAGATTCCCCTTTGATGCAGTATACGGTTACCCTAATACCAACTAATGGTTATAAATTTGCCCTGTTATTTCAAAACCTCTCGGCGGATGTGTAACGTGCATATTTGAATATGAATTAGTATTCACAATTCCTGTTCTATGAGTTAGGATTCATTACAGATATTTTTTACTTCGATATTTGAATTAGTGTGTGTTTTGACTTTTATTTAAAGTTTTTGTTTACTTTATTTTCACACTGTTTACTACACATGGATTATATTTTCTTACGTAGGTTGCCTCAAAGAGATGTTTTGATTATCTAGCATTCCTATTGTAAAATATTTTGTAGCAATGAAGTGAATTAAAAAATATAGTGTCTTAATATAATTAATGCAGCATAAAGAGATTCTGATTGCTTATCAAAATCAATATAATATAACTATAATGTCGGTATATAATAAAAAATACTGTCGGTAACTTTAGATCCAGTTCAAAGAGTACACAGTTAAGTTAGTATTAAAATTTAAGAAACAGAATATCATTCATATGATTAATACTTAAGAGGTGGAAATTGAATTAGGAAAGAATTCAAATACATTGTATAATGCAGACACGGATCTGAAGGGAGGCGCCCGTCTTTTGCAGGTTCTTTCCGTTTTTAATTATTGAACCACTCATTCCTAATTATTGTTATTAACGCTGGGGAGTGGTGAAAATTGAGGGTCCTGGTAATATTGACCGCTCGCCTTGAGGTACTCAGGGGAGATTTTTAATTGTATCCCGCTTTTGACTTTCTCTTGTTCTTTGAGACGCCTCAATAAACTTGAATTTTACGCTGTCACTAAGCGACAGGGGATCGATTGTACGCTGAAATATTGCGTATATATTTTGTTCCTCAAATAGATATTAATATACCAATCTAACCTATTACCCAAATAGGGTTCTATTACTGTCTGTTTCATTATAACAAAAACATTGTTTTACAATAACCTAATGGTAAATATTGTGCGGTACATAGACCGTTACCTACCGAATATTTAATACATAAAATCCCTCGTACGTGCTTGAAGGTAATACGCAGTCAATTTGCTAATGTCCCCTAATGCGTATCGGGTATTTTATACCCAAATTGCCGTTCTAAGCTGAAAATCCTACTGAAACCGAGATCAAAGAGCGCTATTACGATTGTGGCTCATTTTTTATTTAGAACGGAGAAAACTCTTATCTTAACGCCCTCGCTTACTTTATGACGTTATAAAGCGGATTTTTAATCTTGCGTAGAAGAATCGGGATATTCTATTGAAATCGGATTCGGATGTTTTTAATCAACATTGTCGAGGAATGCTTACGTAGATTAGACGAGAGGTTTCATACTGAAATTATTATATATTACAGAACAACAAAAATCTTATATTTTCTAAGTATAACCAATTACATGACAAACTATAAATTTAAAAACGCTTTTAGGACTATATATAATAATAATAATAAGTTATAAATAATTTGTCAACTACTTCATATGACTAATGAACTAGTTGAAATATTTTTTCATTTTCACTAATTGTTTTTAGTGATCTATTGATGTTACAATTTGTAGTACTTATTATAATAAATACTCCTAAAAATGAATGCGAGTTAGAGGATTTCATATTTCGAAATCTAGTTTAATAATATTACAGAGTACTCGATCTAAACCCATGTTATCCGGTGCAAACATATTTTTATGAAGCGCCCCCTCGCGGATCAATATCACACTTTATGAAGTGTGTCGCACGTGCAGCCTGCAATATGTTCGCGTTTGGGGAGACGTCTTTTTATGAATAACTTAAATGATTTATGAAGTAAGCGCTGAATGCGTTTATTTTTCTATGAGTCCGCCCTTTGATACAAATGTGGCGAAGGGGAGTTAAGGAGCTGTGATTTTTCTACTTCTAAGGCAGGAAAACACAATAAATCTATATTTAGATGTGGTATGCATAGAGCGTTTTGAATATGTATTTCATAAACTATATTCATGTGCTGAGAAAGGCCCTTACATAGCGCAACCTTACTGATTTACAAAGTTTTATTATGTATGTAGGAGTAACAAACTCCTACTAATATCTAGACTAGAGGTTATCTTAACATCAAATTTATAACATAGTTAAGTTGCTTTAACCAGTATAATCACAAGCAAATGATACAAGTTAAAGAAAACTACAAATACTATTTATATATTGTAGCGTGTCTACTCTTAATAACTTATTATAAGTAGTAAATTTTATAATCAATCAATAATTTCTAAATTAAAACCGCTTTATCTTTTCTATTATGTAACGTGGAGAACAGACAAATTATCCGTAATTTTAAATAAGGTTGCACCTTTGTGCCTCTTATTGGGCGAAGAAAAACAATATTCTCAAACTCATGTCTGAGTTTATGTGCGTTTTATGAAAATACGCGGGTGGCCGCTCATTTTGGGTCTTGGAGTGGTGTGAGAGGTCTAAGCCCCCTAAGGGGTGCGTTTATATCGTTTTCATGGCCAGAGTTTTTGGCCTCAAGCCAGCCCTAAATGTCTATCTTTGTTTCCTGCTTACTCCACGCGTTTCTTTTATTCGCAATTTTTAATACGAGATTTGGCTACGTTCGTTGCACTTTCCATAATGCACGTATGTTCCTAATGCTATCATGTTTACGGGTTTTACATAAATTGTAATACTAAGGAGGAGTTAAGAATTTTTTTTTAAATTTACAGAAATTTTATTAAGAATAAATATAAAAGTCGGTTAATGTATGAGTTTTTAAATATAGTGTATTAATACCACAACTGGATTTTGTTTTAATAGGTTTGGATGTAAAAATGAAACATGATCGTATTTCGAAGGATTAAAATGTATACAGTATGATTTCGAAAGAATGATAGTTATTTATGTTGCACATAATATTGTCTTTTATTAACATAACTGTTACTCATTTAAAGAAAAACGCTTTATTAACGGATTTAAGTTATGTAACTGTAAACGCACGCTGTAAAGTACGCGAAACGTCGGATTGTTTTTGAATAATGTAAATATATATATAAATTGTGCAAAATACATAACTTAAATCCGTTAATAAAGTGTTTTTTTAAGTTATTTCGTTATTTGACCGTAGCACGAGAACTGATCAAAATTGTGTACAAATTCGTTTCTTTTCCGAAAATTATATATTACTTGTATTTTATAATGTGCATCGTAATGAGTAACAATTCAAGTAAGGGAAGCCTCCACATTCCGTAGATTTCAAAGCGTGTTATATTATTAATGAGCAATTCCACCATTGAAATATTGCAGTGTTTGGCGAGTCGATAAGCTTTTACATGAAATTTCAGCAGTGAATTGACATCGGTTGTACGTTTCTACCGCTAATGACTCCTAGCGTGTAACCATGAATTTCGCCAGAATTACCGTTTGGTATGTGTCGATATCGCAGCGATTGTTCAAACGCTTGCCTCCGTGTTTGTGGCTGTTTTGCGGTGGATATGTTACTGTGGCATTCCACTGCGTCACTCCTGATCCTGCGATCGTTACTTAAATATTACGATTACATCTCTATGCTGCATGTTGAAACGGCTCTGGAACTATCACAGTGTAGTAACGTCGATAGTTAAGCAGCAATGAACACATTTCATAGTTTCATCATCCAATTTTACATGGAACAGTGATTGGCCGAAACACCAAATCGTTGTTTTCATCTTTGATCTATCAATGTTCTGTTCTATGAATAGTAATAATTGTAAACACAATTCAAGTGCTTCTCTTCCTATAACTTTGGCTATTAAATTCTAACATTTTACATAATTTATGTCATAAAAGAATTTTGATTGTAACCTTTGTAATTGTGATTGTACCTGTCTTAAGATTGCGTTTTATCGAATTACACATTTAAATAAAATAGATTGAAATAAACTTGAAACCCGATTTATTTGACTATTATTTATGCCGACGCGACGTATCGGATGCTACGAGATCACAGCCCGATTGGATAGTTTATTAGTTATTAAGTATTTTATTTACTATGCTTGTTTCTATGTCATGAATAGTCGAAATTTGTCCATACTAGTCGCTAGAGCTTAGTTGATTATCAAATGTCTACGAAATCAAATAACAAACTCGTGCAGTAACAGTATTTAAAATATCTTAAGCTGGGAATACCGGAATGCTCTAAACGTGCAGGAATGCGATTTTGGCGACAAACGCCACAAATCAACGCGAGTTGTGACTGTCTTGAATTTTTTCAGTCCCCAATGCATTCCTGCTTGCTAGATGGTTTTAAGACGTGCCTTGCAACAAATATTCAACGAATGTTGGGGAGGTTTTGAATTGCAATTAGATATTTTTAAAAAAATTGAGGGGATTAACAATGTTGATTCTAATATTGACTTTGGTTAACCCCAGTATAACAGATTAAATAAAACTTTACTTAATTCGTTTTTATAACCGTTCATTACAATGATGATTGTAAGTAACTGTTGGTGTGATTGTTTAGGTTTGAATTTAGGTTTAGGATTATAGTTTATAGAGGAGTAATAAAAAAACAGTTATATTTCATAAAGTTATTTTTGCAGGGAAATCCTTCACATTAACGATAATGCTGGCGACGTCCCCACCTCAAGTGGCGACATATCAGAAGGCTATTAAGGTGACGGTGGATGGTCCACGAGAGCCGAGGTCAAAAACACGTCACCACGGCTTCCATCCCTTTCATTTTGGACCCAGATTTGCACCGGATCCACTCATGGGATCGCTGCCATTCAAATTATCAGGTATATATATATTTACGATATTAAAAAAAGTGTTGCTTATTGTTGTTGAATGTTACATTAAAAATAAATCCGTCTCAAGGTTTTTCAGCTAAACCAACTAAAACTTATTTGTAATATTAATAACTTACTATAATATGGATTATATAGAGAAACATTAACGAATATTAACGCAATAAGATGACCGTCCGTACGTCAAATTCACGCGTGTCTATTTCCGATAAAGTCGAGGGTCTGATATTAAATTGTCACTGGACCTTCGTCACCTGAGAACATCTTGAAGGGGACTAAATATAACTATGAAATTACCGTACTCAGAAAAGATTTGTGTATTACAATGCGGAGATAGATATTAAAATGAAACACAACTCGTTTATTGATCACAATTTTTATTTATTTTTGTCAAACCAAACGTATCACTTAATGTTAAACCTCGTATTATCCGTATAATACTTTTGAGTTATTTTATTTAAGCGCTTATAGTACGCTCACACTTTGTGAGTGGTTTTAAATTTGGTTAAGAAGTTTCAAGTTACAATTAATTATTATTAATTCGCGACGCTCACTTATAATTTCCAGGTGGAATTTGAAATTGGAATGTTGGCACTTGTTCAATGCTTAGTAGGTATAATATACGCTGCCAAAAGGGCAATAACGTATTTTAATGTTACTAGGTATACTTTTCTGATTTTACTTGGACAACAATGGTCTATATTATTGCAGATAAAGATTATTTTTGTTTTAGTATTAAACTAGTAATAGTTTCAAGATTACATTTACGAAGTCAAAAGTAAAACAGATATTTTTAGTAAAGTCATTAAGATAAAAAGCCACACAAAGTCACAGAAACTGTATTTCGGCGTACAGTTTATTTACTTTTAAATATATAATTCTCATGTTTTACGTTAAAAAGGATTTCACGTGTGTGACATGTAATCATTTCCTTTTTAATAGAGAAAAAGTCTATCACAATGCGCTGTTATATTTAAAAAACGACGAATATATAGCTCCAAATTCAGTACTGGTATCTAAGCATCAGATGCTAGGCAACGCCCCTACGAATATGAAGAGGTTATTAGCACTTTGGATTTCAAAGTCTAGTCAATATATATTTTTGAATATTGATGAAAATTTAATATTAAATCTAGTCTGCTACAAAAGAGTGTCACGAAATAATAATATAATATATATCTTTTGCCTAAAACTCGGACTAAGTTTAACTAATTATAAGCTTTTAATATTGTACACATTAAAACTTTTATGTTTACGAAATTAAAAGTCACATTTATATATTTAACTTATATAAGCCAAAAAGAAGTATGCATTGATTAATGTAACTTTCCAAAACAAACACTTTCCAAAATTCCATTAAAAAGCCATAGATATTCACCGTAATTGATTGTATAGATTCTATAGCTACGCTGTCATCTCCATTGTACGGGAATTTAGTGTATCGTAAGCAACTAGGCAAGTGGCGGGCAAACCTCGTTACGTCGGGTGTCAAAGGGCCGTAACTCAATTACACACCTCGCGCTCTTGTACCCATACAAGATACAGATATTGCGGCGCTTCCGTCGCTCAATATACGTTTAAAGTAGTATACGTAAAATATTTCGCATTAAGTGTTGAGATTTTATTTCTGATGTAATTGAAAAACTTTTTACTCTGGTCTATCAAATAGTAATTTATAGTTAAATATTTAGAAGAAATTTATTGAAATGCGTAAAATAATGTTTGTTTAATTATCATACATTTTTAATGTGTCACTCAACTTTCTTAATTTTATTAAACACCTCAATAGTTGTTACAATAATACTCTAATACTAAATTTAAAAGCTACTCTCCTATAATTGGAGATGCACGCGGAATGTTAGTGTGTAGTCTTAAATATATGTTGTGTGTTGTCTTCGTTTGAGTTTCAAAATAAATAAATAAATAAATAATGAACACAACAAAAACCGTTATTGCTTAAATCGTTCCATAGATGATATCATCGAGGATATATATAAGCTTTCTTCAATATGGTCAGTCAGGTGAAGGCAGTAAACAATATATAAAAAGACCAACGAAATATATCCAAAAACGTTTCCTCGGTTGGTTTGCAAACTATCTTTTGAAACTCAAAAACCTTTTTAGAAACTAATGAAACCATATTGAACAAGACACGAAACTAGAGTGATTTTATTAACCTGACAATTATTATATTATTTCGTATCCGCGTGATCTCGCTGCCCTCTTGCCTCCAATAACCCTTGGAAAATCATGATAAATTATCCACACTCACGTTCACGCGTAGCTCGCGTCACAAAGATTCATGAAATATATTTAATTGGATATTTTACTTTCTCGGTTCTAACCTCAGTTTTTTTCATGTGTGAAATGGTGTCTCATAAAATACTCTATTGATTTTAATTTAATAGTTTTTGTTCAAGATCTTTGCGTCGTTATTTGGAAGGTAAATAAACGTCAAAGGTAACTTGTAAATAAGGCATTACCATTGTTGTACTTTGGGGTATGTCTAATTGTCTTTTTATAAAGAAATAAAATAATTAATCTTAATAGTAACAATTTGTGTTTGTAACGACTCATAAAATGGTACATGATTATATGATAGACAAGGCAAAATGCTTGAACATCCACGTTTCGCATTGCCGTGTGAGCGCCACTTAAAGTCGCAGCTTTCGCATTATTAATGAGGGAGCCTTAGAGAAAATTAAATATAGCATTAGGCCCGGAAGCTCCGGATTCTGGGCAGGGGGGAAAGAAAGGGGGACGACATAACCCTTCCACCGCGCGACAATGCGGGTGCATAATTACGCATTTGTAAATTTTAAATGTTCCACCCATACAGCCTTTTGTATGGCGTGATTCGCGCTTTTATACAGCCTTAAATGCTCTCAAATGAATTCGTATGATGATGACGCGAACACGATTAACTCTCAATGAGGCTCACAATATGTACTCATTTTCATATACGTATTAACACTGCTTAATTTTCGCTATTGACTATGAAACGCACGTAAAGGAAATAATTTACTGGAAATTACTGAATGCATGTTGTTATTTAAAATGCACAATTTTTTGCAACACATTTATAGATCGCAATGTAACTTTACTAGGACATAACCAATAGCCAAGAATATAAGAGTATTATAAAACTTAAATACTTAATTATAGAGTGTTGTTTGTGGCTGCCTTCCTTTATTTCATTTTGTAGAAGAGAATGTTGTGTTAAATCTTCCAACAATTGGTAATTATCTTTTTGATCTTCTATCCAAGTAACATTTTGGAATTTTCCCATTAAATACTTTCTATTCCTAATGGTTCTTGTTTACGTAAAATATACGTTAATGTAATCGAAATCTCGACCTCTTAGCTAAGGTGAACTTTCATCCATTGCTGGTTAAAAGGTTAATTAATCTAAACAAAAAGGGGTTTAACAAAATCAATAGAGGCAAATTCATTAAGTGTTAAGCAGATTGAAACCCATGGCGCAAGATGGCGGCAGAGGGTACTTGAAGGGTTAAGTCGTTGACAAAGCGAAGTCGTTAGTTCACGAACCCTCTTATTAACATTATGATGTACGATACACATCAGTCATTCTAACAGCTGTTTGTCTGTAACATAGCTACTGGACAAGGATAATTGATAGTATATAATTCTTAAAACAATACTCACTTAAACATTACATGAAGTCATTTTGGAGGACATATCCCAGAAAAAAAGCCAAACAAAATAAAAAAAGAGGAAAAAGAAAAGAAGCACCAGTTTGCTTTTTCTGCGACAATTCAACGAACAATGTATCTTAAGAAAGTAAGAAAATGGGTAATTGACCGATAGATGTAAAATAATTATAGGAAAGTGCTCTTAACCCTTTCTCTAATCACGAACGGTCTCCGACAGTCGTTAAAAATTCCACCCTAATCCCAGGACATTGGAATCACACTAAAAACCCGAATACTTTTATCCCCTTAATCCTAGTCGATTCGCGGATTAACGCTACGCAGAAAGCGGGAAGAATGCAAGACGCAATCTAGCAAATGGCATTAAAATGTTTGGGCTCAACCCTATCGCGGAGGCGACCGATTTTTCAAACTGAAAAAAATCCCTTCACTGGAGGAAATGTAGCGGACTGCCACGTCTTAGCCAATCTCTAAAAGAGCAAAAACGGTTTTGATCCTTTAAATTTAATGGTTTAAGAAATCTAAAGAGTATTTGAATCATTTGATAACGTTGGTTACGTTATTTTGATTTCATTAGAGTATATGTAATAATTATGATTTTGATTACTTACCATTATATTTTCACATTTGTTAACATTCAATCAATGCACCAATAGTATAAAGCAGTCTTATCTTAGGGCGCCGACCACGATCATTCTTGTTTCAGCACAGTATACGGCGATTACACACAGTGCACACAAACAACACAAAGAATTCGAACATTTTTAACGAATGCAAATCGTCTACCCCTTCTTCTGCTCTCTGAACATGGAATACGAAATGAAACATTCTATCATTTATTACGATACAGATAAAGAAAATTGTTTGAGAGTTTTCTTAATCAATATAGTTTCTTATTGACATTGAATTTGATTATAATGAAAATTAATAAGCAAAGAGTTTATGTGAACATTTACAAATTAATCATTTTAAATTAATGTCTAATTATAAATAATTACAAATTAATTTTACGATTACCTTCTGGAAAGGTTTGACCAATAATGGTAATTAGCTACTATTTTTTGGAATATTCCTCAAGTTTCTCAGTGTATAATCGTTTAAGTGGCGAAGTATTAAAGTGTTAAATTAATTATAGAGTTGTACATTTCAGAACAGAGCAATGAACGGTTAAGAAGTGATTAAGGAGGGTAATCCAAAAAGTGTTCTTGTCTAATTGCATCGCGCTCATGAAGTACTATAAACGCTAAGCGGTCGGATTCAAAGTAATGTGTTTTACATTTTCGTAGGCGACAGTATCACAAGCATAAAACGGCATGTAATTTATTCTATTGCTGAAAGGGTTAGGCTCGGGGTGGGAATTACCCAAGGTGGGTGCTAAAGGGTTAAGCCGAGTGCCGCCGGCAAACTTTGTTAATTTATGCGCTTAAAAATGTCAACTGGAAATTATGACACCGAAACACATTTCCTTATTCATAAATGCGTTTATGATATCGTGATGTTGCGGGGCAGTGATATGTTTATTTTTATATTAAAATTCATCCTTTTAATTCTGAATTCAATGTTATTTTCAACATCCCTTTCTATAGCAATTGAAATTGTTTATTCTTAAGTAATGCGCGTTAGGTAATGTTAGTTAAGTTAAGTAGTTATATTAAATGATATTTAAAAAAGGGAAAGATAGTATAATTAAAATTTTAGACGAATAAAAGAGGATAAGATTACGAATTTTAAATTCAATACAGTCTTTGTTGAAAACTCCAATCTAGTCGATATAAACGATGGGTACAGTAACAATTGAGGAGTGCCACGAGTCAGATAAGGCGCGAATTGAAACAAGCTTTGTGGGGGAGTTGAAAATTGTCTTTCTCATTATTTAAATATTCTGATGAGTGCGTTAAGCGCCCGTTAGCGTAAGTGGAGCGTCTCAGATAACTCTGTCTTATTGTTTTGTTGATGGAATTATTTTGACACTCAGTCACGATTTTGCGCAATGTTTAATTTACCGAGAACGGTAGACATATTTATGTGTCTGTTTTACAGTTTTTATTTTCTAAACGGCATTTTTAAACTTCGTTTGTTTATTCGTTAATTTATTTTTGTTTGGAAGTTCAAGTCAAATTCAATTTGTGGTAAAATTTGGTGGCCTGCCTTAGATATTTTGCTACGAAAAATATACGGGCCTCAATACAACCATAAGCAATTAAGTTTAAAGGGAATAATCTTATCATATCTATACCATAAATTTGCTTAAAAAAGCTTCGTTGTTGCAGGTATTGCGCACCAGCTGGCCGGTCTGCCGGGTAATGAATGGGGGGCTTTAGCAAGGCATTACCCCCCTCCGATGCTGCCCTCGCATCCCCACTTCACACCCCACGTTTTGCCGCCAGCGCACACGCAGCCTCACGTTGCTCCACCTTCACATGACAATGGTTTGTAACTCACGTATTCATGCATTTCGATAAAATTTTAATTTTATCAACTTTTTAACTAGCAAACTGCTATTGTATCCAGCTAATTTGCGTTTTGACTGTTTCAAAATTTTAAAACTAGTTGAATCATTAGTAAAAAGTATACTGGAACAAAAATCAGTTCTCAGTCAAGATCATAGTAATCCCGGTAATCGGTAAATTGTCAAAACTGTAATATTTTATACGATTACAATTTTTATAATTTCCCAATTTTTCAGTAGCCCTTTCTATTTCAGACTTAAAAACTCCCTCACAAAAAACATTACATCCTTTAAATAATAATGAATTACACGTTTTAGGATAGAAACACAAGTTTCATTAAATTAACTTCTGTCAGTATAAAAATAATATCTTCCGAATACAGCCTTGAAATCTTATTATTTTTATATTTTCAGACTTAACATCGGAAAACCCTACAACAATGCACGCGCATAGCACTACTAGTCCTACAAATTCCCGGCCAAGTTCTCCTCAGGATGATGATGATATCTCTGTCACGGCCTCCACTAGCCCCCCTCCCGACGACCGTCCCGGCGCCTTCACCTCAGTCACCAGAAGGAAACCTTTACAACCCTTGCCTCCTCCTTCCAGCTTATTTCATAGTGCATTAGCTGCCCAATTATTTCTCAACTCTCCCTTACTACCTACCCCGCCCGCCTGGTTATACTCCCAACTGTACGGGGGATATGACTGGTGGCTGCGACCGCCGCAGACTCACGAAGATTCAAACTCAAGTCCTGACAGAGAAGATGCAGCTTCCACCAGCTCAAAGAAACGACCAGCGTCGCCAGAATGGGCAGACCAAGGAATCAAAACTAGAAGCAAGGCCCATATATCCTCGGAAAGACGACCAGTGGATGTTTGGCGGCCATATTAAGCCAACCTAGAGCTATTAAGCTGCAAATATTATACATCGATTTATAAAGTCACTGATTAACTAGACATTAAACGAAAATGGTGATATTTTAAATGGATCTCATAGGTTTTAGGAAGAACAATGTGGTTGAATGTGTCTGGCGTTCAAGTATAGTGATTATTGTCGGTATGTGTTAGATAAATGTGAAATTCAAATTGCGATGTTTATTATTTGTTGATTGTACATGCAAGGAATGTAAATAAAGTTATCGAAATTTTTAGAATGAGTTTTATTCCGAGCCAAATATAATATTGATACTTTTGGCAACTGATGTGAAACACTAAAATATTGGAGCACGGCACATTTGATGGTGCATGGAATACATTTTTGGATTGCATCCATATTATTCGTAACCGCAGCGAAATACATTGCCTTTGTAATTACACAACAATATGTGTTCAAAAATTGATTTAAGTATAAAGACATGAGTTTTGTTTATAACATTTGTATATTTATTTATGCCATAGTTTTAAATAATAAAAGTATAGTACAGTAATGTTTAATATATAGGAATTATAATTTTAAACCATAAATATCAGAGTGTGTTGTTATTTAGGACAAGCGCAAGATTGTACACTTCTGTTCCTTTTATCTACAAAATCCATGAGTCGTAATACGCTGCTCATCGCTTCTCGGGCTGTTGGTATAATTTCTTCTCTTGGTAATAAAAATCTATATTGTTTTCCCCTTAGTTCAACCATGTACGAGTATGGTATGTTGGCTACTCCATAGCTCCAATCAATGCTATTTCCAGCTGCATAGTACATTAAGTCTTTTGTACTGCCTACTTTGTACGTGTGGCCACTGGTTTCAAAAATCGCCTGAAAAGTGAGCTTCAAGTAAATTAACCAGGACCTGACATGGAAATATGTTAAATATGGCGACTATATCAAATTAATTAACAGTTTAGTTTTATTGTAGGATTCAATATTTAGCATTTTAACAAGTAATATTTTTTTATAAACACGAGCGTTCCTTTTCTATGTCTATATACCACATCGGCACATCGTAATAATGTAAATTTCCGTTAATTTGGTTTAGTCTCTACATATATGAGGCCGTAATTCATTAATATATTATTAACAATACCAAAGAAGGAACTCTTTTCTCTTTTCTTTATTATATTCCAAGTTACATAATATTTCAGTATCTCAGTTATAATTGTAATCACCTAATTATTTAAATCATTACCTTGGCCATTGCAGTTCCTCCTTCGAGAAGCTCAATATAGTCTGGGCAGGGGTCGCCAATATAGCCCCAAGGGAAAATTATCACTTCTCCGTAGCTATGAAATGATAGAAACACTTTGAAGGTGGTCGGAGATTGGACGATCAGCCGCTAAAGAAATACGGAAATATAGTTAACGATTAGTACTTCAGTGTAATTAATTACATGTATGGTGGCCGGAGCTAGTTATTTAAAACTAACATCAAAACTGACCAATAAAAATGTGTAGGTGATCACTCTCTAATAAGTATGGAAACGTCAATGGAACTTCAACTTTTCATTAGATGATAGTGGAAATAATAGGGTACCTTCACAGCACTGGTTTCCGGTTCAGAAAACGCCTTTGGCCCTCTAAAGAAGATATTTCCGGGGTCATCTGAAGATCCTTCCTCACCTTTTTCTCCCCAACCATAACTGTAAAATGGTCATAGTATATATATATATGTACAGCGATTGTGCTTATCAATAGTAATAAATACGAATTACTAAGTAGATCACTTAAAATCACGATCACGAATACATACAATGTATTGTTAATATAACCCAAAGAAATTTTCAGATAAAATCCAACCAATTTACAAGTCTAATAAATCATAATAATAGCTAATAGATAGAGAAATAATTTGACTAATACATATTTACTTAATTTTAACTAATAATCTTAATAATTTTTGAGGCTTTGGTATAGTAGGCATTCATATGGAGAGACAGAGTTCATAAAGATAGTTCTCGATTAGATATATTATCGCTAATAATTAAAATTTATACCTAAAGTTCCGATTCAGGTCAACACCAACACATTCACCATACCGCGCTCTATTCTTTCGCCACATGCGGTCGTATGTGTGTGTGTATTCATATCCATCTGGATTCATCACTGGGAGGATATACCTGAAAAAAAAATCTACCATAATGACCATCGATACACAATCTTCTGTAAATTACTTTGATATCAATGTTTAATGATTGCGACCTCAAGGATGAATGCTCTTATTAATGGACCGAAATCTTTTTTGCATCGCATATGTAATTTACCATTATTTTTTTGTTTTTATATACATGATGTGTGATGCCAATAAAAAAGTCTACTATATTAGTATTGACTTTAGTGTATTTATATCTTTCCAATATCTATCTTTACCAATCTTTATTTCTAACGCTCTCAGCCTGATTTTGGAAGTTACGAACTAGATGATTAGCGATGTACGTCACGACAGCTGTGCTGATCCACTCCCGAGGGTGGATGGAGCCATCCAGCCATACACCTGTGTTTGATGTGTCTCCATTCGATATTTTCAGTAGCTATGAACAATTGTTTTTTTTGTAAACATTGAAATTGAACAGTATTAAAATATTTTATGTAAAATATATCAGAATGCACATTAAAGGAAAGTAATATTAGCCTCATAAGAACTTTAAACCTCAAGTTCATATCAAACTATGAATTTATATGAGAAATTGAGATATATCGATAAAAATAAGAAGTATTTTTATAAGTTTTTTTTAAGAAATTTTATGCAATAATCATTTAGATATATTTTAGCACTAATGAAAAGGAATAAGCATATACTATCTAACCCTAGGAATTATTTAATTCCCTAATATATTATTGCTATTGAATACTGAAATCTGTACCTTTAAATCTCTTCCTTCGACAGATTTTCCAATGATCATCACAGTACACAAATATGGATATTCCTTCGCTAAATTTTCCATAAACTCGTAGATAACATCTAGGCGGTGGTATGTATGCCAATCCATATTACGATCTGTTATTTATGAACAATATTACCACAATGTTTATGCTTCAAGAGACACAGTACAACTATTTCAATGATTACTAAATTATCATTTATATATAAAACGGCTAACCCTTACCTAATTATAATCATGAATTAGTTTGATAGTTAAATTACTTAATAATATAAATCCTATCGTCATTATTTAATTAGCTTAGGATAATTAAAGTTGTGAAAGCTTCTATTTAACCAATAAAAACTTTTGAGAGTAAATTCTACGACACAACTCCCATGAACACTTGTTTTTTTAAACATTTATTTGGTTTGAGTTGAGAAAGAATTATGACACCAAAACATAATTGTGAAATAGGAGCCAAGTTCATTGGTCTTCTCCGACTAAGGAATTTATAAAGGTTTAAAGCTCTTCGTCCACTCCGGGTGTAATTCAAGCTCAAGATTTCACTGATCTCTCAATATATGAGCCGGCTTTGACAAATTTACGTGAATATACATTATTATATCAATTACATAAGTAATTTCCAAACACAATGAATTGGACCGATAGTGTACCCTTAATAGGAATTAATTAACACCCAATTAAGAAGCCGGTCATTACAAAATGGTCATTTGTTATAAATTTTAACGAAAGTGACTTTAAACTATTTTAAAAACAAAAAAAAATATGCTACGAGTAATAAAAATATTTTGCATTAACGAGTCATCAACTTTGTGGGCATGTTAAAGATTAAAAAATTGTCAAGGAAGCGATGAGGGCAAATTATTTATTTATACGAGGTTTAGGTAAGATTTAAAAGTTAAAAAATTACATTCGTATAATAAAGAATAAACAAATCAAGAAATCCCAGACAATGTACACTAACTTGCACTCGATTGGCGTCTCAATTTATTAAGAACAGTACCCTGTTCTCTCTCGAGTAGTACATTGACATCTCCTACGGCAATTGCATAAGGAATTTCTCTTTCATGCAGCATTCCCGTGACTTGAGACGCCCTGGATCCTTCTACCATCACGTCCATTGTACTGTGTTCTTCTTTCCAAATGTTTATTGCTAAAATAACACTTTATTACCATAACTGCTCTACATTGTTAGCCTGAACCCCGAGATTGGAGGGTTAACCACGGCTGAGCATCAAATGTTGTGTGCAATAAATGCTTGCTTAGTAGTTGACGTGTTAAAATAGTTTAGTTGGAAGACTGATCACCTAGAAACTAATGTAATCTCTTCAAATTGTTTATTTATTATAAACAAGAAATAGTTTAGAAATGATGAGTTACTAGATACAATTTTAGTATGTTTTATTTTTTATATATACGTTCCATATATATATATATATACAACGTAATAAGTTATATTTAAAAACCACGGCGTGTTAATAATGTAATTGGGAATTTTGTACAGGATAATTTGTAGGTTTAAAGATTTAAACGACTGTAATTGATGATATTTTACAATTACAAATATTAAAAACGAATAGATATATAGTAATGCAAATATAATATTTTTGATTTCGAGCGCCCACCTCCTGCCGTGTCTAAAGTTTTTATAAACAATCTTTGTCCCTCATTAGTAAATCTTATTTCCCAAACTTGGGTTCTGGTGTTGAGTGGTGCCACTGTGGTTTTTGTTAAGACTGTTATTAATAATAATCTTTTTATAATATTGATTTATAGTATACTTGTAATTTTGAAGATGGTTTGACAGAATGTTGTCTGTTTTGACTGCAAACTGACAATATCTGTTTTTTTCATTACAGCCTCTTTTATATATCTATGTTGAAGTGAATTAGGTTTTTGTCTGTAATAAAGACGTTATTTCTTTATATGGATGGTCTTTGTGTGATAAAAAAAGAGAATGTGAATTTATATTGCGAAAAAACAAATTGTTAATCCACATTACCAATTGAAATTAAAAAAATATAATTAAAAGGTAGATAATAATTAATAATAAGAACAATAATTACTCTTAAAATTATAACCTAAAACTGCGATGACTCTGCAGATGAAATGATGATTTTGTAAAAACTTTAAATATAAATACACAGACGTTGTCACATTCAATACCTTTATCAGACCATGTCCTCCACCTTCAACCCTCTATTCGATCCGTATTCTGTTCTCTCTCATCAATAAACTCCATCAATGCCATTACACAATTTAGTATTTCATTGCCCGTCTCCTGTATCTCCTCTTTGGGTAATTTAAACTTATGTTTCTTGCTCCGTAGTTCTATAAGGTAGCAGTAAGGGATTCCAGCCGCTCCATAGCTCCAATCGTTACTGGTACCGGCCGCACCATACATCACGTCCCTGGATATACCCACTTTGTAGGTGTTGCCATTTGTTTCGTAAATCGTCTGTGTATTTTAAAACACTAACTTTTAGTTCCCAGATTAGGTTTTAGATCACTCTAATATTTTAATGCTGAGAGTGGAAACTGTGTTAAATAGAAAAATTAAAATATAAAGAGTTTTTTTTTTGTATTTTAGAAGATAGTAATTTACCTTAGACATAACTGCAGCACCTTCAAGTAATCTGACATAGTCCGGGCACAGCTCATCTCTATAAGCGAAAGGGAACAAAATAATTTGTCCATAACTGTGTAATGTAATGTAAACTTTGAAAGAAATACCACTTTTTGACAAGAAGTCCTGGAATAGAAAAAATATTAATCAATCAAGTTTTTATATAAACACACTCTGAAGAATAAATCACACATGGAAAAAAAGCGAGAGAAATCTTGTAGTGTGATTTCAATGACTTCATGTCTCTTTAAGCAAGCAGGTGATTAGGCTGCGTCAGATTATCTTTTTCATTACCGGTAAACAGATCAAAATATTTTGGTGAATTTAGGCTCCGACCACACGATAGTTGTCGAACGCTCTACCACTAAGATATCACAACTCAGTTTGATATATATCTCGAATTAACGGACAAAAACGGACGGTTGAAAATTATAAAACGCGTACATTAAACGCGTACCTAGTACATTAATTAAATGCAACAGACTGATATAAAACCAATGCAGTGAAATTGATTTACGACTAAATCCTGTTTGCAGTTTAATCTCGGCGTCCGGTAGCGATGACACGATTTTGGTATCAACATCACATTACAGCCAAATGATACATTTACCTACCCTACTTTATTACAGCTAATGTACAATTTTGCGATTATGTAATGGGTTTCGAACGAGTATTTAAAGTATGTAATCAGACGGCATACTCTGTTTCAAAATAGAGCCTTAAACGTTATATACTTCGTTTTACATTTAAATGGATAATTTATAGAAGTATTATAATAATATTCAGACATTTTCATTTTAACTAAACGCCTTTCATTGTCGTGGGCCGAACAGTGTTGTAAGTACTGTGCTTTCTTTGCTGGCTGGATCCTATATATTATGCGTAATAGGAATTATTTTATAGTTTATTTATGTATTGTCCATATTTAATGCCTTAAACTTTAAAGCAAACGAAAGTACCCTCATAGCTGATGACTCTGGTTCCGAGAATGGTTCGGGTCCACGATAAAAAGCATGAGTTGGATTATCCGAAGAGCCGCTGCCACCCCACCCGTAGCTTAAACAAAATACACATGCATACGTAAAAATAAATCCTTATAAAACTCTATTTCTTATTAACCACTTAATTTACCGAAAATAAATTACAAAATTTCATACTTCAACTATTTGTCTGCAGTGTGTAGTTTGCTTCATATGACTGTAAATTGTTTTTACCTTTTCTCGAATAGTGACTATTATGGTGTGTGACACAATTAATTGTTTACCCTAAATTATTCACTAAACCCGTAAAAATAACCGTAAACGCCATACATTGCTTGTTCCCACACAGCTAGACAGAATAACCAATTTTAACACAAGAGTGGAATTCTTCAGAGGAATTGAGCATCTTCACATAAAGTTTCACATCAAGAATGAAAAAGTATATTTACACAAAGGGAAAGACTATTTTGACTATTAATTGTGTTTTAGTGTTCCCCAGTTATGTATAGTATTATAGAAAAGGCTTTCCAATAACCTTTATGTATGTGGTAGTCTTATACCTAAAGTTTCTATTCAAATCGACACCCACGCATTGCCCTCCATGCCACGCTCGATTTTTCCTCCACATGCGATCAACTGTGTGTGAATATTCATAACCATCAGGATTCACCACTGGAAGAAAGTACCTGAAAAGCAAATGTCATATTACAATTTTAAGAAAAATTTTTTATATTATTCACGATTAAGTAAGATAATGTAGTTTACATCCAATAAGTAATTTTATTAATCATAATTTGTTTTCCTATACTATTTTTCAATTGCATAGTCGTAGTTTAGTACGTCTGTAGTCTGAACCATAAAAAAAAATATATAAATTAATCTCACAAAACTTTTTTAATTATTTTATAGGATATATTAGGGTTTTCAGCCATATTGGTTATATACTATCCTAATTTATTGTAAGCTCGTTTTAATTGAACTGTATGATCGTTGAAGTATATTTTTATTACCAATCTTTATTTGTGACGCTTGATGGTAAGGTATTAAAGTTTCTAGCTATGTGATTAGCGATGTATGTGTTGACTGCTGGTGCTATCCACTCTCTGGCGTGTATTCCAGCATCCAGCCATACTGCGCTGTTGCTGGCGGCACTGTTAGAGATCTTAAGGATCTAAAAAAATGATTATGAATGATTACTTTGAATATAATTTATGAATATATAGTAATAAAAATAATTCTTAAATTCTTCTTAAGACTACGTATCACAAATGCACCTACACATTGATGAGTACACTAAAATAATCATTATAATGCATCCATATGTAAGACTTTAAAAAGTTAAAGTATTGGATGGGGATTCTCATTGTTTAAGCATGTCTGCGCATATCATTATATATGCGCAGACATGTCAGTGTATAAAAATTTTCAAGGCAAGAGATGCGAGATTAGAAGAATTTTAGAAGAATTTTATAAAGAATTAATAAAGAATATAAGTCTCAAACTCTACTGCTGCTTTTCTCCGCTTAAAATAATCTATTGATACAATATCGGAATAACGCCTACTGCATTGATTTAATTTGCTTAGTTTTACCTTCAAATCTCTACCTTCGAGAGAGGTCCCTATGAACCCCACTGTGCATATAGATGGATAGTTATATTCCAATTCATCCATAAAATTATGTATGACGTTCAAACGGTGGTAGTTCTCCCAGTCCATGGGTTGTATGGGTTTCTCGATTGATTCTAAAAAAATATATTTTCTATTAATCATACTCTCTCAATAAGCTTTAAACCTGACATTTAAAAATTTGTTCTAATATTGTTCAAGACAACATAATTCTTCAATTTCTATATTGTGTTAAAAAAAATTGAGATAAATGTGCCCAAATAAACCTATTAACTAATTATTAAAATATTGATTTCAGTTTTTGTTTTATTGAATAACCCGGCTAATTACGAAACGTCTGCTCATAAATGCCGAATTAGTTAAAGGTAATATAAAGTATAAACGACCAGTACATGTCTTATTATTAACCATATTATTTTCATAAACAATATGGTTAATAATAAATTAAACACATTTCAAATGAAGATATGCTTATGACAAAAGCACTTACTACAAAAGCCTGCTATACCTACCATTTTTAATGATTCCGTCAGCTTTCAATACAGGTTTTAACAATTTTTCATGAATCGATCGTTTACCAAGTTCTGTTTTATGTTTTGGTTTACTATGTGGTCTATTATCATCGCATTTGTTTTCTTCACTTATATCACTTATGTTCAAATCAGATTCCGAATCATTGAGGATGTAGTATTTGGTGAATTGACGTTTTGAGAAACGTGCTTTGGTTGGTGTATCGAAGTAATATAAATCCGAATTAGTATGCATTTTTACGGCTTATATATATTTTTCTATTAAGTCATTTTGGAAAACTGGTGGCTGTTATATGACTCTATTTTCTATCTGTTTTACATTATAACTGTTGTTTGTGTGTTTATTGTGTGGTTTTGATTTTGCCAAAAGAGATAGTGGCAAATGATAACATTATATGACAACATGTCAAATAAATCATATCTTAAAAAGCAAAAGGGGAAACCTTCTTGGGAATTCATTAGTTAACTAGCCAGAACTTGCCAAGGAGCGTCTTTGAAATTGTATCTTCAAATTTTTAGTCGAACTTGTATTCCAACTAGAGTACAATGCGATAAAGCGAAAACTTTATTAATAAATCTCTTAGAATAGACGAGTAAATAGTTTTTCGTATTAAATACTAAGCCAGCGGGTGACACAGGGCCGTAAGCAGCTTCTAATGAAAAACAAAGCAGGGAGACCCCCCATCTCCCACATTGGTATACCTACATTTAGCGACTAATTGCCGATCCCAGCAATTTATTTTTCTGCACCGTTCAACTTTCAGCCTAATACCCACTGAATAGAGACCAATTTCTGGCTTCCCATTTAATCAAGCATACCAAAACCTCGATGGTTGTACTAAGGTTACTAGGAACGTAAATTAGACTTTTGTGTACTTCATTAATTTGCATAGTCAACTGTGTTTTTGTATTTTATATAAAATGTTCCAAGAATTTTATCTACATAAATAATAAACAGAACTTAAAAGATAAAACATAACATATTACAAAAGAACATAACCTATTTAAGAAGTTATTATAAAGGCACAAAAATGTCATTACGTTATGGTAACCTTTTTATACCTGGCATATATTATGTTTATGTAATCAGTATAAAAATTTTATATGTAATTTTAAATAATTTTAAGTCTATATTGCTTATTAATATTTGAATAACTCGTCATTTTATTAAAAATGATAATGTGATCTGTCCAAATGCTTTGTTTTGTTATACCAGTAAAAAGTAAAGGAAAATCCAACATTTTCAAAAACTAACCAACTCACACATTTTAGCTAAATATTCTTATAGCTGATAATCCTTTAATAACCTACTATTTACAGTGAAAAATATAAAAAAGGTAGAGATAAATCCAACAAGCGGGTAACAAGCGTCACAAGGGGAGACGCAATTAAAAAGATAAACGCCTGTAAGACAGCGTCGAGGCGATATTTGGGTGGCGGGTGATGTTTGGGGTCGCCGTCTGGTTAGCGGCCTGCCGCGGCCTACTACTTATTCTCACACAGTTCTCGATACGTTGAGGTCCAAATCTTGTGTATAACAGATATTAATATATAATATAATACTTATTTTGCTGAAATAAATTCTTTTATTCATATTTTATTGAGGGTTATTTAAATTCACTCGTTATATAAATCAGCTTAACTCGCTTCATACTTTTTTTAACATTTTTATATCTCACTATAATCGACCTTGATTACGTTTAAATCTATATGTTAATAGTAGGTATAGTACATCTATATGTTAATAAATATATAATTATTAATAGTTGGGTAACCAGCCCTGTTATTGTTATCTGTTAAAAATGCTTATGTTATTTTAATCTTTTAATTTACTTCAGTCGTGCTCACATTGCTGAAATTAAGTCGTTATAGAGAGATCCAGTTGATATATACATCTGTACAAGATTCGCAGCGCTTCTAAATGTTACTAGTGAAGTTACTTGGTGACACGTGCGGTCATTTGCTGCTACCAAGTTAACGGTTTCTTGTACAGGTCTCTTACAAAAGTTAAAAAAGTGAAAAGTGTTAGAAACTCACAATGTTCTTTTAGACATGTGACAGGTATATCAACAGAAAATGAGACGATATTTTTACCACTTTTAAGTATAACTCTATTGTTACCAGTCGAATTCGGTTTGAGAAATTAAATGTTGGTTCGTTGGTATGAAATACTTAATTCACAAATAGTTATTTTAATTGTGAAATCGAATCGAGAATCCGTGATAATGTATCTCATTAAGCGAATGCATCACGACCTTGTTTAGCTAGAAAGGTGTATAAAGATTATATTTGATTACTTACCAAATCTATTTAAACGTATTTAGTTTTCTTTGTACATGAAAGATGTATTATGTACCTAAACTACTCAAAAAGCTGGCCTGGATCATACAGAAAACTATCATTGTATCATATTATCACATTTTGTGAGGAGATAATATACGGAAACTTTGATATAAGTATAAGCTTCATGCTTTGTTTATTATATATTAATTTAGAAAATGATTACTGATGTATGGAAATATTTTCATTGTCCAAAAGAGGTTCCATTTTTAAAATACATACTATTTATATCAAAGACAAAAAGGATTTGACGGTTTTTGACAATATTTTTAACCCACGAAAAATATGTTAAGCCATGTCAAAATTTAGATGAAGCTCAATTTGTTATAAACAAAATTCTTTAGTAAAATTCAGCCAAAGTGGCACTTAAAAGTGGACGGTACCAAACATGGGATGTAAAATGTGTAAAAGACGGACAAAGGACATTTCTAAAGAGCCTAGATACAAAAGGCTGTAAGTTTAACAGCTCTAATAACAAAGTGTTCGTTATAGGTTTTGTAATTTAAAGAGACACATAACTCTTTCCTTCATTAAACGTAGTTTAATTGTAATCATTTATATGTCATACTATTATTATCCTTCAAATTATATTCACGAAGTTTCTAAATCTCATATAAAACCCCCTATAATGATCAAATCGCTATCGCTGAACAATGCGCTAATTACACGGAAACAAACGTAAGATCTAGTTAGTTTATTTTGAGGACTTTGACATTTTTGCAGCAATTTTTATTTGCAAAGAGAAAAAGAGTGCCTACGATATCATGGTCGAAGGAAATAGGGTTATGCAAGTGGAAAAGCTATTACGTGATAGAAATATCGTTTTCGAAGTTACCTCTACTGATACCGTCGTTCGACCGCAAAGTCCAAATAACAGCTCGTCGCCAAGACAATCGAGATCTCCTCAAAACCCTTTTCAAAGTAAGTAATTTGCGTAATTTTATGTTTGCCGATCTCATTTTGTTCAATCTAAAATAAAATTATACAAAGAAAGTAAGTAAATCATACTGTATACAGCGAGTACCGTGGTACATAGTGGTAGAAAATGCGGTATCTTGATTATATAATTTATTCATATATATAATCTGATTCTACGTTAACTTATAATCTATTTCAGAGCGAGTTTTGGACTGGAAAGATTACTATCCTCTTAACGTAATATACAATTTTATGGATAATTTGGAGGTTCAATATCCATCCACCTGCACCGTTTCCAGTATTGGACGCTCTGTTGAAGGGAGAGATATTAAAGTTAGTATTGCACTTATAATCATCAAATAAACAAATTATGAAAGAAAAGATTATAAATTGTTTATAGATGTTAAAAATATCAAACAGTGACGCTACAAACACAGGTGTGTGGTTGGATGGTACGATCCATGCGCGTGAATGGATCAGCACGTCGGTTGTGACCTATATCGCGGATCACATTGCAAAAAATTTTAATAACCTACCTAAGAGCGTTACAAATAAAGACTGGTAAGAATTCGTACATACCTCATGCAAAATTGCCGAAAACGTGAGTGAAAAATTTATGTTAACGTATTTTGTGGCAGTAATGTAATTCCGGCTAGTTCAAAATTAGTCTAAATCAAAGTATTTCAGGTTTATCGTTCCTGTCGTGAACCCAGACGGTTATTACCACTCGCACTTACACGACCGGATGTGGCGGAAAAATAGAGCTCGTATAGATAACACTATCCTTGGAGTAGACTTAAACAGGAATTTTGGGTGAGGCGTACAACACATAAATGTTTTCAAACTTTTGTTAAAGGCTATACATTTTTTGACAATTAGTAAGTGAACAGTGGACATATTTTAGTGAGAGTTTGCTACATATTAGGTTTAGTAATAAAACAATATCTATTATATTGTTTTATTTTTTACCATAACGCGATTACCTCTTTTTCTTAGATATAACTGGGGCCGGTGTGGTACAGAATGCTCTTCAGGAGATCCATATCATCAAAACTTTCGTGGTATTGAGCCATTTTCCGAACCTGAAGCAGCGGCCGTTAAGGTAAGTTAAAATAATAAAACGAAATGTAACCAGAATTTGTCATTATTGACATATCTTGAAGATAAAACATCAAAATCTTGCTTTATCCAACGATCTTCGTTACGAAACGTTTCAGCGTTTATGGGTTTTTCAAATTGACGGTAGATATTATTTAATACTTTATATAAGTTTTAACTTTATTACTTATTAAAACTGATCAATGTTGGTATGTTTTATACGATACTTTCCTTAGACATTTTGTTTATACATTTCAGGATTTAATACTGTATTCGGCTATACCATTCAAGATATTCATTACCTTTCATGCGTATAGCGAGTTGATTTCATTTCCTTGGTGTTTCACAAATGAGCCTTGCGCGGATTATGTGAGGCTATTGGAAGGAGGCACAGCGATGGCTAAGGTATAGATATAAAAAACTCATAAAAACAACAATCATATCATTTTTATATTATTATTTCATCGACCTTATTCTGAATTTCTTTGTTCTAGGCCATGTATGAAACAAACGGTCGTATGTATAAAGTTGGAAATTTTAAAGATCTTATGTATTTGGCTGCTGGAACTAGTATTGATTGGAGTTATGGCACCGCGCACATCCCGTTCTCCTATCTAGTAGAATTGCGAAGCAAGGAATATAAGTTCCTTCTACCAAAAGAAGAGATACAAGATTGTTGTCAAGAAGTCCTAAATGGTGTATTAGCTTTAGCTAATTTTGTGGATCAGAAAAAATGTTTAAATTGTACAATGTTTTCGAGAAAAAAAGAGTAAATAGAGTAGATGTCTTTTTAGTGTCGAGATTTAATTGAAATAAAATATTTTGTTTTGGGATAACATTTATTGTCAAATTACTTTCAATATAATTGAACATAACGTAATATCAATACAAGTCATTTTCTAAAAGTTTAATCATTTTTACTCAATGTTTTTTTGATTTAAATTTAAATTTAGTGTTATCTATAAATTCCATCAAACTTGTTACAGCGTTGGATATTTCAACGCAAGTTTCACTAATTTGGTCCTTCGGGAGCCGAAATCTATACTTTTTGCTACGAAGCTCAATCATAAAAGAATATGGTATTTTTGCTATAGCATAACTCCAGTCTGTACTGGTACCGCATGCAAAGTAGGTAAGGTCCTTCGTGCTTCCCACCTTATAGATCATACCAGTACTTTCATATATTGCCTGGAAGAAGGTAAATGTGAATGACAATAATTATAAATCAGTCTATACACTAAAATTTTAAAACAAAAATTATGAATATTTTGGTTACTCGCTAATTTAACAAAGGCTTCATTTTTAAAATTATCTTTGTGTTGGATGGTTAATTCGATAGATATCGCTTATAGGTTATGCGACACTCGCTTCTACCAATACGAGCTGTGAATTAATGAGACATGTTTTATGTATAAGATATACTCATACACAAAATAGCTACAAACTAAACTACTATCCTCTTACGCGAATACCCTTGCCATCACCGTGCCAGCCTCCAGTAAGTGCAAGTAGTCGGGGCACGGCTCACATTTGTATCCCCAAGGGAATATTATCAGTTCAAAGTAACTGTGGAACGACAGGAATACTTTGAATGGCGCTGCTGACCCGAGGATCGTGTCCTGAAAATTCAAACAGGTCGGTAGCGAGGGGCCAAGCTTTCGTGTACGTTAAAATATGTGTTGTGAGAATAACGTATTTTAAATGTCTAGAAATATTCAAATAACTTACTCGTACTGCTGCTGTTTCAGGTTCAGAAAATGGCGCAGGGCCTCTATAGAACACATTAGTTGGCTCGCCTGATGAGCCTTGATCGCCATTATTGCCCCACCCATAGCTACGAAAATTCCACAATATGTATCGGAAAAATATGTATTAATATGAACAGTATTTGTTACTTTACTATCTATATTTTTTTAAAGAAAAAATTTGATGACACGTTTATATAATATTAATTTATTCAAGACTATAAAAACAAGTTCTTATATTGAAAGAATACTGTTTTACTTTTAGAAGAATACGTTTTTTAAATAACACTTTACCTGAAATTCCTATTAAGATCGACTCCAACACACTCTCCCTCGTGGTGCGCTCTATTCTTTCTCCACATACGGTCTTTGGTGTGTGTGAACTCGTATCCATCAGGATTTAGTACCGGTACTATATGCCTGTAAAAATGACTAACTTTGTAAAGAAACTGTATATATAAAATTATTTTTTAAATTCATAACCAATTTTATTAAAGCATAGTACAAAGTAATAAGTTATCCAGATATATAAGTAATAGTATATAAAATAATTAGTTCTGGTATTACTTATTAATCTGTAATACCAGAACAACAAAAGTAAAATTGATGACATTCATTTAACACATCTATTACACCAAATCATTTAAACAGCCAATTTTTTTTTTTTTCAATTTCTATATTTCATTTAGAAAAGCCAAATCATTTAAAACAAAACCAAACAAATCGAATTCGCGATAATCGAATGCATAATCAAGTTGATCACTTCGCTCTTATGTTGGTTATCAATGCATTAATGCATTATGAAGATTGTACTAAAATAAAATCCTTAATGTGATTATTTGGCTGTACATACCAGTCTTTGTTTGTAATCGATTTGGGGTGTTTTTGAAAATTTTTAGCGATGAAGTCAGCCAAGTAAGTAACTACAGCTGTACTGATCCATTCTCTGGAATGTATTGATGCATCTAACCAGACCGCAGAGTTACTGGCATCACTGTTCGATATTTTAAGCATCTGGAAGACATACTCGACTACTACAGACAAAAAATAGGCCTCAGGTTTCTCTACAATTTCCTAATATTTTTTCGCAAGAAATTACAGGCAATAATTAATCGTACAGCTTGATTCAATGCTATTAAATTCTATTGGGTTAACATTGTTAAAGTTAAACCAATGGATTGATAACACTACCCTTTTCTTATTTTACAGCTCGCATTTCTTTAATTTGCAAATGGCGATCGCATGTACGTAGTAAAGACTTAAGATAGTTTTCAGCCACGCTTAATTTTTGAATTGAATAGGTGCTAAGGTTAGACAAATAATATTTACCTTAATATCTCTTCCTTCAACAGATTTTCCGATAACAGACACTGTGCATATCGCGGGATAGTCCCTCTCGAGCTCATCCAAAAACGAATAAATGACACTTAACTTATGATATCTCTTCCAATTCATTAATTTAACTGAAAATAAATAATTTGATTAGATTTGATTGGATTAATCAAATAATTGTAATAAATATTTTATATGCGACGCATAGTTTGCCACGTAAATTAAGTTGATCGTACATTTTTTACTTATATTAACTTTGTGAAGACTTGAACTTGTTTTTTTAAATATGTAAATATTTTTTATATGTATGTTTACTGCTAGAATCCTAGAAGGAATGAATGTTCATTCTGGAAGAAAACCCAAATTCAAAAAAACGTAAAGAGCGATGCCATGTGAGCCTAACCATAGTTTATTGCTTTATTTCTGTATTGTTTTTGGCAGCTTAAAATGAAATCAGTGATATATAAAAGGTTTAAAGTGTACGTTATTTCTAAGGCGTTCCAAATAATACTTTCTATTAATGTACCTCTGAATGTGTTATACATATATACCTCGTCTTTTTTTCGGTTTATGTGTCGGTATTATTTGTTTCAAACCACTGCTTATAGACGCCTTCATCATACTACTGGGAGAAGATTTTCCTAAAACAATTGAAAAAATACGTATATTGTATATAAAAAATTATTTATATACAAATTGTTTTATTTGTAAAACTTTCACAACAGCTTTGTCGTATAACCAATGAACCTGTTAATGTAACATCAAAGGCTGTTACTCCTGTGGGAGAACCAAACCCAGCATCCTCGTGTCATGCGGGCTCACGGATTTCGCATGTACGTTATAATAGCTATGTATCAGTTTCGATGTATATTGGAAAAGACGAAATAAGCGACAACACTTTGATTGCGATTTATCAACAGAATCTCTCGTCCAATCACAAATACACGATACCATCCGTATTCCTGTTTGACCAATCATAATCATTGGCATAGTTGTCTGCATCTTGTTATATATGTCTAGATGGGAAATATATAACAAAATACGTGGGACATTTGTTATTACCGCAAAACTAACTATTGATACGGCCATATGCTGTCTCGTTAGATTTAAAGTCCCAGGAACAACATATTGTTATTCTTTAAAACGATATAAGGGTAGCTAAGGATTAATAGGTAATTTGTACCTTTATTTCTTAAACATTTCTGCGTTTGCGTTCCTGACTCGGATTTATATTTTTCTTCTTCATCGGAACTAAGGAGATCACTTTTGATCGATAAATGCGCATCTCCCGAATATAACTCCATATTTTAGCAAATATCAAACAACGTCGTACTTCTAGTTAAAATTTATTTGTCATTAATTAGTCTGGGTATATCAAAACTGATTTAATGTTAAAATAATTAAAAACTAAAATTTGGGTTACGAATATACGTAATGTCAAAACTGTTCACAAATTCAGTATGTACGGAAACGTCAAATGTCTCATTATACTATAGAGAATCAGGTATTTGAAGTGAAGTAAAAAAATATGAGTAGGATACGGATAGATTATACCACATTAAATTTGGGATATTATTCCTTTGTCTGCGTCGAAAAAGATATAAAATAAATAATCTGAGTTTCGTTTTTGAAAATTCGCATCTTAAATGGTGAATATTTAATTGAAGATGGTCGTAGAACCTATGTCTTGAAAACATTTTTGAATAGAAATGCTCTATGAACTAATAAGGTAAATCAGACTATAATTCACCATTTGGTAAGTGGATTTATGCTATGAAATATTCTTTGCTCATATTATTGCCGACAGAAGATAAAATAAATTGTATTATTATTATTCCTAAAAAAGACAGTATACATAGTTCAAAAACTAATCTTAGAAATATATATTAGACTTGTGCTATACATAACTACTTCTTTAAAATATGCAATTTATTAGATTTTTTTATTAATAAGTATTCCTAATTAAGTTTGTTAAATAAACTGGCCTGTAAAATTTTCGCAGTAAAATGTACGTAAATAGTAGTGCCAGAGGAAATGTGAACAAAATGTATTCCGGATTAGAAAACCTCGGGCAGAAAACTGGTCATCAACATTCAACTACGCGTCGCGATTCGTTTGTGAAATGACCGGGTTATTCTGAACATTTTAGCTTCAAAAAAGTTAAGACCCAACATATTTTATTCTTTGTTTTCTATACCTTATATTAGTTATTTAAATTAGTCAAGAAATAGAGTAGCATCTCTGTGCATATCACACAGTGAACTTAATTTTGTATTTTGTTAACTAACGCACGTGCGTTTATACTTTATGACCCAAATTGGTACACTTTTTAATTTAAATCTTATGTTTCTATTATTTGTGTAGTATCACAGTGCGTTACGGTCAAATTACGATGCGAAACTACTATGGATTTGGATATGTATTCAGAAAATAAACTGGCTTTTAAGCTATTTCTATTTTACTTAGAATAATGGCGTAAAACTTTTATGCTCAACTTTGAACAGTCGGACGCAGTGACGCTAATTGTAGACAAACGGGATTGATTGAAACGGACATGCGATTTCTAACTTGTATAACTGTTAGTAGCTGCACTAAACAGAATTGAATTTATACATTATGAACATATAGAAGTTCTTTTCGTTTATTGTATTATTTGTGATTTGTTGTGGAGTTCCACAGCTCCAAAATATCATTTTACTTCACATACGTTTTAGGGACTCCCAAAACGTATTGATTATATCCTCTCCTTTATATCTAAGGATTATGGATATAAAAAACTGAAAATATAGAAATATATATTGCATATATACGCTGTCACTTTGTAAAACGTCAATTAGTGTTTATTTTGTTTATATTTGAAAATATCTCACAATATATACGACAAAAAGGATTTAACCGTGAAAGAGTTTTCTTGAAGGAAAAAATGGTCCGGCCGTCTTATAATCCCTTTTTAATGAACATTAATTTATGTCATCCATAACAATAACGAAATTGGTGAGTACATTTACAGACACTATTATTTAATTCAACTGAATTTTTACAGATATCGTCATATTTATAATTGTATATCAATCCGATTAAAATAGTTTGGGCTTTCATAGACTGAAACTTACTGAAGTGAGTTTGAGGAGGACATCCGAAAGTATATCAGAAATGGTTTTAACAGCATTTCCTTAACGAATGGTGCATTTCGTTCACATGTCAAAAAATTACATAAAGAGTACAAAAAAAGTATGGTACATATATATTGATGAATATTTATCAAATTCATCAAATCAATCTTAGAAAGAGAAAATACATACCAATAAAAAATTACCTATCCCACTCTATCACATACTTTCAAATGTTTGGTAGTCTTCTAAAAATTACAAGGCTATATTTCTAATTCCCCTCAAATAAAGCATATTATTATATTAGAAACTCTAATAAAATTCACATTATATCTTGTACTCACACACGTTTTTTTGATCCAAGTAAGTTTATTTGAGAACATTATAATATTCCTTATTTCATCTATACTAATATATAAAATTGGAGTGTCTGCTTTTAATATTGAAATAACCGTTTTTTACTACATGCATATACGATACATTCTTTAAGTTATAATTATAAATAAAGTACATTTGTGTTCTTTTAGTTAATGACGTAGATAGCACATGTTTTCTAAAATAAGTATTTTTTAAGTTATTATACCTAATCCATGCGGACGAAGTCGCTGGTACAGCTAGTATATTATATATTTCTTTGTTACAGTCCAGTGTAGTTTAAACTAACTAAGCTTACCGTCAAAATTTATAGCGACTTATAATAGAAAATCTGTTGGCTAAATAGCGAACCCTCACAATTCAACATAAACAAATATGTGAGAGTTGCTAATCTAGTTTGGAAGGCGAAGGATCGGAGTTCGATTACCGACGCGTATAATTAACACGATTACTTGGAAGATAGTGCAATTTCGGCACCCTTCCTAATTGAGATATAGGGCGTCCGTACATTACAATATTATACTTGACGAATCTATTCAAAGATTTTAAGGATTTCTTATTTATTACGTGACCTTTTGCGTAGGATAGAAGGAAGGAAACTTTAAATAATGAATAATACAACTTAGGAAAATATAGTTTAAATGTTCCGTACTCTAGGGATAGAAAATTATAACCCTATTACTGAGACTCAACTGTCCCTCTGTCTGTCCATCACCAGGCATTAACCGTGGTGGTTAGACAGTGGAATCTAATGCCACTATAACAACAAATGAAACTAACTTTAAAATATTGACTAACTCTTTCAAAAAAAAAAAAATGTTTTAAGCGTCACACCCTTGTAAAAGATGAATGCGATCTGAAATGTTGCAAGTTAATAAATAATCAACCTACAATTCTGCGTTGCTGGGCCAAGGGCAGGTATTTCTTGATAAGAAAGCTTCTATCATGAGCATTGGGTGCGGTGAGTCTCGTAGATTCCACCAATGAACTCGTTATGGTAAATACTACCCTTAATCGGTTAAAGTGGCTTATGTCATTTATATTGATTTTTCCATATAAGCCTTATAACTTATTTTTACTTTGAAGGGTCGAAAAAAAACTTTAATGGGGCTCCCATATAAAACAAGTTTTTTCCTTAAAATAGCCGTACAGAACCTTAGAAGCCTTCGAGCAAGAAAAACTTTATCTCATACCATGTATTAATCGTTGTTTACTCTGTTTTTCAGTGGTCAGTCCGTCCATTTTTAAATGTCATTTAAATTCGATTTCCGGACTCATGCTTTTAATAATCGTTTAAAATTGACAAGGGGATGTAATCTCCTCGATAGAAATTAGAATTGCCTTTAGGTGATTGGGGCATTTTTAAATGTAACCCTTGGATCGTGTAAACAAGGCTTTTGTTGGTTTCCATCGCCCGCGGAATGCCAAAGAATAAAATAACATCACCCAAGATACTCTACAAATTTAATTTACATACTTTGGATACTTAAGATTTATTGTAGTTTAAGTAATGTATGAATAATAACACGGTTACATCATAATAAAAAGCAAATCAGCAATCTATTTCGGAACTTATTTATTTTGGAATAATTCCCTATATCATGGATTGTAATTAATTGTATTTTTTTATTTGGCTTAAAGTCTATTATGTAATGCAGGAAGTCCAGAGTACTAGGAATAGGTACTTAACTAAAGGTTGGTTATATAAACCTTTGTTTATTAGAACTCGAATGTAGAAATTGAAGGTGCTGAGGATCAGTTGTAAATTAGACTGCATCTGTTTATCAAATCTTTGACTTATACGGAGGGAGATGGGTAGAATCAAAAAATTGTGCTTCCAATAAGGGACATCATTAATTCTCGCCGGTCGGGCTATGTCGGGGGATTGCCTGCATTACTCTAATAGCTTCTGAGAAAAATAACCGATCGATATCCGGTGAAACGCTACTTTGTTGCGGATATTTATCTGTCTTGATTGCCTTAATCATTTTTATTTATAATTCAACCTCTTTGTGTTGTGTGATTGTGTTTTCTTTTAACAAGTAGAAATTTGTCTAAAGAAGAATCGTACTTTTTGAAAATCGAACCTTGTTTTTTACATTTGTAGTAATTCCTAAAACATTTTCTTTTCTAATTGCAACAAAGTGTTACTAAGTAAATAAAGACATTTAACTTGATCTTTAGATGTTTTAATCATAAAGATCCCAACATATTTATATTTCAATATTTTTATCATGCCCCTAAACAATTAAACAGCCTACCCAAACAGTCTTAAAAGTTTGACCCCAGCGTCTTTCACATAATTATCCGACGAAAACATCCTTGGATTTTTGCGGAGTTCGTTATACGGGAGCTCACCCTAAGCAAAATTAATGATTCTCTTTATTGAAAGTTCAATTTTTTGATTAGGGACCCGCCCGTGTTCAAACACCGGATAACAGATATTTGCATACGGTCAATAATGATTACATGATGAAAAGCTTTTTTATTCTTATGTTGTGTGCTGGCACTTTTATTAAATTGTAATTAAATTGTTTTAAGTTTCTATAAATTGATTACTTACTTATTAGTACATTTTCTAGTGAATTATTCGATTCACAGCATAATGTTATTTGTTCCTCAATTCGTGTTGTTTTACGTACTGTGCCCACACCTGTCTTTAAATATATATGTGATAAATGTAGAAATCACCTTCCTTTACTCAGAGTTCAAATGAAAATACGGAATGCTACACAATATATTCGTAACCCAAAACCTTTGTATGTAATATAGCATATAAATAATTCCACCGACATATACCTAGAGCCATAATAAATTGCAGTAGGCACCATGGTGGAGCACTGTAATCTGTTGAGTGAGACCGGACGCTAGAATCTAATTTGGTGCCGGCGTCGCTCATTTGTTCAAATTACGACGAGGAGAGATAATATATTTCAGTATTGTTTTCTTGTTCGTAAGATGTATTTTGGATAGCTGTCTTGATATTAAGGCTTTGAAAGTAGTAGTGATATATATATATAGTGGTAGTAGCGTTTATAGAAGTAGCTACGTTGTTTTGTGACATTTTATAAGCTGCCGAGAGGCCTACAAAAATTGGACGGTACCTTATATTCATATGCATTTGAATGTGTTCGTGCCAATTTAAAATGTTATAATTATTTTCGCTCCCTAAGGATATTATAGTTATAGACTCAAGCAGCCCTGCGGTTTCTAAAAGGCGTGCTAATTATTTTTGTAACGATACCTCTGAGCCTTATAGACTTACCAGCATTGTAAACATTTTGTAGGCCTATTATTTTAAGTTTTTACAATTCAGAAAGAAATATCCATTCAAAATAACATAGACATTATCGAATTTCACACAGTTTGCAATACTGATAGTATTAACTAATAATAGTCGTATTCCAGTCACTAAACAGTAAATAACAATTGACTAACTTATATAACCACTGTGTACCTAGGAATGTGTTTAGCTAGTTATGTAATGCTTCTAGCGGTCAACGGAGACGACACAAATTCTAACGGTGATTGGCTTGTCTAATGAGAATGTCCAGCGCTATGTTGAATATTGGAATATATATAGTGAAATATATATTCAAATTTCTTATTATTTTAGTAAGTGCATATTATTTATCAATATATATGTAGACGGGGTTTTAGCTGTAATGTCTGCCGAGCATTCTGTTATAGCCTTCATCGATAAATATGCTTATTATGTAAATAATAAGCGACTTCAATCAAGACAAGTTGTTATATGTGCGTTCAACGAAACGAACAAAATCTTCAGGTTTAGAAGCTCTATAAGCTCAAGCTAAGATGACTTCCATTGCTTTAAACGTAGACTTCGTAGCAGTTCGTAGCTTTGTAACGGTAGAGGTTCTTGAAGAAGTTGCAAGTAGTATGAACTACAATATATAGACTTGAAATTCATTGGCTTCACATTTTATGTGTTTTAATTTAATTGTTATTTCTATGAATTGTAATCGCGTTAGTGATAATTGTATATCAATAGCATTATAAGGTTCTTTGAACCATAAACCTTAACATTTCTAGCGTTAAGGGTCCTCTTATTTTATATTCACTTTTGTGTGTGCTTTTTATAAATTAGAACTTTTTGAATATGAACGAAAATCAGATTTTCACTTGTTTGAATATATCAGGACATTCGAAGATTTAAAATAGTACTTCGTCAAATAATCCTCAATTACCACATGGTCTAGAATTAATGCGTTAAAATTGGTGGCAATAATCGTAGATAAATATTGAACATTTAAATTAAGGTACTTTATCCTTTGTTAATACAGTTCCAACAATATAGTTATTACTACAGAGCATCAAACCTAAAACGACACTTTTGATAGTTTTCACTGTTATCTTAAATGGAACTTCGCCGATTTCCGCCTAACAAACTGTGTTTTATTCACCAGATTAGTTTGGCACTTGCCTGTACGTGCGACTGAGTGCATATGAGGGTATTAGAAATGAATTCACGGGTCTTTTCAGAGTGGTTGGGGGTGACTAGTAATGTTTGGCGGTGTGTTTTTGCTTTATGTAGCGTGAAATTTTATTGTCACAGACGCGCTGCGTCATACAATCAAAATATAGATTGGTACCAATTTGGTGTAATGGTTGTGTTATAAATTAAATCTGTTTAAAAAGTCCACGATTACGCGCGGCAGTTTAATTAAGTCTAGAATGTTCTATTCTAAGCTTAGAAGTGCCAGTTGACCCTTACAGCGTCGTCCAAGCATAGAATTACATAATGTCGCAGCTTTGATTCCAGGTTTCAAATGTCTATTAGTTTGAACTAACGAATTGAACTGACATTTACAGAATAATATGAAATATTATACAAGTTAACAGATACGTAATATTTGTTCATATATTTCGGTCGGTTCTAGACATATTAGAAAGAGAATCTTGAAAATCTGTTTGTCCAGTATTAACCAAATGAGACGTGGCTTTGTTACTTTGTAATGAGAGGTACAGAATAAATAGAGGGTCCTAGTCAAACACTGGACCTCGACTACTTGAGTGGCCGGATACGATTGTTTGAGAAACGGATATAATTCAAAGGGTAATGTGGCTACAATAAAACCTCGTTGCATTAATGTATGAGATTGGTAATAGGCTGAAATATAATGTTAATGTAGAATAATAAAGAGTTGGAGGCTGTTTTTTGTACAAAACAAAAACGTTTCTTATCAACTGTTATAACTATAGATAATATAATCCTTAAGAAACTAAATGACTGAAAAGTCAAGCTAAAGGTTCTATATTGACAATGTACATGTTTTCATAGGAATATATTGTTTTAAGAGATTCGGACTGTAAACCTTTATATCTTAAAATAATTTATTACATGATACCAAAAGAGAATATCTATGTACGATATTTTAAGCTAGTAAAATAAAGATACCGAAACAGTTCTTATATAGAAGTACACGTGTGTACGAAATACCCCAGAGAGGCCTCGATCACCGTCTATCAACCCCGAACCGTCAGCGAAGAAATTAAAAGCATTGTTGACATAACCAGTTCCCAGTGACTTGGAATTTTTGACAAAGATCGATCTTGTATATTGTAAACAGATTGTTATCTTAAGAGTTCCGATGTAATGTGTGAATTAAAGTTTTATCAAAAAATACATCAACCAGCGCCTGTCGTCGTCAATTTCATGCTTTTATGAAAGGTATATTTATTATGGTAAAGCAGTATTGTAATTACGAATAAAATGTAAATCTTCAATTATTAAGGAATATTAAAGTAACGATTGTAGATTTTTGTTTAAATTATTTCTTTGGTGAACATTTTGAATTCTTTTCTCATTAACACTTTCAAACTATAAAGAAGTAGGTATTTTGAATAAATTTAGGAAAGAATCTGGAAATAATTACAAATTTAAGTTTTTTGGTAACACTATGATTCAAACTACAAAATATAATTCCTTACATCACAAGTACTAGGTAATAAAATTGCACGCGAAGAAAGAAACGTTTTCAATAAAGGAAGTGCTTGAATTTATTGATATTTTTATGTTCGGGCCCTACGTTTTACGATTTTCGGCTCATTGAATGGTCAAGAAACACACATAGCATAATGTTTATATCACGCGCTGATTTGTCTATTGCGAAAATTTATTATTATCATTTAACTTTTTTAAAATATCGACCAGAAAGTGATATACGATTACATCTTAGGCGACGTATTTTACTTACTATACTTATGTGTACTTTGTAGTTAACAGATTTTTAGATCTATTAAAAACTGAATTTTACTAACTCTAATGAGTTATGTTTCTCACATACTAAGTTTTTAAAATATCGACTAGAAAGTGATATAGATTTTTAGGCGTCGTATTTTACTTACTATACTTATGTAGTAAACAGATTTTTAGATCTATTAAAAAATGAATTTTACTAACTCATGAAATAGTTATATTTCTCACATAGATATATGAAGCCTAACATTGTAAAGTATTATATACGTAGATTATCGTATGCCTAAGATCAAGATGTCACTTAATATTCTAAGACCCTTCAAGTAAGTTGTAACTTGACAAGTTGGTAACATCGGATATATTGGGAATATAAATATCCTGTTCGCCCCTAGCCCTTTCTCAGCCACTTTAGATGTGGACCCTTACGTGCTGTACTTGTCAGGAAACATCTATTTTGAGTTATAATCGACATCTTCGGATCGCAATTTAAGAACTGTTGAAGAGAAGTATTTATAATACCTATAGTATGTATCTGTATATCGAAAGCTGAAAACATGCAATTTAGACCTAAATGGCTATTTTTCTTTATGCATTTATTAAAAAAATTTTGAACAAATACGTAGACCAAAGACAATGTTACATGCATTTATTATGGTATGTTTTATATATATCTAAAGAATTCTAGTTCGTTTTTGTATGGTTAAAAATTTAACATCAAATACATCCCTAATTTATCGTCTATTATGTAAAAGTTTAATTTATTTATTAATGAGTAAAGGTATTTATTAAATTTTTAGGTCAGTATTCTTGAAGTCCGGTCCTGGATACAAATGGCATGGTCCCCATGGGAACATAGACAGGAGTTCAAAGTTCGTCGTATTTTGAATTGCTTATAGGAAACTTTACTATTCTAAATATTAAAACGGTGTTTCTAATGGTTCAATACTCACTTGGATTTAACAAAAATATTTTAAATTAATATAAGTATGCAATATTCTAATAATATTAAAACGCGACCTTTTGCAAGGTTGGATGGATAATCGTTACTTTTCACGTAAAAACTACTGAATGAATTTGAATAGAAACTTTTTTTAAAGAAAAACATTTATTAATGGATTTTTAGTTATGTATTTCTGCAAAATTTAAATTTATTTTACATTATTTTAAATTTTTCCGACGTTTCGCGTACTTTATACAGCGTGCGAGGTCACGGTAGACTGAAATGTTAATGAAACTTTACAAATAATATTTCTTAAACAACGGAATAAGTCATTAGACGGACTACAAGTTATATAGATGTTGTGTTAAGTCTCCAAAATGTCATGTAAGTAGGCAAAAATCTACCATCTGCGAGCTGTTCTATGTAATGTAATGGTATTTGGTAATAATAAATTGATTGTTTCTATTTATATATGCACTGGTCTCTTTCGAAACGCGGGTGAAGGCGTAGTCTAATAAAATATAAGACTTGTAGCAAGTGAAAACCTATTTAGTGAAAAACAATTTTCTTGTAAATATAAAGTAATACCAAAACTGAACGACTACAATATTCGCTATTTATTATTTATTTATTTATTGAACAGTTATTTAATAATAGAATCATATTTTGCGTGACTGCAGATTCTATCGATGGATATTAATTTTTGTCTTTCATCTTTGCTCTTCTTTGCCCAGACAAGCGCTTAATTCAATATGTACAATACACAAGAAACTAAATGGATGCTCCACAGTAAACGTGCATTTAAATGACATATAATACTTTTATAATTAATACAATAATTGCATGATTAATTAATAAAACTTCTCATTAAAATATATATTGAATCTGTAGCAATACTTAGTAAGTTTATATCGTTGATTTCCTTTGTCATATTTGTTATTCTCATCAATAAATTTGTTACGATTACAATACCGGATTATGTTGTGACTTGTTAGTGTTTAAAAAACATAAACACATATACACACACATAACAAACAAGCTCGATTCCGCAGACCCGCAGAAAAATAAAGAACTATAGAAGATGTGGCTTTGAGTTTTTAAGAGAGGAAATTTATTGCCATATCCATAATTTAGGACACATGTCCAAATCACGCAGAGGGCTAAGTTTTGTGATAACCGGAGGGAAGCGACCAACGCTTAGTCTTGTGTGAAATTAGTTTAAGTACTTCAACGTAATCAATAAATAACTGGATATATGTGTTACATAATCTCAGCTTTGTTATATATATTTAAACATTATTTTACAGCTATCGGTACTTATATACCGTTTTACAGGAAGCTTCTTGAACTTACATGTTTTAATGAGTATCGTGACATAAGTTTAACTGAAGTTTTTGTTGATAGCCGTATTAGAAATTGTTATTTCGCAATGTAAGAAGTTTAAGTGCATAAGGAATACAAATCAAAGATCTTATTTGTTTAATGAACGATAAACCACATATACGATTTTAAATGAATGCTTCCAAGATCAATTTCGTATCGAACCTTACTCATAATAGCCGAAATCCCTTGACCATTTGTGAAATACGACACGCTTTTTGGCAAATTACAGTCTCTTATTTCTTACGGCTACGTAATAAGGTTTGTATTTGTATAGCAGCGAATTAGGTAGGTGTTTTGTCCGTTATTGGCGTGATCACGGGCTTGACACGTGGGGCGGCGGACTTGGACGTCTGCAACAGAAGACAGAATTTCAAACTTGTCTCTAGTTTCATTCTATATCACTATTTTCCATTTGAATATTGAAATTCAGGTTTTGTTTTAACGTAGGTTTGGTAATCTTTACCATAGAACCTTCCTCACTAACTACTAAAAGAATTTATAAGGTATATATGTATATAAGGTCCCTACTAGGGTAAGTGTTTAGCGTACTGGTTCAAGTATACTTATTCACCATAGCACAATAATACTATTAACATAAATATAAAACATATAAAACATAACCTAAACGATGACCTTATGTCAAAACATTATATTTTGCAACATATGATTTCAAAGTATAGTGGCTAATCAATACTTACTAAGTTTAAAACAAACTAATAAATTATATTTAACAAAGCAATATTAATTTTAAAATAAACTTTGTACCTTCGAATTACTTTTTAATAACCATCTTTAAAGTTTATTAACCTGATACGCATTTTACAGCAGATTTTTTCTTTATTTTCTTATGCGAAATGTTTATAAAATGTACAGGTATGAGCACCCCAATCGGCAATCTCCGGCAGACAGGTGTTAGGCAAATATGTCACGGTGTACGCGTCACATTCAACGCTCCCCCACGTGTATTGACTGTCGAATTTACCCTTATAATCGTACAACATATCCTGTCAATACAGTTGCTAATTATACATTCTAAATTTAATTATTATTATGGCAATATCAACTTCTTGCTTATAAGAGCCAATTAAAAAAAATACCATCCAAACTTCCAATTGTTATTTATAGAACTCTAAAGTAATGATATAGAATCGGGCATTAAGAAAATTGCACACCAACACATCGTTATAGCTATCGCTATTTGGAGTTCCAGCACTTAGTCACAATTGTAAAAGCTTTAAATTTAATATACGTCTCTGTACGAAACTCTATTACTTACGATATTAGTTATACAATATAGGACTTTCTATATTAACAATAATTTAAGTAACTCTCTTTACAGTCAGTGCAAACTTTTGAGTTGAGTTTAACGTTATCTAACTGATGGAAGGGTTACAGACGATAGATATACTACTACTGTGTTGTATATATTGAACCGATGAATTGTTGACATGGAGACGAGTTCCAAGCGTGCCGCTGACGTGATGGATGGCCGGCTATTTAAGACATGCAGCTATTAGAAATCCCACAGCAATTAGGAATTTGACACTACATAATATAATCAATATTTGAATATATATAAGAATAATAGCTTTTCGAAGTTATTATTACTAGTTTTAGAATTAACAGTCATTTCAGTTATATAGTTTTCAGTTTCAGAGAAAATCGGAAGCAAAGATACAGAAATTGCAATTTTTCTAGGAATTACATTGCAATCTAGGAAGGCATATATAATACACTAGTATATTTATCAACGTGGATAAAAAGTGGAGAACAGCTAATGATTGACGAAATATTTCAAATAAATGCCTGGAAATTTAAACTTTTTTCATACATAGTTTGAGCGTAATCTAAAACTCTCCGTAAAAGACTATACATATAGAATGGAAGTGCAAAAAGTGCTAAAGCTGTCTAAATCCCTCCATTATCCTTTAAGAATGTACTGTAAAAACCTAAGCTTTCAAGCTATGCAAATACAAAGGTCTTGAGGGTCAGACGGAAGGGTCTGAGGGAGGCGGTAAGGGATGGACAAGGGGCAAGGAACAAAATGCCGCCACTTTGTGCCGACATAATCCTTTAATAGCAATCGGATGGCTAATAGAACATTCAGATAGTGAATCTACTAAGACTGACTTATTCGGTATAAGGTGTAGTAGTTTTTTGGAGAGAGATACCAAATATTATTCCTTATTATAATATTATATTCCTTTATGGATGGAATTCATAGCATTACGTTACCGAAAACGCTGAGCTCAATATTATAGCTTTGCCTAAATTAACATTAGTTCATAATAATTTATTATAAACCTAATGATAATGCCAATAACTCTTTCGCTAACAAATTTAAATCGGTTCAGATACATAAAAAACAACTAACGAACATTTTAAACAAAGCTCCTCCTTTGAGTTTTGGAAGTCGGTTTGAAAATATTTTTAGATGGTTACGATGTAAATTTGAATTTATCGATAATGATTACACAGTATTCGAAGCTCACAACATCTTGCTATTTTTTTATATTATTTATACTTTGGGAAAGTTCTAGAATCACCCGTTTCTATTATAATGAATTTATGACGAATAGAGTAGTGACCACACAGTAAATCATGTAAGTCCCTCTAGTATTTATCATTTCTTTGTCCAACTCAAAGATTTATCGTTTAGACGAGACGACCCCAGTCCTTGGAGACAATAATTCAAGCTTTATTTATTGTTACTCATAAACAGATAAACATCGCTTGTCCACTGGAAAAAGTATTATTTTTAACAGACATTATATCTGAGATATAATTTTAAGGCAAATATATGGTTGAAATGAAAATATTGTAACTCATCCTTCACATAAACCATTACAATCATGAATTAAAATATTTTAATTACAAAAATGTTGAAACATACAAGCGAGTTAGCGAGTTAGCGAGATTATGATATTCTATTGACATAAAAAATTAGTGTTAGGGTTTGAACGCACATCCACGCCTTTATAAAGGTCCCTTATTTTTAGAAGTAGTTGTGCTCTTTTTTTGCCTTTGTGGCTTAAAAATAAATAAATTGACTGCTGACGTAACCTAACCATAATTGTATTACATACATACACATATCATCTTCTTAAATTAGTCAGAGGATGTTGCAAGGTAATCTTTAGTCGCGGATGAAACTACGACGAATAGCTAGTTAGCAGCTAAAGCACTAAGTCAAAATACATAGAACAGCGTATTAATTAACGCTATAATGACTTTAAGTAATTTAATACTTTGTTGTTCGATTCCTCACTGATTAATTAGTAGGATATGAAAAGTAGCTTCCCCGAGTTTGTTGTCTAATAAGAGAAGTTTACGTCTTTTAAGTGAAAATCGGCTTTGAAGGGCCGGGATTAGAAAAGTCTTCAATGTATTTTCTTAGTAAACAACTCTTACTTCGTTCATTTAAATTGGAAAATCTGATGAGCATTTCATTTATTATGAAGAAATTTATTTAAAGGCAAATTAATTACTGCTTATTATATGCCAACGGATGCATGGGTCAAATTAACTTTATTGGCTAGTAAGCTTACTTACTCGTTCGTTAGTCTTAAATAGTCAGAAGAATACTAAAAATAGTTCAGTAATTATAGTGTTATACGAATATTATGTTATTTTTTAATAAAGGTTTAGTCCAGTATTTGAATATTATTGATAATTTGATTCTTTCTTGTCTTTCCTTTTTGATAGTAACATGTTTTATAATTTAAACTAAACTTTAGATACTATAAAGTATAGTTATATACTATTGAGTTACAAATATACGTAGTATAAATAATAATACAATGCCTATATGTTTAGCTGGTATGGAGATACATATAGATATCGTAACATATCTATGATCGCATTTAATAGTCACGTGGCGATTGCAAAAAGAATTATTTATGAGCATTTCAGGAGCGAACATAAATCATAGCCGCCCCAGACCGGCCACGAGGGATGAACTTATCCCATCTTAATATAGTTCGCAAAAAGTAACCCGGACAAGCATTTCCACTTTAACGGCACAGGTTTTTTCCTCCAATGCCGTAAAGGGTTAAGAATTTCGTATTTATATCAATGTATGAACTCAATACTTTTTATGTTTTAATTTATGTTATTTAGGCGACTAAGGATATTGGTGTACATACATTTTAAGAGGAAGCTTAAAACTCCTGTTCTAAGCACAGCATCTAGTCATAGTCGTAGTTAATCGTGGTCTTTATCTCAGATTAATATGTATCTGTTTTCTTGTAATTTTTTCTATGTTTTTGTATTTGAGCTACAACTTATTCACATACCACAAACTAACGAATCCTGCGAAAGAAGAACTACCCACAATCCTTTACCTCGCGGCGTCTATAATAAATCAGGCTGGGAAATTGCCGACGACGCGGGTCGCTGTGGGGGGGCGGGGGGAGCAATTTAATTAAATCTTGCATCGAACTCCTGAGGCCTGCCGCCAACCTAACGAACAACCATTGTATTTAAATAATGTGTCGACTTTTTGTGTCTGAATAGAATTCGATTTAATAGAATATTTAACAGCTTCAAAGAAAGCTATGAATAAGAAATTTATTATAATTTAAAAAAAAATCACATGCAAGAAAACATTAATAAATGAATTTAATTTCCACTTTCATTAGATTAAGATCTACCGGACAAAACTCTTCGCAGCTATCTTCGGAAATAGTCGACTGTTAAAACCTCCTTTACCTCAGGAGGCAGGTACGCTCCCACAAAGTAATGTTCGGATGACCATATTCGGTTCTAATTTTTGGTAATAGAATGTTCTCATGGTTACGTCGACTACGTGTAGGATATAAATTTAGCTATATGCTAGTATGTATTCGGTAACTAGACTTTTTTTGTTAGGATGCCATTCGTAAATACGAATAACTGCGCAGTGTTAATTAATTTGGTGTTAGTATATAATTTGTCACAGAAAGGTAAAACGTTTAGTAGCTGGAGTTCTAAACAGATAAAAGTTAAATATAGTTTCGTTTTAAGGTTCCATCTGGCATGATAAAGCAGTCATTTGAATACTTTTGATTGTCAAACATTATAGAAAAGCTGTATATTATGTCTATCTTCACGATAGCAATCTTCTAAAGCAATGTATATTATAATACTGAAGGTATGTAATGAACACAAATACCTAGGCTAACGACACGGAACAACAATCCAATACAAACTTTATGTAACTATATTTCTTGTTATCTTTTATTATTGCATGAATATTTCATAACAATAAAAATAACTATTTTTTAATTCGTTTTCAATGTGAGGAAACTTACATATGTGGTGTTAGCGTATTGATGCCATTAAATTAAAAGCATTTATTAATCCAATTTACTCACCATAATAATTGCAAATATGGAACTTATGGTGCACAATGAGTTGCAAACGCAGTACTTCAGGATCGTATCCCTAAAACGCCCTCTAAAGAGAAACAATAATCAAAGATCCCTTCTATAACAAATACCCGTGCTAAGCACTTACTCTCCTCAATTGCTCATATTTCATTTGAGGAGCACTAAATAAGGCTTTATTACGCAAATAATATCCCCCAAAATTTTCTCGCTAATTAATATAAGGACTTGCTGGTTTGGGCTTTTCGGAATTTACGGCGTTCTATTACCACCGTAAAGGCTTATTTTTAATTATTTGTTAACGACCTTTGAAAATTTTTGTTGTTTAGAAATTTACTACAGCCCAGTTTTCTATAATAATTGTAAACAAATACGGCCTCCTAGAATCCAAAGACTATAAATCAATAAATTTTGGGCTTCGTTCACGAGTAATAGACAATTGACAAATGATACGAACGAATGATGCACGATTATAATTTTGTCTTTTTATCGGAATTAACAAGATATGCTTATAATTTACTTACACGCTTTTATAATGCCATATATTTAAATGGAATATATAAAGTTACAAATCAAAATGTACAGAACGGAATAAACTACTGCTATTTTACTAAGTATCATCATATACACAGTGTAACATGATTCTTCCCAATCTTCATCGGAATTAATGCATCAGTAGTTCTATTAAAGATGGATTAAAAAAATATATGCATTTAAATAAAATACTGACCAGACTACGTCTAACCAGGGACGGCAGTATATTGTGAAAAGCAATCGAAACGTAAGCCTTAATACTCGCGTGATATTCGTGTTAATAAAAAAAATCTTCGTTACGTCTTTAGTATTGACTGCTACATTATAGCATGCAGGTATCTATGTCATAAAAGTTAAGATGATAAAATTGATAATTTAATCATTATCTATAATTTTGAAGTTTATTGCTATCTCGATTTATAATGTTTAATATTAAAGGTCATATTTTTCACCATCAATCAGTAACAACTATTGCTTAGTATAGAAAAACGGTCTATAAACTAATGTATCAAGTATCATGATGAATGATACTTGATACTTGAACTTGTGAAAATTATAATCATATCTACACCCATTTAATATACGGTCGGTTAGTCCAAAGTTAAGCTATTGATAGCTTGTCTTTATGGGTGCATTATTGAAAAACATTACGTGTATAGTCCACAACCATCAAACAAATATGGAGGACCTTTCTGTTCACCTCGTCTTTTTTTGCCAAAAAGTACAGGCTCTGCGTATGCTGGTTCACTAATTCTTGTTTAAATTAATAATATCTCACTTAGTATTGTATAACTTTCCAAACAAGGCACTCCTTGGTAAGCCAGAAAAAAAAAAAAAAAAAAAAAAAAAAAAAAAAAAAAAAAAAAAAAAAAAAAAAAATTTCTTCCTCCCCCCCCCCCCCCCCCCCCCCAATAAATAATTAATAATTTTATAAAAAAAAAAAAAAAAAAAAAAAAAAAAAAAAAAAAATATGGAGGACCGTATCGGTACAGGCCGGAAGCCGGCTCCATGTTCGGCATAGCGACCTATTGCACCCTGCTACAAATTAATAAAAACTGCTTACACCGGCTGTCAAAGATTTTGTTATATGTAATATGACTTTTACCATAATATAAAGATAAACGAAGAACTAATAAAGAATGTATAAATCATTATATTGCGAATAGACATTGTTATTATGCTAATACAAATTGAAGTCTTGTACTGGAGTCAAAATACCCTTCAAAATATTCAATGAAACTACGCAATAAAATTGAATAGCAGACTCAGTATAAAGTGCTTGCCTAATTAAATTTTAAAGTTTCAATAAGTATCTATACATATATTATCAATAATTACATGTATGTACTTATTAATTATATGCTCAAACTGAATGATAACCTATCCTGCTTTTATAATAGTCACAGCATGACTTATATAGACTTATAACTATTATAAACGTAATAATACATACTGTAAACGTAGTTTGTATGTACACTGTATTCTTTATTATGGAAATAGTTCATGGTTCAGGAAATAGTAATTATAATCGTGATAAAAAACTGTAATCCTTGTTACGATGTGCAGCCTAGTGGAGTCTGGAAGACTAATGCTTTGGACTATCTTACATACACTTGAATGGAAATTGAACACTTTGATAATGATTATAGGCATCCACGACTAGTCATGATACTGATGCCATTGTCCCCGCGTATCATTTGAGTATCCACAAAATGGCGGCGGAATGAGAAAATACTATTAAATTTATGTTGGAAGAAATTGAAAATTATCCTTGTTGATACAATGATACATTACCGGATGATATGAGAAAAAATAAAACTGGAAAGGCTTGGGGGGAAATGGCATACACATTTTGATGAACAGGTTTGTATTTTTTTTAACAATATTATGTTATTTGTACTCAGTATTCCTTGTACTACGAGCGTTTCTTCGTCACTTGTATGACATGACATGATGACGTCTTTGACGAATGAAGGCAATAAGTGAAGAAACTAGTTCATTTTCAGTAGCCCAAACTGCGTTACACGTATCGTCAACTAGTACTCATCTAGTTTGCAGCTCGAGTATCTTAAGGGTCTTGTAATGAGAGCAGGGCCTTACTTAAAATATTTTATAGCCCGCAGTTTTACAAAGTGTAATACAATATTTTTATAATCGTACGTTACTTTTAAAGCTATATTTCTGTATAGAAAGACCTCATTCGCTATTCCTTTTATCCACTTATGAGTATTGTAACATAATACAAGACAATCCGTACATTCGGTCAGGAGAATACGATTTACATATGTTTGAAGTAGTCCCAGGTGACCTGTACATTCATTATTCAAGAGGGACGGCTGCATTTAATGTACCTACGTTATATATAAATATATTATGCTGAGTAACGTGTGTTTAACATTAAGGAAAAAATGATTAGACAAAAGTTTTTCATATGACTTTAAGATTGTTATTATATACTATTGTTGGTTAAAGACTACTCGGCTAATATAGCAAGAGCATTGGCGCTAATTGAATACTCAATTCGGAATTTAGTTGATAGTATACTGGTGACCCTGGGGTTACTGGATTTTCAACTTGATACCAGGAGACACGGGGTCATGTCTGGTCATGGTGCTGGCCCAACCCGGCGTGACAACAATCCAGTAGAGCCAGGATATCGTGCCATCAAATTTCTTCTGCCATTTTTAAAACTCTGTACATAATAAATTAAAATAGTATTTTTTTATATAAAAAATATAGAGTACATTTTAATAATAAATTTAAATAACAACATAAGAAATAACTTACCCTACTCAGAATATTCTATTAAATTAATCTTATTAACGATTTTATTTTGTACTATTATATATATCTTTCTGCAAATATATATACAAAATGGTTTAATTAATTATAACTAACTTCAATCATAACTACTCAAATGCAATACATTCTCCAAAAATCTTATTGTGATTTGAGTGCACATTAAATATTCATTACGGGACGGGATTATAGAGTTCATAAGATGTAGATACATAACTATTGCTAGGATACTTTGACAATAGAATGTTCTAGACTTTTCACATGACAACATAACTAAGCACAAATACTAGATATAAATAAAATAAAGATTTTTAGAAAATTATTAAAAAGATTTAGTAGTTATAGGACAAAAGGAATAAGAGAAATGAATTTTTTAAAAAATTTGAATACCCAGGAAGGTACATTTCTGCGTATGGTTATCTATTGTTTAGGTTCCTCTTAGCAGACAAGTGGAAATCGTCAAGTCAATTCAAACTAACAGACCATCGTAAGTTAGGGAAAATGTTTCTAATAAGATATATTGCAATACTTTTAATATTTTCGAATAGAAACATTAGAATAATATAATAGGTAATATTTAAAAGTAATCGTATGGAATAGTATGGAATGGAAATATGGAAGAATAAACTGTTATTTAATATTCTTTTGATGTTCATGAATAGGAGAAAATTTAACGGAATCTGCTTTTTAGATATCTGTTACTACAGAGAAATCCTTTGTCTATTCTATGCAATAAAATCAAGATGTTTAGCATCAAGGTGTTTTAGATTCAATATGAGCTTTCTTACAAAGTGGAATAACTCCATTGCATTTCATAGCCGTTAAAAATGATCGCAGCCTATGTTTGGGTCTAGGCTAACCGAAGCTTAACTTTTTGCAGGTGGCCACTTCCATCGATCCACTGCGGTTCCAGCCGCGCCACTTAATGAAATAGAAATTGGCGACCTCTCGAAGACAAACTCCTAACTCTCGCCCATCCTTCTCCCTCGAGGGGGAATCGTCCGCTCAAGTGCTGCTGGAAAGAGACGAAATATGTTTATACAAAGTCAAAGACGACCGACGAGTGGGATAGATGTATTCATTATGAATATAATGCGGTTGCGGCTGTGTCTGTGCGTCTGTACGTGGTATATATGTGTGCGTAACCTTCTCAACGACGCGGTGAATCAATATTTCATCTTTGTGAAGGACGATGGCCAGCTTAGACCTAAATTGTATTTTTATGGACCCACGTTTATGAATCACGATCGCTTGATTCGTACAACTATTTTCAGCTACACAATACCTCAGTATTACAGTAGCAACAAGCCAACCACAAGTCGTTTTTCAAAAAAAGAACGTCACCGACTTAAATCGATACGTAGAAATGATCGTCTCGTGTTGTGGTTGGTTTGTGGTTTTGTAGGCGTGGCTTGCGGTTATATTTACGACCGCTGATTGGCCGATCACCTGACCTTTGCGGTTAGTTCTGTGGTTTCTAAGATTTTCCACCCCACAGAAAAATATACATCGGAAAATATGAGGGCCGATTGGTGGATGGGTAATTTTGTGGTTAACCGCGATACGCTATTCGTTAAGATAATAATGGGGTTGCTATTGGAAGGATTTGTCATCGGTTTGTTTGGTGGACGCTAAATGAAATTACACTATTGGCTGTGGTAAAACCTACCGCAAATTAAATAACGATGCTGTATAAGATTGTTCACTATTTTACCAGCGCGTTAATCACAGAAATTACTCTTTTATTTTTTACGACTCTTTAATTGAGTTCACGACCGAAGACAATAGAATTAACATATTCATTTATCTAAATTTTGAAATTTTACAATTTTCTATTGTAAAAATGATACTGATAAATCTACAAACTACGATCTTTTAACAAATAACCAAGCTAATAATGATATTAACATGAAAAAACTAAAAAAACATGATCTACGCCCTCTTGTGATTAAACAACGAACCACTTGGACTATTTTTATCAAAACTCCTTCAAGAAGGCCCCTTTTCGCTTTCTTCGCGTTCTTAAGAAATGACTAAGAAAGTTTCCTTCACACCCGTTCTACGCACACTGAAAAATTTAACAATTGGGCTTTAGGAAAAGGAACCTTTCGCACATAGACTTAAAAGCAGTTTTGGGCTAATGTTCGATGTTCTTACATCTGTTTATTTCCGTATGCGTAGCGTACCGTTATCTTAATCCAAAAGGGCCATTGGAATGTATGAAAACTCTGGACTTACAACGTTATTCCTTCAGAGTGTTCACCCTAAATAGGACTGTATGCAATTTTAAAACGTAATAAGGCATTGTTTCAGTACTAGATTTTATACCTTAATTTCATGTATTAGATTTACTAATCCCGTAAATGCTTTAATGAGAAACGGCTTTCGATGTACACTATGAATGTGGGGAACTTTTCCGCAATTGAAAGTATAACGAAATCTATACGTAAAAACTGTTGCAGTGTGTGTAAGGGGGCGCCAGTGTACTCTAGTTTAAAGGTAAGGTCAAAAGATGGCGGTAGCAGATTTCTAGCTTAGATTTCTAATCTAGTTATATGACTTCGGAGTAAATTTTAGTATTGTTTATGTTTGTTTATTAAAAAATATCTATGGGTTTGGTACATTTCAGAATATCTAACTATTCAATAGCTTCCAAAGGCTATTTTTAAAATGGTAAAACGTTCAATGCAATGCATAGGTTACACCAGTAGTAGCAGTAATATCTGTAAACCAAACAAACCTAGGTTCATGTGTATGAAACAAAAATCCAGTAAGGCTTACTTACTGGATTTTTGTTTCTATTTTTTCTGATCGATAATTCTTTACATCAAAACTTCAATTAATCAAATTAAGTAAATAACCAAATCAGGTTTAGTTGATACTTACGTTAAGAAAATTTCTGTCTGACATGATAAATGACTTCTTTACACCACAAATATACCTATTATATGTATTATATTATATTTTATATATAAATGATCAATGAAGAGACTCCAAACTATGTTTATCTGCATGCTCTTATTTAAATTTAAACGGTACTTCATTCAATTGTCACATTTAGCCTTCGTTATCTATCTATAGACTGGTAATACCTGAGAAAGTTTTACAAGCTTTAATAATAATAGGAAATAAACCTTGTCTTGGTTTACAATGTTTTATATAGATGTAGGGTAGAATAAGTGTAAGGGTTGAAATCAAGGAGGGCGGTAATGAGGCGGTGACCGCGTAATGGGCTCCTTGGGACCACGGTAAGGCATAAGACGTTCTTGCCTAGGGCTGGCGACGTACAACGTCATCCGCATTTACTGGAAAACTTAATTTATTTTCACTCTCTAAATAAATATGAAATAAACCTTTACACTTATTATTAATTGTATCTACCTAGTTGTGGCAATTTCCTTGTAATTAATAATTAGTTATTTGTAAGATAAACTATTTTGTTATAGAAAATAGTATAAAATGAATTTATTCAGTTTCAATAAAGATATCGATTTTTTAGGAATCATTTAATAACTCGTTGATGTCGTGTTAATATATATTAATTATATGTGTTTGATTATATATAATATGCCTTACATATTGATCATACTTACCCGACTTACCGAACGTAGACGTTTCTGTATGTTTTAATTTTTTTTATAATTCGGCTGCTACACGACACACGTAATTCTTTATACAGTTTCTTGGCGAAGCTTTGATCAAAAAATTTAAATGCGTATACGTAGAAAAAAATTTTTCAGTAAAATTCCGACAGATAACAATTAAGTAGATATGCAGGCTTGCTCTCATACATATGTCCTATACTTTTCATGTTCTGGCAGCCCTAAGACTAAATAATTCTTAGCGAGGGCTTAAGACAATGCTGATGTTTATTCTTTATCGTAGTCGTGGGAAATTTACGTCGGGGGCCACTGGTAATTAAAATATTTCCATTCACAGTGCAACGCTGGGCTTACTACGTTTAATTAACAACCCTAACGTCTTAAAGGCCTTTTTGGTGCATGAAATACAATGATTTTATTATTTCTACATTTAGCTAGAAAGAGGGATTTCTATAGTTTAAGAATATTCAATTTACATTATGTTCATTAAAATTGTGACTTTATTTTCGTTAATATTGATGATAAAACTAACAGTATAAATTTTTACTGTTATAACTTAACCGACTTGATTTCATAGCCTTTTATAGTAGATGAACTGCATACGAATTTTTTTTATAGCCACAGAATCTTATTAAAATCTCAAAAACTATCAAAACTCTATTCATAAAATGATTCTTGTAATTAAGACGATTTTTTCATAAAATGTATTTATTAAATTACCGTGACCACGCACGTTGTAAAGCACGCGAAAAGTCGGGAAAATTTAAAAATAATGTAATATATTTAAATTTTTTAAAATACATAACTTAATCCGTTAACAAAGTGTTTTTCTTTAAATTCATTTCATTGTTCAAAAACATTAGTACTTACTAAGTTGCTATTCGCTAAGGTCTAAACTACTCATCATAAAACCTCATATATTTTTCATATTTGTGATAAAAATGAAAATCCTTGAACAACTTGCTTATAATTTCACAAAAACATATTTTAACTACATTTGGGAAATCACTCAATAGTCACTGAAAATTTGAACGTTTTTCAAAGATTTTTTTTTTTTTGAAGAATATTATGATACAGTTGTGTCTTTCTCCTCAACTTGGCGGAGAACCTATAATATAAATATCAACCACTGTTTGTCACCCGACACACCTTATTTAATTGAAATGTTTATTATTTAAATGTTCTTACATTACCTTTCTATGTTGACTAATTTGAAAGTAACGAAGCGAAAGAGTTATTACAATAATTGGCATTTCACACAAAACAAAGTACAAAGCAGACACGTGTAATTAAGAGGGTCGGCATAAAAGGCCCCTAATTACGAATATGCAAGGAATTTTCAAGACAATAATGGCGCTGAGTCGTCTTTACATCGCCAATTAGGATTTAGAACTGCCAATGTGTTGATAGGAAGCAGCATTTGGAATCAAAATTTAACATAACAGACACTTGAATGTGCAAAATATAGAAAATTATTTATAATTAAGTAATAATAATTTCGTGGAGCTTCTTTTCGATATTCAGGCTATAGTAGACGTGTTATTTAGAACTATGTATTCAATTTTGACGATAGAATTATTATAGTAAAAGATTTACAAGGTATTTTGACCTTTGACCTGTGTGTTAACCTGAGGCCGCATTTTTGGTACATAAAGATTTTTGACTAAATAGATTTTTAATAGAACGCAACGTGTCCAGAGGATGATGTGTTAATTTAGAGTCAGTTAATTTTTGTTATCGAAAGGAAAACAAAATGAATTTTCTATTTCAAACACTTACGTTAACCGATTGCAACGCTTTCGGCAATAACATCGAAGTGACAAGAGAATAAATTGCTTAGTTTATTGGTAGTGTGTAGGCCATGCCAAAGGCTCACTATTAAGGCGGGCATACCTCATTTGCCGGTGTCACGTAGCGAGCTACTCGCACTTAATTTTGGGGGTGCGGTTTTAAATTACAGCTCCGATAGTTCGACGTCTAGTTCCAGATATTCAAATTAAATCGGTGTTTTGATGTAGTAAAGAAAACGTTCAAAATTTTGTTTCTTAAATTAAATTGTTGACCATATTACTGTATGCAACTAATTGTAAAGTATTATTGCTGAATAGATAAATAGATAAAGATATATTAAGTGATTAATTTCTAAGATTATTATTATGCAACGAAAGATGCATTTTTATAAATTTTAGAGTTAGGTTATCATTCTTTTAAAAAATACGTAGCCAAATTACAAGTTAATTTATTGAACATGTAAAAAATAAGTTATAACAACAATGTATCAATTAGAAACAGTAGTTAAAGTTCAAATTAAATTAAATATAATTTTAAGATAAATCATCTTGTTTTGTATAGTCCAGTTTTTACTTAATTCTTAAGGAAGCACGGTTGAATAAATGTTTACATAAATTTATTGAATGTATTGAAGAAATGTTTTGCGCTATATAAACGGTAAAAAGGCAAGAATCGTGTAAAATGGTTATCTTAAACAATTAATTTAGTACAAATCGTATTATATTCTTATTAAAGTTTGTATTTCACTATACAATCACTCCTACAGTGACCAATATAGTTACTTTTCTTGACAATGTACTAACAATGAACGCGCGAACTGCATTTTTTAATCAATAAAATAAAGGTAATTTTAAATTTTAAATTCCATGACACATCGTTAAAGTCTTACCGGTACACAGATGCATCATAAATCCTTTATAGCGAACGCCAAAAACACTAAAAATCAATAATTAAACGATATATGTAATTAATACGCAACCCGGCGCTGCATTATAGATGATCAGCTGAAATGCACGCCCGCTGCATTATGAAAATGATGATGATAAGCCTCGACGTCATTTGCGTTTCATTGTGCTTTTAATGTTTGTTTTTATAAGGGATCAGTTGCGTATTTTCATTTTTGAAATAAAATATTTTGTATGCAAACTTGAAAGCCGTAGACGGTGACATTTGATTTGATTTCCTATGTCCTCATGGGAGCATTCAGAGTAGAAAAGTATCCTGACCGGTGATGGGTCGCTCTATTAAACTGATTGAATAATGCAGTTTTATTAAAAATATTAATAGTTTACAAAATAGTACTTAATAATGCTGTTTTTTTATTAAACACTATCCTGTTAGACCTAACATTACTGAACTACTAAATTTTTGAGTAGATTAGTCTCTCACACTGTAATGACGGCTTTCAGAAACTAAGGTGAAAAGCTTTTTATTATTTTTAAATATTTTTTAAAAGGAAGATTAGACAAACTTCATATATATTATAGTTTTACAGCAGATGGTTCTGAAATGTTAAGTTTAAATAATACATAAAGAATAAATTTTAAATAATATATAAAGGGTCTTTTTTTACACACAATGAAGATTTTTTTCTTTGGTCTTAAACGAATATTTATATAAAAGACCAATAAAGTTCAGATCACTGTCAAAATTTTATAAGCAAATTCCAAATTACCTGTCCTGAAATAGGCTTAGTTGTTTTGTCCTCAATAGTGTTAAAACCGCAAATTTTAGGTTTGTTTCGACAAAAAGACAACCAAACTGATTTTATCATAATATTATGGTTCAGTGGTCAATTTTGTGGTTGAAATTACATATTAGCGTAATTTATACTTAACAGTTTTATGGCATTCATTTTATAAATACTTTTAACATGTACCATCTTTATCCAAGCGGTTCTATTTTTGTGTAATACACAAAACTATTACCTCAAAAAAAAACAATTGAATTTTCGTATGCATTTCCGCGATCTACTAGGTCCGATTAGCGACATCTGTCGTTGATGATTTTTTCATGTTCTTGATAAATAAAAGGCATATGAGACTGCTATTGATATCCTAAAGCCTTAACTAAGAATTTCCATCAACGACAGTTTTGATTAATTTTTAGTTAAGTCAGACTTTAAGAAAACCATAGGCATGTTTGACTGGGCTATGCCAAACTAAGACTACATTGTGAATGTCAGTATCAACACCATAGGTTTAAATATTGATTCGACATTAAAAAGAAAATAATTATCATAAGTATGCTCCGCTCAAAGTTTTAAGTTGCTTCTTATCTTGGATTAAACTGGACTTGAACGTTGGTGGACTATGAGGATGTTTGATTGTCCAATTTAAGGTAAGTTGAATACAGGATACGAACGTAAACTTATATGGCTATAAGTCAGTGGAACTCGCGGGCAACTATTGGCTATATAATAAGCAGAATACATAATAAGCTATATACAACCGTTATCTGCTCCATACAGTTTGTGTTGTTTTCGCTCGGCGGAGCGCGAAATTATTGATTGTTGTAATTAATTGCAAACAGTCTACTGATAAAATGGATATCAATTTAAAATTGGTTAGCATAAAGCAAGATACAGATTATAATTGATCTGTCTAAACGATTCGGATCATTCATTTTCATCTATATCGCAACACTACCATCAATCACTTATAGGTGAATTTATTTTATGGTGGAATTCTTTTAGATCTTACTCGTAGGAAGCACTTAAAATATTTTGAAAAATACAGAAAAAATATATCCAGTTTTATTAAGAGACTTAATGCCGCGGATAGAATTTGATGAACACTATTCACAGACGCAACATCCTGAGGATGCTCCGGTGTCCGGGCGAAACCTGCGATGAGTATTCGAGGGTGTATTGGCGGATCATTGCTAATAAATTATTCGTATGATTATATTAACTGTTTCCCGCGGCTTCAGTCGCATTTGTGTAACACCAACACCATAGTGGAGCCCACTTGGGGATGAGTTTTGAACAATTTTTTTTTACAAATACATAGATAATTTGTTCAAAACCATTCGGCGTTCTGTAAAGGCCTGAATGTATGCTGCTGAAACCTTCGCTGCCATATTACGATACGTTGATACTTGTTTCTATTCAAAACCAATTGTATTTCAATACAAATGCCCATATGGGGATTACCATCATATCCACTAATTCTCATTAATTACTTGGCAATGTGAAATCTCATTACAGCCGTGCAAATCGGTCTGCGATCGATTTTTCCCTTACTGGTGCTGTTGGTAGTGCCTATATTATAGGGATTATAGGCGAATTGCTCAGGTGACACACTCGGTTAACCATATATTCATATACAGTATCATAATAATTTATGTCTTTTAGATATTACAGTAGTTACTTTAATTTTATATACACTATAAATAATTTAATTTCTAAAGTTAGATTAGTAACTTTCATAAATAATCTGAATTCGTAAAACACAAATTTATATTATGTTGCTCATATAAATATAAAATTATTAAAAGTACTGAAACCCTTTCAGACACACTTATCTATGCCCTAAAGGACAGGTAATCTGCCATATGTACGATAAAAACATAACATTTATCATAAAATTAAATCTATTAGAAACCAAACCTCTTAATTTGATCTTTATGAAGGTTATAATCATTTTAGTTATTCGAGTAAATATATAACTTTAATATTCTTCCGATATTACAGAACAAATATGGTAACACTACATATCCATCGTATCGCATTGGCGCAAATTAATGAGAGTTGGATATATATATATATATCAGAATTTTGAGTGTCTCTATCCAATAACATCTATTCTGTAGTAAAATTCTAGAAATTATAAGATCTTTTTAATATACACTAGCTGACCCAGCAAACGTTGTTTTACCATACATGTGATTTCAATTTTCAATAAATAAATAAAAAATATATCCCCTATTTATTGCAAAGGGGTAAAAATGTAGGGTTGTATGTATTATTGTATGCCTGTATCATAGAAAAATAGAAACTAAAAATTTTGTCAAAAAATAAAAATAAAAATTAGGGGTGGACTACCCCTGACATTTAGGGGGATGAATAATAGATGTTAGCCGATTCTCAGACCTACTCAATACGCTCACAAAGTTTCATGAGAATCGGTCAAGCCGTTTCGGAGGAGTACGGGAACGAAAGCTGTGACACGAGAATTTTATATATAAGATATACAGATATTATTAATTAAGGTAATAATTTATTTGAATGTGAATGAATTTCAAAAGAAGTCTCTGTATATATGCGTCTAAATTTGAATGTGTTGTTAGAACTGTATGCATTTTGTGCACTGCGTGGTGGGAATCGATTTTACTTAAAGAAACATTAATAGAATCAGGCGTTACCTTGCGGAAGTCCATAGTACAAAACCCTAATAGACCAATATGCAACAATAGACCGATATCGAACAGCGCTTGATGAGTCATCTAGCACTATTCGAAGAGGCAACTTCCTGAGGATGCTTCGGTGTCGGGGCAAAACGTACGTCGAGTGGTTATGGGTTTTTTCTTTGCTGCATATTGGTCTATTAGGGTTTTGTTTAAAGAAACATAGCAAACAACGTATCTCTTTAGAAATAAGTATATATGTTTGCCAGCAGCTGGTAATAAAATAATAGCGCAAACGTAAATATTTATACAATCTCTTGCCCGGTAAACGGTACATCCAAATATCCCATACATTACTATAATTAAATTAATCTGTGATAAGCCGTGACGTTAGCCTGCCTTAATAAATGTACAGCGCCTCCGATGCAAAAAACCTATTTGTTCAACATCTCCATATTTATCAATAAACGTAGAACCTAGATTTAAAACACCAACATTTACATTTACATAACCATGAGTTACGAAGTAATTTTAATTTTTTATTTGTCCGGCTGCACTCTAAAAATCCAGAATTTTTCTGTGTGGCTATTAAATTACATTGGTTATTATATAATATAGAGGACAGGTGATATGCAAATGTTCCACTCGATGGGCGCGATGCAGTAATGAGCTCATTACCCGATATGTATCCAAGCTGCGGTATACATGGGCGCGGCTATTTATCGAAGCACAATGCATATCAATATTCATAATTAACATGATATTTTGAAGGAGCATTCGGTTGATGGCGCGTAATGGTGTGGTTGTTAGCCTTGTTTAACGGCTAAATAGGATTTGTTACTAAAATGTTTCTGATATAGCTCGCAGTAAGCTATTGTTTTTGTAAGGAAATATACACAATAGTAAGTAAATAATTATATAACTAGTAAGTTAATAATTTTTATATATATAATTCTTCTGTGAGTGTGTATGTCACTGAACTTCTCTCAAACGACTGGACCGATTTTGATGAAATTTTTTGTGTGTGTTCAAGGGGATCTGGGAATGGTTTAGATTAACAATTTTTTCTGCTGGACAATGTTTTTTTAATTAATTTTTAATTTAATAGTTGTTGATATTGAAATGTTTTACATTGGATCCGACAGACGGCGCACCATCGTAATGTCGATTTTAATCGTAATTAATGTTGAAATCAGTATGGAAAACACGTTGCCGGACTACATAAAAGTGTATAATGTGTGTGTTGACTTAGTAATCACCATCTCCCATGACCCAGTGTCAAAAAATATGAGATTACTATATATATTCATGAGTTCCAAATGGTTTAGAATGTAACTATAGATATTTCAGTAATAACTTTTATACTGCCTACTTAAATAGCGTACTCATATGGCTTTCGAAATATAAATTGCAACTACAATTGTTTTATTTTAATTATTAAATTTGTATATTTAAATATTTTTTATAAACGGAAACCCGAATACCGATCCTTGCTGAAAAGTCGATGCACTATCGAAGCGTTATTAAAGTAGATAACATTAAGATTAACTACTGATTACGAATATATTATAACAAAAACACTTCCAAATGATATAGAATCAAGTACAATGAAACTAATTGAAATACTCAAATAATGGTCTCAGTTCAGACGATATTACAATTGGTCTCACGATTAAAATTGATAAGCTGAATTTTTGAAGTCGATAAATTTAGTGTTATGGCAAATAAGTATATGAATAAAACACAGTCATATTATTTGAGATTTATTATATGTATAAACCTAGCTACCTACTGTCAAAATTAACAATCAATGAAGCAACCTTAAATTATTAATTTGGCTAAGAAAAATATATCCATACATGCATAAAACTATGAATTAATAATCAATTGCACAAAATTTAGGGTAAGTTTTTCCAGTAGGTCCATAGTAAAAAATCAATTCAGGTCTCACAACCATTTTTAAATGTTTAAATTGTATGATAACGTCACAACATTTGATAATAAAGTTTCTTTGTTGTTTCATAAATCTAGTTTTCACATTTTCAAATACGAACCTTCCTAGTGTGGAAAAGTAGTGGAAACTCCAATCAGAACATTCTTTAAAGTTGTTCGACTTTAAAGTCAATAATCAGCAAACATTAAATTATTTAACTAATATCAAAATAATCATATTGCACGTACAAACAAATGAATCGAAACAAATGCAAACAAGGAGTCAAGCCCAATAGGTTACAGATGTACATATTTATAAGAATCTATGTAGACATTGGACAGACTTGACATATCTAATCAACAAATTTCTTAATACTAATTGTATACACCTACTCAACTTTAACTGCACAGCTATTGCACTTTACAAGTCGCATTTACAACAAAATATTCACAATTTATTTACATTTGTATTTTCGAATTATATTTTGTGAATCGCTACGAAATTATCGATATATTTTGGATTTAATCGTATAATATAGGACGGGAGCGATGATTTTCAAATACAATAATTATTTCGTTGACATTTTTATTTACACATTAGGATTGAAAATACGTTTAAATTCGGAGCGAACGTCGCATAGTAACTGAATTTGTAAATAAAATAGTTGGCAACATCTACTTTTACGTTTGGGTGTCATAGATCAGTTAGTGGTGAAAATTTCATCACTATGACATGCAAAACCCAACATCTAGGTCATAAACTTTTAAGTACCTTGCTACAAGACGTTTCGGCTTCATTAGAAAGTTAATAAGGTCTCCAAACAGTATTACTATCCGGTTGAGGGTTTCCCCTTTGTCCAAGATTGTTGACTCTCCCATCTTCACCCCTCGCCGCAGCCGCAGCGCAAGAGTTGCCTCCCCCCAACAATAAATCGCCTTGCCCATTATGTCTATGATTATTCGTCGTCGACGAAATCTGATCCATCATAGTCTGCAATTCATTGTGGCTCTGAGTTGAATGTATTGTATTCGAGTGTAATGGGTGAAAATTGTGCGTTTGATTCGCGGCGGTATACAACTGGCTGTATAGGAGGCTAGCTGGGAGGACCGGGTAAAGTGAATTGTTGCAGTTACTACTTCCGTAGGTGGAGTTTTGGGAGCCCATAAGGGAAAAGTTGGAATTATTCGTGTTATGCCCTATGTTTGTCGTGTTGGAAGTTAGGAGATCATCTTGTATCGGTGATTCGGGTTGAGAACTATTGTCGCTTAAAGATCGTGGCCCTGTGGAAAGACTGTAGTCTGTGTTGTTATTGTATCGTGGTAAGAGGCTACTGTGGTGCGACGGAGACGAACTCACTAGACCAGACAGTTGCTGGTCAAGGTCCACACCCGTCGTATCTGGCAAAACTGCAAGAGAACACATAATGTACTATAAAGAACATATTTCAAATTTATTTATATGAAGAGCTCTGCGAATAATATATTTTATAACAGTTGTTCTATATACTAAACATATATGGGGGAAAATCAAATAATATTTATATAGCCCTAGATTTTTTTTGGCTTTTTTTGTCAAATAATAGAAATGTTAATTTAGCAAATCAGTGACCACATCTTACCTTAGAGTATGTTGCTAAGTACACGGCCTATATTTAACAAGATACTCTAGGAAGGACAATACAAATTACCCGCTATTGTTTGAACATAATTTCTTTTATCATAAATGTTTTTATTCAAAATTACTAAAAATTCACACATTGGTGATAAATTAATAGTGAATTGGACGCGTCGCGACTGTAAATTATAATGAGCGCTCGTAAAATGGCCGACTGACGTTTAGGGTTGATGTCAAACGGACAATATTACAAATGGCGTTACATATTTGTATAGCGTTTTTAGGTTAAGCATACTTTAAGCTCTTCAGTTATTCAAATTCAAACATAAATTTGTATACATCAGTGAAAACGCTCAAATTTGTGATACCTTCGAAATAGATAAACTTTTCATTAGTTACATCGTTAAAGTTGTTTTTATTAGAAGACTATTAATCACCAATTTATACTAGATATAAGCAGAATATTAGAAACCGGAAACATAAACAGGTAACAAAATACTTTGAACATGAATTCATGCATATGATCATCATTATGAGAAAATCTACTCTTTAACTAAACTATTGCTTTCTTTGCTGGTTAAGAATGGGTATCGTGAGTATATTTTTGTTTATCCAGCACAGGCACGTTGCTTCTTGACAAGGATGCGAGTCATAAATTAATATTTAATTTTACCATACTGGTCTCAAGTTATAGCCTATCAATGACCATTACTTCCGCAGTAAACTTTTCAAGACATAAGTTAATAAAGGTAATGTATACCTATATTCGTTGATTACGTTAAGGTTAAAATAAAAAGAAAACTATATAATATAGCAACACAGAGATTTATTTAAATTGAACAATAAAGTTGTAAATTATTTATTATTGTGTCGTTCCTTACTGCACTGGTGGTGGAGACAGCGTTCCACGGATCCACCGAAATAAGGATGGTATTAATTGAGTAAGTAAAATTAAAAACAATATTCCACAATAAACAATAACTACTGCCCAGTACTGACTGTCGAAAGACAGTGGTCCGTACAATAAGACGCATCCGTCTAATGGAATCTTGGAATGGAATCCATAATGGAATCTTACTGTAGCCTGAAGGGCCTTGACCTTTTAGGGGTGAGTGAAGCTCTGCCAAGAATATTATAGTTGTACCGTGACTGCGCACGGGTGTGTGTCTTCTGTGAGACTCGGACCTCGGTTTGGGCCGTCCCAGTGGGGACTTTTGCCTGAAAAGTGGGATAGAATCTAACAGGTGCAAAACAAGGGACCTGGCCTTCCCTTATTTTAGCTGTTATTTGAGTTATTTTCACGGATGGAACACGAGGACCGAGCCTTGAGGGATTCCAGTCCATGTGGGACGTGGGGAGGTGGAAGTTCCATCCTTCCTTCCACGCGATAGAACATAGTATTCTGAATAAAATACTACAGAGCCGTTGCTTATGGTGATTGCTAGATGGGAAGTTCAACAGATTGAAAACCAGCGCTGTATTTTAAAATGATAAACATATATAATACGGCTGCTGTCATAGATATACCACTTAAACATTATTAAGCGTTGATACTTAACTAACAATATCGAATTGGTTAAGCGTAATTTAGCGGATTTTTCAGGTAATTTAAGTCAATGCTTTGTGCATTATAGCCGTGGTCAATGTCTCATTAAATTTATCAGTGAAAAGGATATAAAATAACAATAATAATAATAATAATAAACAAAATCTACTTATGTACAGGCGATTCTACAAATAGATAGAGATAACACTACATATAGATATTATAAAACGATTGACTTTAAATTCTTTTCGACAAAATTTTGCAAGGAAGTGTATAGGTGTTTGTTGTTTTAAATTAAGAATCTATTTTAGTGGTAATGTTTTGTAATAAATAAGTACCTGTATTATTAGTAAAGTCCTGTGTGGATGTCTGATCTGGAACTGTTCCGGCGAAACCCAGAGCTGGTGGGTTAAACTGGGTGGCAGCAGGTGCCGCACATGATGGCAAATACGCGGGATACGCACCCGCACCGCCATATCCCCAGTGAGAATTACTTGAACTTAATCCGAATTGACTCATATCTGCAAAATTAACTTAGATTAATTGTTGTGAAATATAATTACACTTTCATGTATGTATACTTCGTTTCGTATAAAACATTGGTTACATTGAATAAATTTACGGAAAGTACATCGTAATAGTAACGTACACCCTTGATGATGCTGTGATACAAAATATCGAAAGTTTTGCAATTTTAAATGAATCATAATAATTTACATTTATAATATGACTACATTAATGCTTTCTGTTTTTTTATGGCAATTTATTGTGCAATATATATTATAATTAACTAATTAGAAACCATTTGTAACGGCCATCATATAATTTATATTTATTCTGTATAATGTATATCACCACAAAACTAAATAACACAGCTCATATGATACTCGAAACGTGAAATTCGCAAACATTCATGATACGAGAGCCACTTATCCAGATATCGAGAGTGGACACGCAGCCCGCACGATCCGTCCACTTTATTTTTTCCACAGTATTATGGGCTTTTATTTTTCGGTATCACGGATCCGTTTTTGGCCGGCGATCGGCTGAGTCGGTTTTTATACGATGCGCGTCGATTTGCGACTTTTTTTTTTGTGGCACACGAGTTGTTTTTGGCCAAACGTGGATTTTAGCGGGAACGAAGCATGCTTGTTCGATTGCGTCCGTTTTCAATTCGATTTTTAGGCCTGATTGAATCCACGCTTTAGCATTCGTAGTATGCGTGGTTGGTGGAATCATTGACAGTTCTATAGAGGTATAAAGTGAGCGTGAAGGGAATGTTTGTAAAATATCACGTTTGAAGTTATTTGTAGGTTTTATTATACATAGTAATGTTGCATAGTAATGTTGCACTAACCACATAATATATTTTAATGAGAAACAAGAACTGAACAAAACAGTGTCCAAAATGGTAAATTCAGTAGATATTGTTATTTCCTTTTTAATTTTTTAATGATCGTAACTAATTCTATAATACAAATTGAATCTACATAATAATATAGTAATAAATTGTAAGTATACTGGTATTCTTTCTATTGTTGTCTGGTATGGTGGACACACATCTTCACACACATACTTACTTTGACATGTAGTGATGGGAGGCATGCGAAACCCGCCTAAAGGATCGGGTGGAAAAGGAAACGGCCGCTGTCCAAACGCGAAGTGGAACTGCTGCTGCTGCCCTAGGAGAGACAACACTATATCAGTACGATTATGCTGCCCTATAGTATATCTATTGGTGGTATTAATATCACAATAATATAATATCGGGACAACTAGCTGTTCCCTTCGATTTCAGCAACGTTAATAACTTGTTCACTTTGAAAAGGGGCGTGCTGACCATTAATTTATTGCAGAGCTATTATAAAACTACGACATATCACATAATATTGTAATTATTTAAAACAATGCACTGTGCAATTATCGAAATTTATTTAACCTTAGACGCCATAAAATCATAGAATATCAAAAGTTTAAATGTATTGTGTATAAATTATGTATGAAATCGATTTACACTTTGAATATATTAAACGCGAGTAGTTTAACGTACGTGCGTCTTTTGTGTGAAGCCTATGATAGGCTCTTGATTAGTGCCCGATTGGTGCGCAACGCAATTCGGATGTGCTTTATCGAGGTGCCAAATGTGGATTGCCAATTAATTCACTGAAGTGTATTTTTGGAAGTATATACATAATAAAACTGTTAATAGAAATGTCTCGGTGGACATTTTCGGAGACTCCATGGAGGTCTACTGCCGAGGAGTTTTAGCAGTATTTTATATTATTATATTATTATATATAATATTATTATATTATTATTATTGTGGTTTTTTTTCTCTCTTCTTTTGTGTTGTTGAAATCTCTTTTAAATATATATAACTTCTCATGTAATTGTTACATATGTAATGTTTGAGAACATAATAATAATAAAATAAAAATAAAATAATAGATAATATATAATATAATAGTATAACGAGGTTACTCCAGTGGTCAATCTATTGGTATTATATTTAGATAGGCATGGAATGATCATCACAGCGATTCTTCACCTAAAATAATTAATAATCTTAGATGAGTTTTGAACGAACGATCACAGCCTTAAGATTTCTTCATTTATTTGTCTCTTACGACTTTTAATACTTACGGTTTATATCATATGTTTATAGTACCTTATCGAGATCATTTCGATAAGGTACCGAAAACTAACTAAACCGTTGAAAAGCGTTTCAGAAAATTAAATCAATTTTGGTCGTCTCCGAGGGGCCGCACAGGTGTGACACTGACGTGTTCAGTCGTGCCAATTATTCAAGCTACAAGCCTATATTGTCCGCCCTTCACAATATAACTCAATCTAGCTGTAGGAATTTGTATTACACATGTTTATTACAGATAATGATCATGCCTACACCTTCGGTTAATTAATATCAGGTCTATGGTATGCATTAGTGTATAAATCGTTAGACAACAAGTACTTTGTCGGGGAATGACTAGCCTTGAAATCTGTGTATTTTATGATGTAATCAAATGTAGTCTAAAATATTATTGTAATGTAACTAGGTCATTAGAATTAGTAGTGAAGTTCTTTGAGGGAGTAACATATGACACCAAACTAGTAACGGGAGTCAAATATTGATATATAAAACATAATCTCCTTATGATTTTAAAATGTTGTATATTTATACAATTGTCTCTGTTCCCGTTTACTATAATTATTACCGCTAAAACTTAAGTATGAAAAATATCATACAACACATCATCAATATCGAATTGACACAAACGTTTGTAAAACCTGCACACACACCCTGAAAAGCCCGTGTATAAATCAACGGCGCAACAATTACACACAGTCATGGCAAGTTGGAATTAGAAACTGTCATTTGCACCGTTCGAGGGTTCGAGGGGGGGTGGGGGAAGGGGGTATGTTACATGGGAGGGAAAAATAGGGTGCAGGACTGTGGACCTGATTAAAGGATTACACTGGGGTGGCGTCCGGTCTAGTTAGATTTATTATGCCAAGTATTTCAACTAGTTAGCCATGGCTTACTATTTAAATCCACTGAAACTATTATCATTATATTGACCATTATGTTAAGACAATAAATTCAATTATTTTCTTGATAAATGATAATTAATAATTGTATTATCATAAAAAAAATATTGTGTGTGAATCCAAGGATTAAAACGCTTAAAACGAATACTCATTTCAAGGCTTCATTATAAAACAAATATAAAATTGATTGATTCAAAAACTATATGCATTAAGCCTATATTGTATACGGATTATGTTAAGTTAAAGCTCAAATAAAATGTCTATTAACACAATTATATTGGCCTCATACAATAATTACTTGCTAAAATATAAGAATAAATTGCTTAATTAATTTTGTTAAAAATTACTAACAAAATATATAGAACAATTATGTACTGGGATCAATTTTTAAGAATATTAAAATATATTAGTTTAACGCCTGAGTCGGGGTCTTTCATTTTAGAATCGGGAACTCTAAGGACTCTAACCGGCACCCATGTATAAGAGATAACTTGTATGTAAGATCAAATATATTCCAAATTCATAACCCCGTGATGAAAACAGTCGATACTTAAAGGATGCAGAGGATCATAACTTTAACATGTTTACGTGTGAAGTAAACAATAGTGAAACAGTAGCACGGGTGGTCTGGGCGTGCGCATCCGAAATAGCCGAGGAAAAACATAGTTTATAGTCTCCGATTATTAAATTGTAGGCGGCTACTGCTGTGAAGTTGTAAACCAAACCACCCACCAGGGGACAAAAATAGAACAGTGGCGTGTCACATTTATATTGTTGTGATTTGTTATTGTTTAGTTTTACTTAGTGAGTTTTAAGTTGATATGTAGAGATAGGAGTATAGAATTAGTTTTGTCAATAGCGTGAAAGAATTGAATTGTAAATATTCTTGAGAATACATATTACCAAAAATCGTAGTTTATGCAGCTCTCAGTACCTTGTATACTTATACTTCCAGCATTACGAAACATAAATAAGCTAATTTATTTTTTCTTTTTCTAATTAATATTCTTGCAATCAGTCGCTAGACTATTATCAGATGTGTGATTTGGTCGAGGCGAATTTATTATATAATATAATAAAATTTACTTGATAAATACACGCGTACTAACTTTAACTCATTAAATTACGCACAATCGTTCGAGTCATTAATAAACCCGTACAATTCTACATGCGTCGGAACTTAGAATTAAATAATTTATCGGGTCTGTTGAGGCTGGCGGCATAATAAATCAATATGCAAGGCATGCATACACGGGAGGGGGTGGTACCCTCCGAGCCCTTTCTTGACTAATTAATTAAACAACCGATTCATTACAGCAGCCTCCTTTGTACCCTCACATTCGTCTACGTATCCTGTGCATTTTTCATTGAACATAGTTCAACCTGTTTAATGTTTTGTGCGAGCCGTGATTAAAATACTAGAGTTCGGAAGTTCTTTGTACCGTGGTAATGCGCTAGACGGCTTATGCTCGTACCCAACACTTTTCAATCGAAATACTCTAAGATCTGTGCTATGCCTCCCAACAGCTAATGCTTTTCTAGTTCTATGGCAACACTCAGTGGTTATTTGAAGCTTGGACCACTATTTACATAAATATAAAGATTATATTCGGATATACAAAATAAATTGAAATAAAATGCAAATTAAAGTTTGTTTTGTTTTTTTATAAAGATATAAAACTAACAATAAATTAAATTTACTATTTCGACATATAATACAACAAAATCAGCACAAGTACACGTTTAGACTTTGAGGCACGATGAAAGAAACAGAAAAAATACATTAAATTAAACATAAAACGTGCCTTTAAATAATCCTTTTGAAACATGAAGCCGTTATTAATAACTCATATTACCATCAATTTACGTGAAACAGAACTCATAAATGCTTCATAAATGAGTGCGAACGGTTCAAAGAGTTATAGGTATATCTGGGTATGGCAACCCTTCCGATGCCTCCGCATGCAATTATTTTAATTTCTTTCCGTGATGAGGATTGATCGAGCATTAGGTGTGATTTGGAGAAGGGTACATACTTTTGTATCTGTCGAACGGATATCGACTAAATGGTAATAAATAGATTTTTTTAGATTATTTACTTTTTTATTCGTTTATTATTGTTCAGATGAACATTTCTCAATCGCTGACTGTGCTGACGCGACTGAGCTAGATCCAATAATCTCAATTTTACTGCTGAAGCTGCGTGATACACAGATAGCTCACTTAAATAATTGTATGTTTGTGTTTATATGTGTAATTTGTATATAAAACAATATTTTTATCTCAATAAATTAGATTTGAATACGGCTTTTGCTTATTCATTTCTCGCGTCCTCTCAAAGTATTATATCGTGGTGACGCTGCCCAATTACTTTGAGATACTCCCATCACCTTGAACCTCTGATCCTTTACCGTCCCATTTGCTCAATTATATTATTTTAAAATAAAATATGTACATGTGCCAGCGCCTATTATTTGTTTCAATTTTAAAGTTTTCGATGATTGATTGGTATTATTTCATAACGACAATTATTGATTATGGAATTGTGTCAAAATTAAACAAAAGTTATAAATGAAACCTGAAGAACATAGAACCTTTTATACTCAAATGGAATACACGTCGGTAGACAATATAGAATGAAAAATTATATATAGTGATAACTGTATAGTATATAGATATATAGAATCATGGGCTAGTTTGCGAATCTATTTAAAAAAAGCAATCAAAAACAAAAAGATTTAAAATCACTCAATTAAAAAAAGAACGCCTGAAATGCCTAATCTCTGTAGATGCTTTGAAATTAATAATTACTATAATTAGGGGGCGGCCCGGCATAATTATTTGTGGTAAAATCTGTTTGTGTTTAATAGACTCTTCAAACATTGCTTGTTCGATGACTTATTTTGAAATTAATTTAAATTATTACTTTCTTGCATATACCAGCGACTGGTCGCATCACTGAGGTACGGCTGAGCAACTTTTTAGCACAGCTTTTTAGCAGTATCAAATAAAACTTTATAGACGTAAGTATTAAGAATGTTGCTAATAAAATATTTATTTCTTCTTACTTGCTATTATTTTATGAAATATATTAAATGATATATATATATATATATATATATATATATATACATAATTTATAAATATAAAAAAAGAATATAATATGTTGATCTTATTAAAAATTGGATTTATTTTCTTCAATACATTTAATTACAAAACACGATATTCTAAAATATTTGTTAAGATTTAGTTATTCTTGAAAGGTTCAGAGTGATCGATGTTGATAGCCTAATTAGTGTTTAAAAAAACACATATATTTATGTTGTATACTAACTGGTTTTAGAGCGAGGCTCCCGGGGTCCATCCACTGTGACTTTGATCGCCTTGTTGTACGTCGTTACCTGAGGAGGTGTCGTGGATACTGTTATCGTTAATGTGAAGGATTTACCTGAAGCAAAAAAATTTAAATTATTTTCCGGTAATTTCCTCCCAATTTTACAAAAATAAGTACCTAGTAAATGTTTAATATAGAGGCCCCCACGGGCACTAGTATTTTCAAGAAAAATAAATAATGTTTTAGTACTAGATAATACTGACTTTATTTAGAACTTAGGAATACTAATTCTTTTTTTAACAAAGTACTGATATGCAACATTTACTTCTATTTATACAGTGAAAGCTCGTATGTCTACTTGTACAACATAATACTTTATATTCATCATTGTAATTAATGTAACTCATTATTATTCCGAAAATATAATGGAATACAAAGTTTAATATTAAAACAAAGGCACTTTAAATCAGTACAGAATAATTACAAAATACTCATTAAAAGGATTTAAATTTATTTCTCTACATAAACTGTTTTGGACGTGAGTGAAAGCGATAAATTCAATCTGCGGTCGTTCTCTTTTCGCCCAAAGCCAACTTTTTGTAGTTCGATTTTGATCACTTGTTCGGAAAGTTCAAAAATTTATTGCCGGTTTGTTTTCAATTTTGCGTGCCGAATGAAATTTTAACTGCTACATCGATCCACAAATTGTCTATCAAAAACTAACTGGTTTTGTAGACTGGTAACTCTGAACAGTTTTATTTTAACCATTGAAATTGGATAGCCTATTTCATGTAAGCACTCGAAATGAAATCTCATTCGAGTATAAAGGGCACAAACATCACGTCACAAACAACGGACAAACCACTTCATCACTGCATAACGTTGCCAATAAAAAAAACATTTCCATCTGCGGAAAAACCACAGTTAATATTAAATGACCGTCCGTCAAAGCTGTATTGTGGAGCGCTTCGCTGCGGGATGCAGCCAATACCGATTTTGTGATTTTTCCGAGCCGGGGGGGCCAGGGGGTGACATGTGAGCTTTAATGGAGCCTGAAGCGGCACACCGCCGGCTACACGCGAAAAAACTGAAAAAAGGCCTCATTCATACGTGATTTCATGTGTAGGTTACTTTCTGCGGCCGGCGTGTGCCGCTCGTTAAAAATGGACGTTTACATGCCCGCTTGACGCTTGTTGCGGCCACGTCAAGTTTATTAACGTTACCCCAGAGATATGTTTGCACTTATAACTTTCGTCTACCGTTTAGACCTTTAATTATAGTTTGAGAGCAATAATGTTAGATATTATTGAGTAAAATGTCGATCGTTAAGATATTCCTTAAAAAATAACGTTCTATTATAGATTGGACTAATTTAAAATAGTTTCAACAAACAAATATTAGCTAATTTACCAGTGCACCATATAGCAAGTAAAACATTATACGTATGTAATTGAAGTCAAATCCATAAATTAAAACATTTACTTTTTGGGTCTTGTGAGGAGCAGACCGTGGTTGCGTTTATGCTTCATCCGAGTCGCTACAGACCTCAAAACACAACGTGCCCAAAATTAGACTTAAGTCGCGATATCGAAGGTCTTTATTATTTTAACTTTGGAGTTATATAAATTTAGTGGTAGTAGTTGTATAGACAAATAGACTATCGAAATGAAGCTCAAAGCATTTATGTTTTTGATAAGCCTAACCAGTCCAAGTGATCAAGCCAGACATATGAGTGATGGACACGCCGTACCAGGCGCGGTCGGCTCCAGCCGCGCCTAAATAAATAACCTCTACTTAATGTAGTTGATACACGATATAGCTTTACGAGCTCACAATTTCCTCATTCAACTCTACACCCTTCTTATGACACGCTATGACGTAAATTTTTGTGATTTATGAAATGGTGATTAATGTTAGTTAAGGCTTCCTTTGTGTTTCTGAATATTTTAAAATTTGAAATATTTTCATCTAACAATGCGATTTTACTGTCTAAAATCTTATTTACAAATGTTTATTACCTACATTTTTCATATCGTACTGACTCAAATCCAATATGAAATCCAGATTTAATTTTTATGAATTGGGTGGAAGAATGTTCAATGTCTACAAGTAGTAATGTTGATGATCACTCTCTAAGCCAATCTTAATGTGGTTAAATGTGTCAAAAATGCCTTGATAACCTATTATGTATATTCTTAAATTGACTGCAAAAAATTGTTTAGGCTTGATATATTTTATCTATTAAATTTAGTATAAATGATTTTCTACCATGCTATTTTATATCTAAAAATAGTTAGACAATGTTAATTTTAAATTCCATAGCCATTATTAATTTTTAACAAAAATTTCTAAACATATACAGATAAGAAAATATCCGAGTTGCTTTTTTTAGTTGAAAAAATTTAAGCAAATTAATTTATTTATAGAGAAGCTCTTTTGTAGGAATTTAGTCGTATAATCGGTCATCGAACCAAAGATTATTGTAGTATGTAGAAGTATACTTAATCTATGGCGTATCGTTTCCAAAATAACTGTGTACCTCAATAATTAGTCTTTATTAAAACTAAACACAACTCCCTTACGAGTAGATATTATGAGGCATATTGAAGTGCGTGCATAGTGAATATTATTTCTACAAAAAGTTACATAAAAGTCGGAACTCGAAAACTTACACGTTCTATAAATTTACCTAAGAACATTTTATTAAACATAAAGTAAAAATCATCTATACCTTACTAGTTCTCGAAATATAAACTAACAACTAAATTGAGTTAACAAAATATTTTATACTTGTCAAATTAATTTTAAGTATTATTAAATTATGTAAAAAATAGGTAACACGTATTTGTTAGGACTTATTTACATCTAGAGTAATTTAGTAAATAAAGAGTAGTACATAATATTCGACACCAATGTAATAATAATAATAATTTATTAACAACAAATTAGGCTAGGTACCTGTGTTTGAGAAGCCAGTTTTTCCCTTGACACACAATAAATAGTAATAAAAAAAATTAAAATATCAAGAATAAAATTAATTAAGTAAAACAAAAAACGAAAGGAACCGAAAGATTTCTGATATTATTTATATTATATAAATAGTTTCATAATTGTCTTGAATACTTTGTTGGAGTCAAATACCATCTCCACTTATCCCAACTTCGAAGCTTCGGGTTCTCGATTTGACAGCTGTCAAAGACACCTTGCGATGTCAGATCGCGATTAGGCTATGTCGGACGTAATGACGTGCTAATGCCTCACCTCGATCGCTAATTGACTGAATTAATATGCTGATGTAAGCTGAGGTGTTCGCCGTTTGCTGGCAAATAGACAATATAGGTACTGTAGTTAGTTATGTCTAATAATCCTATGGCATTAGGATTATTACCTAAATAGTACCTGGGATTAAAGTAGTACTTACAATGATTATACCCAAAGAAATGTATGGGACAAGATTTATTGTTATTAATTTAATAATATGTCATAATAGCAAAGGTTACGTAAGCAATTTAGAATATTAAATGACTGAAGATAAAAAATCTTAATTCCAAGATTTAACTAAACCCGATATAAAACAACGCTGGCTTGATCCGTTTTTTAAATATATAATGGAGTCGGTAGAAATTTTAAAAGCTGTTTGTTTTTGAAAACTTTCAAATACAAGAGCAATGTAATATCTATTTATTCAATTGGAAATCTATAATTGTTACCTCATAAATTAATCAGTTTCCAATTGAAATACAATTGGTAGCACTTATCTTTTTCCTAACACGGTAAGGAGAATAGACTACCGATGAGGTGGCAACTTATAAAAACACATTCGGTCTTACTGGACTGTTTGTAGGTGCATAATAAGATTACCTAATAAGCCAAACTGACAGTAAATTTTCCAAAAAATAATAAAAGCCTGAACAGAAATTGAGTAAACGTTTGTGATATACATTCGAAATGATTGCGATTAGCCACTAAGCGTCACAACAGTGGCCTCGGAGTTACGTAAGTTGCGGGCCGCGCTTAGTTAGCAACTACCCCAAAACCGAGACGACCATAAATGAAATGGTAGTTTTCCGCGGCTAACCGGCTAACCCGGCTCGCCGGCCGGTTAACCAGGCCCGTGTGGCCGCGTTATGGTTGACAAGGCCCTTACCGCGTACGTGCGTCTACTCTACACGATATTTGCGTAAAGCGTTATAACCGTCCTAACAAATCATATTAGTCCGAACATATGTTGGATGAGAAAGTAAGCACGTGGTAGCTAAACTTGTCACGTGTAAGACTTTTATGTACCGGTGGAAATGGATACAAATTCTCATGTGTTTGTATGTATCTGGTTTCCAAAGAAAATGTTTCGTAGAGTTAATGATTATTATTTGAGAATTGAATTAGTCAGCTATACAAACAATATAATTGTATACGGTAGAATTAAAAGTGCGTAGACAACTTTACTGAAGCAATTATTTTGTGTAGTAATACTAATAAGTACAAAATCAATTTTATCGCAACTCTGTCATTTTTATAGCTTGATATCTGAAATGTACTTTGCCGAAATAATAAAAATACTTTTCTTAGGATTACGAGTAAATTACGATTTTGTAAAATTTAGATCAAACCAATTTGAAACCACGAACAATTTTGAGAATCGCATAAATCTGCTTTGTTACGACAGTTTATGCATTAGTGATTTGGCACGATATCTGTGGTACTAAAATGCGCAGTAATCAAAGCATATGCACGTATTCGTATAAAGAATTCTTCAAAGGAAATTTTTTATTCAAATGGCTTTGTGACCGCAGCAAGCCCCGCCCAGGCGGAAGACGTTGCTTTTCCACGATTTTCCATTGGCTCCCGGCCGGGGGCGTGCCGTCTTCTTCTTAAACAACTTTTCATTTGCACGACTGAAATATCGCTGGATTAAAACACTGAAGTCCCGATGCGGTTTCCAGAAGGTTTTTATAAGCTTTCGGCTGTGAAGTATGTTCATGTTTAATTAAATGCATCGAATTCTGTTCTTGTAACAGGTATTTAAGTTACTCGATTAAAGTAAAAACCTAGTTTTCAATACTTTAAGGTAAAGTATTATTTTTTCCTTTTTTAATATAGGTGGTACCGTATGTGTACCTGTAAGTTAAATTAACTGCTTATTAATTAAAGGTTAAGATAATCATTAATAACATTATAGAAAATATCATTTTACAACTTAATTTTTTCGGTACGGAGAACCGTACATAACATAAATATTAAATGAGGATTTGTATATTCTTACTACTAACTTAATCCTCTATATGTACTTTCGATATTTTAAATAAAATTAATGATATTATATATAATGAGTACGATTTTTAAATGGAGTACATATTTTTCCTTAATCAAGGTAATAGCAATTTCTACAGTATTTATTGAATTTTAAAAATGATTTTGACATCAATGGTATACATACTAGGATACATCACTACAATGTCTTATATTTTTTTAACTCTATGCTCAATCCGCATGCACGATTTTCTCGAAAATTACTGAACCCCATTTTGGTCTAATTCCAGAAAGAATTATTATATGTCTGTACTTTGTATTATATTTACTTCATACTGAACTGGTTTCTTAAATATAAGGGTTTATCAAAAGGAAATATATAAATTAAGGGATCTGTCAAAGTTGTTCTTACCTAACATACGGAACAAGACTTTTGAGAACGTACAGAACGAACGAAATACAGAATAAATACAAGACTTATCCTAATCATCAAGCTTCTGCTATTGAGGTCAAAAGTGTATGTAGCTAAATCTATACCAATAATATAATGCTTAAGAGTTTTTGTTTAAGCGTGCAAATCTCGGGAACTCATAGTTAGAATTGTGAATAAAAATATTTTTGTTTTGTATAGTCCATTATTTGCGCAACGGCATAGATTATATAAAATTCCTGCTATCAAAATGGCGTAGCGCATAAATAAAAAAAATCTTTTTTTCAAGCACTACGATGTGCGCGGTAACTTTGATACGAAAAATCGCAGGGAACATTTGACCCAACCTTATCTAATTGATTCTAGTAAGAACTTGTATAGACCGTAATTTTTCGCCTTTAGGACTACATATTAAGTAAAGGTTAATTTCCATAATTTCTGACTAATTTCGCTACAAAATTGATATACCTATATAATATTACCCATACACTTTTATTGTTTTGTTGCTCAATTCCGATATTGGTCATACGTACCTCTATATATGCAGTAACATGAACTGAATCGCATAAACTAAAATATAAATTACTATTTTTTAGATGAAAATTACCCTGCAATTAACTAAAAGTATTCGTACCTTAAAATCAATATGGCGGCTGACGCAAGGGTCGAATGGTCTGCGATTTTGAAATTAGACCATCACGCACGGGGTGTCTAAAGGATTGTGCAATAAATTTACTACCTAGAAATATTTCCAGATCAAATGCTACCTCGACTATAATAAATAAAAATAATACTAATAAAACTTTAATCTAAATTTCATATTTACTTAAATTATTTTATGAGTTAGAAATTTACTAAATTTATCGAAAAAAAATTTTTTTTTAACATTATCCTCAACATCGAGACATTCAATATCGAGATACTTATACCACTGTATGCTATTTCTCATAATTTTAGTCGTGTTTATATTAATAACAGATTCGTTTTTCATAGCTAACACAGATTAGCAATTATTGTAGTTTGTTAGGATTTTCAAATGAAAAATCGCTCAAGAAGGTGCTATTCGCTATCTATTGATCACTCCTGTACGAGGATAAGGCTGTATTTTAGGCTTTTTTAAAATTATTTCTAGTAAATTCTATTTTTGACGTAGTTTTGTGCGTACGGTCTTGTCTCAGAATCGGATAATTAGTTTTAAATATCAATGACGTCTATCAGTGACGTGTTTCAAATATGATGATGATGAGGAGCGATCACTGAGTAATCTAGTATCTGTCATATTAATATGTGAGGTACGAGATTGAACTATTAATTATGCCGCTGGGATAATTTACAAACATACAGATTTGAGAATATGTTGCTAATTGAAATATAACTACTGAGACACGAGAGTATTGTAAAAATTCAAGTGTTTATTATAATCTTATATATAAAATTCTCGTGTCACAGTTTTCGTTCTCATACTCCTCCCAAACGGCTTGACCGATTCTCATGAAAGTTTGTGAGTGTATTGAGTAGGTCTGAGAATCGGCTAACATCTATTATTCATCCCCCTAAATGTTAGGGATAGTCCGACCGCTAAATTTATTTTTTAGACAAAAATTTTAGTTTCTATTGTTTTATGATACAACATATAAAAATACATGCAATCCTAAATTTTCACCCTTCTATTATCAACCCTTATTTTTTATTTATTAATAGAAAATTGAAATCACAGAAACAACGTTTTTTTTACTTTCTTTTTGACAAAACCATTTTTTATTTTTCTATGATACAACATACAAAAATACACACAACCCTAAATTTTTACCCCCCCTACGACTGCTAGAAATCGCAACGTTTGCCGGGTCAGCTAGTGTATCTATCAAATTAAGCGTATTTAGAAATATTTATAAACTGGAACGGTACATTAGTAAATTAAATAAAAATGATCGAATATATTACTTTCACTACTATCTATTAGGTTCGTTGTCTTACAATTAGGTATGACAATTTTTTTAAAGGAGATAATTAATTCGACGTGTATTTTTCTTAATTGTACTGAAAATATTTAAAATATTTAAATATTAAACATTGCGGACAAATTAGTACACAGGTATGTATGGCTAACGAATAGCGTGATGATACTCCTTCAAGTGTGTATAATCAACGTTTATTAAACGCTAGGTTTCATAATCTAGCGTTTACATATAATCAAATAAAAGAGGATTTATATTTATCAATAATTAATTCTTTTAAAAAATTAAGATTAATTTTAGTCACCCATATATCATTGAAAAATGTTTGTTTGTAGTGATTTTCTGAATTTTCAGATGAAAATACATTAATCTGTAAAGTATTGTAAACTAAATACTTATGGAAAACACTATTACTGTAATATAGGCTAATGATCTTGATTTGTTCTACGCGTGATAAAGACGGCAACCTAAACCTTTAGAGGAGGTCCATTCCTATCGTAATCGAAGTAGCATACATCATTATATCAGCTATTTTCTTACTTGAATATAGTTTCGTATATTATACAATTTTATGAATATACATATATTATAAACAAAATATTTTATATGCTTTTTAGAATTTTATCTCTTTCTGTCAATCAATCTTGAGTTTTATCAAAATTTAGAGCCACTAGAATTTAAAATCAAAATCTATAATCAAATAATAACGAATTCCTAAAAATCCTCTTCCTTAATTACAACTTGGCGAAAACGTACGTTTTATTATTTACATTATCTAAGAGATAAATAAAAATATCAAAAATACTCGGATTAATTAGTTTTAAAATTTAATATATGGGAAAATGTATTAATATTACAATTAATTTCTGTTTGGAAACGAAAATCATATACAGGTAAATTAAACAAAAACATTTATTGAATAGAGCAGAAAGGAAGTAAAATCTAGTTTACCCATATAACGTTTATAAAGTATATAAATATAGTAAAGTACATAATTGAGATATATAAAGAACAATGTTGTTTAAAAATCAGTTTTAATTAATTTAATAGTAAACGGTAAATAAAACAGCTATTAAATATTTATTTCCCGACGGATAAACTGAATATTGATTATTTTTAAATCAATAAAGGGGTCCTTAAAAACGACACAACTATGTTTAATTAAATAAGTCTCAAATGGAAATTTTCCATTGAGGTATTTATTTATTTATTTACTCAATGATTGGTCGAAATGTTGCCTATATTATATAAAAAAATTGTTAAATGATATTCACTTTACCAATATACGATCTGTAGTCTTATAATATTGCGATACAAAACATTTCGAACACAGTCATAATTGAATCAACCAAGTTAATTTCCGAGATTAAAACAACACAGAATTAAAAGTATAAAAGGCTCAAATCGTTTGTAAACAAGCTGCTCAAGGAAAAGGGCGACCCTACTTGACATTCATCCGCCTTAAGTACCTCGAAAAAAGTTTGCAATGTCACCAACTTTTCCCTTACTTAGCGAAACATTGGAGTGCAATATTTGACGCAATTTGTTCTGGCTTTCCTGAATGACTCTTGAGGGTGAAACTTTTATTTTGATTCGTGTTTAAACGTTTCACTTTAACTAGCAATTTTGCAGAGTCCTATTTGACTGACATACTAATTTACCAGCGATTTTATATTTCTTTCAGATTTCGAAGGTTAGTTTATTTTTCATCTTTATTTATAGAACATGATAGGACGTGACTTGTGTAACAATAACTGCACCTTCAGCACTCACCGCGACCGCTCCGGCCAACGAATCTTAAGTCGTTAAACTTTGCCACTTGGTTCTTCATCACCGCGGAACTGTTACGCAGCTCCGCGCAGCAGTTTTCATCATTTCCAGCCCGCACCGTCACGAGGGTGCCGTCACCAACGTCACCCAGCGCTACCACCTTAAACGCCACAGGCAAGGTCTTGTTAGACCGCCAGTGAGGAGGCAGTACAGTACACACGAAGTGCGGGCTTCCTGTCCTCACTAGCTCCCCCGGATGCTCTGACAAGAAGTCACCCAAAGTTCTCTCAGCGAGTATGTCAGATGTCATCTTAGTATAGGTTTCGTGAAGCAGCGTGGAGCTGGTGTCGGGTGACACGGCGCCGCTGGTCGCCCCCGGGAGGTGCATCCTCGACACCCGCGCCCGCTGCGTGCTACACATAGAGAACACGGTGCACACCGCCTACATCACACACCTCACGGTCACGACCGCGAGTCACAGGCACTCATCATCCTACACACCACTGCGATAATGACACGTTGCTAGGGAACACGCGTGGCTACTAGATGCGGTGACGTCACAGAGCGGCCTTGCCACACTTTTTTCCCGGTGAATGAAAGGTTTGGGGGGCGAGGGACGTGAGGGGCCGATTTTTTCCGGCAAGGGGTGGCTCCCCCGCGTACGGCGAAAAAACTTTTTACTAGTTTCAATGACGGCGGCACTTTTTTGCCTCGTATTTACGATCGCACGCACGTCGCTCTCGCTTTCGGATGACACACTTTTGGTTGTTTGTCGTAACGAATTTACGTGACGAGCTTAGAAAGGGTTGTAATAGAATAGGGTGCGTGCGTCGTAGAGCGCGATCGGGATGAGACTCGCGTGGGGCCGCAACGGGTCGGTTGCGGTGTCCGCTCGCGGTGGCTATTAATACGCGGTACGTCCGTGCCCGTCGACTTCGGACAAAGTTTCGCGGGCGAGTCGTGTTGCCGCGAGAGGCGGCGACGCGACGCGGGCGCGGCGGGCGGCGGAGCGCACTTTGCGGTCGGGGTGGGTTGGGTTTAAAGCCACCGAAGGATAAAACATACAAATAAACACGTGTTCGCGCCGGCGCGAGTGAGAGGTGCGCTCAGCGCGATGGAGCAAGCGGGATGCATGCCGCTTTTACGGCATTCACCAGTCTCTGTGCTGCCTGACACTCGCCTCTGCCAGCGCTGGTTGCTGCGGCCCCTGATGTGGCTATCGTTAGCACGCCCATAAAATTTGGGGACTAGTAAGTAAAAGTGGCTCAAAGATTCATTCATCATAATGACAATCCGAAATTTTCGCGCCTTAAAATCAAATTTAAAATAATCAGCTGATGGTAGTTGATATGTAATAGTGAATTTGGCTACATAATACGTTGAAAAGATTTATCGAACTACTTACCTAAAAATGCAAGTCATATTCAGTTACGTTTACGCAAAACGATTAAGTTCTAGCAACTCTTGGTTAATATTATTTTAAGCACTTGAGTAACTTAATAATCTCTATGTCATAACTTTTATTAGGGTGCCTCGGGGTAGATCAGGTAAGCACTAACAAAGCCAGTTAAGTGTCACCGCCGTTCCCCTCGCAATCTCTTCAGTAAGTCTAGATTGAAATCTTTTATTACTTAATTACCAAGTCAAAATTTATTTTTGACATTTTATCTGATATTGAGATTTATGTTTGTTATGAGAATATTTATATTGCATTATGTACTCCCTTATGAATTCCAAACTACTGAATTCCGATTCCATTTTAAAATTAACAATTTTGGAAAAACAATAAGCGTCGTATAAATTTTATTTTTTACTTTAAATTACTTATGCATTTTTATTCCTACATAATTCATAGAGTAATTAAATTTAATAGTAATATAGTAATAAAATCATTTTATGTATACGTAGCAGGATAAAATTTCCTGACTATTTCTTGAAACCAAATTTGCGTCATCTGGTCTTTCCCTTAGTGGATTAGTGTGGGATTAAGAAGTTTTCTTCGTCGTAAGCACAAAATGGGGAATATATTGTATATGTAGACAGCAAATACAATTCCAATGATAGTTACACATAGAAAATAGACCCCAGACAAGGATTTTAGACCCCTTATAAATTTATTCTCATAATTAAATTTTACTGTAAATAGTTTAATCGAGAAACATTACGTACATCAAAAAGGACAACGTTTTAATACTGTAGTGCGAGATTTGCAAATTAATTTCATATATCACTCCCGATTAAAGAAAAGTGACATTTTAAATAATCTTAATTATATCACGAATTGTTTAACAGACAAAAATTTCCTTTACGTCAATGATCAATCAGGGTTGTTGATAAAATTATGATTTTAAATAATTAAAACACTTGCATTTGGAAAAAGCAATGTTTTAAATTTTTCAGTAATGAAAGTTTCAAGCAAATTAGTATTGTTTCTTTTGAAAATATCAGCCTCAAAGCCGCTCAAAGGTATGCAGATAGGTCCAGTGGGTAAATATTGAGCATAGCCCTTACAACACAAAATCAAACCTTTTATTTAAGTCCGAGCATACAGAGGGCACATTGTTTGCGAGGGTGACCCTCCGAATAGTTCAACAACCCTTTCTCTGACCAGAGGAAAGCAGATTGAAATTACTTTATTGATTTTAATTTATTCAGTTAATTTTAGATTAACTTCATTAGTCAATAGATCGAGAATAAGAATTTATTAATAATGTTTTATATATTATAATATTTTGTAATTTATTTATTTAATTATTAATAAAAAATAGTGGTCAAAAAATAGGTCTATCATGTCTTCTTGGGGTGGAACAATAGTTATACGAATTTAGTTGTCGTTATGGTTAATGTATCAATTAGAATGTAATGTTACGATACTATAGAGCAAAAATGCGAGAATAAATTTGAATCTTTAAATTTCTTTCTTAATTTACAGATTATATATGTATATATGTAAATAAAAGAAATAAATCAGATTGCTGTAATATATAAGATATATTAAATAATAATCCAAGATTGAGATATATAGACAAATTTTAACTCACTTGAAGTGAATCATTCATACACATATACTATATTACTATACCATTTTGAATATTTTGTGATGTCTTTTCAATTATATAAAGAATGTGGTTACAGAATAGAGCGCGACAAATTAAGTTTTTTTATCTAAGCACTTTTCATAGAATTCTATCCAAATCTATGTTTAAATCTTCAACAAATGTTAATTATTGTAATTAATATTTTGTAGATTTATTTTTATAATCAAACAGTTCATTCAACAACTAAAAATCCTCAGTCATATCGTGCTACTTTTACTCATAACGCTACAGCTTCAATTATAGTAATAGTCTCTCTCTTACCATAAAATATTACAGAGATTTTATGCGCAATTTAAGGAATAAGCTAGTATAATTAAAATGCCATAAATAGTTAAGGTCTAAAATTGGGTACAACAAAGAGGGTACGGCTAAGCAGCAGCATTTACCCGCCAGATTGCAATAAACATAGCACAGTGGACGCGTAGACCGATGCTACGCTGGACTACGCCGGAACAGCAGCATCTGTAGAGACGCCTCTACTTACTTCTAGTTATTTTTAAAATTTATTGAAATAATATTTCAAGTGGCAATAAAGTTTTAATTGATATTATTTCGTTTTATTACCTTATTTTTCCCTAGAATTGCTATAATATTTTATAAAAAATATAATTATAAATCTATTAGGTTATTTAGGTATAGAATATTTTAAATTTTTATCGTGAAAATTGGTATCGTAAACTACTTAGTATTTCAGATATCATGGAACATTAAATTTCTTAATTTTGTATAATAATAAAAAGGAAAACTTTATTGTAACACTTTTAATTTAAAATAAGTTAATTTCTTGTGAAATCCATTTACGAGTTAAGAGTAACGATTTAAATGTGGTTCAAAAAAGTCTGTTAATATATTCCCAATAAACACGTTTTACAATGAAGTTATTATACGCATTTGAATATAAGCCAGACTCCAGTCATCCCATCGAAGTGCAAGGTCCCAGTCGGTCGCCCGTCGCCCTCGTTAGAGAGCTCAAATTAATGCCGGCTATTCTCCGCCTGACGCCTGCTTGTTCTTAAATCTAATTACCAAGCCGCCACTGCACGCACAGACTGATTAATTGGACTACCTAGTGCTTACGATAATATACAATAGCTCGGACCGTTTGGTGGGCGTTAGTGAAGCGTTTACTGACTTTATTAGGCAACGCTGTATAGGATTTCAGGTATGCTCGTTCCCTTTAAGGGTATACTATAGTATAAGGTACTTAACTGATACAGTTGTTTTATATAGAATTACAAGTTATATCACTAATTTTAGGAATTACTGGAGTCATTTCATGTTACAGTAAAGGTTAAAAACTTAATTTTTAACACAGTTGTTATAATGCTCGTAAATTTGATATGAATACGATGATATGCAAATTTCTGGTCGGCAGTCTGGTATGGTGATTGGTGACCAGTGTGCTCAATGGGTCGTCCAAATTTATGTTGACTTCCAATTTGTGATCTTACACTTACAACATTACTTTACAGTTACTGCGTAGAAAATATTTCTTTCAAAGAGTTTACATAACTTAAAATAAAAACATAATTTCCAATGTAGATTTTTACTATGAAATTGTAAGCTTAAAAAGAACAAATAAAAGGTACAAAGTGCAATTAAAATACACACCCCTGTTGTGGAAATAAAGAGGATCGCTTTAAAGTCCACATCAAAACTTTTTAAACTTCACCAAACATGTGAGGACTAAAACAGAAGTTGGCGAGTTTAGAATTGTTTCAATGAAAAAAGATACTTTAATTTGCTACATTTTAAAAGTCTCGTGATGGGGAGCGACAGACGCGTGACACTTTATTCTCGTATATTTCACTTTATAATATGTTTATAGTTCAGACTTAAATAAGTTGAATTAAGAGTTTATTTTAACTTATATGTGTATTACACATCACATTTCTGATTGTCATTGTTAATACATCTTATTCCTTATTTAATGTTTTGTCTATGCCTAGTTAAGATAAGACAAGTACCACCTCCGACTCATATATCTTATTTTCGTAACGAAATGCCACAACATTAACTGCATTATAACTTTTAATAGAGCGGAGATCGTCACAATTCCCATCGCATATGACTTGTCCGATCTTGCAAATTCACTACAGTTTGCTACTCGAATTTGATTTCAACTGAAAATTAAGAGGTATTCTAACAACACAATCTCTCTCCAATGTACCACCAACAGTTTAATTATTGCGCTCTTAAATGTTACATTCTCTCAGTATTTTGCTATTTGAGCTTAGCTTTTTAGCGAACATATGATACAAATATAATGGCACCATATTAAAATAACGCATATGTTTGCAGCTCGGTAAAGTATTTTGATAAAGTTTTGTGGAGATAGGATTTTTTTTGGAGTAAAGATAGAAAAAAAGAAAAACGCTTCATAAAACAAACAATCCACACAAAATTTTCTTCACTTCGAAAAAATCATTCTTTTTCTTAAAGATTTTGTAATTATCAAAAGAATTGTTATTATGACGACAAAGGATTACATTAAAAAAGAATACAAAATATATATTATAATACAGTAAATACCTATGTTAAATTCCAACTTGGTGTGGAATGTGGCCGATGCAGCAAAAAGTTCCTCTTCGTAGCTTCAAAGGAAAGGGCACTGACCTGAGCTTGACCAACTTCTAAATAAATTATCAAAGTATGAGATATATTTGGAATAATTTTATTATAAAGCAGTTTCGTTCTTTCGTAGTTGTGCCGAAAATTCTTCTGTATATTTGAACCACGAGCAGGTGTAAATGGTCAACATGCTACACTGTAGGGGTTCGAAACCCGATACGGTCAACATAGAGAGATGGGCATATTTGTTGAATGTATGAATGTAATGTATAATATGTTTTTATAAAAACTATAACTGTCGGTTTATGCATAGGAATTAGTTAGCCCTTATAATATAAGCTATTAATAGCTTGCCCTAGAGCTACATAGCTGAACATTCCCTCTGGATGAAAAAAACGCCTACACGAACGTGTATGAAATGTACATCCATTAATACCCTATATATATATATTTATTATTTTCCTTATACTTTTTGCCAACTTTAGCCCAGCCTTAGGACGCCAGATAATGTGTATTAAAATTATGTCCATGAGTAAATAAAATTAACATAAACCAATGAAAATATTTTTTTTTACGTTCATTTAAAGAAAACTTGGTTCACTTTTCTTTAATATGTATACAAATTTCACATAGACACAATCCTAACTATAACCATTATGCTAACACTTTATTTGTTAATGAATAGCCCTTTCTTTGAACTACGGTCAAATGGACCCTCCTGTCTCCTTAATGCCCCGTGTGCTTCAAATGAGATCGCGTTTGCAATTTATGTGGAAGGGTTAAATATTGCATTTTAGCGTGTTAGAAAAGACGGATTGCTTTTTGTCTCAGAAATTATTAAAAAGTATTCCTATTTGTAATATTATTCGTTAATATTTAAAATGCAAATGCACTGTGAGGTTTATTAGTAATATAAAAACTATGATTAATCAACGTGGAGCAGACATCCATGTGCCTCATTCTTTATTTCTATGAATTCAACCAGTGTCAAAATATCCAAATAAATAAAACGTTGTCTATTAAATCTTGAACATTACATATAACAATGTAATCATGACCCTCATTGAAAACTAATTAGCCGTTTCAGTTGTCTAATTAGAAATTCCAATTAGATATTTGGCGGTGTTTCCTTTAGCAAATTCCGGGTGAAAACAATAATTGTTATCAGTGGCCACCCAGGCAGAAGGTTTGATTCGGGGTATTATTTCGAAACGGCCGGCCCTTTTCAGGCCGCCCTCGCCGCGATAGATCTCTTTTTGATGTAACCACTTCCTACGTCGTTATAAATGTACGCGTACATTCATTATGCCTTGTTCATTTGTTTTTGATTCAAAATATACCTGTATAGCACGTTGCACTAGAAGCGTACAACGTATAAAAAAAACTCATATAAAATGCAGATAAATCTCAAAAGTCACCTGTGTGTTTCACAATGAAACACATGCAGTAATAAAATTGAACATCATCGTTCGTCGTACATCGATAAGTATATATTTAGGTTTGTTCATTCGTTTATACGAATATTTTCATACGTAATCGTATGTTTCGTACCTAATAAATAATCGTTGGGTAACTGTGTACTCTTATTGAAAAATGTAACATTCTAATTTGAATTCCTGTATCAATTACATAATTCTTGTAGACAATTTCCAACTGGAAAATATATAAATAAGATATAAGATTTCTTATTCATACTGCACGTTTTTCTGAATATATGTAGCGCTGTCTGTACGTGCACGAACTGCTTTAAATGTGTACATTTCCGGGTAGACTCGTATTTATTTAGATTTAATTTATACCTATTGCTGTTATGTAATATTTATTTTACTAGGCTATTAATGCTTGAAAATAAACGCTCTTCAGGACTTAATTTGTAATGGAATAATGATATGTCTTAATAAATATGATAAATATTTACTTACATAAGATTTATAATATACATTTTTTATAGTTTTCGCTTTCTTTTCTGGAATAAATTGAAGCGACTTTTTCAAAAATATATTTAAAAGGACATTTTAGACTTTTATTCTGTGGACCCATACAATTTTATAATGAATGATTTGCGTTTTATTTTATTCCAATGCAGTACCGGTTTCAGAACAGTCTAAATAAGAAACTATATATGTTGTTTTTGGTTGTTCGGCAATTTAATTTCCTATTGAAAGTTCAAATCGGAGTTTAGTTTGAAGTAAATGTAATTCGCTGAACATTTGCATAAGACGTTGTCAGATTGTCGGAAGGGTTAGGAACTCAAGGGTTGATCCTGGGATTATCCCGATAATTATTTCAATTGTTTATGCCTGTCGACACTGCATTTAGATGGCGTATTATAGTTTGTTGAGTGCTGTCTTCATTACTGGGAGAATAATGCTGGGAATACGAATAGGATTATGTTATCAGAATGTTATTCCACTTCAAAGGATGAAGTTCTAAATTCTTCGAAACCATTTTTATATTGAAACGTCTCGGATTTGCTTGGAATACTTATGTGGGAATTAGAATTAATCAGATAAAATGTTTTATAGAAGTACCTACTAGATCGACAAGGACTTTCCTAGACTACATCACAGTGGAGATTTATTTCGCCCTAATTGCGGTAAAAGGTTGAAGCAATAGTCCTGATATAAGGAGGTTTGATTTCGCTGCAAAATTGAAAATAATGATAATTTAATACTGGAGAGTAATTTTGTAGATGTGAATAATCTTTGTTATTATAATAAATTATTATCGAAAACTACTACTTACGTTTTATTACTACTTCATAGTCAAACTACAATGTTTTTACATTGTTAGAAATGAGGACATTACCTTAACGAACAAAAAGCAACTTTCAGTGAGGCATGAAATAAATATGTATTTACTTTTTCTTATCAAATCAGCAACGAAATTAATAATTACTTCCACGTTTTATCCAAATAAATAGAACTTCATAAGTGTACAAGGAAGCTCCCTCTAACATATTGTTGCCCCTCGCTTTATCGCTTTATCAAGTAAGTGGTAAGCGCATATGGATCGAAATAGCGATAAGCGAGGTACATTAATGTTAGATTTGTTACATATGAAATGCTCACGGACACATAGCTTTATACATTTTAGCGTGCCGTACCAAACAGGCAAAGAACTGCAACTGAGACTTCGATGTCCGCCTGTATGTATGTCACCAGGCTGCATCTACCGTGATAGAAATGTAGTTGAATTTTTTACAGATGTATTTCTGTTGCCGCTATTAGACAAAAAACCATATAAAATAAATATTTAAGGGGACTTACATTTACCGGTTTTTATAGTATATATTTTATTTTATTTTTTGCGAGGATGCTATGTATAATTTTATTAAAAAAAATGTTTAATAATAAAAGTTTGATATCCGTCCTTGATTTACTCGCTCATCATTTCAATAGAATAGAAAACTTATTTATATCCGTCAATAACGGATACAAAGAATTTATTACATTATTACATTATTTGCAAAAGTCGAAGTGCTTTGCAATGATAAAAAAATCCGTTTTGTATCCTTGTGACAGTTATAAATAATATTTACGGCAATAGGATAAAATATACTAACGAGAAAATTTTAATTTTCACCTTTAAAAGAAATACTTCTTAAAGGTAAAGTATACAACAAATATTTTAGAACCGCTTCTAATGTGATCGAAGGTTTAAAACATGAGCAGTCGATTCTTCAGATGTTAAATATGAGGCACGTCGCTAATAATGTCTCATTATTGCTAAGAATTATGAAATTTCATACATATTTAGAGCAAAAACAAAGCGGATTAATTATCGTTCGTTTAGAGAACACAGCTCAAAAGCGCTCACGAGTATTTCAAAATATTCAATGAGATATGTATAGGTTTGAGTGCTGGGAAATATAACAATATTTAATATTAGTTAGCTTTTTCGAAGTATTCACAATATGAATCAATCTGATATAATGAAAAATAGATTAAGCACAAGATATGAAAATGCACCTAATGAAATATATCTTAGTTTAGACTGTGTGTCAATCGTGATGGCATACTGTAAAGTGTCACTCAATTCTCAGAAATCTCTATTTGAGATCAACAATCCCAAATTATTTATTCAAAATCAAATATGGCGAAATAACCTGGACGTAATGTGCGTTCATTTGTTTACACACACTCTCGCCTGGACCCCTCATACGGTATTGTCTCTCAAGATATGATCTTGATGAAATCTGGGCCGGAGGGCTCGACTGACGTCTTAATTAAGTTAATAAATACACACTCCATTTCATTACGCATACGTCAAATATAATCTCACGATATGCATAGATATTATTTGGAACTTTATTAGCGTTTGATGTTATACTGATGTAAACAAATAGTGCTACTGGGAATTAAGTTTATGATGATTGTATTAAAGTTGGAGTTATAAACTGAATATTCTTACTACGTAAGAAACCTTAAATGTTTTTCTTTTAAAATGCCACCTCGATGAACCATATTTATCATTCACCGCTACCTAAGCTCAAATTACAAACAAAAAACTACTCTCCAGACTGTTTGGCACCGATTTTTTGTTTGAGCATACGTGCTAAAACAAACAGGACGTGTGGCTGTGACATAAATCTTTTACCGGAAATGGTCACGCGACCCTCATCTAATGGTTAATGCTTTAATAAATATTATTTTATTAAATATAAAAAGTATTTAGGAATTAAAGCGACGTGTGTGTTGAGATGTTATAGGGAGATTTTGCCTTTATTTAAAACGAGCCATGATTGTATATAAAACAATTCCTTTACCCAAATATAATCGATGTGTCTTTTTATTACTGTGTCCAATTATACTGTAAAGTCGTATGATCACGATTGTTAAATAAACAGTCTAAACTTTGTCATTTATAATGTGCGTTTTATCAATTTCATAATTTCAGATTGGTTTTTATGCTGAATATTTCGTAAAAAGGTAACTATTATTAAACATTGTAATCTTTCTCAGCACTATACACCAATACTATACACATTATTAAATTGCCATTTTATAGCCATTTCATATTCAAAAACAGAAGATAAATTAACAATTTAAAAGGATTTTTTTTACAAAAATCATTGGTATAACAAACTTAATAATTCTGCTAAATTACTGAAAGACTTACACATTTAAATAGAGCCAAAACTATTATATATATAGAAAACAACAGCCGATGTAAGATCTAAATACACTGAAGTATCAATCCCATAATTCCACAAACCGCATTCTATCAACAACAGTACCACACCCGAAAATAAGCGGAATAAAATAATTCCGGTAATCAAACACAGCTAAACTGTAAATGTTACAGGTGTAATTCCGTTTTCACTGGTCATTACTTACGGGAAACTGGTAGGCCCTAGTGAATAATTGAGCGTTGCGTGAGAGATGGAGTTGTGAAAATATGAAATGATTTTGTCCGGAGATTTAGCCCGCGGGCGACATCCGACAAATGACGCTGTGAAATTGTCGGATTTATGAAGTTTAAATTGTTTAGCGGCAAATGGATTATTGCGTGACTGCGGTATACAAACACGGTAAATTTATACAGATTTATATGAATTAAGTATGGCAGTTAAGCGTGCGACTCTCGATTCTGAGTTCATGCGGTTGAATCTTTCCAGAATTTATAGTTTTGTGTTTATACGCAGTAAACGCTTATATTGGTGAAGAATAACATAGTACTTTGACATTTCAATCTGAGATTTATAACGGATTCGTATTTACTAGAAAACTTCACGTGAATTTGTTCATTTATTGTACGTATCAATTATGTTCTACAAGTTATTGATAAACTGTTTCTACAAATTAAACCTACATAAGAGAGATTGGCATCAAAATTCTTATGTTTATAGAAATTGGTATTTCCAATATCATCATAATATCAATGGAATGATCTTAGAAAATAATTCTTTTGAATTTTATTTTATTATATATAGTTTCTCTTGACGCAAATGAACATATGTCACCTATACTCAAGTTAAGTAATACGATTGGCTAGACAAATAAATCCACGTGGCCCGGAAACGGAATTGGACACTTCAACCACGGCCCACCCGCTTCGGCCTGCCGTGCCTGACCACATCTTAGTTTAGCTTTTTGTTGCCCGATGTATAGTTCCGCTCGAACCACACGTGAATAAATAGTGCATTTATTTCTAATGGCTGTTATGCAATGTTTTTTTTCCGCATATTAAATATTTAGTGATAGATAGATGGAACTATAGATTTTATTTGTAATATATTACAGATGAGCGTATTTACCCTTTTATTTTCTTATTAAATTATAATTTAACTTTACAATTATAATCAATAAATAATTTACGAAAAATTCATTGGGTTATAAATTGGATGTCTATGATATCATTGGATTCCAACAATTGAGTTCCTAAGCCTATATACGCCATCTATAATGCTGTAGGAACTGAGGAAGCTTGCCGATGTTATTTGTTCGACGTAATGTACATAATAAATCATAGATGGCGCTTTTTGAAATAAAATATTACTAGCTGTTAATTTGTATATGGTTACATTATGGACCATTAAAAAAAAGTGAAAATAGAAATTGGATTACAATATAAATGTTTTTTATTAGGGATGAACAAGTTATGTTAGACTTTGTTGTCTAGGAGGATGCTGGTATTTAAGTAGTTATTAAGTGCATATTTGCTAATTATCCTAAAATCAAAAAACCAAGAATTTAACCTTGACATACATTGCTAGTAACTAACTAGTAATAGTGCTGAAAAAAAAATGCTACTTGTTCAGTCTGAGGTATGGACATTATTAATTTACTAAACAAAAAAATATAGCTATAATTAGTTGTGGCTCTTTTATTTTTTATTTCGTATCGGACGCGCTAAAAAGCGCCCATGCATAATTACCTCCTGTGAGGATCGGAGGGAAGAACAGAGACAAAAGTGGAGTTGAAAAAATATTATTTAATTATAAGTTGTACATTGTTTTTTTAAATTAACAGCGAGTAAAAGATATAAATGTATATACTTAAAAAATATGGACGCAATAATAATTCTTGATTTAAAGGGATTGTGTGATTTATGATCGAATTAGCGATATTATAATTATCAATTTTAAATATTACTAACTATAACTCCTGAGCCTACAAAAGGTTTTTTTTACAGTAGCATATGAAGTACATGTATGTCTTTTTGCTTATCTTTTAATGACATTTTAAATTGGGAGAGAGTAAATTTCAGATTTAGATAATATTCGATCCAGTCAGATTCCAGGTAAGTAACTGGTTGGACATTCGACGGACAATTGTATAAGTGAATATAGATATCTTGTAATAAGATACAGATATAACTAGGACATTTTTTAAACTAAACTTACTATTTTAAACTTTAAATTTTTTTTACAGACTGAGTCTTTTTAAAAACGTAATGAATATTTGTCAAGCTTGAATACCATCTCCATAGTAGTGCTGTCCTACCCGGAACTTTTGTATGCATTTATCGGTGAATTACAACGTCGAGCCGTGCCAGTGAAAATACCCAGTCACACGTACTACATACATATTATTTAAATCTTTTTAATATTTTTTTCATAATATTTGTTTTTGTGATATACAGTAAAGGGAAACAAATTGAATAAGTTATTTCAATAATTTTGTCATTTGTCCGGAATAGTAATTTCTCAAAATAACATCTGAAGACTAATGCTAGATAATTCAGTCCACATTTGTTTGACGAAAATGCTTATTGTTAAAGAACACACACATAATTTAAGATAAACAATATATAATTATATTTATCATATGATTTGGAATAGGTATTTACATTTTTAGGTTACATTTACTTTTTTAAATTTGAGAACACGAAATCGCCATATCGTACCTTGCCGTTTCGTTTGTTTGTTTTTTGCTATTGCTTGGTTATTTTACTAATTTTATGTGTAAAATTGAGCGTTATTCCACTGAAAACGTAGATTATTAGTATAACCTCAACCTATTATTCCTTGTTAATAATATATTTATAATTCCTTCCCACTAATATACAAATAAATAATCACATTTTTTCAAATATCTTCTATACCTAATGTAACTTTTAAGACGAATTCTAAAACAAGAGAAGCGTTATCGCTAAGTCTTCTCCGGGCGAGTTCAGCTAAGTGCTCCTACATATTTAGTTATGAATAATAGTGACAATTTAATCTTCAATTCGTCAAAAACAAAACCGAATTTTCGAAAAAAGCCACTGAAATAAAAGCGAAAAGTCCCAATAAAAAGGAACATCACGAGTATAACGATATTACCTCCGTAGGTAGCGCCGTTCATTAGCCGTGTTTGTACAAAGCTTTTGCAAATGAATAGATTTATACGTCGGCTATTAAATCAACGCACGAGCCGCACACCCACCGTCTGTGTTTGTTGAGGTGCTAATTATATTGAACTTGATAGTGCTGTATTAGACACATTTCTGCATCTGCATCAAAATTTATAGCCGGTTGTCTCGTAAATCAGCCTCTATCATATTAAGATCAAACCATTATCATTCCCTTATTAGCACAGCGCTCATTTTACTAAAACTACTTTTTCGGACTGGATCTAAACGGATCAGTTTGACTCATGTCGTCATTCCTTCACCTTGATATTTGGTATATTAATAGTACAAAGATAAAGTAAGGTTACAGCCATTGATGGTATAACATTTAGCCCTTTTTCATTAATATAGCAAGTGAGAGAAGCTAAACTGCTTTAATTTTAAAATCTAAAAAATAAGCCATGACACCTCGCTACAGTAAGCTCTGCTCCTTTAATATAAAAAATCGCATAACGTTAACATTTTGACTTAGTCATTTTTCTTAATATGAATTGGGATCACGACTCAGTTGTCGCAATCTTCCCAGGATCGATCAACATTTATTTGATAGCTGATGCTAGTATTTCTAAAAAAGTATGTATGTATGTATATCTTTATCGGGTGTGTATAGGTGCTAAGCACAAGCTATAATACTTACCGTGCCAATTAAATACGTCCCAATAATATTATTATATGTGTAACTGATTAAGACTTACGTTCTACTAAAAGTTATGAACAAAATATTACACCACAAATCGATACGCCGATCTTACAAAATAAAAATATTGATAATAAAATAACATACTCAATTCTAGCCCCTAAACTCTCCACATAAAATAGGGAACTATCGAGAGCAACAAGCATGCACGCAGCGCGTAGTTGTTGATACACGAAATAGGAAAAAAGTACAAAAGTCGTGTAGTATTTTAACATAGACGGCCTCCAACTAACTGTACAGAGGGACCGCAAACCCGAAAACCTACATCCGTCCGATTTTACGAAAATAAACAAACTGAATTGGGCGCAGCCGAAATCGATAACCTCGTTGATTCGTCAAAACTTTTGTCTGCAATCTATATGATTGGGGTCTCTGTCTTCTATACATCGGCTTTTGCTTTGCTGGTTACTGTATGCGCGAGTGAAATTGAGTAACTATAACTCCATTAAATCACATGTGGGTTAGACAATATCGGCCAATCAAAAATAATCATGGGGTCTTTTTTTCGTTACAGTTAAAAGAGGGGCTGGAAGAAATGTTGAAAATAACAATAAAGTATCTTCTTCTCTGTTCTAGTAAAGTATATTAGTAATTATGTAAAGACATCTTAATAAGTACTGCTCTTAAGATGTCTTTCTATAATATCTGTAATGTAATTAAGGATACGCATCAAGGCTTAGTGCGGAGTAAGGAGGTAATTATTTATTTACACATTTTTGTACGGACATAATCCTAATGACTACAATGTTACACTATCCTACGATAACGTTCCAAAATCTGTTGTTATTCTCATCGTTATCGATACAAACATCGGTTAATGTTACCACATTTAAATGCCATTTCTATTTTGAAGCGAAACTAAATATGCCCTAATACAGCGTACAAAGGAAAATATTAAAAGTATTGTGAATCAAAAAAGCGTGATAGCAGAGTCCTTTTTAGGTGAATATATCCCCAAAACTGGGTTAGTAATACGAACCATTGAAAGGAATAACCGAACAATACACCTCTGACATACCATTACATGGTGGATATAATTAGCTTTGGTGTACGGATTTAGATTTGTAACGATAATTTTTGAATGGATCGAACAAGCATCTGTGCGAGATTTGAGATTTGACAGGCGAGTGGCTGCATTGAAATGTAGAAAACTGATACTATACAAAGACCCCCTAAAATGGTCAGCCGAATTTATTCATCTTGATATTAAGGTGGGTGTGGTAATTATGGAGTAAAGTTTTTGATAACATTAATATTTGGGCAATCACATATTTGCCGTAAAATTAACTTTGAAACTAACATAGAAATTTATCTGTCTCTTTTATGCTTACACCCTACAACAATCGAAGAACGTTTAAATTTACAAATATATAACGATAAGGTAAATACGATTATGTTGTTCTTGCTGGTATGAGTAATAATACACCATAGTAGCAAAATTTAATAAATGTCAATTTAATTTATCAACAAAAAACGTTTAAACGACCGTGTTCCGGCACGCGTCCGTTCACCATCATGACCTTCGTCAAAATGACAGATTTCGCGCATATCACTGTTATGCAACAGTGAACCAGACTACCGGACATTTATTAAAACCTTCCATGAATGTATCGAAAATTCTTATTTTTATAAAACGGATTATTTTGCTCCAATAATTCTATAAATAGAAATGCAGCTGACTGATACGAAAAATCTTCGTGAATTGCTTTGTGAATTATCAATGCAAATTCATGCATCATAATATAGTTGATTCCGTCTGTCATATTATCTGTGCCGTATTTAATAAAAATGTTTTTATACAAATTTATGTGGTATAGAGTTTTTATAATACACGGCAACTAAATACTTTTTTACATTTCCGTCTTTTGCTTTTAATGATTTCAATAAATCTTGCTTGAAAATTTCGTAGATAAGTTGCATATTTAATCTTCGAAATTTATCTTCGATATACCTAAGAGTAACTGACGGAGTGATTTTTTAATGTATGTATTTATTTGAGAGGAGATATTGTAAACTTACCCATGGAGATTGCTTATTAGACATGACTTACATTTTTTTATAGTGAACATAAAAATTAACATAAACCACAGTGGTTAACTATAAAGTGTGTCAAGAGCGCGTCAAATTTGTTAAATAGTACATACTCGAGCAATTACTATTTCACTCCAAATCCACAGCTATCACTAATTTCCCATAAATCATCTTAATACAAAGACCACAGATGTACGCAGAAGTGCGTAAACAATCAATGCATCAGAAATAGCAAACAATAGAAACGTATCGCAAAGCTAAAATCCGTTTTCCGATTTGGGCTTCGTTACCCCGACTATAAAGTCACAGCCTCTCTATGTATGGCTGATAGTTTTTCACTTTTTTTCAGTAACCACAGGAAAATCTGATGGCTTTTTTGCCCATCGTAACAGTGCGATGTGCGTCGCTTTTGATTCGGAATGGTCGCAATTGAATCACGAAGTACGGTGAAAACTTTCAGGCGTTCTCGGTTTCCATACAAATTGATACTTTAATTTTCTTTAGGTATAAACGATTTGGTTATAACTATGAAAATTAATCAACATTATAAACGTTTATTATATAATCAAACCATGCGCTACAATTAACTTTTGGTGTAAACGCGAACTCTCTGCTTTGGGTTAAGTATGAATTGTACGAGTTAACATAACTTTTCCAAATAAAAAGTTCCTATTCTCTTGATTCTGGCAATTATTTAGCCGGCATCATACATAAGTAACTTTAGCCTTTTCATCAAAGATTACGTGTCATGCAAAACTTGTCAGGCAGGGCGTATGCATTTCATGTATATTTGAATAGTTATTATGTTTAAAATCGTTATTGTAATTAATCAAACTGTAAACATAACTATAACTATGAAATAATTTTACTTATTTTTTTATTATATACCTTAGTTTTTTAAAAGCCGGAACAAAAGCTTCTGTTCTTCAATTCCAAGAATTAACACACGACAGGCCAAATTGTACCCAAGAAACGATCGATTATCTTTTCACGGGTTAATTGAGCCCATCGAACAAAAACTTTGCCGCCGGTCTCTTGTCTAATGACGCTATAAACAAGAATTATACGCACTGCTAGCCATCCGTCTCAAGTCTGTATCGACATGTCAATTGTCAAAACAGTTAATGAAATATATAACTAATTTAATATTATCATATTGCTATTAATTTTTATTTTACATTTTGTTTATGTGATATTTTTAATATATATTTGATATTATTTATAATCTTTACACGTTGTTAGTAGTGTAATTAAATCGTAGATTATGATTTATGTTTCAAAGAAAGAACAAAAGAACTTCCTAAGTCAAAGTAATAATTATTTGACCGGAAACAGAACTTGTGTGTGGTGACCTTATGAAAACAATTACTAATATACTTTAAACCTGGAGGTAATGAAACGGATTCATAGCAAATTTCGTCCGTTTCAATAATTTTTAATTGTCAATATCTACAAAGATTATTTTTTGGAACTAAATGTTAAAATATAACCAAATATTCTCTGACGATATTTATATATTATATCACTGAACAGAAACTTTGTAATAAATTAGTGAATTAAGATACCATGTAAATTGCGTTTTCTTGAAAAATTTATATTGGGACGCCGCTCGCTAACATAATGTCGGAGCAAATGGCGTGAGGCAAAGACGCATATTGGGATCTGTACAGTTTTATCTACACTGAGAACAGATTCTTACCCATAGATATTGTTTTGTTTAGCCAGACTATAAAATTAGATTGCATGACATATTCTACTTATGTTTAGTTTGTTAGCGTGATTGTCATTTTACCCACTGGTATCTATTCTGGTTATTATACACCTTTTATGTTACCTTGTTTTTTTTACCTTTAAAATTCTATTTTATTAAACATTTAAAGAAAAACACTTTACGAACGGATTAAGCTATGTATTTTTACAAAATTTGTATATATTTTATATTATTTTACGTTGTTTTTCATAAGATTTTAGTTTAAAAACTATTGGATCCCAGGTGTTTGATAATTTTAAGGCGTTTTCTCTATTGAAAATCCGAGAAAATGGAGGACACTAGCCAGTTTTGTAAAAATCCTTCCGGTTTTAGTCATACAACTCTGAGGTAATACCGTGACCACGCACGCTCTAAAGTGCGCGAAACGTCGGGAAAGTTTAAAATAATGTAAAATAACTTAAATTTTGCAAAAATAGATAGCTTAATCCGTTAATAAGTGTTTTTTTTGTGAGTAATAGTTATATCTATAAAAGTCAATTTTATGAAACATTGCAAACATGTGGTTAGTATTTTGTGACAATAGAAAATAACATTAATTGCGCGAAGTCCATGAGAATGGCAAACTCGCTGATGCTACCGACGTCACCCGAAGATACACGAATATTATCGGTCGTATCAGCGGAAACATTCAATCACGTTGCCTTGTTCTGATAACATTGCCTCCGAGATGACTGGGGTAGAGAGAGCGGGGGAAGTGGCATTTGGCACGGGCAATTGACGCCGCTGATAGGATCTCGATCGCGCGCTGAGTTTGCAATAGTGTAAGAGATTGTAACTATGAAATTGTTAGTTATATTTTGGGTTGCAATTCGTATTTTCGAAACGTGAAACTTGAAAGAACGTATTACTCATGTGAACGCCCATAGACATTGCCAGAGGCTGGCAAGTGCGTTGCGAGGCTTTTTTTTAGGTCCCAAATGTAGTACATTACAACAGTTTAAGTCGTATGCTTTTTAAAATGAACACATATCTTTATTCATGACAATATACACTTTATAAATGTTATATACCAAAAAAAAATACTGTAATGCTTATTCGTAATCGATAGAAATTTACAGCGGATTACTAAACTACTAATCTTGTTTTTGCATGTTTTCATCCTTATATTTAAAAGCTCTAACGCTATACGGTTTGAGTCAGCCGACACCGCACCACGACACCACTCCTGATAAACTTAACGAAAAAGATACTTGGATTTAACCTGGCTATGCTTCTTTACAGTCGTAAATTGGTGCTTGTTATTCAGTGACTAAAAAAGTTCTAGGCGTGTATAAAGCTACAATTCTCATCAAACATATATTACCAATTACCTAATGAAAGTCACCCGCACGTAAAGCTCAGAGAATATTAATATGAAAACAATAAATAATGGAAATTTTCATATAATCATCATTTACAATTTTCGATTTAAACTTTCGAGTTGATTAGAATAAACTTCAACAAAAAACTAATTATTGAGAAAGGGTATTTATAAGAATTAAGTAATAATGCCAACTGTAATACCCTGTGTTCACCCCGTTATTAATGAACCTTAAAACAGCAGGTTGATGTTAATTGCTCAAAACACAACGCCAGCTGACCCTAATCTGCCAAAGACCGTCATATTCACCTGTTGTTTTATAAAATATTTCATTAAATGCATTTCAATCTAATATTCTCTTTGATTTACATGAGCTATACGTATAAATAAAACTTCTGAATGAAAATATTAAATTCCACTGAATTATTGAAAAAAAAACCTTGATTCCTGCAGTGTCTTGCTGTTATTTTAATTCACATTCCGAGGCGAGGCGTTTTCCTAATTTGTTTCAAATATTTGTTGAAAAAGCAAGTTTTGTAAAAAGTTGTTAAAGTATTGTAACAAATTTGAATTAAACATTTATGTTTCGTTAGATATTTCGACGTGTAAAATTGCAAACAACGAAATAAAATGTTGCCTTTGGTCTTCGCGATAAATATACACATTTCAATGAATTTAAATCAATACAATACTGTCAATTTATGTTAATGTAAAATAAGTTCACGTGTGCATTTTTGTATTTTGCTTGTTTGTATATTGTACTCACAATTTCGTGTAACTCAAAAGTTTTGTACGGAGGGAAGGGACTTTTTTGCATTTTTATATATTACATATGAACGATTCCTTGAATGGTTTAGAATATGTATATATAACTTTGGAATAACTTTGATCAATCTTGTAGTTACTTAACGGAAAAATTGTAGTTCCTATCGGACAAATTTAATTACATTAAAGAAACTTAATAACATAAAAGCCACCGTGACTCGAAATGCGAGATGCTAATTATCATGAATTCAAAACACTCGTGGAATAAAACAAACATATTTGTCAGTTAAAAAAATTACCTACCATTGGAACAGACGCGAATGATCCCTGGGGTTAAAGTTTTTTCGATTTGCATATATTATAACAAAAAAGCGTATCGTATAAAAAGCGTAAACTAACACAGTTTTATTGTTTTTAAGGTTGAATAAATGCAATCATTAGGTCAGCCACAGGAGACGGTTTATGACTTTATTATTTGATTGTAAAAACTAATACGTGATGGCACAGCTGACACTGTTTTTATATAAACTTTGGCACATCCTTCATAGTGTCTATTTTTTAAAAAATAAAATAACGGTCTATATCTCTTTCATAACGGTAATTGTTATCTATCAATTATGGCTTGTGTAGTATGGTTACATATGAAATTTCAAAATGATTCATGAATATGAAATATAATTAAACTATTACATCATCATATATTTACTGACTGATTTGTATTTTACGGTATTTATTTATGTCATATTACGCATGATTTTTTAATAATATATAAGACCGCATATATATATATTTATTGCAAATTTTTTGGTTAAATTTCTTCTTCTTCTTATGATGCCGTCTTCTTTTTAAGGTTGGCGATCATTATAGCTAATTTAACCTTGATAATATTATTATAATGATTTTGTGCTTTGACCAAACCATTGCCGAAGATTCTTAAGCCAAGATGAACGTCTGCGGCCAGGCCTCCTTCTACCCGCCACTTTGCCTTGTATGATTAGCTGAAGGAGCTTGTATTTTTTGGAGTTACGCATGACATGATGTTTAAATTTCAGGCTAACGTTAAGTTAAAGTTAAGTAAAGTTGCACAGTAAGTTATTTCAAATTAAAAGTTTAACGTAGATAGTAGACAGTAAACTACCTACATATATTTATACATAATGTCTTATACCTTATAGGGTCAATTAGTTGGATCGGATCCAACTGAGCGTGGCGGTATGGTCACGATACATTAGCCGAGTACCATTCGCGTCGGTTGAAATAATTGTACACCAATTGCCGATAATTTTTATTCCACCCCACCGAGCCTTTTGGGCCAATTTTATTCTTATCCACAATAGTGTAATTACGTTTTGGACGGTTGATGCTTGCTTCCTTCCATTAATTGGGTATTTGCCAACCAATTTTACAATTAGCGCGGTTTTTGAAACATTACTAAATTAATGCTATGATTTGTAAACTTAAATAACTATTTGGTCCTAGTGCTTTCATTTTTATAGAATACTATAATTAGTAATGATTATTTATCATAAAAATTGTTATTATTATTATTACGTGATTAAATATATTGTATGAATTACTTCAAGAACACTTGAGGACTTATAGAGAACAAGTTACAGGTTTAAATTTATTTTTATCTTTTATTTGATTTAGATTGCTTATCATTAAAATCTGTTAAATAGAATATAATTATATCTTCTCTATTTGTCTATATACCTGTGTATAACAATGTAGTAAATACGCATTCGTAGACGACCGATAAGTAAACTGAAGATTTTATCGCTAGTTTATATAACCAAATATAATATCATACATAATTCTAGCTGTCACGAGACGTGACGTCAGCCACACCAAGGGTGGCCATGCTTGCCATGGGGCTATAATTATTGTAAAATTGGTGTACATAGTACAACAATCAGGGCTGACACTTGACGCTTGCGATACGTGTATGACCATTATATGTATTTTAATCACCTAAAGAAATGATACCGAATATATATTGAAAGCCTTCTTACACTTCCAAGTTACATAAGCAATTCGTATTTTAATTTTGCGAGTATTTCGTCAATATCATGGCTCAATTTTCTTAAATATTTACATAACTAGTCATCCAGTGTTATTTTAATTGTTGCATAATGTGATGTTACTCATGAGATGTGCATATTTGCAGCTTATTTGCTTATTATAAAATATTTGACATAAAAGAAATAAATTATAACGTCTTTCAGCCCTATATTCCCATTATACGGAACCGGTGACTAGGGATGTCGGAGACCAGGGCTTTGTCGAGGGGTAGCGGCGCGGAAACATATTTGATGTGTGACAACCCTCGCTCGTGGTGGATTCCTGACACTTGGCAACGCTTTTGGTTTAAGGTATTGTTAACCGATTTTGAAATAAGGAGGTTATAAAACAGATTTTAATTCATATAGTTATATAGTTTTTATAGTATAAAAAAAATTAAACGCTTATGGTCTATTATTAGAAGTAAAAGGTATGCTTTTTCTTATTGTTCTTTGATTATAATAATGCTAATTTAATATTTTTTGTAATAATTACAGTTAATGATAATAATAGCTCTAGTCTATAAAATAAAAATACATCCAACTATTATGTGTTTCTGCTAATATTAAAAACTAATAATTTTTTTTGCAACCAGTTAATATTTTTGTAATTATGACCAAGCATTTACATATTATTTTAAAATTTTAGACTGTGGTATTTGTGTTTTATTAAATGAAAATCAAAATATACTTACTTAACTTCCTTAAGATTCTGTAAAAGTTCTTGAAACCATAAATTGTAGCTTGAAAGCTATTACTATATCTACTCAAGTAAACAAAAGCTATATCTAATAACCTTGTGTTCGGTAATACTGAAAAAACGAATCATATACCTAACCAAATAATGGATTTGGTATTTTTGTTTCTATGTATACTGAACGCTTCCTAAATAAAATTTAAAAAACTTTTTATCTACTGCGACCAGGGCAACATAAACCAGAAAATATACAAAACGTGTGTTCGGTGAGCCTACAGCGTTTCCCGTAGATATTTTATCGGATAGTGCATTTTCATCAAGGTGCCATCAGCTAAGCCGTTTCCGCTCAGTGCGCGTATTGTGAGAACGACTATTGTTTCACATCCGGCGTTGTTTGCATCTCATAACGTAAATACATCGGCCTGACTTCAGACTTTGTTCACTCGGCTTTAATACAAGGTCGTGTGTGAAATGGTTTGCTGTGAAAATAATGGGATGGCTGTTGTTGTATGCATTGAGTGGGTATAAAGGTATATTTGTGTTAGTTTAGCGATATCTATGTTTCTTCATCACGTAAACCTTCTAGCAATATAGCTAACTTATGATATAGAAGTTAATGTTGTTTATTTTAAAGGTCTTGTACTCATAAGTCTTCCAATATGTAGTTCAAACCTCTGTGTTTATAACATTAGGTATAAATAATGACGTATGTTGTCTACCATGATATACTTATATCCTACGGAGTTGAAGCAAATTTTGTATGTTCAGGACTGAAAATTAACTGATACTATTCATGCTCGGAACAATTTTATAAGTTTAATATTACATAAACATATCCTTAAAAATATTATTTCTATAAGTCAGGCCTGTTTTCCATTGGGGTAGGTAGAGACCACAGACCTCCACTTGCTACGCTCCTTGTATAACTCTCTCGCTTCTTCCACACTCACTAAGTTCATCATATATTCTCGTCGGTTATAGGCGCTTCTGACCTGCCCCTTTTCCAGAACATTCGGAATCAGATCCAAAAATGTTCGGGCAGGTCTCCCAGCCCACCCTACCTCACCATCCACACTCGCCTTATATATATGCCTTGTCAGTCTATACTCATTCATTCTTTCCATGAGACCGAACCACCTCAGCATTCGTATCCTTATCACTACATCCTGTTCGACACCACACCGCTTTAGTATTTCACTGTTCCTTTTGTTATCCTGCAAACTAAACCCATTCATTTCTTACTTCTGAACGCATTCATTTCTACAGCATTTATTCTACTTTCAACCTTCTTCTCCCACAACCAACATTCAGCGTCGATATAAGGCCAATCGGGCTTCATTTGACACTACTTGGCTACTCTTAAAGAAATGCAATTCTCCATTCACGCTGGTTCCTGCGTTCACACGTCTTTCAATTTCACTGTCGCATATTCCATCTCGAGTAAATACACATATTTATCCACCTGTTCGACTTTTTCTCCGCCAATCATGATATCGCAGACGTTTCTACCAACACTTCTTTCAAAAACCATTTTGTTTTACTCACATTCACTTAAAAAGATAGTATGAGTTTCCTTTAAATGCTCTACGTATTCAACTAACAGTGTATGATAAAATTCATTAAATCAATCTCTGTTAAAAAAATTCGATTAACGAGTTTAATAAAAGAACTAAGGGGAGAGTGGGTCGAATTGTCCCCACAGTTAAAAAGCGCGGATGTGAACATTTGTAGCAATAATACCCCGCAAGCCTGGGGTTGCGCGGCTGCTGTTGAAAGAATGATACATCATCATACCAATAATAAATCACACATGATTCAATTAGAAAACACGGTGGGCCGGTAAACGGTTGGATTTTGTCGCTTAAGTGAGTCATTTGTAGCGTAATTGACATTTTGTATTACGTCATCAATCACGTTCTAAATTGTTTGTGGAAATTGTGTTGAAAATACTTTGTTACGTTAAATACTTTTGACACTCAACTGTTAAATTCAAATGGCTTAACAACAAAACTTATATGCTATAACGATTAAATCATTAAACTGTTTAAGTATTTTTTCCTAACATAACACGAAATATGTTAGTCTCTAAACTTAAATATATAAAAATCTGTACATCTCCGTTTTGCTTTACTTTCGGGAAAATGGTGAATACCAAAACTACGCAGTCTATCTGTTCTTGATAAACAAATTAGAGGCACCGGTATTATGACTGGTAACATATAGACTCAAATTTTTCGAAAGTCAAACACAAGTTTAACACATGAGCTTTCAGCGCACTCAATAACTCATTGCCAAATGTAACGTGGGGGCGTTCGTCACGTGCCAGTAATGAGACCTCTCCACCCCTCTCGCCCCTGGTGCTAGTATGAAAGTTCACACATACGCGTGCCACTCATTATGCGAATGTTTTATAGTTATGATTGGAAAAAGAGGCCGTGAATACCTCATTTATAATATGACTTGTCTCATATTAATTATTATCGCTGAAAGGACTTTGAAATATGACACGAAATAAAATGATAAATTCGTAGTTATATATGTGTAGTATTAAACCAATACTGCATCTTCATAAATGAGATCTATTACATATTACTCTTATTTACATTTCCTAAAATTATAATGAGTGACTTTATTTAATCATAATACTAATCGAATTATAAATATTAATCATTCGATAGACGAAAGGTACAGAAGTATTTTTTGCTTAAATCAATGGTACAAGTAATATCCTAACCTATTACGATGAAATACTATGCTTCAAATTGAAAATTCACAGCACTGCCATTAACTATTCCTTACTTATTCAATTACGAATCATATAAAAAAGTAAATCTTTTATTATCAATATTAGGGAGTCACGAACGGTTCATAATAAAACTTTATCATTTGAACTGTATAGTACGTTTTTATGAGATTTATACTAAGCTAATAATTACATAAGATACTTCCTGTTGCACAACAATACAGCTCTTACAATTCTATAGGAAAGTATAGATGACCGCGGGCGCTTACCGGATTTACCCGATTTGCACAATACTCAAAATAAAGTTCTGCAATAGAGTTAAGAACTTCTTTACACATAATCGTTGTATCACAATTCAAACAATTACATTTAGGAAGATAAAAGTATAGGGTTTAATGATTAGGAGACGGTCATCCCGACCGTATCACTTTGTGAACATTATGAGACATCCCGCATGTATTAAATCTTAGGTTCTAGAAAGGCACTGAATCACATACGGAAACATGAAGCTATGATCCAAAACGTAAAGCCCTACTTTTTAGTATAGTATATTTTTATTTGTATATTCATCGAGACAGCTATAAAAATTTATAGCGGATAGTATGAGACACGTCTAATAAATTTAAGTCTATGACAAAACCGGAAAGGCGGCTCAAACATAAGTGGCCAATTATCCTGCCTTTACCTCGCGATAGAGAGCTCTTACAACGGAAAAGTTTGGAAACATTGTGCATAAGTGTAATGCACACAGCAGGACACATTGAACCATGTTCACGTCATGCGTTATCGAGTGCTAACGAATTTACTTGGATAACGGCGACTCGTAAGCTGCTCAATATATTTACGCTACAACATCTCTACGTATTATATTTTTTTATGTACAAATAGAATCTCTCTAGTATCAAAGTAGTATTAATGTTTAAGGAACCTTATGTTTAATATTTAATTTTTTGTTTTATATTCACGTTAAGGAACTGCTTCTTTAAGAAAATATGTAAAAATATTACCACGCACATATAGAATAAAAATAATAATCGTTGTTGACAGTAGTGATAAAATAATTACAATAGGTAGTAGATACGATAATGTAATACAAAGTTTCAATTCGTTAATCTACAAAACGTTAAGTTCTTATCAATTTAAGGTAAGTAAACGTACATACTTTTTTACTTATTGAAAGTTTCACTTTTTATTGGTGATGTATTTTAATACAAACCGCATTTAAGTCATAAAAATTAGAAAGTTAGGTAGAAGCGGCGGTGCAGAGGGACTAACATCTCTCAATTACGGCAATAAAAATAATATTGTAGGCAAACATACTTTGAGTACCGAGCCGACAGCTACCGATCGGTTTTGTGCAACGGAACAATGCGTTTGCGCACAAAAACCCAGCTTCTTCAAAGGTCCCTTTATTTTGGCCCAAACATTGGCATTGGGGCATTGTGGTACCCTTTGTTAGCTATTTACCGACTGTCGGGTTGTTACACTGAAGGGATTTTGAAAAAAAAAATGGCTTACGATTTGTTTCTTTGAAAGGATGGATTGACGACTTAATTTGTACGTTATTTAAATTGTATTATAATTCGCCTCTCTGGGCAAATGAATACATTAAGGTTGTGTGGTCTTTAATTGAATGTATTAAGACCCACTCAATCATATGTCTATTTAAAGTTGTAAAATTGAGAAATACTATTCAGAATGTTATGGAAAGATTCACATGGTAGGAGCTAATAATAATATCGACGTAATTATTATGAGATTTTGTTATAATTATACGATTAAACGAATTACATATGTTAAAATAATTGAAAAACAATAAAAGTTGAAAGTGTGTACATGTGAATGCGGAACTGTGAATTATAAATCATTAGTCAGTATGAAAGAAAATTATATACTGCCCTTAACTCAACCAACTTAGGTTGACTTACTCAATTAAATTACCCTTAATTTTTCTTTTACAAAATAGATACCAATACATATAACCTACACCTTTATTCTATATCATTCTAATTGAATATAAACTCCTAACATAAGTAATACTTTGCTGACATCTTGATAATAAGCGCAGAAGCCTTGTAAAGTATTGTAAAAGTATTCCAGTGTTTTTCTGAATGTTACGTAAGATTAAATAAATTATCTTCTAGATGAAGACAATAAAAATATTTGCGTGTTTAATATAAATGTTTTTCGTTTATTACCTCAGCTGGCGGGTAAATATGGATTTTATTCTTCAAATAAGAAGCTACCATTATCATACAATTGATTGTCTAATTTATAGTATTGATACCCATATTACTGGCCGTTCAAATTATATATGGACATTGATCTATAGGAATATATTAATGGCAAAACAGATACCGTTCTATACTATAATCTACTATATTATAAGTCCGAATAACTTTGGCGTTGAGATGATCATACGGAGAAAAATTACTATACAGTTATAGTTAATATAGTATCTACATAAAAATAGCCTTATTATAAAACTAAAAATGTCTGGTTAATATAATTTTATAGAAGATCTTTAAAATAAAAGCCTTATTTGGCAATATTTACCTGACATCAGCAAACGCGCCGACAACCCTTGCCATAAACTTTATAAATCTCGCCATACCATAACCATAAAATTTTACAATAAAACCAAAACATTTGCGAATTTTTCAAAACTCTTCTTATCTGCGTCATAAACTAGAAAATTATTGCTTTGTGAAATTCCTACAAAGAACTTTAAAGTCTGTTTAAACAATGGACCATAAAACCTTGTTAAAGTGTAACAGCTACCTTGGTTACGAATAACCTGTGTTATGAACACATTTTTAGGATTAGTTGGATTTTTAAATAGCTTGGTCGCGGCGCAGAAGTTTTTTTATAAGCTTTTATAAAAAAATACGCAAAATCTGTCTACGTAAGCTATCGAGACTAATAAATGTTAAATGTCTAAAACCCGATCTAAACAAAGCAGCTGCTCTCTACATGTTTTTCTGAAGTAAAATATGTTTTAATTTTAAAACTTATCATTGGCTCTTCAAAAACCTATTAGGAAGCTTGCGGAAATAAAACTCTACCTTCCTTTCACATATACATATGTTTGAATTTATTTTTGCCTAATTTTCTCACGATTCATTTTCAATCTTCGAAGCCACGACGAATTACATATAGGATTTAAAAAAATAAAGTTGAATAAGTTCTATATATTATTTTCTAATGCAGTTTTATTTTTTAGAGTTGATATTATGATTAACTTGATAACTACTGAAGGTATGATAAATGAGAAGTCTACAAAGTTGTAACAAATAAAAATTAAATGACTCTTAGGTACACGCATTTAGTACCTTATCGAAGTTCTACGATGAGGCATAAAGAAAATGTTATGATTCGTTACCTATTATAATAAATGAAATTAAGTATTCCATAAGCTCACTTTCGGAAAAAAAAATAAAAAAAAGGAGTATTTTAATGATTTATTAATGAAAAAAAAGCATAACATGAAACAGGCCATCTTAAGCTCTTTTCGAATTACTGAAATGGCCTTTATTTTATATTAAAATACCTCAGGTTTTGATCGTTGAAGAGATTTTTGTTGTTATTTTAGGATTTGTATAAATTTTAACTATTACACATCAAATAAAAATACAGTTGCAATGCACTAAGCGTAATATGAAAAATACAAGTTTGGTGTATCGCACGTGACGCGGGAAACTCTTCTAAGTTTCACGCCCAGCTAGCTCCGCCCACACTCTCTCGCTCGCACATTCCGCGCGGTGATAAGTTCTTACGAACTTTGAAATCTTAAATATACTTAGAAGTTAAAAGTAGAGATGCATTCATGCAACGAAATTAAAATATAACGCAGAGTATGTATTATTGTTTTTCATAGCGAAAACTCTAGATTAAAAAATTGTAAAAATAAAATAATGTGAGCTCTAATAGCATCCATTTTTCATTCAGTATTGATTGTGGATAATAGGGGCACTCTCAAGCGTGTCAATTAAGTCCGGGCCGGTGACCCCAGGTGATCTGAATTCCTCGCATGCTTTAGCGTAATGAAGTGCCACCCCAAAACTGACAGCTCAAACATGAAAATCATAATTTTTCATGAGCTCGTTGATAGGTTTTCGCACCGACCGCGGTTTCCCACCGCCCCGTGGCCTAATTACCACCGCCTCGCGATACGTCACATCGGTAATTCAAAAAAATCCACCCGTCCCACTCTCGCCCGTCACAGGCGACTGGCAGCGTCCCATTCACGCGAGCATTTTTATAAAAACGCAGAGATCAACCGCGGCCGTCCCGCTCGTTCCCGCTGCGGCTCCGCGCTGCCCGCACCCTTCGTCTCCTTCCCACTTTTTACGAGACGTAGGGGCCGCCACCCGGTGGGGCGGCGACCGCGCGAACGCAAAATATTGACCATCGGAAAAAGTCGCGTCGTATCGCAGTCATCAGTCGAAACTGAGGCCCCGCGTGTACGCGTCCTTCGCCGCAACTTCGGTGCGTGTCGTGCGTCTTCGGCTTGCGGTATCGTTGGGTCGCCCATTTATTTTTCCCAGTCCCCTCCCGACGTCTTGCCCTTGCCCAACAAGTGGTGAACGCGGCGGATTGCGGCTCATACGGCGTCTCGCGCCCATACTTTAAACAACTTGGAGCGTGCTGTGTTATAAGTTTGAAATTCGATCGCGTGTTCAAAACTTTTTCGAAGTAGTTTTAAGAGTTGTGACGTTACGGAGGACTTTAGTTACGTGTAGACAAAGTGTTCGAAGGTTTCTGAAGTCGATGCACCTCCCGCACGCAAGCCCGACCCCGACCATGGCGGATGTTTACTCACATATCCATGAGTACTATAGGCAAAGTCACGGAGACCTGGTGCAGACTGGATCCCCAGCAGTTTTGTGTTCAGCTCTACCTGGTCACTGGCGATCCAACAAGTCGTTGCCGGTGGCTTTCAAAGTGGTGGCCTTGGATGATGTTCAGGATGGGACATTAGTGACTATCAAAGCTGGAAATGATGAGAATGTAATGGCTGAAATGCGGAACTGTACAGCGGTAATGAAGAACCAAGTGGCGAAGTTTAACGACCTGCGATTTGTTGGAAGGAGCGGTCGTGGCAAGTCGTTTTCCTTGACTATCACCATCAGTACTTTTCCCTCTCAAGTCGCGACATATACCAAAGCTATCAAAGTGACAGTTGACGGACCAAGAGAACCTAGAACTAAACAAAGTAAGTTTTTCTTAATTATTTTTCTAATAATTGTTAATAAAACTATATTTTATCGATATATACAGTTTTTAATAACTGTAAGATCCTATCATAATTAGGTATATGAATATTTTCTGTGTTGCGATTATGTTTTTGAAAATAAATAAAAAAATCCAGTTCACTTAATAAAATCAATAATTTAAGAATAAACCCCTTAAATCACCCACAAAATAAAATGAAAAAAGAACTCGAAAAATATTCGTGCGTATGCGCTTGGCGGTTCGCCAGTAAGTACCGAGGTCGGTTTTGTGTCGCCGCAACGTTTGACCACATTCGAAATAGTCCACTAAAATCAGAACATCAACACTTGCTATTAAACATTTCATTTTATTGGTGCAATATTTTTAAGCCGTCGAAGATTCAATCGTAAAATTATTTATAGTTAACATAAGTATGTATGACGACAAGACGTCAAGAACGTTCCAAAGAACAGACAAAACGACAAAGGAATTATTTAAAAGTTTAAAATACCATTTATAAATCTAGAAAATACTTAAATATTAAAGTCGAACCTAAATTAAGAAGTATATTACTTAACCTTAAGTATTCATTGTTTAAAAATCGATTGATTACCAACAATTAAATCGGTTTGTACAGAAATGTAAGAATAATGCGTAACAGATATTTGCGTAGAGAATACATATAAAACAAATACGCTGACGACGTCCCTGAAATCTAGACTTTAGACACCTACTATGATGAACTGTTAAAAATATCACATCTGTTGTATTGTACGAATATCAATCACATAGACATTAATTAGTCTTCCAGTTCCAACTCATTCAACTAAAAATAACTAAAATAAATTACATTGTTTTGACAAGATTATGTATGACTATTTAACAAAAGCTTTTAATCGTATGAGGATTCATTTATTTTAAGAAAAAAATTAAAGTAGACCTTTATTTCATTAAATCATATCTGAGTATACTCAAAATATAATTGCGGCAAATATATTACCTATTACTTGTAAATGTAATGAACATAATAGTAATTTGGTTATTTATAGCTATAAATCCAGAAATATTAAGAGTTTGAGGCAAAAACTCCATGCCGTGCCATGGTTCGTATCCCTGGTATTGCAAAAAGTTAATTATCTTTTCTAAATTGGAACTTAAAGTCCTTTCTAATGTTTTGACACGACCATCCACCTATTTCGGTTACAGCCAACCGTCTGTATAAACAAATGCTGCGCCCAAACTTCGGCCAATAATAAAAAAGATACTATGCGGAAAACTAACATCCTCTGTAAAGATCAAAGGAGATAATAACCCAATCATTGGTTTACAACGGTAATTAATGTGGAATGAAACGTCTTACTGGCGTCATCACTTCGGATACGTCTCTATTCTTCTGGATTTCATTATATGAATTCACTTAGCTGTAAGGTTTTCTTTAAAACAGCTTCATTAACGGAATCTTACCGCGAATTAAGTTAGAACATATAAAAACAAAACAACTTATTTATAATGTATTTGAAAGTCATTAGCGTTCGTCGACTGTTAGTTTGGTGTACAAACGGGCACATTCATAAATGGTGCTAGCTATGAAGAAGTCGACAGCAAATTTAATTTTGACCTAGCATATTTTGCAATAAAAGCTCAATCCGTGACTCCAGAACATTCACAGATGTAATGCGTTAGTACAGCGGTTAGCGAGTTCCACCGTGCGGCCACGGCATGTAACAGATGTAAACAATCTCTGGAACCGTCGTAAACTCCGTTTGATCTCGCCTGCCTCTAAAATATGGATTTTATGCCCCTTCTCAATGCCCCCAACACCACATCTACCGACCCTATATATATTTATCGAATATAACCCAAAGTTATATCCAGTTAATATTCCTTAATATACATGAAGGCCAAGAGAGTTCATATCCATTTAAAACGTTAAAGATATTTCCAATAAAGTAACATGAATAGCATCAGTTATTGAAAATCAAATTATATAGTAAAATAAATACTCATTCTTATATATATAGTTTATAGCCATGTTCTTCTTTTGATTTAAAATACAGAATTTTAGAGATGACTATTAACTATGTAACGGTATAGATGTCCCCACCCCGCCTCACATTACGAGCAATAACTCTGATTCCAAAGTCACCATACACGTCTTCATTATTAATTTACGAGACACGCCGTTATAGTTATTTAACGCATATCATGACACTTACATGCTCCATGCGTTTGTTGTCTCTTGGTACCGAATCGGTCGCCGGGCAACCATCAAACATTTTTATGATCGACCCAGATAAACATGCGCCCACATTTGTCATAATTTAAATATATCATCGTTTAACTGTTCCACGTTTTATGATTGGGTTGAGGAACAAACTTCAATGGCATTAACGAATGGAGTCGGGTGTTGCATTTCAGTCGTTATTACCGGGATACTAAACCATGGATAACCTCGTGACAGCACGACGGGCTTCTTAATTTAAAACCCGCGATTTGTGATACGCCAAAAACAAATCAAATAGCCGTTCATATTGGATGATTCAGGAAGAATTAGAACGAGAGTTTCTTATGTGTAATAAAAACGTCGAGATAAACATTTGATAAACATGCAATTAGAGCTTTGTTTAGCTCTTAAAAATGAACGAACTTCTTAGAGAAACTTACGCAATAAACTTTGAAGAGTCACTAAATTTCGTTCAAAACAAAGTAAGTAAAGTGCTCGTAAACAGTTAATCCCGTAATAAAAGTGTCGATACCTGATCTCATCGATTGACTAGATTAAAAGCGCTCATAAACCGAAAATAGACGTCTTCAATCTATCGATTAAACAAATAAAAATGCGCTAGAAGGCGACGTCGGTAAACGATCATAAAACTGTATAGCACAGAGGTTGCCGGCTAGCAGTAAACCTTATGTATACAGACTCCTTGTTACTCTGCCGTGGTAAACATTATCTTGTGTCGGCTGCTCTTTGTGCGATTTGATTGCGACATTCGTGAACGACGACGCCTGAACCTAATCTCGCACCGATCGCTCCTTAGAAGCTTACGTGCTCTGATTAGAAACATTTTCTACAAAAACGCCGATAAATTTTAGCTGGTTAATTCATTTAATAATCTTAATTTTGCCTTGTTTCAGATTATGGATATGGACACCCTGGAGGTTTTAGTCCATTTCTTTTAAACCCTGGATGGTTAGATGCGGCATATCTAAACTATGCCTGGGTAGACTACTTTAGACCACCTCAATCAGCAAGTCTTGTGAAAGGTAATTATTGTTTTATTTTCTTCTTATCTGATAATAAGAATATGAATATTGTATATAAGCTTTTGAATATAAGAAAATCGATGGGTAAATATTAAGCCAAAATAGTATCACATCCGGTATCTCTTAAACTTCCAATCGACGGATTATTTGGCATTCGTTAATTTGAAAATTCCCGATTTTTCAAACAACACTCGAAACATGTTGCTCCAAACTGAACCCACCCCTCAAGGCCGTGCAACGCAAAGGTTCAAATAAAAGGAGCGTCTCTTGAGCGCTGCAAAACAACACGGCTCCGACCGAAGCAAAACCACCCGCTGAAGTCCGTTGTCGGGGGAAGTACGCCCCCACTCAATAGAAAAAGTACAAAAAGCACCACCTTCACGTTCGAGAGAGTGTGGAGTCAATTTTATTCCAATGTAGGCGACCGCGCCACCGGCCACTTTTTGTTTCCGACTCTGAAATGCGAGGAGCGTTGTACTCAAACACCTACCAACTTTTATTAAACCCTGCCAGATACTTTTTCATAGAGATTTGCGTGACTTCGCGCGTCCTAATCGATCTATGTGACAGCAATAATATCAACTCAATACAACAATTCAGATAACAGACAATGCACATGTTGTATCTCCCAACAACTGTATAGCCATCGGGTTAGTTAGTAATTATAACATTTTTGTGGTAGAAGAACACAGTAACTTCGAATCAAGTGTAAAGTTTTCATTATTTTTCTATAAAACTCATCGACTAAAACGTGCTATAGATTTTATCAAGAACCAGCCTTTTTGTACTGTAAAAATAACATTTTTCGCAATTTTATCAAGATAAAGTCATATCTTCTAAAAGTAATCCTAATGTAATTTGGTATCGATGCATTCTTTTAATGGAAACAAATTACAAACGGTGTTAAGCATAGAATGAACCTATTTTAATTGAAGTAAAACTTTATTAAAGAGAACCATCAGAAATCACCTCAATCAGGCGCTATGCCGATATTGGTCCCCACCTCGCCAAATTACCCCCTAGTTACACCACCCACCCCCAACGCCTTTTAAAGTGGTCTGTGCAGCAGTACTACTGCTGCAAATACAAAAAATGTAAAAGAAATCCAGGCAGCGCCACCTCTGAGCTCTTTGTGGCCCAATCTGCGCCTCCATCGTGCACTTTTTATCAGTTTCTCTTACACTTATCGAGAATCAAAGCCCCGGCTCTGCGACAAGAATATTCCGAACACTGTTACTAATGAAAATTTCACGTTCCGAGGTCGCTTTGTTCGTTCTGTACGAGATAGCTTCCTTATCGCGATACAGCCGGCTTTGTACAGCACATGACCGTGGCTCTGCCTCACGCGTGTATAGCATTGCTAATGTGATCTCCGGATGGAACAGAAAAGAGACATATCGGACTGAATTACATCGAATGTCGCGTCTGGATCGTAAAGTACGACATTGCATTTGGATAAATAAATATTGCACCCTCACCCTACCAATATCGTGCTAAAAAAACATCCCTTTCAGTGAAGCCGCCTTTAAACGCCTACAGATTGTACATTATCCTTAGTACGATTATGCACCCTCGTTGTTCAGGGAATCGGTGAAGTGCCCGCGTGCCTTAGGCTGTCCCCAGGGAGCCCTCTCTCATATTACGTCATGTTCTCAAATCAAACAACACTATAAAGCAAATGAATCAATCATAGGCTTAGCAACTAATCATCAATTCTAATTTGCTCATTTTATTGTCAACAGGTACTGCATCAATGGCTACGCCGCCCGTTCCTCTACCGCCTTCGGATCTGTTTCCCTTCCCACCAGCTATGTCAAACCTTCCACCAGCTGGATTAATACCACCACCTGGTGCGTTTTTACCACCCAACGGACTTTTACCTTTTGCACCACATCCTGCGGACCTAGCTCTAAAATCTCTACCACCAGAATTAACATTGAAAAACGGTATAAGCCCTTATGATGCCATAAGGCACCTACAGGGTAGCGTTTCATCGATGGACAATTCCAGCGCACGTCTTTCACCAACAAGTAGTAGGCAGAGCGGTAGCCCAAGAAGTATAATGAACGCCAGTCCAAGATCGAAAGCTGATTCAAAATCCGAAGTTAATTCGACACATGATGCAACGATATCGGATGAGTCCGATGAAGAGCCGATTGAGGTTGTTAAATCCGCTTTTCACCCGACGCGACCAGCTAACGTTGAACTTCAGGAGATGAAGCAAGTCCAAGCTGCAGACTCAACGGTGTGTGACAAACCTAGAGGTCGTAATGAACTAAAGGCGCCCTCTCAACGAACAACGCGTGTACTGTCCACAAGCCCTACCTCCACAAAGATAACCAATGGAACGTTATCTACGCACAAATCAGTTTGGCGACCGTATTGACGCTACTAAGTTGCGAAGTGGGTGACAAATTTGTCCGTGACGATTGTATGTAAACGGACCAAAATGTGATAATTCGAGCTTGTAAATATTAAAGATACAAAGATAGAGATATATTTATTGTAGCTATTAGATTTAAATGCTACGTCAGTAGTTGTTCAAAGTTATCCAAAAACTTTTGAAATTAATAGTAATTATTGTTATCTACGATTTGTTATAGCTGTAAAAATTGCTGAAGATTGTAATAATCACAAGTCATGTACATTAAAATAATATAGGCATTGTAAATTGTAGAAATGTGTAAATTGCGACAAATGACTGATTATAGAGTTTTACGAGTCTTGTAAATATAAAAATTATTTATTGATTGTAAAAGAAGTTATTAACAAGGTATGTAATGTATCATCGTGTTTATTTTAAAATTACGTAGGAAAAAAATAAATGGACCTATAAAATTAAAACCTCTATTATTTCTAAACGAAGTACTACAAAAACTTGTACAAGTCATTTAAAGAATTGTGTTATTTTTTGAGTACATTTTGTAAAATGAAAACATTTATCTATACTTTTGATAGATAACAACCGCATGTCTCAATTTGCGTTAATATACAAAAAAATCTCCAAGTTTAAGTTAATATTAAACACTAAGCAAACTTTGGCCTGAAAATAATTCAATAGTAACCAAAAGTTAATACCAATGCAGTAATATCTAGTACATTTTGGTACTGAATTTTCGTAATACCTATTGACAGATGCTACTGTTTGTTTACAGCCATAAATAATGAAACGTGCATTGCACGTGTTAGTTCAAGCGTTTCTATGAGAACGCCCGGATTCGATTTGCAAACTACGGATCGTCATTGTAGTTATTCTATAGTGTTAAATGCTGTTCCCTATAAAACAACTATTTTACATGAAAACTTTTGACTCTGATAATATCTAGTATGTCTCACTAAGGTATTGGGTAGATTTAAATCATTTGTTGGAACTCTAACATACACAATCATGTACATGTAGAAGAGAAAGAAACTTTTTATCTACAATAAAACTATGATGTACAATCAAATGTATTCGTATTTCCTTGAACACGCACATATAAAATAAACATGTACTTGTCAATTTGAAAATTACATAAGGCTATATAAAATGTCTCCTAGGTACTATCAATGGCGCGGCTGTGATCTGGTTAGCTGATTGCACCCTGCCGCCCGAATGCGCCCGCCAGCGGTCAGCCGCTCCTCAAACATTGCGAAATTATATAACTACTGGATGTGTGATACCAACGTTTAAAAATACAAGACAAATAGTTTTCAGTTTCATTAACTAACAATTTATAAACATTGAATTAACCGTCTAAAATGGAATGGGAGAGGTTTGCTTTAATTATTTAATGTAAGCCGAATTATTTTAGTAGTCGCTGTTGTCACCAGGTCAATATGCCGAAAAACACCAAACGCATTGTACCGTGGACAGTTGTAGTATTAGCGACAACATATTTATAATTAAAAGACTGCTTATAAATGTGAATTTGACGAATCTCATTTTGTTATAGTTACTGCATCGCGCGAGTCCTCATCATGTATAGAATTTTGCATTACATTCAACTTATATTTTTGCGACACAAATATTCTCGGTAATCCACAATTAGTGTCATAAAGGCTATATGGTATAAATAATATTACGATGCTACTTTCATAAATTGAATTTTGTTATGGAGGATATCGACTTACTTTCAAAATGACTATTTCTTATACACCTATGCAGTAAAATAAGGTTTAGAAATGCTTGTAGACACATCTAGTGTTGAACATCTCGGTTCTCCCGTTGAATGAGGCCTCCTCATTATGTTACCTTTGATTCACATCTGAGGCGTCGACTTTATGATTCGCTTTTTGGTGAACTCCATACATTATATACCATCCTATTTGGATGTATTAAAAAGCTGTGGCCAGACGGCCGGGCCGCGTCAGTGAATGTATTTTGTTTGAATTTCAAATTTTGTTTGAGCTGACGCTTCAATGCCCGAGTGATTACGCTAACACTGATGTGCAACTGTTTTATCTACATTCTATTGTATACAGCTTTATTGGATACCTGCCCAAGTCCATACTGCCCGTATAGTAAATAACATAACTCGTTTTGTATGGACAATACGAAGGAACATAATCGCCTTAGTATAAAAATCATTAGCACTAATCTGATTCAAATTTTAATAATCTTTGACTTTATGTATAAAATACTATAATAATAAGGGTTACTATAAACACTATGAGGTTCTCAAGCATGGCTATTGATTGCTTTTCTCAATTTATCTGATCTTTGAATTCCATCTCTCAGTAGGAAAGTTAGCCTTCGGGCGGGACACAACATATCGATAAGGCTTTTATTGTTTCAGCAGTTGCAGGAAAAGCCTGTGTCCTATACCTTGCCTCGGGGAACACTGATCGAAAAAATCTAAATGGAACCACTTTTAACCGTTGGGACGTTTCGGCCAAAATAAAAATTCACTTTAACCGTTACAGCTTTGGGTTACCGATAGGTATGGCTTTTTCGATTTTTATTTGTAAAAAAATATACATTATTTAATTCGTCAGGGCTTGTGTATGAATGAAACCACGTTTTTAAGTCTTGTGTGTTTTGTTACTGCACAAGTATTTTACTCATAAAGTTTTTCAGCAAATGCTCCAATTTAAAAAGTACTTAATAAGATTATATACTGAATTAGAAAAAACGCAATTGTGAATTTTACAACAACTCTTAATATCATATATACCTAAAGAAATGCCAGCTAGTACCACAAAACAATAGCTGCATTGAACCACAGAATACCTACTGATCCCGTATTTGGTAAAAAAATAAATTTATGTGATACTATATATTTTCAAGCAAGTAAATAAATACTGAATTATCAAATATTCAAAAAAAGTGAATATAATGTTGGGTGTAAATTTCATACAAGTATTTTAAGTACCATGAAAACATAACAAAACGCATTGTCATATAAATAAGCATATTTCCGGGAAAATAAACATGAAAATCGAAATGACCTTACAGAGTAGGGACAGCTTCAGTGGACAATGGGATAGAAGAAATCACGTCAGTAAAATTTTAATGCCTGTATAAAAAGGCTATAAATTTGATTTACGCGCCCCTGACCCCTGTAAAACGGGGTAATATCGAGAAATAACATGAGATAATGTCGGGTTACAAACTGGGGTGGGTGGGATTAGGCCATATTTGTGTTCGCGATGCCCAATACCCAATCAATGTTTTTCACTTTATTCAAAGTAGAATTTTGAAAATCGAACCACGATAACATACGAGGTTTTACTTCCATTATTTTAATTTTAATAAAACATATAATGTATCTATCTAGCTTCTTCTTTTATCTTCTTTCTTATAATTTTTCAAAGTCACCCAAGAGGTTGTAGGTGTATCTGTCAATAATATACGCGGTAACTACACAAAATAAGAAAAGCCCACTTTAAAAGATTGGCACTCAGCGAGCTGGTATAATCTATGCAAATTACTTCAAATTAGGAGTCGTCAACACGCTGCCTCGTAATTTGGAAGGCAAACCCTCCTTTATTATTAATATTTATTCCACTTCTTCGGAATGAAATCAGGAAAAATCTCCGAATACTTTAAATCCTAATGAACCGAATAAATAAGTTGATTTATGTTGACATTATGCTGGCTTATATTTAGAACTTCCAAGTACATTAAAGTATAAAATTTTGTAGAATTTTCGTAAATTTATTTATTTATTTATTTCCATCTAACTACTATTATTACAGGATCATTATTTTTCAAATTTTTAGACCAATTTTGATATACCTTATGCAATAGTTAGTTCCTTAAAACTAATAACGTGACTCTTAGAATGAATTGATAGAATAAGACTGAATAAAACCTAGAAAACTCCTATTGAAGAATTAATTCTTCGGCATTGTACAGTCCATTTTGCTTATTTTCATGGAAACACTATATTTTGGAAAAAACTTAAGAAATTTATATTAGACAAAAGATGAATACTTACTAAAATTACTCGTAATCGTTATTAATAAATTGCATTGTACAAAAAAATTATAGATACATGATACGGAAGATAAGTACAAAGAGTACGTTTTGTGATGATTTACATCTTTTTCTTATATCTCTAAGTTTGTATTTAATATATATAAATATATCAAGTAATTTTAAAATAACGCACGACCTCAGGTTTGAAAGCCGCAAGCTATACCACTACACTACTATTTCGCATTAAAGGAAAGAAAAATGTATTCTAAACAAATCCATCTTTATTGTTGACCGACAAAATAAACTAATAAACTTAGTTAAAAACTTTTTGGAAAGAAAGTTTGTCGGCTACATGAAGGCAATAAAAAATATTGAACCTATTGTTTATAATTGTAAATATCCGAAGTTATAAAACTAAGACAAAGCTACTGTGCGTTCTTTTTGAAGTATTTGGTACCTGCTTTTTTAAAAACCTAAATTAAAATGTTCTACTTTCCTAACGATACTTTTTATACATTTTACCAAGTAATTTTTATAATTGTGTTTTATTATTTTCTAGAAACCTTATATAAAAAGAATATTAAAGAATATATATTCTTGGACATGAATCCTCAAGGTAAAATTAGTATACTCCTTGTAGTAAGCTATCCAATTATAAAAATCCTATTCCATTCTTCGGCGTTAAAGTTATCATAAAAATATTAATAAGTAAACGCAGACTATAAGACGTTAATTAAACTACAACCAAATAGGCGCTAACCCCCCCTAAATTGCGCGGACCTAAATTGGTTTCCACGTCCATCCACTGGGCGTAGTCATTAACTCACGGAAGCTGTACAGGCGACCAATTTCCTTCGCCGGTCGCCAATTAACAGCACATGGGCAGTACTAACCGAAGGGTTAAGATGTTTGTTATGATTTACGACTACCCTTTCTTAGGGCTGTTCGGAAACCGATAAGAGTAACATGCTGTTAGAATGGTGTGGATTGTGGAACTATGAGATTTTTGTTGTTCCGACAAAGGGATATCGGTATGTATAATAAGTAGTCCGAAATTTCTTAATTCTAGATTTTTGACAGTTCACAATATTTCACAATAAGGACAGCTCACAAATATAGGAATAATGTGTAATTTTCAAATTTTTATTCGTAGGACAACGTAAGACTTAAATAGAACTTAATCATCTAAAAAATTATGTCCCTACTCGTACATAATTTACAATATGTAGAAATTAACAATGAATTTTAAATAGGTGGTCATTCCTGTAAACAGCGCTCGCATCTCTTTAATGTGTTACACATTACATTATATTAACTTTATTGGGTCTCTTTATAAATATATTTCCATAACCGTTTTACAATTGTAAAGTACAGGTCTTACGCAATTGAATCCTAAAACAAACACAGTGATTCAATTAAATAATCCTGACCACTGTTAACAGCGGCTCACCAAGCAAAGCCGCCAATAAACCTAAGTTATTTTACAGCTGTAACTGTAACATTTATTGCGAACTTTTTAAGCCAATAAAAATGTCTTTGGTAAAAGTATAACGGTGCTCCAAATCGGTAAAAAGTAGAGCCCGAAGTTATATAGTCTTTACAAGAAAACAAAAGCTTTCGTATTACCGTTATATGTAAATGGGCAGGATTCGTAAAAAACGGCTCGGAACATTATAGATCAAAGGCAACATTAAAATCAATACAGATTATGCAAACAATATTTTAAAAACAATTATATTTAATGTTTTTATCTGAAAAAACTAATATTGGACTTAAGTGAGTTTTTTATGTATTATTAAAATGATAATGATTTCGATTTTTAATCTTTCATTCAATTGTTACAGCAAAACAAGTTTAAAATAACTTTGCCTTTTAAGAGATCTTGCAAAGGTCTGTTACTTTTTATTGATATAGTCTGACCGGTTAAATTTATGAAAAAAATAATCAATAAGATCCAAAACTCATGCTTTTAAAATCTCAAGTCAGAGCAAGGAAGATAAGAAAATCTGAACTATTTTACACAACCACAAATGATTTCTAAATTTATAAGATTTTTTTAGTAAAATTAAGAAACCTAACTTTAAACTAGTATTTTCGCGGTTTCAGCTCCGCAACTTGGTAGCTCTACCGGCACTTGCCGCTTGCGTGACATTCGCGAAACTTATGTAAAACATACGATAACATATTTTGTACGTTGTTGCAGCAGTTATAAAAGTCTCACGAGGGATACAAATATTTCAAAACCACTGGACGATATTTTCCTCATATACCTTGAATTCAATGCTAAACTCCATATCACTCTATTTCATGAGTATAAACATTAAGTTTTATTATCTTCAATGGTGTCGTTATGTCAAAAGGTATAATGCATGTACAGTTTTGATCTTACGTTTATGCTCCGTACGCAGTATGTATGGTTTTTATAGTAAGGTGTCTGTCCGCTATTCACATTAGTATAACTTTTCTCGCCTCCACCATTATTCAATTTGCTCGCAGGTGAGACGCGAATATAAATGAGTTGAATGCACGTGCTCACAGTACTGCGGGTATTACTGAATTGAGAGGTTTTATGATATAAATTTATCATAATTTTGCTAAATTCCGCAATAAGATTGTAAAAGGAATACTGTGGGGATGGTTTTTTCTATATAAATTATACAAAAAGACTATTGCCATTTTAAACAAACTATGTAGAAAGATGTTGGCTTCCACTCTCTCTAATCTCTGTCACTCAATAAGAATAGTAGGTATAGTTTTTGGATGGAATCGAAAGCTGTCAATAAAAAGAATAAAAACAAATTTATTCAACAAATTCCATATTTGAATTACTAAAACTCGGTCACAAATATAATTTAGACGGACCGCGCTAATTTGCTTAGGAATACCAGCAAAAGCTCGGGATTTTTTTCATATTTTTAAGCGTTGGCGGGTAACAAATTGAAATTCATTAGTACCGCGGCATCGACGCGGGCGTTAAGGAGAATTAACGAGGCATATATGAATTAACACCGACACACATTGGCCGGCGAGCGAGACGAACGCCGATCGATAAAAGCAAATTCGCGACACTTTTTCGCTGATACTTATTTATGTTGCAATGAATTCCATTTATAAAAACTATACCAATATGTACTAACAGTAGCGCGTACATGATCAAATCATAGAAATTAATATTAAAATACTTAAAGAAGGTTTTAAAATTCTACTGTAGACTTTTTTGATACATATGTCGGAGTCCTCTCAGGCGAAAAAGGGGCTCGCCCGGTCTTTTCTTGTACCTTATTAAAGGATTTTTAGAAATGATGATTTTATGAATTATTTAATTAGAAAATTTTCAAGCAATATAACTTTTATTTCGAATAGTTGTTATAAAATTCATCAAATTGGGTTCCACCATCTACGCTTTTGGAGAAAAACGCACTTAGGTATGTCAGTTTCGAGAATTATGAGCCTCTACTCATATCACACTCACACTTCGTATTATTATTAATTATATATTTTTATTATTATCAGTCGCATATTTCCAAGTGATACAATCTATATATTTTTTTAATATGACTAGACAAACGCTGGTCTAATACACGACATTCCCTTATTTTTTAAGTAATAAATAAATAGACATTCAGAAAAATATTGTAAGATTAAAGTGACAATCCGTGACACCATTAACAACTGTAGAACAGCAAAGAAAGATTGTCTGCCTAATCCTTCAAATCCATTACACAAATAGCTTCAACATCTTAGGGAGACTTCGGCGGGACGATTGTCTTTAGATCATTATTTGTGTTTAAAGAAAATTAAGGCGTCATTCGGCTCTTCTAATAAAGTCCTTTATAAATTTTTAACACTAACACTAGGATATTATGCTAGTCCAAAACGATAGTGTTTTACTATTGCTATTTTAAAATAATACAAATGACTTATGATTGAAAATTTATGACAGCGAAACACTCTTTTAAGCATGTATGCAAAAAATTATAAAATTTTTTGATTATACAAATTCATTTTTGCCAATTTAAGTCCTGAAATATTCACAATCTAAAAGGTTATACCCATACAAATGCTACGATAAACCCATGAAACGTTAGGACATTTTGTAATTTAAATGAAGGTAAAATGCAAAACATACAAAATAATTTGTGTAAACAAATCTATCTAACGGAAAAATATGTTTACGTCTGATTCCATGGAATTATCCTAGTTCAATGTACTACGGTTATTACGCCTATACAGCGTCTTAATTGTCGGCATATACAATAGTCGATAAAAAGTTAAGAATAATCAGATTAACTTTTTAGAGAGCACTTTTGAATTGAGATTTTTCGTTGGTTTTACTCGCCGAGTTATACAATTGGTACGCAGTGGATATCATAGAAAGACCCGGTAGAGATGAGAGCAAATATCTTTTTTACCAGTATTTCAAAAGAAAACTGATAGCAATATTTGTTTATTAACTTTTTATGCTTATTAATAAATATTGACCTCCCCAACCAGTTATTAAATTCATGACAATTTTATAATTATCATGTTACAACTTACAAAAAATAATTAATTCATGTGTTTTATGATTCGTTATATAATGCTACAAACATCCAGCGTTTTTTATAGTCCTACTATAAGTATTGAATAACCAAAGATTTCTCCTACTAGACGTTAATTTGGTAATCAATCAATAACTCTTCACAACGTTTAAAAGCAAAATTAGTAACAATCAATGGACCAAAATATCGCAAATTAGGTGACGCTGAACCCTTTCGAATTTCCTGTACCGTTTGCCTGAGAGCATTCGTCACGGGCAACAAGGAACAAGAGTACGGAGAAAGTATATTGTGCTTTCTTCTCAATGCCGACTAACGCTACCCTTTGTATAACTGTTACCAATACGGTGCTTTGTGTAATTACAGATTGAAAGGGTTGCTCGAAAATGGTTCAGCCCGTTATATTTATTGGAATAACGGGTGACCAGTGACGTAGTTACCGTTAATTTGTTTGTCTATAAATAACTGTTTAACTTTTGAGCAATGAAAGTTGCTTTTGTTTTGTACGTTGAGTGGTACAGTTATTTTGATGTTGTATCTACTTTGGACGGTCGGACTATATCTATATGTTATTTTGATGTTGTCTCAATCTACTTTAAGTCAAAACTGTTAATATTTATGTTGTCCGAAATAAAAATATAGATCACATAAGTTCCCTTTACTTGAGATATCTCGTTTAAGTGTTGTACGACGCCTGAGTTTTACATAAGATGTGTTTATAATCCCTTTTATGAATTCTGACAGCTACTGGTGTTACTCTTTTGTTCTTTTTGTAATATTTTGCGACCATAAACCTTTGTGTTAGTAGAAAACTTGGCTTGACTTATCGAAATTTAAGCAATTTGAGTTTCTGTAAAAATAAAATAGGCTACGTACGTGTTCAAGATTAAAATGCATTTTATAAAAATAATAATATTTATGTTTGTCGTGTGAGACATAATTAATATTTTTAATAATATTTTAAACCATTTCCTCCCGCATTCTATAGTTTACATAGATAAACACTTATTAATCAATTTTTAAAATATTAAAATACAAACGCTTATATAATTTTCTTTCATCAATTGTCTTGTAAATTCCTTAGACAGTTCTTATAACACGTGATGCTGTCATTAACGTTCAACGAATATGAGTACTTACAAAGTACGTGCAATTAATACATTCATTATAGGCCGACACACCTCAGCGGTATTGACAGGTCCCTGCCGTTTCTAATAAACGAACCAATTCTATACAACGAAAACAAGCGTAGCAGCGTGAAATCGGACACAAAACGTACAATAGAATTAACTACATTTAACTTCCTAACAATTATACAAAGAGACAAATAGTAAAGACAATTGCTCGTTTGAAATATGACAAAGGAATTATTCTTTGACCATTCTCAGTATGAGTGATACAATGAGATTCCTTTGAGTGACGTGTTGGTGGCATTGTGGCACTGTTGCACCCACGCGACACCAAAATGAAATTAGTTCCACTGTTTTGCGACTAGTGTTTTTTCAAATTACAATTCTACGAAGTTGGTGAAAATTTAACAGATTGTAGGCTAAAAAATGCGGACGCGTGCCTCGAAAGGTTCGGCTACTGAATTTTGTTTTTTCAGGCTGCTAAATGAACATCAAGGAAACAGACGTGTGAATTTCTTATTTGATACAGGCGAATTGAGATTTTGGTTGTGCGTAAAAAAATGCTCTAATATGTTTCTATTCGTGTATAAATGAATCTTCTCGTCACTATACGAAAAGAGTAAAAAAAAACTCAGTAAGTCATTGGAAAATTCGAAGTCCTTTGACCAATATCCCATGCACAAACAAATTCTCGATAATTACTTAATAAACTTAAAAAGGTTTTATATACCGTATCTGATTAAAAATGTATGAACATCTATGTCTCCAGCTTGTATTCGTAATAAACCGAAGTTAGAATTCATAATTTTAATAGGATTTATAAAATATAATAGATCTGAACATCGAAGAGGAATCCGGTAGCGAATGCAATGTTAACCCCAGCTGAATGTTTGGCGGGTGAGGACGACGCATGTCGAAAATACTTAGTGAGGGCGCGCCTCATTATAATCCTACATCCCTCTCTGGCCTCTGCCGACCGATGTATTAACACGATTTCTATAGTATATGGATATGAAATTATATGGTGTTGGATTGAAAACAATGGAATTTTAAATCAATAATGATTAATTAATTTAAAAAATAGCCAAACTTGTCTATTTTATAACTAAGTATTGTAACGGTAACAGCGATCTATTCCAGACATCCCAGTAATTAAAGTAAGTGTGAAAACAAATAAATGGTAGTAAATATAAAATTTATATACAATTTTACACCCGTCTAAATACTGTACTAAATCCGTCGTGCACAAAGTACAGAAAAATTGTTCATTTTGATTATTTTCGCACTAGGTGTACAATAATATTTATACATCGTATAGTATAGGGAATTTATCGTGACGTATCCACAGTGAATTTCCGAAATCAGTGAGTGTTAAGAGGGCTGCAGAGCGGTGTGCCATTGTTATAATTTTCAATAAGGGGCGCGATCGAGGGGCACTTATTGATCCGTTCTCTGAGATGCATCATCTCGGATGCGGGATGTGCATCCAACATTGATCATAATAAAAAAGTGGATAAAATAAGTTATAGCGTGTGAAATCACCTTAGAATATGAAATATTATTATATAAATCCACCTCATAAATGACGACAGTTTTCACCATGATCATACATTCACAATATAGAAAATAAAAATACTATAATTAATTTCCCTCTATTTTCTATTCAATTGTATTTTATATCAAGCTCATTTATGTTACTCAGTCTCAATATTAAAACTAATACTCAGTAGCTTTTTTAATATTGTAATCCATCATTAAAAATTAATTTTTAAGTTCTCTCAAGTATTCGCGAAGCTCAGAAGCAATTCCGGGCACATGGTGTATCACATGCTCCCTTCGGCGTGCAGGGCGCCCAATTCTATTAAACTCCAAACAATGCCAACCCCAACTAATATCTGGACTAAATCCCTAATAAGTATGCCATTGTGTGAGAGGGACGTGGCCAGCGACAAAGAACACGTTATACCGATCTGTTGGATTTATAAAAACGCCGCGGGAAAATGAGCTTAGTATCTGTATTATTAATACGCACAATTGCGTGTAACATTTGCGTATTTTAGGCCGTTAATTTGTTCGGTTTAAGGGCACCGTACACGAGTGTGGTGAGAGTCTGGCCATGGAGGCTCACCAAACTTGCCGCACTCCCCTCGCAAACTAGATTTGCAGCCCGGTTATTATACGGCGGCCATTCATTATGCTACTGTTTGATAGTTTCAGCTTTAATTGTTTTTTACAGCTGCGTATGTGTAACAACTTGACGTTTGGATTGTGGCGTACTATGATACCAAAAACCAGTTTGCTACTCAACATTTTTTTTTATTGTGTTGGTTAAAATAGGTAACACAATGTCAAGAGACACATTCGTCACACGTTCGTAACGTTTTACGGATATAAATCTAAATTAATACTGTATTCTTATGCAATTTCTACTATTAGTCAAGACAGATGATATAAGGAGCAACCCTCCAACGCTCCCATAGTAGTCTGCAATTCGCTTAAAGAAAGAAAAGCTGTCAAAGCATAAACACAGAACATAAAAATAAATAACCCAACAACAATTTTGAAATAAGAACTTGAGCACCATTAAAATGAACGTAAAAAGTGACGTAATAACGCTAAATGCACAAATTGCAAGAGAAACAATTAAGAACGTCAATGATTGCACGAAAGTGTCCCGTTCGGGTGAATCTGAAGTAGAATCAGCGGTAGAGTGTAGTGTCAACAGGGCTAAGTGTTTTCCGTGTTTCTCGTCTTTGTAGGGTTGGGGACACGCCTCTGTGAATTGTCGGTAGTTTTTAACTCTGCTTTAAGATAATTACTGCAATATATTACTTTGTAACGAGGTCCTTGTAATCTAAATTACAATCAAGATTATAAATATCATTTCAATTGCTCACATATATCGTAATACAGGGAGAATTTTCTGATAAGGTAAAATTAAAACTTATTTTGTTTATATTGGTTATTTTCTAAACAGACACGCTCAAAACAAGTGCAGAATATTTAAGCGCGCTAAATATAAAGCATTTACTCGCTACTGCTACATATGTATTATAATTAATTGAACATTATGTGAGACAAGTGAAAACGATGCGAGCAATATATTTTCTGAAAAATTATTTACAACTACAGTGTTTTATCGGTGGTCTATCGTACAGCCGTGGGGCTGAGACAATAGCGGCTAACTACCCCTTTCTTGTACCCGAAGAGGGGCGCGAGCTTAACCAAGCATACACTGCGTTTTGGGTACCCACTGTGGGGACAATCGCGATCAAAAGCGCCTTCAAATATAAATATGTACGTTTACATTGCATCGCATTTTTAGAAGAAATAAAAAAACATAAAAAATGTGTACTCATTAGGTATTTATGAACACACTAAAAGAGTATTAATTTTTCTTAGCCGATAATGATATCTGATAAAATTTTGAGTTTTATCATTTATTTATTTAAGAAGTGTTCTACAGACATTTTTCCAACGCAACGTCGATGTCGTGTTCGGACCCGCTATAAACGTAATATTACGGCATGGGCAGTTCTGTATGGCTTTGTTTACAAAGCTTCTATTAGCTTAAAGGCCAACGTATTCTCAACGAAACAAAGCCTAAATGAATTTTAAGACCTAAATTGATCAAAGTAGCTAAAATCTGTCAGTTAATGTACATCAAAACTACTACGATTCGGGATCTGAGATCAACAAAGCGCATTGAATAGGGTCGTAACCGGATCGCCAAATTGAAATGTTTTATTTTGCCCCCCCGACATTATTCTCATAATACCGACTTTTAAATTGATAACCAACTCAAAGCATGCGCCTGACAAATCTTTTTTTATCCTAATATTTGGTTAAAATTTAACCGGACCTTTTAGGGACCTCATTTGCATAGTCTGGTTCATTTGCATGTTTTCGGGTTGTGTTTGTTTGTGCCACCGACTTACTCAGAAAAGATTGATTGGAGCTTAAACGCTGCGTTTCGCACTTATGAAACCAGTATTTGAAATGTTTACAACGTGAATTGTATATAAAAAATATTCTTAATCGCTTGACGTCTGGTTAATGAATTTGTTGATCGTCTTTTTGGATACGATTGGATTGGATTGCATATTGAACTACAGGATTTACAACGTTTGCGTTCTTGAATGATGTTTAAAGCATGTGTCGTTTTCGTCGACCTCACCAGGTGTCGCTGTGAAATTTTTCAAAGAAATAATTTAGGCAGGCGTTTGCTTATTTTATCTACAACACGATAATAACGTGTTGTAGATAAATCATATATGGATGTACATATAACATAATCTTTAATATTAATTTATTAATGACAGCAAATTAAAAATTTTATGAAGTTATAATATGGATACTATTATTTATATTTTATTAGACTTTTCCGACTTGTAACCCGTACGGATAATAATATGACCATGGCATATTATCAATAATGATAACACTCAGCTCACGGACAAAGTATGATAAAAAACAATATTTGCTGGTTTTCCGCAAATGCTGTACAAAGAAACAAGGGTTTGATATCTTTAATTCCTTGATTAAAAATTGCGATTCAAACTGTTACATGTTTAGAACGCGTAGTTGTTACGAAATTCGAAAATAATGTTGTTTCGTTAATATTTACAGTCTTTTCCACGTTGACCGGAGTGACGGCCATATTTCGCGTTTCGTCACGGAGCCGCGCGTCGATCGCTCTGCCCTATTATCGCAATGATATCGCGATCAATCGATTGGTGGGGATAGTGGGGCGAGGTAGGCGCAAATAAATGTATCGGCCGGGCGGCGGGCGGATAAATACGCAAATAATACGAAACTACAAAAATCAAAACCCATCCGCCACTCGGGCATAAAGCGCACGGTGAGGATGATGCTCTACTTGTAAATCATTATATCTTTCATCGCCTAGTTTTGTTTCCAGAACTGGTTGCCTTTAAAAAAATAAATACCAACGTTTTAACACCTAATCCAGAGCAATTGTTTAATATTTCACTTTATACTAATCATTTTATACACCGCTGATAACTATTTTAAGATACAGTGGAACAGTAACACTAAAACAGTGATTTGTTTGCGACACGCTCAACACATAGTTAAATAAATGCCTTGAGTAGAGCACACTCCAATATCCAATCATGATCCGCGAGGCCATTATCAAGCCTATAGCTATTTGCCCCGAAAAACAAACTCTCGCGGGATGTGAGGGGAGGGGGGGATCACAATGCAGCCAACTGCACGTTCACCCCCCACATTTGCATTTGCGATGGGCAGCTGCAAACGTTACCATTTTGATTTGACTACTGATGGTAACATTTTATTTTTCTACACCTTAGAGCTTCCGATGTGTCGCCCAGTTGGGCAATAGACACCTATCGGATGCAAATCCCAGCACTGGCACATCCCAGTGGTCTTGATATAAGGTATATTTATATATGTGTTCATCAGTGTTAGCACGACACATGCTATAAATAACCTTGGGCTAACTGGCTAATAATTATTATTATTATCACATTATCAATCTAGAAACAAAACGAATTTGTATCGGACGCCACAATATATAGGGCACTTTCATTTATCATATAAACGGTTATTAAAACCGTACAGACAATCATAATGTAATATATAAAATTCTCGTGTCACGGGGTTCGAACTTGAACTCCTTCGAAACGGCTTGACCGATTCTCATGAAACTTTGTGAGCGTATTGAGTAGGTCTGAGAATCGGCCAAGGGTAGTCCATCCCTAAATTTTATTTTATAGACAAAATATTTTATTTTCTATTTTTTTATGATACAACATACAAAAATACACACAATTCTAAATTTTCACTCTTCTACGATCGACCCTTATTTTTTTATTTATTAATTGAAAATTGAAATCACATGTATGGCAAAACAACGTTTGCCGGATCAGCTAGTCATAAATAATAATTTTAAAAATAACTTTAACAATTAAGTATGCGATGTTATCTATATAAAAATATGTGTGTAATTGTAAAAGTATTTTATTCCCATAGTGTGCAAATGAATTAATCACAAAGTAACGGCACGCGATTATTTTCGCAACAATATTGGCACAATTTCCGGGCATACGAAAAAATAGTGTTATTTGATACAAATTATTGAAAACGCTTTCGCGTACAAACTCAATTGTCGCGTGTCAATTAATACCGGTTGGGCACTAGTCGTTTTATTTATTCACATTGATGCTTGACTATTATTAGCATTGGTTTACTAAATTCAATTTTACTTTTTAATCGTTAAATGGAGATCATCATTAAGAGGGATAATGATGGCTTATTATTTAAATAACACAACATACATGACGTATAAGAAAAGCTAGGTATACCTGAATTGGTCAATATAAGAATACACTCATGTGACAGTGTTCTTATATATAAAATTCTCGTGTCACGGGGTGCGAAATTGAACTCCTCCGAGACGGCTCGACCGATTTTTATGAAATTTTGTATGCATATCTGTAGGTCTGAGAATCGGCTATTTTTCATCTCCCTAAATGTTCAGTGTCCCTTTTTTGGACAAAACTTACTTTTCTATGATACAGCATACAAAAATACATACAACCCTAATTTTACCCCTCTTCGATCAATATTTTATAGTTATTAATTGAAAATTTAAATCAAATATATAGAAAAACAACGTTGGTCGGCTAGTTTTTATAAAAACATTGTCTGCATGTATTATATTTATACACAAGATAGTATTTTTTACCATTGTATTTATATAATCATAAACATAAATCAAGTTTTGATAATTTTATCAATAGAATCGATCATATAGGAACAAGAAAGTTCCTTTTCATAAATAATTCAATAGTTTATATATATCATTGTTTATATGAGCTGAATAAAGCAAAATCTATATTGTGTGCATAAAAAATCATTATACAAAATCCCGCACGAAAAAACGACCAACGAGTATACATCACCAATTTTTAATAACAAAGGATATTCACAGTACCGCGGCCATATAAAATGTCACGTTAAAAATTTATCTGTCACAAGTTTGGGCGGTCATAGGCGGTTCAGTTATGGGAATAAAAAAAGTTATTGCAGCGTGGCGATATCACGGATCAGGCCATATGCCATCGCGTCTCTTGTTTGAGCAAACAATGTATCTGCATTTTCATTTGCTATTTGGGTTACACTTTATAGAATTGTAACTGAACAGCATGAACATATTAATATTATAAATACCAAAGTACATATAACGTAGCTGTATATGTAGCAAAAAGACGTAGTTTTTGTAATTATGTTCTATCTTGATGCTTGGGCTTAGTTTTAAGATTTTCTTTCACTGCCATATAGTTAAGGAGGACCGTGATACGTAACTAATTTTAATTAAACTAAAAATTAATTTCTGTCCAAACGAAGAGGCACCATACAAAATTCAATCATGGCCTGACGTTACTCTACAGACCTCATTCTGTAGCTTCTGATCCCCATCTTTACTGAACATTATACGTTGATTAAGGCTGCAGTTTATTCTAAGCCTGCTCCAGGAAAAAGTAAACTTGAGAGCCTTATTAATAATGATTACAATATATATATGAAATGCTCATCGTAATTGGCATCTGTGATTTTTACGCTACGAGATATCACATGTGAAAACAAAGAGACCATAAACCCGTGTCCCTCCCCGCAGTATTCAATAAACCGATGTGCAAACAGACATAAATCTGGCGGGTTTATGTCGGCTCCAAATTATGCCATCAAATGACACCTTCGGGCCAAACACCCGTTGAGTGAAACGTTTATGAAATTTCCATACAAATCGCTTCGCCACGGTATACGCAGTCACACTTCATAAATTTTCATTTTAATATTTGCGCCCCCTTGTTTGCTTAAAGGATTCGAATTTAGTGACAAGTTGTGTCTCAAGGTTATCTCATACTTGGTTTATAACATTTTGTAGAATTCATTTGTTTTATTTGTTTCAAATATGTTTTAAATTTAGATCAATACTTTGTGAATCAACAAACAATTACGATATAGGATTTTATGAATTATAAATTTTCTCTTAGCCTACACAAGAGTTTTATAGCTTTACGCTTCTAGTAAGATAAATGAAGCGACACTGTTTACTTTATTTCCGTGATACCCCAGTTCATTTTCTTTCCGACCATAAGACGCGTGCACACAGGCAATAACAAAGATAAGCTTCGAAGACGACGCTATCACCGCCTTATTGCTATGTAAATAACCTCCATTGAGCCGCCAGATTGTGCCGATATGCCGCCACTGTGGCAGCGGCTTTATGGCATTCTCATTATTGTCAGGCTCTGCGTATACAGCGACCATTTACATAATAAACACGATGATTTTTACCCAGAGGATATCCTGACTTCCCATTTATTAGATACTAAAGTAGCGAAGATCTTATTCGCCTATTTTCATAACATATTCGCTTAAAGTATCATGAACGAGATCGCAAATCAGCCCGAGATGGAAAAGATAACACTGTATCATTAGTTTAAAGAGCCCCATGAATTACAACAATAACCCGGAATAGTGTGGGCAAAAACTTTACAATACTCCCGTGTTTTTACCATCCGCATTATGGGATGATCCGTCATTGTGCCGACAGATGGCGCTGATAAGCTGGTTCATCGTTTTATTAAAATATTATAGCCAGCCTACGTTGACCCCTCGATATAAAATAAACGTGAAGAGCTTAAACAAATGTATAGGGCAGGTGAGGTCTAAGTATGCTGGCGTGATCCAACATAACTATCAGACGTAGCAATCTGGAGTTCATTGAGATACACTGGTGTGCACTGATTCGAGATATTTAATACCTTCCCACGAGGGTTTGGTGAGGAGCCACGCGCCGCACTGCACGTGGGAAACCTATTTACTATCATTAACCTATATTAACCTGAGGGCGTAGTGCGTGTATACGAATTGTTATTTAAAATTGACCAGGGGAATAAGTCTAACTTTTTCTGATCAATTTTAAACCTTATCTAGATTAGATCTTAGTCTTTATAACATTGTTTCTAATTAAATTATTAGAAAAAAAACTTAAAAACCGTAAAACGATTCAAACATTATGATGGTATATTTTATATGTTGCTGGACTAAGTTCGCAAATTAGGAATACGACTAGCCGAATTTCGTAAATGACTTTTAATCCGGCTTCCATATAATGTATGAAATGTAAGCGCACTTCGAACATTTATTAAAAGTTACAGGGGTTGGGAAGCCGCATGAGCCCTAATTAAGCCTCTTTCTGCAAAAAGGCAGAGACTTTTAACCCTTCCGACTCCTTAATGAGCTGTTGTCGGCCGTGTACCTAGTGTGAACCTCTAAGTCTACGTTATTGGAAAAAAGATCGTGTCACAGCGTTAATTATGTTAAACTGGCGCTTTTAAAGGAAAATACCAAAATGAGGAAGCATATATGAAATTGAGTAACCCCGCTCTCTTTTGTTTTGCGCTAAATTATGTACCGGCCAAGGAAAGCTGTTCGAATTTTCATTACCCACGATAACGTGAGAGACATGATTTTAGTATAAGTTTTTGTATTGTATGCCTAATGCACTATTTGCACATAAAAACTTTATTATAAGAATTAGATTATTATTGTCATAGAAATGAACTACTTTTTGGTAATAGACACTATGTACTATATTTATATAATTATAGAGAAGTAAATAAGCAGATATAAACATCTCCTGTACAGTCGTTCACAAGGGGATCTTCAATGTATCAGGCTGGTTAATTCTGTCTTAAGCATGATGGAAATTTTCATCGTTGATAAAAGAAATGCTGATATTCTCTAATATGAGTGGAAAAATGCTGATATTCTCTAATATGAATGGAATCAAATATGTTATATTATACCTTTCAAAGTACCAAACTTAAAGCATATCATTCCATGTCGCACAACTGCGACACGACATATTAATCTATATACAATATATGTATCGATTTTAGCTTAAATCACATTAACAAAACAGAAAAACATACCATTATACAAAATAAGTTAAAATTCAAAATGTGGGTGTCGGATAAAACAGGAGGTGGGGGCTCAAACGTCTTGAATGTGGCCAAATTGGAGAAACGGAAGCCGAGCGCCGCCCGCGACTTGACCGGAACTTTGAGCCCGCCTACCGCTGGACGATTCTACGCTTTTCCATTGTTTTACGAGAAAAACAATTACTTTTAACAAATTTTATCTGATGTAAATATCTTATCTGTATAGTTGATGAAAAAAAAAAAAAAAAAAAAAAAAGAGGGGGGGGGGGGGGGGGGGGGGGGGGGGGGGGGGGGGGGGGGGGGGGGGGGGGGGGGGGGGGGGGGGGGGGGGGGGGGGGGGGGGGGGGGGGGGGGGGGGGGGGGGGGGGGGGGGGGGGGGGGGGGGGGGGGGGGGGGGGGGGGGGGGGGGGGGGGGGGGGGGGGGGGGGGGGGGGGGGGGGGGGGGGGGGGGGGGGGGGGGGGGGGGGGGGGGGGGGGGGGGGGGGGGGGGGGGGGGGGGGGGGGGGGGGGGGGGGGGGGGGGGGGGGGGGGGGGGGGGGGGGGGGGGGGGGGGGGGGGGGGGGGGGGGGGGGGGGGGGGGGGGGGGGGGGGGGGGGGGGGGGGGGGGGGGGGGGGGGGGGGGGGGGGGGGG